>CM066215.1:0-623731 GCA_033675125.1 Athetis lepigone | reverse complement strand
TATTATAGAGTGGTTTTATGGATAGAGATTTTTTGCTTCGGAAACACATACATAAGGCAAACCAATCAAGAACTCTTTAATAAGAATTAGGAGGGCTTTGCCACCCACACAGAAGACTTAAAATACAACGAAACAAGAAAAAGCTTTTATTCATCATTTAGATTAGCCACGTTGTAGACATTCTGTAGAAAATATCCGTCATTATTATAGTAGAAAATATCGTAATTTATCTCACAATTTGTAAATCTTCCATCCCTGATACGACAATTGATCCTAAGAGGGACGCTGTGATATTATTCGAGTTACATGGTACTACTACCTAACAAATAGAATAGTACAAGTTGGCCATGTAGCGCGGAACACGTTTCATTTCATCGGCTGGACACGTACGTGTAATTACATAATATACTCGAATTACCTAATAGATTCACTATCGCTTTATTAACGTTGTATGTGATGTATCTATGTTCCTTTATGTGTAGCGTCAGGTATTCCTCCGAGATCAGTTTAATTGAACTAACACAAATAACACGTTTATTTGGATATCGTATTTTTTATATACGTACTTATCCATACTAATATTATAAATGGGAAAGTGTGTCTGTCTGTCTGTATGTTTGTCTTTCTTTCACGGCAAAACGGAGCGATTTTTTAAGTGGAGATAGTTGAAGGGATGGTGAGTTACATAGGCTACTTTTTGTCTCTTTCTAACGCGAGCGAAGCCGCGGGCAGAAGCTAGTTGAAAATAAAGGGGAGGGCGGTATACAATTTCGCTACAAACTCCCAACCACTGCAACTCCCGAAAGCCAAAACCAACCATGATCTTGCAGTATAGCACTGAAATTAATCAGAAAAGAACAGCGGAGAAGTAAGAATAAAACATAATTTTAACTTCCCTCCACACCAAGAAGGAGGCAGAACAGAAGTAGGCCCACAGGCTCATAGGGACTAACAACTGGGAGAAGCCCTAAGACATAGTATCCTGTTGTTGTTGTTGTTGTTGTCCTAAGGCACCCCGCTGGTGCAGAGGGCCCCAACAAGTTTTTTCCAAGCCCGCCGGTCCCGCGCGATTCTACGAGCGTCTTCCCATTTAAGTCCTCCCTTCCCGAGCTCCTTGTCCACCGATCTCCTCCATGTGTGTACTGGCCGTCCGCGTCTTCGCCTACCCTCTGGCTGCCACTCAAAGGCGATTTCAGCGGTATTAACATCTTCCCTACGAAGAGTGTGGCCAATCCACTTCCATTTACGCTGGGCAATTTCTTGTAAAATTGGATTTTGACGGCATATAGACCACAACTCTTTATTGGAGATGGTTTTAGGCCAGAAGATATTATCCTGTAGAGCTAAATAAATCAATTGGTAACCTCAACACTTCGGCACTTATGAAATCAACATCAGCAGTAATGACGATTGTCCGCACTATATCGATTGTTAGTCACTCGATACTTACCTCTAATTGTCCGCCAAGTCTAATTGCATAGACAATATGTTCCGTGGCCTCTATTATTATTATTATGGCTACTTGACTTCACACGGATAATCGTCGATCGATACTATTGTTAAATTACGATGCCTACCGCACACGGTTAGAATATAGTTATATAAAACGATATTTTATATGTATGGGATACCTGGTTATTCGCTTTTTATAGCAAGCCTCCCCGTGTGTACCATTTTACTTAACTTGTCTGGCTTCCCTTGCTAAGTTGATTATCCTCCACCCAATAAATCGCCTAACTTAAAAGATACCTTTGATCCTGTTCCTCGGAAAGCAGGAAGCTTAACACCCTGTCTAACTAGGGGTGCAGTTACTAAAGTACGGGGTTGTAGAGGTCTGATAGGCAGTAGCTCCATATGGAACACCATCATATTAGAATGGAGAGATATTATCTTTGTCATATCTTCTTCAGATGTTTGCGTTTACTTCGTTAGGGTTGGGGTAAAAGTATTTATGAGACACACATCATAAGATACATTTGTGTTCATAATGAAGTTACGTCGTCGCATTAGGTTTAAGCCTCCACCACACAGACGTTAAAGTATAAATATCCAACTACTAGTGAGGCGTTGATGCTGCGGTTCCACCCCTGTGTGGCAGAGACTTTTAACAGGATTACTTGATGCTGCGTTTCCACGACACACAGAATTTTACATTACCACCCTAAGCTACGAATAAAAAGCACCCCTGATTATTTATTAACGTATTGACACTAACGTGATATTTATTATTCAGTAAACATGTTTATGTGACATATTTTATGCATAAGCGCTACTAAACTTGATGGATTAGTTCATTACTTGCTGCCCTGTAGCAACGTGTTATTAAGTTTGTTTGATTTACTATTTTAATATTGAAGCCTAAGCTTACTGAGGTCGGTAATAATGTATTTTCCAATACCTTTACACTTTGTATGATTACTATTTAGGGTGTAAATATTGTCGTTCATCGTTATTTTACATTAAGGCGACGAATTGTTTAACAATAATTCTAAAAACCAGGCGCGCGCACCCCGCAACCCTCACACACCCCGGTAAGTAACGTATGCATTGCAACAGAGGGCGCCGGCGAGCGGTGCGCGGCGGTGGCGGCTCGGAACATAGACACCTTGGAGTTGTCTTACAATTTTTTTATGAATTTTCCTGTCTTTTTATTGATTGTCTTTCCGGAAATAAATTAACACGCGCCTACACTAGCACGTGTTAGTTCAAATAACGTAATTTAGATTTTCGTTATTTGAAAAACACTAGCACATAGATCTCTTTTTTACAGTAGAATATTTAAAAAAATCATATTTTATACGATCAAAATATCTTTGTTTACTTTTACATAAGTATTGTGAGGCTGGAACCTTTTCCTTGTAAGTATTAAATTACTGTGAGTGTGTGTGTGTGTGTGTTTATTTATTTTAACAAGGAACATAATTTATTCTACATTGATATCATTTACAATAAAACACATATAACACTTTGTGTGTATTATTATTATACAATATTTATTATCGTAATAAGAAATAATTACAAAAACGTCTACCAATTATAGCTGCACACCCTGTTAATGCCGCATATTTATTCCGGTAAGATCGCTTACGCCAACAGCCAACTGCAATGACATCTACAAGGGATGCCTTTTAAGATTTGTCGTTTATACATTTACGGGTAATTTTGAAATTGGAAGTGTTCAATATTCGAATTAGCGTCATTTCAAAAACTATTATAAATTTAAAGTATTACCGAGGATTAACGCAGTTGTTTAATCACAACGTCAATTTGAATCTGTCAAGACACATACAAAAATGAATCTCACTAAGGAAAATGTTCGTGCTACAATTTTCTATAACTTTCGAAAAAGCCTACCACGACTTTAGTGATTCGGAGAGATAATATCTGTATGCCTGGATAAAGACCCATCTTTGCGGAGTGTTGATTTCTAGAATTTAGAATTTTAGCGTCGATATATCTGCCCTAGCGGTAAATCTCATGAAAGATGTCTAAAATACGCCTTCACTGAGAAAAATATCTTCGTTGAGAAACAACAAAATCTCGAAGTTCAAAATGTAGCATATACAGGGATAGAGGCATTATTGGACATTTCAGGGACAGCTATTTGAATGATCTAGCATAAGGCACTTGGTGGGATAGAGCTATTTTTCCGTTGGGTTGTCGTACATTTACTTCCGACAATCAAAAGGCACCCCACGTCCGATGATGTAAGAAAACTCTTCAAAAGTTCAACCGAGGTGACACATCATCAGTAGTGACGCATCTTAGATCTATGCCAAGAGTCCTGATTTTAAACATCAATCTAAAATCTGGGTCTTCCAAAACGAACCAAAGCCTACTAAAGTTGTTCGCTTCAGAAGCATTTCAAGGAAGTAAGTCGCCATGTTCGTTGAGAAAACCGATAACGTTGCGACAATTACACTTTAAAATCGTAAAACAGTTAATGCAAACTGGTATACCACAGTTTATTTTCCATAAGTCATTGCTGAAATTCGAAAATCTCTCCAAAAACGATGCTTCATCCCACACCACAACAACGCAAGCTCACAAAGCGCTTGTCAAACAATTAAGTATTTGAAGCAGAAAAACGTAAAAGATCTTGACGATGTTCTAAAGAGCCCTCACTTAAGCCCTAACAATTTCTTTACATTTACTAAAATTAAGAAAAACCTATGTGGTCAAAGGTTTCAGTCAGGTGAACGAACAGTCGTCGCCTTTAAACCAGCCATATCGAAGACTCCTACTTTGGAGTGAAATAAATATTTTTAAGCTGATTCGAGCCTATGCAAAAGTCAATGAAACTACGTCGCAAATACTTTTAAAAACAATAAAAAATACTATATGGTTTTAGATGCGGTATTTCCTTCAAACGACAAAAGTTAAAAGGCACGCCATGTATGCGGTATACCCTCTTTATTGACTCTCCCTTCCTTTATTGCAGCTTTTTTTTCTTTATCGCCAGCCTTTTCCATCTCATCCCATGCAGTCTCTTCCCAGTCATCACAGATATCGTTATGCATTTTATTGTAAGTAAAATCGGGCAGGTTGGGTAAACCTACTCCAGACAAAAATTGATTGAGCTGTGCTTGACCACAACCAGCAGCCATAACTCCAGCAACGGCGTCTTTGTTTACGTCAGCCAATGACGAATTTTTTTTATTTTTGTAACCACACAATTAAAAAACACATGTAAATTCTGATTGCAAGCCTACGTGATGTTTAGACTCAAATTTTAATGTGGCTATAATCCACAATTAAACAAAAAATTGTATTCAGAGAACTTTAAAGTTCTGTTACAAAGTGGTTCACATATATTATTCTATGGCCTATATCTAGTACCTCCGGCTCCATCTGAAACTAATATAAAAAATAAGTATCAATATCGTACAATGGGATGTGATAGCATGGCGCAGGAAAATGTTTTTTTTGCCCATTGTGTATTTATTTACTTCACAGATACTGATTATGTTTCATTTTTTTTTATTAGGTTCTCATATCTAGGCAATGAAACCTGCTTCCATCTTTTCCGACAAAATCAGACAATCTATTGTGTTTTATAAACCGAGTACTTAGTAGTGCTTCAGTAGGGCGTCGAATTATCATTTCTGTAGAAACTTTATCACTCGAACACTGACCGCTAATCTGAAAATATAAATAATTCAGGGCCTAGTACTAACTAATACGTCGGTTATGTATAAAGAACAAAATTGTCTAATATACTCACTGTAGCTGCGGGAATGCCCTCCGTTTGTGATATGTTAGTGTCATTAGTATCAGCATTTCTAAAATAAAAGAGGTCCCGGAATAAAAGAGGATTTTAACTTCATCGTTGAATTAGGTATATTGATTGTAATATTGAATAATACATAGCAACAAAAACTTAAGCGGGCTACACGTTTTGCAACTCTGCATAATTCGGTAAAGCGTCGTTTTCATTTCTAGAATTTACAAAAAAAAAGGTTTTATTTCATTATTCCATCTTACATCTATCATTACAATAATCATTATTATCATTAAGTAATAATAATACTACCTATAGCTTTTACAAAACGTTAGGAGGTTCAGGAATTTTTCATACATATCTTAAAAAGGAAGCTGTCATTTCTTTATTTTTGTTACAAGTTGACGACTCCATAGTTTCGCTCTCCGAACATTGATAAACATCATTGAAGTCAAAGTGACTTTTTGAACGTCATCTTTTTTAGTAAACTTTACATTTCACAATTCATTATGAAAACTTACTTTCTTTTCGTCATATTTGCACATTTTTTTAAAAGACATGCTCTTCTTTTCCTTATGGAATATCTTTCTTTCATTTTTCCCATTTTTATTCAATAAAACCGCTAAATTTGATCACGCAATCGCCGATGCAGTCCGAAAGCCGACTAGCACAGACCCGTCGCTGACAATGGTCAAGAGGGGACTGAGCGTCTCAGCGGGGCGAGGATTGCATATGCGCGTTAGCTTATAACAAAAGGACGTAAACGACAAAATGGTTTTTCTTATTTTATTTAGTCGGAAATGATAACTTGAGAAATTCCTCTTACAACTTTAAGGAGTATTTATAGACTTGTCTACAGAGCAAGTTGAGAGGCTAAAATCGGTCCCGTTTGGCCATAAAATGTGAAACTCTATTTAAAAAGAGGTATGTTTGATATTTTTTTCTCTGTTACAAAAGTTACTTAATCATGTAATGAACTTTAACAAAATAAGGCTTTCATCATGAACTGTTCAGGTCACCAACTCATATTTTTATTCGTTTCGTAATTACTGACAAAAATAGAGATCACTGATGCCAAAATTTCCAATTCGTCCTCTTAAAGTAAAGCTTCTTCGAAGACTATAACTACTCTCAGGCATATCTTTAATATTGGATTTGTGAATAATTTCGCCGAGTGCTAAGCGTAAGAGTTTAGAACAAGTATGACAGCAGTGTCTCGGAAAGCACGTAGTTCTACTAATAACAACCAGAATCAAAGGGATCCTTGTTGTCATTCGTAGAACTTTGATGTACGTTACAGTGTATCCTGTTTAACTCATAACTGGATTGTGGAAGTCTGGCCGTTGCTCTACGTAAAACATTTTAGCTGTATTCGACTACGTGAAACTTATTTCGGACTTTGGACGAACCCTAAACTAGCAACATTTTTAATCTTCTGAATGACGGAAAATGCTTCGAGATAATTAAAATTTCTAGTAGTGGCAGTCCTCTGTCCTGGTAGTTCTGCATCACTGCCATAATATTAATATCATTATCAGCTCCTACAAGCACACAATCAGAATAAATAAGGTTCAATTAAAAACCAACGTCAGGCAATCGTAATCTAGTCCCTCGGCTGAACTGACACAGCTGTGGGACACAATTTTTTAATGTTCAACAATTTTCATGTAAATTTTAAATAATTTTTGTTTTTTTTTTATTGTCTGTGTCAAAGAGCCGGATCCACTGCGCTCCAATCGCACGATCCATCGCATCGGCATGATCCAAATCGCCCTTTGGATCAAGCTCGCTAATTAAACATTTTATCGTTTCTTTCGTTTCTCAGAACGTGTCTAATATTCTTGTTGTTATGTTCCAGGAATAAAATGTCCGGTATGCAGCAAGTTCGTGTTGCCGGACGACATAGAGTGCCATCTTGTCATGTGCCTCACCAGGCCGAGACTCTCCTATAATGGTAAGTTATTTGTTTATCTACCAATTGTTATGGACTTAAAAAATGCTTTTTTATATTATTTGCTTGCAAGTCGTTGGGAAAATGTTAGGGGAGGGCTTTGTCAGTAGACGTAAACTACTTGGGATCAGATGACCGTGTGTGAGTTGTCCCAGTATATTTATTATTATTATTTATTATTATTATTTTTCTACTCAATTAACAAACTTTCAAAATAACTATAAATAGAAAATCTAATTTTACAGTTAGTAGAAAATAATCGAGTTTTAAATGTTGTTTAAGAGAATTTGTATCTTGGAATTTTAAGCTTTCAATTTAACGCTACGGTATACCGCCGTTGACCCGAATTTTATTTGCCCTAATTTCATTTGCCATAATAGTCAACAGCCATAATATCATACGACATAATACTCATTTGCCCTACTCTCATTTGCCATATTAGTCACGTGCCAGAATCATTGTTTCCCATAAAGTCACTTACCATAACATCATTTGTCATAATCATTGTAAGCCCTAATTATCACATGCCCTAATTATCACATGCCATAATTATGATATGCCATAACATAATTTGCCATCGACATCGTGTGTGTAACGGTTGTTTATATCAAGAGAAATTGGATGCAATTGGGACTTTAGGGCACCCCGACTCGGACAGGTTAGGTTAGAAGGGGATGGCGGGGTCGTGTGAGCGAGCGAAGCGAGCGAATAGACCCCGCCATCCCCTTCGTGGTAATTTTTTTATAAACCACACAGAAGTAGGAGCCCCGCGAAGCGGGGCTCCGTCGACCTAGCCCACCATCAACCATGCACAGAAAAAAAACCATTACGGGGCTTAAATATTTGTCTAATACTTGTTATGCCATTTAAATATTATGACATTTAAATATTATGTCTAATAATTATTATGGCACATAAAAATAGGGCAAACAATACTTATGGCATTTGTATCTTATGGTATCTAAAATTCGGGCAATTAAAAGTATGTCATATGTCTTTTAGGGCAAATGAAACATTCGGGTAAATGAAATTCGGGAAAATGATGATTATGGCATATAATCTTCGGGCAAACAATAGACAACCTAACGCTACAAGTATTTTTAAGACCGGGAAAATAATTGTGCGATGAGTCAATAGATGCATACTTGCATGGGTTCGTCAGTTTCTGAGTATTGAGTGTAAACATAGACGTCGAATGAGAGTTCCAAGAAAAAACAGTGATATTAAAAAAAACGACTACATAATATCTAAACTAAATGGTAAAATGTAGTTAAGCGTAGTTCAACGTTCTTCAAAATTTAATCAACTGTTTAGTGAGAAGACGTGCGATGCAATATTGTTCTTATTTTTTACACGAATAAGGATAGCGTAACAAATTCATCACATCTCCGAGCGCTTTAGCGTGAACCTCATCTTGTGGTAGATAAGTTCGATATTGCATAGTTTTCTTAAAAAAATAACTATTTCATTTCCAAGAAATAATCAATTATATTCGAACATACAGCTTAATTAAGATATTCTCATTGAACGTGGACTAGCCACTATCTATTCAGTCTGAACATTACTCTGTTCTCACAAATCCTTTTACTATTCCCTTACTTCCTTGTTTTTAAACTAATTAGCCATCAAGTTTAATTACCACGGTAACTCCAGGGAGATTTGCGAGCAGTCCAGCATTATTCACAATGCGATTCTCCAAGATATAGTGAAGCAGGACTGAGGCTCTCCTAGTAATTACCGGCAAGACTTTGAGTGAAACGGCTCATTAACCATTTATGCAGAAGACTGTAGTTCTATTACCTACGTTTGTTTGTATTGCAGTTGTTATTTCTTTGTTAGTTAACGGAGATTTTAGGAGATCTGTTATTGGTATCCATTTACAAATTAAACTAAATTTTAGTTCAGTGCATCTTTTTCTATCATTTCATTAGGAAAAGGACAGAAGATTAAATATTAGTTTAGTCCTGTCAGATTCACCTCTCAGCGACCAAGCGTCAGACAGCTATCGTGTTGCTATTGTGTCTCGAATCACGTGTATTCGAAGGTTTAAGACTCTCCTTAGATAATTTAAACACGTTTGAAATCATGGACACTCAAAATACGTCAATTTACTTCAGGCGCTGGCTAATTTGACAGGACTAGACTGTGTAGCGTTGTGGAAAATGGTAATTTACAATAATATGAAGTGAAATCCAATTTACAGAGAGGAGTTTGTGGAACTATGTAGACTTTGTTAAGACTGACCTAATTAATTAATAACTTGTATGAAGTGTTTGGTTTATCTTAATCATGACTGACTTAAAATTGAAGAGATCAATAAAATAGACTGTAAATTACTGAATAGTTTTGAAGTATCTTTTAATCTCTACTTGTGGTATCTTATTCCTGGACCTATGTATTTATTCCTACATTTGGATGGGCAGTTGCAATATCCTGCACTCATTTCATTTTAGATTACTCTCAATTTGTATTACCCTTTGAAGACCCAAAAAAGTCGTAGAATACCACTTTAACATTTTTTTTAACAATTCTGAGAACAATCTAAAGGGCTGACGGTCATTAGAAACTACTGAAGTTAGGATCATGAAATGTTTATAGTAGTTTAAATCTGGTAGTGACGTAATAACCCTCAAGCTGTTTTGACAAATTCTACCTCTTAAGAGGGTAAAATGGGCTTTTTATAACTATTCCAATCCTTTGGAAGTAAAATACAGTCTTTCTGCTACGTTTTCAAGGTTAAAATCTTATTTTTTTTAAACACGCGTCTGATGTTTTGGTGATATGTTTCCAGAGGACGTGCTGAGCGACTCGAAGGGCGAGTGCGTGATCTGCCTGGAGGAGCTGTCCGCCGGAGACACCATCGCCCGCCTGCCCTGCCTTTGCATCTACCACAAGGGGTAAGACACCGTTGTTTTTTCTTCTTTCTGTCTTCACAGCCCTCCTAGATAAGTGGCACTGTAGAATATAATAGATTGTTAAATGTATGGGACATCTATCAATCTACTGGCTAGCCCCCGCGGTTTCAACCGCGTTATATCAGACTTTTGGTTATTAAAAAAAGAAGATAAAAAGTATTCTATGTCCGTCCCCTGGTCCTAAGCTACCCCACCAATTTTCAGCCAAATCGGTTCTGCCGCTCTTGAGTTATAAAATGTGTAACTAACACGACTTTCTTTTACATATATAGATAGATAGATTACTAGCTGTCCCCCACGGTTCCACCCGCGTTATATCAGATTTCTGGTTACTAAAAAAAAGAAGATAAAAAGTATTCTATGTCCCTCCTCTGGTCCTAAGCTACCTTCCCACCAATTTTCAGCCAAATCGGTTCTGCCGTTCTTGAGTTATAAAATGTGTAACTAACACGACTTTCTTTTATATAGATTACTAGCTGTCCCCCGCGGCTCCACCAGCGTTATATCAGATTTTTGGTTACTAAAAAAAAGAAGATAAAAAGTATTCTATGTCCGACCCTGGTCCTAAGCTACCTCCCCACCAATTTTCAGCCAAATCGGTTCTGCCGTTCTTGAGTTATAAAATGTGTAACTAACACGACTTTCTTTTAAATATATAGATATTGTACGTATCTATGCTACAATGCCATTTGTTTGATAAACATATGCAGGTCGGTCCTGCCGTCTTTGTGATATCGTCAAAACTGCATCCATTTAATAATGATTTTGGATATTTAGATTAGATTCCATTTGAATATTTTCTAAGCGTGAGTTATGAGTGATTTGTGCGCGTGTGTGATGGATAGTAATGCATCATTGGTTGCCTAGTTTTGACTAAGTTAAGCTCCATTATACGTAGTAGCTAAATAATCTAGTCTGGTGAGTTAGTAGCTGGAGCGTACAATCATATCTGATACTTCTATAAAACGTTCTTAACTTGTTACTATCTGTGATACAATTTTAAGGACTATATCTAGTAGAGGACTGTGATAGGCTAAATAAAGTGTGGATGAGTCACAAAAATGACAGGCCACTTGATCGGGTACTTCGTCATGTTTCGTCAGGATACTGAAAAAGATTAGATAAGACGTACCACAACTAAAATTTAAAAGGAGTTCTCTGTTTAAGAAAAAAATAAGTAGAAGTACTAAAACCGTATAAATTGTATTATATGTGTTGACAATGGAGTTGAATACTGGTAATCTTTTTATAGGACTGACAGGACGACTTGGCAATAAAATAATAACAAATCCGACAACTGCGCAGTGTCCGTCCACTGCGCAGTGTAACGATATAACATAAGTTGTTTTTTTCGCTGTTTTTTTTTTCTGATTTCAATTTCTTTTCCTTTTTGATTGGTTTCCTGTAAGAAAACTCTTACTTACTTCTTTTATTCCTTCTTGTCATAGTAATACACTTCATGAAAAATTCGGGTGACTACTTAGGCTGACATGACACGCCCTTAAGACTGACTGGTGGTCAACATAGACAGCAGAATCTTTGGGAAAGGGTTCCGTAGAAAATGTAAAACGGTCAACGGGCCCCCCTCGTTTGACAATTTCTACGAAACCCTAAAAGATCTTCCCTATATCTTTCTAGAAACACAAAACGTTTACACAATTCTGATGACACACAACCAAGTCATCAGTAATAGCCCGTCAACGACTAAGATTAAATGCCTTGACTCACGACTATCGTGATTATTAATTGTTACGTCGCATTTCATGTTTTATTTGTTTACGTACAAGCAATTATCTCGACTTAACTGATTTAATCTGTTGCAATCATGGGCGTGTCAAAAGTCGCTATTTACGTAATCACCAGATTAATTAGTCGCAGGTCTACTATGTGTGGCAGACTGGCAGTCTTGATTGATGAATTAGAATACATTATTCTATAATATTGTAGGAAAAATAATAGGTATTGCACCTATAGAGCTGATTTTTTATAAAAAAAAACCTCTACCGCTTCTATTTGAATGAAAACTACTAAACAGATTCTCATACGATATTAACCCATGGTTAGAATAATTCATATGAAAGGTTAGGTTTTGTGTAAATTTACTGAAAAATTATAATGAATGGAGAAAATGTCTAAAAAAAAATATACCGACTAGGACCTTTACTGACGTACACCGCGCCATCGGAATAACTGCTAAGACATATATTAAACGCAGGCTAAAACTAGTATCATTATAATACGTAATTCTAGCTCGCATAATGAACATGTTCAATTCCATGTAAGTAATACAAAACTAGATAACATGAAGGCTCACAATCAATTCCCCGATAATGCAGCCTTATCTCACGATACGACAGATAGTAGAGTACATTGATTATTTATTGAAATTCCGCTATTATAGAGAAGTGAATAATATGCACCTTATTGAATTGCAAAATTACCACAAATAAATAATTGTGGTTACTATGAAAATTAATTATTAAATAAATTTATGAGAGAATTAATTAATTGTAACAGCCTACAGGCCTTTTGTTAATTCTATGATCGCTACTGTAAATTTACTATCGGTAAATGGCTAATATAATAGAGCTGAAGAGTTTTCGTTTGTTTTGTACGCTGGTCGTTTCAAAGAAATTTCGTTAGACGGAGAAAATGCTAATCAACATCACGGTGTAAGTTAGAGGGCGTGGCAGTAAACAGACAATGAAACGCGGGTGTAATCGCGGGGTATACTTAGCTAGTCGATAACTACTTATACTAATTGTGCCCACAATTAAAGAAGTACGTAATCGATTTGTCTGAACACATATATTATTATTAAAGCATCGATCGTATATCAATTAGTCCATATAACTGGTTTTAATTGGGACTAATAAACATGCCAACAACAGCTTGTCAACAGAAAACCTAAATTTTTTGTTTTAAGCTTCCTTGCTTTTTACTTTCAAATCTCCCTTAGCAACACCGCCCTAGCCTCTTCAGCTAGGGCTCAAAGGGACCTAGACAAAGCTCCGATAAGGCCCTCAGCGATCTAGGTCGGCTGATACTTCCCTCGAGAACTTTTGACCTGCCCTACGCTACTACCCTAGTACTCTACCTAGCCTATGTTCGTAGTTGTTGTTATATGCAGCTGTTTTTAATGGTGCGAGGGTAGAGAATGGGATGCATTTGATGTATGACACTTGTGACTAGTGGTGCCATCTGTTGAGTGTATTGTGTGTTTTCCGACCTATAAATAGTTGGTTGTTGGTATTTTCCAAGTGTAGCACTTAGGATTGCGATGAATTGTATGTGACATAGAGCTAAACTACTCAACCTTATTGTTTTTAAATGGTATACTATAAACTAGGAGATTAAAACATATCGGTTGCACCAGCAAACTCCTAATTTACTAAGTTTTCAAACAAGCTTCACAAGTGACAAGAGACAGACAATTCAAAAGTGTGTGTAAATAGTCTTAAGAAAAAAAACCTAGAATTAGAATGACTGTGTATTTATTCTATAATATTAACTAACACATATGTTTTTCTTGTATTCCAGATGTATAGACCAATGGTTCGAAGTGAACAGATCGTGCCCAGAACACCCCGGCGACTAGTAGTGCGGCGCCGCGAGTGCAAGTGATACTTTTATACTGAGACTGTGCCCCCGGGCCGTGTAAATATAAACTTATGCTAGTGAGATGTTTTACCGTTTAAAGATTAAAACAAAATAAGAAAAAAAAACAAAGACAATTATAGTAAACGAAACGCTATGGAAAATTCTCGGTGGAGTATTAATAATACTTATAATTATAAATTTTACAACGTTAACTTTAGTTGAAACGCGAACATGATAGTTTGTTTTATTTGATATGTATAATGTAAATTATAATTACCTGTATGTATAGTGAACGTTTTGTTTCGCAGTAAGTATATAAAGCAAGGGTTATGTTAGAGCTGGACTGTGATTGTCGCGGTTTACATATCTGTTTCTTAAGCTTATATATTATAATATATGATTTGATCTTTTTCATCTTGATAATAAAGTTGATTTGTTTCTAAATTTTCTAGAGTTGTTTTATTAGTGTTTTTTTCTCAGTCTAGAACTGGAAGTCTGGAACAGCTTTGCCGTTGAATTTTGTACATTATGCTAATACAAAACTAGTCTTTGTTACCTTAGATTCGATAGAATTCGAGTTACGGCAGAATTCGTTCAAATTATAAAGAAGTTAACAAGACATATAATGCTCTCCTTGTGAAATTCAATATTATTTCAATACCTATGCAAGCAAGGAGTTATTTTATAAAAGTGTAAATAAAAAAGATGTTATGTATAGTAATCATTATATTTATTGACTTTTACAACATAAACCTATCCCGATAAATAAGGTAATAAAGAATCTGTATCGAGAACTCATGAATAGATATCAAACACTGATTATATCAATAAGAATGTATATTTATTAAATAATTGAGAGTTCTATGATTGTGTCACGGTTGGCATAAATAAGCTATTGGTATTAGGTTGGATGTAAATGCACATATTTCTGTATAATATATTGGACAGCTAACATTTAACATTCATTCAAAGGATTTTTGAATCATTAAGGTGCTCCCTCACCGGGAGCATTTGCGTGTAATGTTACGTTACAGATTTGAGCATTACATCAGTGAAGGAGAAGAACCGAGCATTACAATGCGCACCTTGTAATGATACAATATGTAATATCTTGATACAACTTGTAACATCAATGCGCTCCGCTTCGTATGAGATGCTCAAAGTCGAATCTATATGTTACATTACACGCAAATGCTCGTTAGTCAGGGACGTATTATTGTAATGTAATGCTCAAAGTAAAATTTATAATGTTACATTACACGTGAATGCTCCCGGTGCCGGTGAGGGACCTTATTGTATAATATTTGCACATTTATTGGGGAAACATCCAAGTTTAAATTATATAAAAGTGCTCTCTTCACCAAGTACATGACATTTTCGTGGCTTAGTTTCCAACATTAATCAATGCTAATTAGTCGGAAAGGCTGTAATGAAATGCTTAAAAGAGAATTATTAATTGTTACAATTCAGACGAACACTAATGAACAGATATGCACATATGTATAAATAAACATTTTCTTTCTTTCCTGATAAGGGAGCACTTTATCACAAAACACATTGAAGGTCCAATAAGATTTGTTGCACGTTTGGGAGTAACTAAACAGTAACATATGCATCGGACGGCTCGCTACAGAGTGGGCGGGGCCTGAGCTTGTGGTCCCGAGTGTCGGACGAGCGCGTGACGTCATCGCATGAAGGAGCGGTGTCGCGGACCGCGAGACATGCGTGTCGCTCCGCCCCAGCCCATGCCGCCTGTAAAATGGAATATATAGTCAAACAACTAATTAATTAAATATTGACGGGCCTGTTGGTCTAGTGGTTAGTGACCCTGACTGCTAAGCCGGAGGTCGTGGGTTCGATTCCCACCCAGGACAAACTTTGTGTGATGAGCACGAATGTTTGTTCTGTGTCTGGGTGTGATTTATCTATAATATGTATGTATTTAAAAATATATATAAGTATGTTTATCAGCTGTCTGATTACCATAGCACAAGCTCTGCTTAGTTTGGGATCAGATGGCCGTGTGTGAGTTGTCCCAGGATATTTATTATTATTATTTATTATTATTAAAGGCTATGTTCAATACTTATCTATGCATAGATTTTATTACTAAAGAGAGAGAATTTTGACACATCCTGTATGTCAAAAACATCGAAAAATAGGTAATTGGAAATGGCTACAAGATGAAATCTTATCAGTTATTGCGATTGCAATATTTGTTTTAAGCAATAATATTATAAGTAAGAAGGTGTAGTTAGGTACTTTTACGACATTCTATCTTCAAAAACTGCACATTAACGCACACACACAATCAAAATATGACGTCAAAGTAGGATAGCATGATTTTTGTATTGCGAGTGCAAAAGAGATAAATATAATTTGCGGCAATTATAATTTGGTGAAATAACTAATGCCACTGGCTGACTGCCTATAACATCTACACCTTTTTTACTTATAATATTATTGTTTTCAAACTGCTAGCACATGATATACCCATCCAACATTTCTGAAGAAAGGTTTCAGTCGAACTGTTGTAGATTTTACTTTTAAGGAGCTAGGTCAAACCATAATAAGAGTAACTTACCCATCATATACTGCGATGCTGGCGGGAAGTGTCCGAAATGCGAGGCTCCCATCTCCCACGCGCCACGTCCGCGACTGTTTTATACAGATGAGCAAGTGATAATCAGTTTGTTAGGTCAAAATCATCAAATCATGGTTGGAAAATAGAGTAATTCCACTTGGCCACAAAGCCGCCACACGGCAAAGTAGACTCTCAAAAATATTTCAGTGGAATATGCTCCAATAATTTAGGCATCTCAGAATTTGTGTAGGTAGGTCAGCTCATATTTTTAACTGTAAGTAAAACATAAATAGCGGGGCATATTCCAATTCCAGCAGGGCGGCGTTTTGATGAGGCAAAGTGAAATTACTCAGAAATAAACAATAATTATTCCCGATTATTAATGAAGTTGGCCGTTGAGGCGGAAAGGTTCTCGAGTGGCGGCCGCGTACCGGTAAACGCAGCGTGGGCCTCCCGCAAGATGGATGATGATGATGATGATTAATGAAGTATTTAGTAAGTAGTATCATGGTATACTCACAGATGTCGGTAGTGCGCGTGCATGGGCGCGGCGGACGCGAACCGCCCGCGGTCTGCCACCGCGATGCCGCGCCGCATGCCTCTGAAACAGATCGTTAGCTCTGTAACTTAACGAGTTATGGTATAGTGCTATTGGAACCTTAGAAGACACAGACTGCTTTATAACACGAGGTATAGGGAATAGAGGGCTACTTCAGTATTTTATAATTATTACCATTATTGAGATTACATTGCAAATCAAAATTATTGCCCTGCCTTGTTTTGAAACTTGTGGGTTGTTGACATGTGGCTGCTAAATTGCCCTTTTTAACACCGATGATTTGCGACCGTTACAACGTGGAAGTTATTAAAGGTACATTTAACGATTTAGAAACAAAACAGCTCAAAGCACTTGCAGGGGTAGGAAAAGGAGAGGATTGTATGAGAAAAAGGTTCGTTCAACGAACCTTGTTCTCATACAATCCTCTCCTTATACTTACTTTTTTTTCTAGCACCTTCAATTACAACGAACTTCGTTGTAATTAAAGGTGCTAGAAAAAAGTGTTTTAAGCTTTGTTAGCATCTACACTCGACTATAGTCGTCGATCTGCGCCGCCGGCAAGTATGTCCTTACTACTTTACCTGGTGACCTGCGTGGCGGTGTATGGCTGGTGCAGCGCGGTGAAGTCGTCGACGTGCAGGGAGGGGGGGCGCGACGTGTTGGGGGGGCGCGAGCGAAACGCGTCCGCGCCGCCCTCCGCGCGCGGACGAGATAAAGCCACTGCGGAAGCAAAAACACATGTTCTAATAAAATAATATCGAATATCTAATGCTTGTGTCTCGATCAACACAATCAGTAACTGATAACTTACAACATGCATTGGTAGCCGGTGCCCTCGCATATTACGTCGTACGGCGGTGATTGTATAAGAACAAAGTTGATAAACAACTCATACTATAGGTTTACGATCAACTGAAACACCGCAATCGTTTTATTACGTGAACAGAATAGGGTATTACACTGTATAAGAGAAAAAATAAAAAATATATTATTGAGGTAGCTTATGCAAAAAGCAGCCGAACAGTGTTAGTTTTAGTTCATAAAACTAGAAAATATTTTTTTAAATTCAATTCAAAGTTTTCAGTTTTTTTTACCTGTTCTTGAACACACCGAAATACAGACCATAGACAGTGACAGCTGTCGACTGTCAACAGTGTCAACTAGACGTCACTATTTGTTTTATTTATAACCTCCTAATACGATCTTTATTATAAAAATATACTTTTTCATGGAAGTTATTGTGAAAGATATTTTAGATGGCTAATGCACATGTGTACTTACATCAAAGTGATATTTACAACAACAGTACAAACGGTACAAACGGGTTTTTATGGTGTAATAGTTGGAATACTCTTCCCACAACTTTTAACTAAGTTTTTCTTCGCTTAAATAAAAATTTAGGATTTTTTTTGGTGGTTTCTTAGTACCGTAGGAGTTATTTGAAATACTTAAAAAAAAAGAGTGTAATACCCTATTGTAGCACGCATCTACTTATAGCATCCAAACGACTGAAGGGGTTGTTATACCCCCCGCGCCATTGCGCGCGTAGTGCGTCTATGACCTGTTGTGCACATAATATGATTGCGGTTCACCCTTGTTTGGCAGAACAACGTTTTGTCGAAAATCACTCCGGTTAATTTTAGTAAGTCTTTTTGTAAAATAATGTCATTTTACCGAATTTCCAAATGCACTAATTTTATTTAAACTAATGTTTTATTAGACAAACTTTGGTAAAGAATGCGTTTAACTGATTAGCATCGTCAGTCCAAAATTACGGCGCCCCGACTCGGACAGGTTAGGTTAGGTTAAGTTAGTTTATTTTCTTTTTGTGAAAGTTGATTTGTAGAGATAGCAAGAAAATAGCCATTTTCACACTCATTTTTTATCTTAATTACACTAAACACTTTCGCTGGTGCAAGTCATATAAGCTCACCATTGTAAAAGTAATATTTCTTTTAAATTTTGTATGTATTTTTTTTGTGTGCATAAAAGTATAAAAATAAGTAGATCAATGGTCCCATACCAGGCGGTCGCTTGTCGTCAGTAGGCGCAGGCTCAGCGCGGGCGGCGCGCGCACAGCCCGCCAGGCGCCGCACCGCGCCGCACAGCGCCTCGCCGCCGCCCACCACGTACGCTGACGCTACCTCCATTATGTCGCACGACACCTGGAGATATTAATGAAATAAGTTTTATTTCATTAGAACAGAAAAGGACCATTTTATTTATTCCTACGCCAACTGAATGAGATCGTTTTGAAATTGTTATTTCAAGAGTTGGTCGCCTAAGTCATGATTCTTATTTTCATTAGACCATAACCATAGATCTGGCGTCGTTTGCTTAAGGCAACCGAACATTTTTCCGGTCATCTGGCGTAAAATAAAAAAAAAAATCATGTTCTAAATAAATAAATTAATTTTATTTAAGATTTATGACTGACTAATTTTATTTTAGTCGATTAAAACTATTGTTTACCAATTAAAACTTTGAAAATAATCATTACCATGTGTTCGAATTATTGAAACTAAAATAGATAATCCTAAAGCTCCTTCACAAACTGAAAATACTAAAAAAACCATTAATATATACAATTCAAAATCAAAACATATTAATTGCCCGGGGCTAAAGCGACTACGGGGCTTTTGTACCTAAAT
The DNA here is from genome assembly GCA_033675125.1 of Athetis lepigone. Taxonomy (NCBI): domain Eukaryota; kingdom Metazoa; phylum Arthropoda; class Insecta; order Lepidoptera; family Noctuidae; genus Athetis; species Athetis lepigone. The sequence goes on along the minus strand of CM066215.1, from coordinate 604,250 downwards.
TAAAGATTATTATATTAAAAACCCTTTAATAACGAAGTTGTTAAAAACCTTCGAACACACGGGGTTCGAGACACAATAGAAAGACAATAGCAGTGCGACAAAGTACGACGAAGTACGTCGAATTGTTAATTAGTTACCATAGCCCCGTAGTCGCTTTAGCCCCGGGGCACTTATAGTTTTCTTTACCTTAAAAAGTACATATGGCCACACTGAGTGAACCATACATAACATAAACAAAGAGAACCACTTCAAGACAAGTAAGATGTGATGGAGAAACATATTCTTGTCCTCCGTGGTACACTGAGCTAATTCCCTTAGTTAGAGATAGATGTTTTCAATCATGGGCTGAATATTCTAATGAAAGATCTTTAACTAAGGGTATCTGGTATCGTACGGTTCAGCCATCTCTTCCACGTATGCTTTGGTTCAGTGAGGGGAGCTTGAGTAGGCAAGAAGTTGTGACGGCTTTAAGACTCCGATCTGGACACATTCCGCTCAATAACTTTGGATTTATGATGCGCAAAGTCAATTCACCTAACTGTTCTGCCTGTGGAATTACTGAAGATGTGCATCATGTCCTGGCGGAGTGTGTTCGTGTGGGAGTCCGAAGGCGTCAAACTTTCCTTAGCGGCTATAGTGTCGGTTTCTTTAATAGTGTTCTAGCCTCACCATTGTCAAGTGAGGCTAGAACGCTTTATCATTTGTTTATGTTATGTGTTAGGTTGCGGGTAGATTAATTTAGTATAATAATATATATATTGTATGCAATCATCGGGGTGACATATTCTTCTAAGAAAAAACCCTGTAATTAAATAAAGAATAAAAAAAAAGACAAGTAAGACAGATTAATGGAATTGGTGTTTTGTTTCAATTTATTACCCCACTTGAAGTTGATTAAATATAAAGTTCTTGGTATCAATTGGAAGGAAAATTAGTCTAGTTTATTGTAAAATAATTTTATTCGTAAAATCATCTATATTTTCTGCTCATGACCTACATTTATGAAAATTACAGTGTTTTTTTACCCCGATTTTATGTTTAATCCTGTTTTAAGTACTAATTTATTAACATTACCCAAATATTTTAATATACGTTTTAACCTACACACTTCCACATATTCTAACATATTTTTTCATTGCTGTGGCTATTATATTTTAGCAGATATTAATGTTTTTAGTGAGTCGGGTCACGCTGAGTTCGAGAGCGTCATTTTCGCGCGCTCTAACAGTCTGTCTAAATTATTAGCTGTCATCGCACGCCAGATCTATGGTAAACCTTCGAACACACGTGATCTGAGACACAATAGAAAGACAATAGCAATAGCAGCTCGACAGCCAGCTGTCGGTTGGTCGTTGAAAGGTTAAAAGGCATTTTGTAACGTCATTCACGAGGGATTCATTCTACAATAATTAAATCTAATTGGCTATTCCTAAGGGTCACCACCTAATCGCGGCACAACAAAATGTATACAGTTGTATGTTAGGATTTCACCTGGCGTCAACTCGGTGGTGTCCTAACGAAATAGGGACCTTAAAGGTCATAGCTCATTAAAGCCACCCGGCACCCACCCCGCACCGCCTCGACGCACGGCGTCAACTCGTTGTCAACGGGTGTCGATGGGTGGACCACCCGCGGTCAACCAGTGGGCCACCCACGGTCAACGAGTGAACGCCGAGGTGTCAACGAGTTGACGCCGCTTGGTCCACGAATTTTGGAGTAGTCTGTTAATAATCGATCGCGGGCAGCGCGCGGCCCGCTCGTGGCCCGCGCGTTTAAAGAATACTAGCCGCAGGAGGCGAGTCGGTGCGGAGTGGCTGCCGGGTGGCTGTAATGAGCTATGACCTTAAAGTAACAGTTTACCAACTTAGTTGTAAGTACCTAAAACTTTATTTGACTGCAAACGAAAATTCCGAGTATAAACACAGAGGAACATATTCTAAAGCTAGAAAGAAAAAAACTAAGTCTTAACTCACCAGTTCACTATCATTGACATCATCTTCCCCGCCGGCCGCAGGAACATTTAGCCAATAGCTGGAAGTCAGCCTCTCATCACTGGCCTCCCCTATCGCGTATATTATCCTGGCTTGGAACTGAGCCACCAGGCTCTCGGGCCCTGGAAGCACCAGCTCCTGCACTTCAGGCGGAGTAGCCGGCTCATCCAGGACCTTCAGCTTCTGAAGGTGGCTCGCCAAGAAACTGGCATTAGCCAGAGCATCTTCATCGGAGTTCCTTTCCTGAAAACGGTGATTAAAATTGCTGTTCTGTTCTCTTGGCTGTGGAAGAAAGTCTACTCTTAATATTTACCTACAGGTAATGTGTTGAACATGCAAAAGGAATGGCAGTGAAAAATTTTTGGTGTCCAGGACTGGTTTGAACGAAGCTCAATTTTGAACTCAAAGCAATATGGGCCCTCAAACGCAATGTTTAGGACCTAAAATAAATAAAATTGTATGATGTTTAACAAGTAAAAACTAGTAAATGTGGTTCAAAATTGAACTTCGTTATAATTAAGCAAACACAATACAAGCTTTCACAACAAAATACTCACTCTCAAAATCTTATCCAACTTTAAGACAGGATGCTCTTCATCAGAAGGGGAGAAGCCCACCATGTCAGCCATCTCCCCGACCGTCAGCATGGTCTTCCGACCCACAGCACCCTCACCTTCCTCCATCTTAAGGATCCTGATCAGATCGATGTACAGACTCAGACACTCCGCCTTGTCCTCTCCTTGACCTTCCAACGCCCATTTAAAGAACTTCCCCAAACTTTCCCGTTTTTTCGAAACGAATTTCCTGAATTGCTGGAAACCGTATTCATGTTCCGTCAAAACGAAATAAGCTCGCAATATAGAAGACGCGACAGAACAGGTTTTAGTTGTAGATTCAAGGCAGTCGGCTGTTGCGTCGAGAAATGAGGCCAAAGCGTCTTTGTTAGGCAAGGAATCTGAGAGAATGATATCCGAAGCTCCGTTTAAAGGAGTCAGGGTGATCTCTGCGTCACAAAACGCTGCTAGAGCGTGTGCTGCGTATTCTTGAGCAGCGGCGTGTTCATTGGATGAGTTGGCGAGACCCAGGACCGAACACAATGCAGTTTGGACATCAGTCGCCCTAGGTCCACCACTATTCATAGCATGTAAGACCGCGCATTTCACAGGAGCATGTGACACTAAGCAAGCCAAAAAGCCTAAAACTCTAGCAACACTGGCAGTCGCCGGTTCTCCTGGCTTCAATTCTCTAGTCACAGCCCCCACGGCAGCTCTTGCCACGGTAGCCGCCGTGTTAGGAGCTAGATCAGCTATTTGCACGCAAACTCGACGCAGCATATGAACAACTGGCCTGTATGTGGACATGCAGATAATCTGTATCATGTCCGTCAAATCGTTGGACAGTGCGTGAAGGTGCGCCGACCACAGACGTCTCTCATTCGATGCGTCAGCTAATTCGCGGTCTGTGGGCGGTGCTTTGGTCTGCATCGGTAATGGTAGAGGCAACAGCTCAGAGAAGACTAAAAGACCAGGGACAAAAGTGTACGGAGCTGTCGTGATGTAAGATATTACTTCGGAACAGAGAGAAGTCCAAGGTCCTCGACGGATTGAGTCTCCATCATTTGCGTCATCGGCTATCGGTTGAGCGTACGCCAGTAATGCTCTTACTGAGGCTTCCGCGGCTCTGGCGGCAGTTCTGGACCCTACTGAGCCTACTGGGAACGTCTTAGCTATGCCATAAGTCTTGAGTAAAACTGGTGCGGCAGTCAAGTCTCGGAACCTCGGTCCTCGACAACGGACGACTCTAGCTAGCATCGCGTCTAGTAACCTGAGACAAGGCAGCAGTATCTGGGCGAGTTGCAACCCTTTCACTGACGCGAATAATGACGTGTGCATGCTTGGCTGATCGAAGTGAGTTGCTAAGCGGTCTAGGACTCCCGCCAAGTGTGCCACACCGTCTAAAGAAAACAACTGAAGCACATTGTACTTATATTTCAGCTCTACGTACTCCTCAGTGGCTGATTCGCAAGCTATAGTCACGTTGTTCTCATAGTCTGAGATACAGTAATGTCGCAGAATTCTCAAACACGTCATCAGTTCTCCTGGCAAGTCAGGAGCGTGTTCTGAGCTAGCTTTTAGTATTTCGACGCATTCAGCCATGTCTTCTCCTGATAACACTGTCGGTTTCTCGACAGGCTTCAAATAAGGTATCACTTCTTGCAACACACTCGATACGCTGGGCTCAAATCTATCATGTTCTCTCGACACATTGATCAATCTTTGCCCATACTTCTTCAAAAATGGAACATTGGCTGCAAATCGTACAGCAGACACTATCAGCTCAATAGCATATCCTTTTGCAGGCGATTTTTGTTTTAACGGCGAGTCATTTTTAGTTTTCATCCTCAAGTCATTCTCAAAAACTTCCATTAGGCATTCAGCGTTGTCTCCCATAACTATTACATCTGGTACAGCTGTTCTACCGATGCTGCCGAAGCTGAGACAGTACAGCGATTGCAGACGATCTATGAGTTCATTTTCATCAGTCTTGCCAGCTTGCTGATCGCAAATAGACTGCAAGTAATACAGAGCTTTTAACCTATAGGCCAGCTCCAGGCCTAGAATCTGAAGATCACTATAGTTACTCAAATCGTGAGGATAAAGAAACTCCTCAGTATTTTGCTGGCTGTACGGCACGGTCAGAGTCTTAAACAGCAAGCCACTCATCTCCATGTTCTTGTAAAGGAAGTTCAGTCCATTCTGGGAATTTATCAACTCGTAAATCAAATCGTGAATGGGGCTGACCACTACGAGGTTATTGCAAGTTTGAGGACAAGTTAACAAATATAGACACACTTCTAGAGTGTTATGAATGCTAAAGAATTCTAGCAGAGACTCATTAGAGCATTCCTTATTGATCTCGAATTGAGCAGACACCGGGAGGAAACGCTTCGGTTGCGATAAATGGAAACATTGCGAACGATACATGTAAAGTAACTCTTCGAGAGAATTCGTGATGAAATGCGCGTCAGCTTCCGAAAGCTCAGCATCATCGTTACTTCCCGATTTACTGAAGTTAATTACCAATTCACGAATTTTGTTCAACAGTTCATAGATATTTAGTTTCTTTATCAGCGCACTGATTGAAAATTTCAGCCTAGCGAGAGGATTCGTTTGCATCATTGTGATCAGAGCTTGGTAACCATTCCTAGGTTTCCTATCATCATTCTTATCAAACTTCGGAAACACTGTTTCTTTCATAAAATGGTCGATAGCCTCCTTTGACGATAGACAAGCATTCAAAGCTTTCAAAATCATGAGACGAATGCTCAAAGACATGTATTCTTTGGAATACATTTCTAATAGTAACATGGATATGTCTATGCCAGATGAGAGAAATAGTTTTATCACTTCTCCGTTATGTCGGTGACTTAATAACGCTTCTGTTAGACGTATGCCGCATTTCATATGCCTGATTTTGTACGTTGGTTGTTGTTGCGCTAACGCAAACTCAAAGTTGAGCCCGATCTTGCAAAAAGATATCAAGAAATAATAAATCTCAGTGAATTCATCATCCATGTCGTTTTTATTTGAATTCTTGAAGATTCTCAGCATAATATCGGTGTTCTTGCAAAGGGTTGTGATTGATACATATAACTGTTCGCATTGGTGCACCCATTCTTCCCTAGCAGTGTTGTCAATTTCAGTGAAAGTGTTAACAAAGAATTTCGGGTCCAATTTTTTGTTGGACTTGGCCATTTCAGAGATCTTAAACAATTCTGGACTAGCATCGCACAGCTCATCAAAAGTAGCGTTAAGTACATCCTTGACACCTTCCCTTTGAGGTCCTAACAAATGAATTTTATTCACATGTTCATACTTATTCCAGTCACACTTAAACGGATTGTAATATTTGATGATATCATCGACGCCGCAGTAATCATTCACGTCGTAATCGACCTCCATATACGCCGGGCCTTCGAGATCGTCGCAGATGTCTTCGTCAGACAGAATAGGCTCGAATTGCTCAGCATCTATAGACCGGTCTTCTTCTAGGTTCCTATTTGGTGACTCAATAGGTTTCGCGGTAACATTGTCAACTATTTGAACAGTTACCAAGCTGGTATGCTGTTGTTCGACGAAGGCCGCATTCTCGGCTTCTTGAGAAGGACTACGAATAGAGGTTTTGTGGCGATAACTTTGGTGGTAAAAGTCAACTCTCGGGATTTGTTTGCCGCTTCTGTCGTACTCGCCACCTTCCTCCGACCTGATAGAGTTGATAGGACTAGTCGCGTCCATTTCTCGTGGCGATAAGGGTCGTCGGCTACTCTCCCCTGGTGGGGTCCTAGGTCTCTTTCTTGGGTCGTCGCGACTAGGAGACCGGCTGCCGTAACTAGACCCCCTGATGCGACTGTAAGGCGAATGACGTTTCCTGTCGTACGAAGACTGCTTCTCATAAGAAGGCGCGCGTCTTTCATACGATGAAGCGCGTTTTTCGTACGGCGACAAACGTTTCTCGTATGGAATTTTCCTTTCGTACGAGGGAGGTCTCTTGTCATATGGAGAGCGACGTTCATAGGAACCGGCTTCTTTATCGTAAGATCCGCCGCGGGACCTTTCGTATGATGGTTCGCGATGGCGGCGGTAATCATCCTTCTTGTACGATCCTCTGTCCCAGTCGCGGTCGCGGTCGGTAGATATCGCGCGCATTCTGTCGATACTGCGGGACCTCGAACGGCTAAGCGGGCGATATTCTCCCTTCACTACGTAATCTCTATCGCGACTCCTTGATCGTGAGCGCAGTCGATCCATTCTGTCGATCTCTCTGCTCCTATCGCGAAGTCTAGAGGACTCCCGACTTCGTCCCCTATCCAGGGATCGCCTGCGGCTGCGCGTGTCTCTCCTATCCCTCTCCCGGTCATGGTCGATGGACCGAGGACTGTGCCGCAACCTATCGGCATCTCTTTCCATGCTCAAGTCTCGTTTCTCCCACGCGCTTTCTTCAATGTGCTGATACGTTCGGGGATCTTTGGGTTGCTCAGCATCATAGTAGTCAGCTCTGTACATCTGACCATCATAGTTCTCCGGATAGTTGCTAGGCCCATAAGCATCAGGGTTGGCTGCGGCTACATTGCCAGTGTAAGCTGGTATTGGGACCATAGGCTCTTGGGTCCATTCAGGGTTTGGAGGGACAGTAGGCTGTGGAGCTGGAGGAACCTCTCGAGCCACTACAGGTCTTTGGACTACTGGAGGAGGATTAGCACCCACTGGGGTTTCCGTTAACACTTGAGTCAGGTTGCCATAAACAGCCAATGTGATTGTAGTATACCATCCTGGAAAACATATACAATCAAGTTTAAGTTACCATGAATTTAGATGTTGTCTTTGGCAAGAAATAAACAAGGTTGTTTTCCTTACCACAGCTCAAGGAAGAGAGTAAATATAAGGAAAGATTTCTAAGGAAAATATGATTAAATTATGTATCCAAATTAATTACATTCTTTGTCCTACTCTTAAGCTGTAAACACAAAAAAGAAACTGTTTAACTGGAAACAACTAGTGCAATTCATCACAATATGAATAATGACAATGAATCTGTATTTTCAATATACATGATATTGGGCCAGAGTATAAATCAAAGATGCAGGTGAAACAGTGTGACATACTGCAGTACCAAACAGCAAATTTATTATAATGTAATCCCAAAATCTTGTATTAGTTCAAGATCTGTAGAAGTGGGAGCTGTCAAATAGCCCAGAAAAATAAATTAATTTTGAGAGACTACAGAAACTTGTTAATTAATGAGTATTTTTCTATGAAAATAAGTGAAACTTCACGAAGTTCAGAAGTGACATAATCAATTCACTGAAATTCATAAAGTTTAACACACTTTTACAAATTGACACTCAGTGCCTAGGTAAGATGTAAAGCTTTAGATCTTAGTTGTCATTTGTAGAACTTTGGCAGTTGTTACAGATACTCAGAAGGCAGAAAGTCTGACCAGTCTAACTAAGAGGTACAGTGTCGTCTAATAACTTTGTAGTTGAGCTCTAATAGGTAGTTGCTTCACATAAAAAAATTGTATCAAGTTAAATTTGATTAGACAGGAAACTGACACCAATATAATTGGGAAAAGACTAAGGAGACAATAAATAAATATATTTCACAAATAAATAAATAAATTCATTTCACAAATAAATAAATAAATTTATTTCACACAAAAACAGTGTTTACGTCGTTAGGCTATGACTATGAACCTATAGGCTTATTAATGTCAAAAATACTCCGCTCTCCAAATAGTGGAGACATGGTGCAACAAGCATCAACTCTCAGTAAACCCGAGAAAAACGGAACTCATACTCTTCACCAACAAAAGAAAACTACCAGAATTAGTACTACCAAGCTTATTCAAGACCAAGCTCTCCCTAGTACAACAAGTCAAATATCTAGGAGTAATCCTAGACGAAAAACTGAACTGGGCGAGACACATTGAAGCAAAAACAAAAAAGGCATGTATAGCTTTCAATCAGTGTAGAAGGATCGTGGGCAAAAAATGGGGCCTCAACCCTAAAATCACAATATGGCTATACACCTCAGTTATCAGACCTTCGCTAACCTACGGATCGGTCGTATGGTGGCCCAGAACCCAACTCATCACAGTAAAATCTAAGCTCCAAAGCCTACAACGGCTTGCGACCTTGGCAACTACTGGATGTATGAGAACCACTCCATCAGCCGCACTAGAGTATCTCTTAGACCTGAGACCTCTAGATCTAGTCATTCAAGAAGAGGCGAAAGCAACAGCCTTAAGACTAAAATCACACGGGCTATGGAAACACAACTACGAAACCCCTCATACCAAAATCCTTACAAGGAGCCTAAAGGAAATCCCACTCCTTCAGGCCCCCATAGACAAAATACCTTGTGTATACGTCTTTGATAGGAAATACGAAATACAACTCAAAGAAGAACTAAAAGACAGCTCTGACACCAAGGAAGTCAGAATATACACAGACGGCTCCAAAACCAAAGACGGCACCGGAGCAGGTGTATTCTCAAACGACCTCAATATCAGCATATCAACCACTCTTGACAAGCTGAACTCGATTTTTCAAGCAGAATGTCTAGCAATTACCAAGGCGGCACAGGCAACACAAGCTAGAGGTATCAGGGACATCCGAGTGAAAATCATCTCGGACAGCACCTCTGTCCTTCAAGCCCTAAGAAACAACACAATCCACTCAGCCCTGATAATGGAATGTCACAATGCCCTCCAAACCATTGCAGAAGGTAACACGGTAACACTGCAATGGATAAAAGGACACAGCAACTCGCTGGGAAATGACGCAGCGGACGAACTTGCCAAAAGGGGGTCAAGCAGTACGGTCTATGGACCAACACCACTGCTACCCATACCCCCAACCCAAATAAAATCCTGGCTAAAGGAAAAAACAAAGGAAACCCATCTCGAAGAATGGTGTAACAGCAACAGCTGCAGGCAAACAAAAAACGCCATCCCAGCCATGACCAAGAAGTTTGCTCGAAAACTTATCAATCTAAATAGGGATAAAATCAAAACAGTTATAGAAACCATAACAGGTCACTGTCCCTTAAACAAGCACCTATTCACAATAGGAGTAACAGACAGCCCTCTATGCAGAGGATGCTTAGAGGCAGAAGAAACGCCACAACACGTCCTCATGGAGTGCAGTAGTGTGGCCGAACAACGGGCAGAACTACTCCAACACCCTGGGTCACTACCAGAAATCTTTGGCAGACTGAAAAGCCTGCTACGATTCTGGGAAAGTGTGGGATGGTTGGAATAGGCGACAAGTCACTCACGCACAATGGCCCAATTATGAGGCTAAGTGCGGACAAGCCCAGCGAAACTAAAACTAAAACTAAATGTCAAAAATATAAGGTACCTACTCTGACTCCTAAACTAGGTGTAGGATGATGACTTAATTTGTACACAGCTATTCCACATTTTGTGGGATACACAACAGTTTTCAGTAATAATCAGTAATCCTCTATTGTTAACTACTAAATATATTATACTTCAAACTTTCGCATTGCATATTTAAAATATTACTGTTTAACGGGATTTAAAGCGCACATACCTTTTGTTTGTTTTTGGCTTGACGTTTCGGAAGGGTAACACCTGCCTTGGTCATAAGCAGACTGCTTAACCGGTTAAACAGTAATATTTTAAACTACAAAATATATCCCATAACTTCAGCAAGCTATAATACCTTGTCAGTCAAGCAATTTCTGTAAATGGACCGGAACTTCCATATATATTTGCTAATAATATATGGTAAATATACCAGAAACCATTGCCATTTATTAGATATCAAGAGATCAGTTGGAAGAATTTTATCTTTCCAAAAGTAAATCAAACCAGAATTGCAAACTAACCTCTAAGAACAAGTCCATCAGTAGGGATCCTGGGCTGATCCAGTCCGTTTCCACACTCCATGTGTATCTGTCCATTCTGACAGTAGTCCAAGCTGCCGAGAGCCTCAAACGTAGACGCTCCAGGCTTGCTCAGGTCGTTTACAAAGAAGTCTATGTGGAACTTAGTGGGGTTCGTAGCGCCCAGCCGCACGCCGCCTGGAAAATCACCTTCCACGCGTGCTCCCAGAGGAATTATACGTATTTCCCTCACATAAACTGACTTCGGAAACTGCACCAAGTCTAAATTAAGCTCCTGAAATAGGACATCCAAATTTTATTTAGGTAAATTTATTACAGATTATGGTAAACAGTCGTATGCATCTTGGAAATGTATGTTTTTCTGTACCTCGCTGGTATCGTGGGAGAAAGTATCGAAGAACAGAAGGTCCGGCTGCTCGTTCGCCGACATTTTAGCTGATTTATAGCCAGCCCTTCCCTTAATTTGTTGATTTAAACATCTCGTAATCGCAAAACTATAAAATCGCGTCGTCTGCTTTCGCAGGCGCGTTCAGCGTTCACATTCACAATATTCACAATAGTTTAAAAAGTAGGTTATAAATAAAGCATAACTTTGACACAATTATAATTTTGCCAAAACATGCGTAATTAATTCATGTTGTTTACAGTCATTTAGTGCATTGCATTTATTAAAGGATATTGACTTAGTACATAATGTAACAGCAGGTACTCATCTGTTATTTAATTAATAATCAAAAAGTTTAATGCTTAAAATTATGTGTTTATTTGAGTTTTCCGTACTGGAACTTGGTATGTGGAACGTCAATGTCAGCTTCAGGTTGACGTTTCAATGTCTGTGTCATTCAAAGACAAAGACCTTAGAGACCTTAGAATTATGTGTCATTTTGTAATGTTGCCTTTAAAAAGATTTTGTAAATTATAGTCATGATCGATTACAAAAATCGTTGCTCCCCTATAAAAAAAAAGAAAAAAGAAATGGATTGATGAAAGAAAAATAACCTCGAAATAGTCCATATCCACAAGATAAATTAAATAAAAAATTGAACATAGTTTGTATGAATTTTTTTGTCAGTTAATTTAATTAGAACTTTCAGAAAAATGAGACACAGGCGCTTAAAACTTGTTAGCCTTTGGATACTGGTTCATTATCGATGAGATTGGTTGAGCTCAACCAGTTAGTAGGTAATTTTGTATAATAATATATACCTACATAGGGCGACCTAGCCACTGAACGGATGTTGATGAAAGTGCACAGAAATATAGCATAGGTACCTATACATCAAAATAACATTAATTTACCTACGGGAGCGTAGCAGTAATCAAAGACATAATATAACGCGGAAGAAACCGCGGGAGACAGCTAATCCATCCTATTACTAATATTATAAATGCGAAAGTAACTCTGTCTGTCTGTCTGTCCCTTCGTCACGCCTAAACCACTTAACCGCTTTGAATGAAAAATATAATGCGATGTGGCTTCCGCTTCCGCCAACGACACGCGCACGCGTAGATTTTAAAATAAGAAGCTGTAAAATTTTTATGTTACAGATGTCTTAGCCTTCGCCCGAACCACAAGCAAAACTGTAATAAATATTGCGTTCTGCTTTATTAAATTGGCACAGATATAGTCTGGGACCCGAGAAAGGACATAGGATAGTTTTCATCCCGGAAATATTATTCGACGCGGATGAAGTCGCGGGCAAAAGCTAGTATTCTATAAACATCTGCAAAACATTCATAATGAAAAACATAAATTTCCTCAAGGGTCTTTATCTTTAGGGCCTTATCATACTAGCGGATTGCGAACGTCTTCAAAGCGAAGCGGGCGCGTAGCGAATGCGTCGCGAACACGCCGCAGCTGTTCAGCGAAGACGTCGTGGACACGTGGCGAATTCGCAACGTTTTCGTCCCGTGTTTGTATCAAGTTAGGGTGCTTGTACACGGTGCATGTAGCTTGCGCATGTTGAGGCACTTGCGCGGGTTATATGCATCGTAAACATATCGTTTAAAAACATGTGCGGGTCCAGTGCCTCAGAAACTCGAACAAATAGCTTGCGCGTATTACTCGCGCGTGTAACCCGCATCTTTACTTGCTCCAGCTACATGCACCGTGTACAAGCACCCTTAACGAAGAAATTACACTGCTAATTACAGCAATCTCGTTGCGCGCCCGTCCCGCTTTGAAGACGCTCGCAATCCGCTAGTATGATAAGGCCCTTAATGTACTTCTTAAAAACAGTAGGCGACTGTCTGCTTCTTGACTGCTGAGCTTAGGGTGCTGGTTTTAAATCCTGGGTCGGGCAAGATGTTATAATGCTTTATCACTAGGAATATCTCAGTAACGGCTAGGACTTTGGGAGTCAGAGGTGTGCCGTGTGATACCTTTTCTGCCTTTTTTTTTGGGATTGGGAAATCATCAAATGACTCCCGTCCTTCGTGTCAGACTTTTACTGACTAAAACCCACTCATGTTCCTTCGGTTGCCCTTTATGTTCCGGGGTCACGGTAACTATTATAAACATTCCGAAACCCCGGATACCTTTTCTTCGGCCTATCTATCTTTTCTGCCCGATATTTAGACTGCCGACCCGATTTAAACTTGTCAGTTCGTGAATATTATGTCCGATCCGACAGATACCCTAGCTGATCGTCCGGTAAAAGTGTCGTGGTATGTTGTTGTTGTCCTAAGGCACCCCGCTGGTGCAGAGGGCCCCAACAAGTTTTTTCCAAGCCCGCCGGTCCCGCGCGATTCTACGAGCGTCTTCCCATTTAAGTCCTCCCCTCCCGAGCTCCTTGTCCACCGATCTCCTCCAATTGTGTACTGGCCGTCCGCGTCTTCGCCTACCCTCAGGCTGCCACTCAAAGGCGATTTTAGCGGTATTATCATCTTCCCTACGAAGAGTGTGGCCAATCCACATTCCATTTACGCTGGGCAATTTCTTGTAAAATTAAATTTTGATGGCATATAGACCACAACTCTTTATTGGAGATGGTTTTAGGCCAGAAGATACGAAGGATGGATCGAAGTGACTTATTCACGAACACCTGTAGCTTACTAATTAAGCCTTTCGTAACACTCCTGGTTTCACAGCCATAGAGAAGCACCGACTTTACGATGGACTCGAAAAGGGAGAGCTTAATGCGCCTGGTGAGAACATTGGATTGCCACACTGGTCTAAGTTGGGCTTACGCTTGGCTTTTGAGCTTCTATGTCCTCGTCTGAGCCTCCTGTGCCTGTCATCATAATGCTTTCGAGGTAGGTGAAATTAGTGACAGTGGTCAAAGGCTGGTCTTCCAACTTCAATGGGGTCGTGTTGTCACTAAGGAGTATCCGCATATCAACCGATTTACGAGTGTCGACTCGAAGCCCATGCTTTAAAGCAGCCTTCTTCAGTTCTTCAAGCTTGCTTTGGAGTTAAGGTAGCGACAGCGAGATCAACACTATGTCGTCAGCAAAATCCAAGTCCTCAAGTGTACCATTTCCCCACTGAAGGCCGTTTGGTGTCTGTGTGACTTCCCTCATTATATCGTCGATCAAGATGACAGGAGACAACCTTGTTTCACACCAGCTGAGATTTTTATTATGTCACTTAGCGCTTGTTCGTGAACCACTCTGCAGGTTTATATATATATTTCTCTGTTAGTTTTATAGGGGCGCCCTAAACTGAACGTGCGTCCGATACGTCTATCACTAGCCGATAAAACAGTCGGCCCGTAAACCAACTCTAAGGTGTAACCTATTTATTAAGTTATGAAGGTATGACAGTCAGTCATCGATCCAGAACACAGGTATTATGCTTGTTCTTGTTAAATAGCCGTAATGAAAACCGAAATTCTTATAATCCTTTTCCAAACAGATAATAGTTAATTAATAGATTAATTATTAGAGAAAGTACTAATATGCTCGTAGCTCTATTTATTTATCCATCGGAGATGATGTCATGTTATGTCTTGGATACCTAAGTTTTTTTTAAAACTAAATATAAGTATAGAAAGGATAAGTGTTGAAATATAAAGAAAAAAAAACAAGACTTACTCAAAGAACTACGATTTGAATTTTTTAAACTAAAATTAAGTATAGGAGCTTTAAATGATAGAAATATTTTATTTATTGATTGATCGTTTCATATTATGGATAATAAGCTTAACATTTAAGTAGGTACATTATAATATCGTTATTATATCGAAAAAGAAAATAAAGTAGGTAATACTAAATTGTTTTCAATTTCATCAAACGCGTATGACAGGAAAATGAGAAGATACAGGAAAAGGTATTCGATATAATAATTATTATGAATTAGATAACATCAAAGAAATAATATTATTATTTCGATATCAATCTGTTAAACAATTTCCTCAAGGATCGGTGCTTGGTCGTACCATGTTAGTGGTACGTGCGTCAAAATACGAGGAAAACCACAGCAATAAATTAATAAATGATAAAAAATATATAAGTATTAACAGAGATAATAATGCATGGCCTTTCGAACATAAACAATGATTTAATTAGAACAATAATCAATTAATTATTGTAATTGTATCTTATTTATGTAGTTCTTGTGTGCAATATAATAATAAATTATTTTCTGTAGGACTTCTCAATATCCCGTCTATATTCTCAAAAGGGTAAAGGCAGAGACCTATCGATCCTATACGATTTTGAAGACGCTTACACACCTGTTCAGCTTTTGTATAAAATCGTGAATTAATGTGCGTAGTCCCTTACTGAGTTACTGTGTGTATAACCATTATTATTATATCCAAAAACAAAATCCCAGGAGTCATTCTCAGCTGTTGTTCTGACAACCAATACACCGACCGAGACAGTCTCTTTGTAAATATTTACACACTCTAGTACCTAGAAATTTATACTTTATGCAACTAATCAGAATTGTTTGTTATTTATATTTGGGAATGATTTCTTCTAGGAAATCTACAGCGAAAACATTTTATGAATCACATCTTCCTTGTTGATTTGTTTATCAATTTATACCGGGTTTACCCTCTTAGCCAAAACAATCAGCTCTAGTGAGAAGTGATCTTATGTATCAGGCACTGTCATGCCTCATACATACTTATCTCCTCTTTACAAAATTGTGACTCATGATGCTATGATTTCCTCCTGTGTCATCAGAGAACATTGCTGTGAAATTATGAAAGTTGGTACTAGGGTTTTGAGATAACAGCAGCGTAGAACATTAGAACTTATGCTTACGTTATGGTGTTTAACGTTGTTTACTTAGTTCAGTTTTTACGATAAAATAATAAATAAATTAAAATAAATAAAAAATCCCATGTTTTAAGTATCATTTGTTGCTGACCGTGTATATTACTTTAATTAAACTTGTCGAGGTAGGTACTTCTTTTGCAACTTGTTTGTTAGTGGATGAATCAGTAAGTAAACATGACCTATGCTACCAAGAAAATTAGTGATCTGTGTAGTGACGAGTTAAAGTTTGTTTTCTGAATGTCCGAATACTCAAAAGTCACTTAACTTTAAGACACTCTCAAATCTGCTGCTGTCTTTGTCACTTTTAAGAGATGAAGTAATGACAGCAACAGATTTGTCAGCGTTTTAAAGTTACCTAAGTGACATTTAAGTATTCAGGCATTTGACAAGCGATTGGGGCTAAGCGTTGATATATCAACAGTCAGTCAATCAGTCAGTCAATTTACCATTTTATATAATTATAGATAAGAAGGACATGATGAAGACCCATATATAGCTACCTATAGTTACGTAGTTCTCTCTAGCAGGAACTAGCAGTAAGAACGCAAAGTTCCTGCAACCAGTTTTTGCGAATAAAATAGCAATGTTAAGTAATTATCGATAGTCGTGACGCAGTAATAGGCACCTAATGACGATTGAGTTGAGTCGTGATTGACGAGTCCTCTTGCATTTTAGGTGCATTTTTTATGAGCTATAATAACTTAATAAAATAACTTAGTTCCTAAAAATGCACCTTCATTATATTTACAATCTTTGCGATGTTATTTTTTAACCTTGACACTTTTTTCCTGTATCGTGTGCGGATTTATAAACATACGAGTCAATAAACCATTATGAAAATTTCATGGTTTTACTTCAATTTTGGGGTGTCATTGATTACCGTAGAACGCCCTTATTTATATTTATACAAATATATATAAGAAGAAGATACAAACATATGCCCTTACTAATAATCACTGTGTAAAGTTATGCAATGAATAAAGCCTGTGTAACCATACATTTTTTGACGTATAAACCTGTCATAACTTTATGCAGCGTTTATTAGTAAGGCGCATAGAATATAAATAATCAAACAAATACTAATTTATAACCAATAGTAAATTTCGTCACGCCCGAGAATCGAACACGCGACACGCAGTGCAGCTAACCGCTCAGCCACTATGCCAACCGTACATTTTACGGGTAACTTTCAAATCAGGGTTGAACAATTCCTTTAGTATGATGGCATCTGAACTATTGAGGCTGTCGGCATTGTTTTAGAAGTAGCTTCGTGCCAAAAGCTACATAATTATAATAGGTACAGACTGTTTTTTAATTAATTTAAACTTCTAGAAAGTAAGGAAATGAAGAATTTTATACAAATAACTTTTACCACGGGATCAATCCTGCATTATTTTTTCATACTTAGAAAAATGCACTACATCACTAGCAATTTTTATTAAGTTACATAGATTAAATACCCAATCCCACCCTTCCCAGTCACTACAGACCTATTTCTATACTTCCCTTTCTATCTAAAGTACTTGAGGCCTGTGTCCATAAGCAGTTCTCTCACTTCGTTCTCCAAAACTCCCTTATTAGCCCTTTTCAATCCGGGTTCAGGCCGGGTCACAGTACTGTTTCTGCTCTCCTTAAAGTGACTGACGATATAAGGCGGGGAATGGAAGATACTAAAGTTTCTATTTTAGTTTTGATAGATTTTTCAAATGCTTTCAATACCGTCAGTCACGAAGTCCTTTTATCTGTCCTTTCCTATTTAATGGTCTCTCCTGAGGTCCTGGATTGGTTTTCATCATATCTTCAGGGGCGTCAGCAGTCAGTCCTTGCGGGAGATTCTTCTTCCAGCTGGCTTGATCTTGTTTCTGGCGTCCCTCAAGGCGGTATATTATCTCCACTTTTGTTCTCTATTTTTATAGATCTTATAACCACCGAGCTTCAGTGTGCGTATCATCTTTACGCTGACGATTTACAGCTTTACAGTCAGGCAAGTGTTGACAACATATCTGATGCGATTGAGGAGCTAAACCGGAATTTATCAGTGGTGAAAGATTGGGCTAATCGTTTTGGGGTAGCCGTTAACCCAACCAAGTGTCAGGCTATTATTATAGGGAGTTCTTTTAGCTTGCGCAGGCTGGGTGGTTTAGTGGTGCCTCCTGTTACCTTCGATGGCACAGTCATTCCGTTTAGCTCCGACGTCAAGGATTTGGGTCTGCATGTTGACACTTGCCTGGACTGGCGGAAGCAGGTTGCGACTGTGAGCAAAAAAGTCACCGGAACGTTGCGGTCGCTGTATAGGTTGAAAAATATTCTTCCAACACACATAAAGGCAATGCTTGTTCAATCCCTCATATTCCCAATCCTTGATTATGGTGATGTGTGCTACTTTGACCTGAATGCAGATCTACTGAATAAACTTGACCGACTTCTCAATAATTGCATTCGATTCGTGTTTAATCTTCGCAAGTATGATCATGTCTCCGCTTATCGGTCGATCCTAAAATGGTTACCTATCAGACAGCGCAGAGCGTTAAGGGCTTTGACTACCTTGTTTTCTCTTTTAAATAATCCCAGTTCTCCTTCTTACCTGACTACTCATTTTCAATACTTATGCTCTGCGCATACCAAAAATCTTCGTTCCTCTAATAACCGCCTTCTTCGATGTCCTTCTCACCGCTCTGGCTTTCTTAAATCTTCTTTTCTTGTTCAGGCGGTTTTTCTTTGGAATGCGCTTCCTCAGAATATCAGGACGGTGACCAGTCGATTTACTTTTAAGTTAAAAGCTCGTGAACATTTACTGAAGGAGTTGGCAGACTCGATTAATAGTTAATTTGCAGTTTTTCACCACCTTAGTAATTATATCTCTCAATGGCTTTGTTTTATATATGTATGAATATGTATGTATATATGTATTTATTATTATCGTATATATGTATAATATATGTATGTTTATATTATATTTATTTCTACTGTTACTTATGAAATTTTATTTATATCTTTGCACCTGCCATGTTTTGTCTCTGCATCACCCTAAGGTAGACTGGTAGATAATGCCCAAGGCATTAAGTCCGCCGTTGTACATTGTTTTTTACATGTGCATAAAGTTTTCAAATAAATAAATAAATAAATATGACACTAGATCTAGTACTGTGACCTCTGGATCCAGTCTTTTCTGCCAGCTACCATGTTTCAGAAGAGTCGTGATGGCCCAGTAGATAAGACGCCCGCCTCGTGTGTAAGAGGTTGTGGATTCGAATCCGGGCAAGTACCAATGTGACTTTTTCAATTCATATGTACTTTCTAAAGTTTATCTTGGACATCACTGACATTCCGTGCCTCGGAAAGCACGTAAAGCCGTTGGTCCCGGTTGTCATTCGTAGAACTTTGACAGTCGTTACTGGTTAGCCAACTCGGACCAGTCTTACCAAGAGGTATTGTGTCGCCCAGATACTGGGTTGTGGAGGTTTGATAGGCAGTCGCTCCACGTAAAACACCGGTATTCAGCTGAATCCGGTGTGGCTGGCAGCCGACCCCAACACGGTTGGGAAAAAGGTAGGGAGATGATGACCATGTTTCAGAAGAAAATACAAAAAATGCTACGAGCAACTGAATGTTGCTGATATTTCAGCCTATAAAGGTCATTGAGCAATAATATCGCGAGGTGGTAGCTGTTTGCGTATACAACCCATTGTAAAAATTATAATCATAATATATACTTAGGTAGTTTATGCATTTTTGCATGGTATTTATATTACCACGTAGGTAAGCATAATAAAATCCTGTACATTCCTGAGACCATTGTGAAAGGATTATTTCTATAAATAACAAGAATAATAATAAAAATATAAACATAATTAATAAGAATAGTGATCAATGCAACCATTATTATTATTTATTATCTTATCCGACTTATTGCTATGATATTATAAACACTAAATCTGATGATTTTGATACTTGCAACAACCTGTTATATATTTCTATGGGAACAACCTTGCTAAAAATGAAACCACTTATTTTGTTGGTCACCAACAGAAACTGATATCTTAATTATGCAGTGCAAATATAACTTTTGCTACGATATTTCGAACTCAAATGGTCACTTATTGCAATTAAGCTATTAACAGATTGAATTAATTGAGTTATCAATTCCTTGTCGCCTGTCGGTTTATTAGCCAAAAAGTTGAAGCCTGTTGCTTGCAACTTGCAAGACACATCATATATACCTACACCCTCAAAAGCACCTCTTACAAAATCCATTATTCTCATAGATTCTGAATAATAACAATCTTGTTTTACTTAAGGAATGCAGCATAAAGTAGCATTTGTTTGACTTCGATACGATTAAAAGGACTAAACTGCAACAGCATCCCTGTTATCTGAGTTATCCCAAATCATAAAGACACGAGTCACGTGTCATTACGTTCCCGGTCATATCTCTCCTGGAACAATCAAAAACACACATCTTTTGTTTTTACACAGAAACTATAAACAGGTAAGGTTTTATGGACGCCCTTGTTATCTCACAATGATACATAAATGGGCGCTCAAAGTCGGTGTTCCAGGACAAGGATGATGAACATTTTGGACACACATATCTATGTCGATATTTGTAATGGTAACAAAAAGGTTAATTTTTAAACGTCTTTATACGATAAGGACTAGTTAAACATCTTGTTTGTGGTTTATTTGATTTAACTAGACCTAGTATATTTTGTTTGTGTTTCGTTTGATGCAAATCTCGCTTCATATTTCTACTAGTATTTCTACTGATTCCATTATTTTTGAATTTTCACACTCTTAATTAGTTTTGCATTGTGTAGGGAATTCAACGTGTTCCCAAGACAATGTAAAAATAATCCGTTTAGTAACTAGTGCCTGCTGATGGAAGAGACAAGCTAAGGACGATGAACAGTAAATCTCTTCACAAGTTAAAGTACCTATATGTTATTGTAAATGACACTTAGTAATTATTACTTTGGTCACAAAAAAGTACCATCGACTGGAAAACCCGTATAGTTAGAAAAGATAGGAAAAAAAAATAACTAAACCTCACTCCTAAAAAAAAAATCCCTAACTTGCGTAGGTAATCATAAAGAAAACAAAACGTCGTAATTATTATAACTATGCTACTCCAATGCATTTTGGGTAAAAAAAAAATATACTTCGACTTCATTAAAACTTGTGTTCCAAGTCAGAGACAAATAGTTTATTTCCAAAGGCACTGGAACAAAACACACATAGGTTTATTATCCCTGTCGTAGGGCTCCGGTCCCCGGGGGCAGTCGGCAGGCAGTGTGGCGAGTCTGTTTACTCGCTACCTACCTGCACCCTGCGAGCGACCACCTGTTCGAGTCAAGCAGTTGCTAGCGGAGAAAATAAACCCACGATTTGGGGAGATTTTAATGGGGGACTGTGTGAAAGAATGAGTGATTGTTGTTGAGACTTGTTATTTTTATTTAATTTTAAACTAATAAAAAATGTTAACACCGAAAGCGATGAAATTTTCTTACTGCACTTTTTGTTCTATGCTAGTCAATCGATTGCCGTCATATCAAAGGGATTAACCTTTCAACGACTAACCGACAGCCGGCTGTTGCGCTGCTATTGTCTTTCTCACGAATCACGTGTGTTCAAAGATTTAATGAATAAAATTGTCAACTGAATCATCTTTAAGAGACCAGCACAGAAAAAACTAAACAGTTTCATTACAAAACTAAGCAGGCGTGTAAACCAGTCCAATGCAACTAGTTATGTCTTTACTCTTTACCAACCTCTATGCAACTTAAGCAACCCCGTCACTACAATGCAAAACTCAAAAATGCAATGTTTACGCAAACTCGAGAAAAATATGTTTTGTGCAATTTAGCGTCGCGTAGCTTGCCACCCCGAGCGGAGTGGAAGCGCGCCGGCCGGCTCAGTCGCCAGTCCGCGCCCGTTGTGAGTCCACGCCTGTCGTCGCGAGGTGCGCATCGACACGTCACCAAACTTTCCAAGCCGAACTAAACTTTCTTCACGTCCCACTAAACGAATTTAAATAACGCGAGTGCCACATTTTATTGATATTATTGTGAGTGTTATGTGTTGATGTGGTTTGAGGTGAAGTGAAGATGCGGAGCGCCTGGGAGGCGTTCTGCCTCCTGTTGCTGGCTGTCGCGGCCGCAGCACAAATCGACACGAGGCACTTATCAGGTAAGGAATAAAGAAATTACTGTGGAAAAAATTACAATCAAACACGCCTTACTTTCGAAAATACAACACACTGTATAACAGTTTATGATTAGTTTGATTTCGCCACTTAGAAAACTTTTTATTCTCACATCAAACTTTTTCTATACTTTTTTCAACTACCGCGCAAATATTTTCTGCGCACGTTTAGATATTTCTTTGTTAAAAAAATAGTTAATTACAATACCAAAGATACAAAGTTCGCAGGTAACGGTAAATAAAATGTCGGCGGTATTTTGTCGTTATAGACAACCTACTTAGCAACTTTTATATCCAACTGGTATCTTGAAGTTTTTGACATTTTTGATATAGAACAGGTTTTATTTTATAAAATAAATGAATCGAATTGAAATGCAAACGAAATACCTAACATAGATAGTGAAAATAAAATCTAATTGGTTTAATAAATATCAACATTTTTGAATGTAGGTAGTCAGATATATCTTTTAAATACGTAAAAACAACATTTGAACTATCACGTTGTCTGGTGTTTTAATCCATTTCAACGGGATCCAATTAGTCTTATAGATAAAAAATAATAGCAGTTGTGTTTAAAATTCTAGACAAACAACTTAACATTCCACCTCAATCTTTTAGCATTTTCTTGTTTTAGGTTTTTACCTAGTACTTATCTGTAAAATACTTCTAATTTCTACGCCAGTACTATCTGATAGAGAAAAGGTTCCATAAATCAGACTTAGTTTCTTTAATTAGCGATGTGTTGGCTGTACTAAACAACGGTGTGTTTGCATCACAAAAGCTATACACAATGGTCTATGGTACGTGATCGTGGAATGAATGGCGGCGGACTTGTGTTCGTTGAACTGCCGCGTTTTTTTGTCAGCCATCTTTTGTGAATATTAAATAACAGTTAAAATAGGTACCTCTTGAAGGTTTTTGTGAGCGAATATTTTTGGATATTAAAACGGAATAATACACAAAAGTTTGAAAAAAAAAAGTTTTCGTCGTCCTGTTAGATAACTTTGTGTTATCACTTCTTATCATAACTGAAGAATTCTCTCGTTCCTCTGAACTAACTTGGGGTAGTAGGGTAAAATTATCTTATCAAGAATTGTGATCATAACTTAAGAATTTTAACGACAAAATAACTCGCTGTATGGCGCAAAAAATCTACATTTTTGGACTTTACGACAATACTTTACATAATTTATTGATATTTTATAGCATTATTCGATGTAAATTATTATTCTCATAGAAAGGAAATATTTTACAAACCAAATACATTTTTATTTGTGAAATAAAATCTCGTGCGCGCTCGTTGAAATCTTTTCCACTGCGTTGCCTGTTTATATACGTGCGACCATTACACAGAAACACTACTTGACGAGTAAACAGATTATATCAAGTTTTTTTCGTGGAATTTAGTTGTTTAAAGAAACACAGACTTTGGTGCTTGCACAAATGGTAGAATTTGTTAGAAGTTTTAATCTAGCCGAACGCATCTAAATAGGTATTTAATTTATTGAAAGACTAGCGAAAATCTTTTTTTTTGTTTGAGCTATATTAATTAGTATTGTCCTTGTTGATAAGTGTTTTGTGTTTTTGAGGTAATTTTTATGTTCTTGAGTGATTTGTTCCTACCAACAATAAATACCTATGTGTAGTCAAAATATAAATCCTTTTTATAAGTTAACAATATCGACAGTTATACTTACGACTTTATCTAACTATGTGTTGCCAGCATCTGAAATGTCAATTATTACGATCACGATTGTAACCTAACCTGTAAAATTACCTCGACCTTTTCCACGTTAACTAGCCAAAATATATTTTTACCAGATCCGAATGTCAAATGCACAATCATACTGCAATCTTTAAACGGTACTATTATCTACCGTTCTTTGCAATTTTAGTGTCATTTTGACATTAGCCGATAGGCAGTCCCCATGTTCTTTTGAGGTCGTCGCTGTGATACGGGTTAATGACCCTATGATGTCACGCACAAATTGGCCATTTGTCTTTTGAAGCTGGTTAACTTTAGTCCTATCGAGGTAGGTTTTGTGGCCGCCATAGAAAACTGGTTTTGGTTAGAATAAAATTATATTTGTGTTCTTTAATTGATCGTTTAGCTTCGAATGTCTTGTATTTTATATTGATAATGATGACCATTATTTTTTATTGAATTCTGAAATTGGACAGCAGGTTTTTCCTACAATTGTTTTTAAACAATTAATGTAAACGACCTCCTAACTTCTTTTTCAACTAAGGTTAAAGCTAAGTTTTGACATATATCATAAACCAGTTATAAGCAGTAACAGCCAGAATTATCCAGATACGATACATGGTGGCTTTACTAAGAAACGTCTAAACCATTGAATTTCAAGTTAGCCGTACGAACAGCGGCACAGATCCGTTCAATGTGACAAAAGTTAGTAAACGCGACGTGCCTAGCAAATCTGATTCAGACGCGCCTCCAAGCGAATAACCCCACAAATTAAATCGAATGACCCACACTCGCTACTGAGATGAATGTAGCTTTGGTACTTACTATAGCCGTGTCGGTACATACTAGAGACAATATAGAACTGATTCAGAAGTTTCACATGAAAGTAGTACTTTGAAATCTTTGTTTGTGGGTTAGTCTCTGGATACTGCGAGTTTGTTCTTTTAAAAATAACTATTAAAAAGCACATTTTAAGACCCAGTGTTCACACGAGTCCCAAGACAATTTTTTTGAACAACTAGCCAACAACGTATGTCTTTTAGTTCCTTCTAGATGATTTCTGCTCCTAAAATCGAACCACAAACTACTGTTATACTTATTTTGTGAATCGGATGGTAAACGACCACAAAATTACCATTACTAAGTTACTGAATGACCAATAAAAATCTGCTTTGACTTATTCTTGATAATTTATCTGACGATTACTCATTTTATAATTGGCATAAAACTATTCACAATTGTTTATGGTACTGACTCTAGTCGTCTGTAAATCTTTCATGCAATAAATAAATAAATAAACCATATCTTTATGATGATGGCTTGGAAGTTGTCCAGCGTTTGTTATGATATTTTTACTGTGGCATTTGTCCGGCTTAGTTTTTGCAGTTCTTTGCTAAATATAATTCTATGGAGCTAAAGGATAGAAAGATTAACCTTTTTTTTATACTTGACGGTAATCTTTTTAGGGATCCCTACCCGAAGGTTAATTAAAACGGGACCCAATTACTAAGACCGTCTGTCTTGTCTGTAATACTCATCAGGCAGTATGTCATGAACCGTGGCAGCTAGAGAGTTGAAATTTCACAGAGGATGTATTTCTGTTGCCGCTATAACAGAAAAATTGAATAAAGTAAATATTTAAGAGGGCTCCCATACAATAAACGTGATGTTTTGGCCTTTTTTTGCACTTCCATCATTGATATTTTGTCCAGTGGCTGGTCGTTAGCCTTAAAGAGATGTGATGGCGGCTTTTAACTATCGATTTTTTTCAAATTTGGGAGTGAGACTTCTGCAAATCCCTGTACCTATCGTGTTGGGATGACGTTCACACAAGCGTGAGTTCGGGACCACTCCAGCAGTCGACAGCCGACGACATTGACCACCGGAAGACGATTCGTCGCGACGACGTGTTGTCCGCTCAATAAGTCACTTCCGGTAGTACGACCCAATGGAGTAGCACCGCAACCGAAACTACACCTTACTACCAAACAAATAATGTCCTATTTCGCCTGTACGCAACTTGTTTAGTCTCCAAACCGCTGATGCGTCTGAAATTTCATACGACAAAATTGGCACATGTGAATTTGTTGCTTAACACACATGTTTTAGAGTACAGAATTGCATTTAGCAATTAAATTGCATCGCTGTGGCTGACCGCAATCCACCGAATTTGGGTTATGTGGTTAGTTCTTTTTATTTACAATTGATTCTTTTTGCCTTTTTGCGTTAATTGATTTCACGGTCGTCGCCGGATACCTCTCACTTTGTAAAAGTAGGCTTTGTAATAAAAAGTTCATGGTTCAAGAGTTTTCGAAGGAGGCTATTTTGGCAACCAACTTTTTGTTATCAGCTTTTGATAACTATTGGAAAAGTAATCTTTTCAGCACACTTTCTGTCGCGGATCCAATTGTGCAGAAATGTTAGACGAACAATAGCAAATTCATAATTTTAAGTACATTTTCATAATCTCAGAACTAAAAATAACTACTTAGTTATATATAAAACAAAGACAACAAATTAAAACATAGTTAACATTGTGGTTACCAAACAATATCGTTTCTCGTAGAGACAGCGAAATTAAAAAATAACTTCAAAAACTTTTACCTCGATGAGTGTTTTTATGAAATAGCGGTCGAAATTACAATAGACACGAACGAAGCCACTTTCTCTGAGCACTGCGCTCCACAACACAACGTAATCGCTTTTTTAGGAGCTCAACACCTTCCGGAGTTTAGACTCACTGAGAAATTTGGAGGTTTCAGACTTCCAATTGAACTAAGAAAGTAGAAACTTGAAGAGTTTCGGTTTTTTTATTTGCTTTGTTAGGTTTGTAGAAGATTTTTTTTTGTGGTATGTTTGCAACAATAGATACAATAACAATAGTACCAGGCGTCCGTCACTCGCTCAAGGCCACGCGTTTTATGCCTACCGCTTCGCGTATCGTCGACGATACAACGAACACCGGGCTGTCGCGCGCCCGGCTGAGTGCTCGCGCGTCACGGGTACAGCGCTGACTAGCAAAATGCCGAAACCACGTAATTATTGCGTGATTATTGTGCAATTCCCCTGTTTCCAAATTCTCTTGTTTCCCTTTTGATTATTTATTAAAATTATTCACGCGGTTTTGGATATTTTCGACACTAAAATATATTAGTCGGGAATTCAAGGAACGAAAAATATGCATCAGTCATTTTATCAAACTAAAAAATATTTGATCAACAAATAAAATAATAATTGTTTTTCCAAAACATTCGTTTTATTACTATTGTCATCATACGTATAACCCTAGCAGATTTGCTGGACGACACGCACACACGTTAGTCGCGCGGCGGGCAAAACAATCTCAACTCTCTTTGTGCGTACTTATGGTACATTTCTCCTTGCTGCAAACAACTGGTATTATTATTATGATTTTGTAGGCTATTATAGCGTAGGGATTTTGGTTTTTGTATTGGAGTGAAGTATCTGTTACGTAGTAACTATTTATTAATCTGTGATAGTACGTGTTTTTACCTGAAGATTTGGAAACGGGAATTCCCGAAGACCATCTTATAAACTCACTAAGTCACGGAAATTGCTAATTTTATTTAAAAATTTGAAATTTATGTTTGGCTGTGCTCTCTTACAGGTAAGTACCTAGTTTTAAGTTTCTTTCAATACAGTCTAATTGGACCTTCACACGTGATTCGAGACACAATAGAAAGACGATAGCAGCGCGGCTGTCGCTTGGTCGTCGAAAGGTTAACAGAATCATATTTTCCAAAGCAGGGAAATGTCGCTTCTTGGACAAAATTATGTTCCTATTAATCAAAGACACACTTTACAATCAATTTAGTTAATGAATGGACATCTTACCCGGTTGGGTTTCTGTTAAGTACGTGGGTAGTTTTAGGCTCTATGGCGAATTAATATAAGTAAGTAAAATACTGAACTGACTACCTAACTAGGTGATATACATATATTAACGCACAGCGCAAACCATTGGTCCTAGAGACATGAAATTGGGAAAGGCTTTCTTTGTGAAGAGTGAGTATCCAGTATAGAAGGATTTTTGGATATTCGTCTTATAAAAGCTAACTTCCTGTTATTTCTCTGTTTTTTTGCACCTACTATGTTTTGTCTCTGCATCACCCCAAGGTAGACTGGCAGAAAATGCCTAAGGCATTAAGTCCGCCTCTGTACGGTGTTTGTAAATAAAGTTTTAAATAAATAAATAAAAGCTAGTTCCTGTATAAAAATCTTAGCTCTAACTTTAGAAGACCAGAGCCTCGTTCAATAGAGTTAAGTTTAGTTACAAACCTAAATAATATAACTGTCTTATCAGTTCCACGTAAGACTATCGCTCGATTAATCGCCGCTAACTTCACGAAGACCGGTCCGAGACAACGAAGATTTTACATCAAATTACTACGAGTTAGTTCAAAACATTCTAAAGTGGTATCTAAACATCTGGTGTCTCTTTCTTCACACCAGTGAAGGAAAGAGAGAGCAGAACCAGTTTGGCAAGCATTCGCCTTGAACTTGTATAACCGCTAGGCCAAGTGGTACAGTCAAGAGAAGCCGGTAATACCAATTAATCTTTTGGCAGCGTCTCTATGTTGAAGCAGTAAGGGTGGTTTTTGTAGTTCAAGAGGAAGTTGTAGTGTAGTTGACAGTACAGGCTGGTGGCTATAATTTAATGTTTTGTGGTATTTGCCAATTCGTATTTGTGGGATATTTAGAAGAAGTTAAGTCCTTATTAAAGATGTATAATCTGGATAAGCTTCCAAAAAAGGTCTGGATTCCATAGCAGACAGTGCTAAAAATGCGCCAACATGACAAATGAATGAGTTCCAAACAAGATTTGAAATGTGGAGATTTTTTTGCTGGTGATTACGTCAATCGTATCTATAAAATTCGGATAAAAAACTCGGAATACAACGTGTACCACTTTGATTCGCGAATAAAACTAGAAATGCTTTATTTAATATTGGTGAGTGGCTCTACTATGTCCAAAATTAATTTATTTTATGGGTTTGTGTATGGGAGCCGGAGCACTGTCGAATCCTTTTGAAGTAATGAACTTTGAACGATCTCGCGAATATATCAGATTATTGGTTAGTGCATCGGCATATTATAACGCTATTTTATGTGTGGGGTGAGCGATGCTGTGTTGTATTATTTTTTTATTTCACTTTGGTCCCCTGGTGGAACGTTAAAGGCATGCATAGCCAGTGTTTTAATCATTTAATATAGCTATTTTACAATAAAATCTATAGTAAAAGATTTTTATATTTTAACTAGCGTTTGCCTGCGTGTATATCGTAACATTCATCCCCTATTTTACATATTCAGGGATGGAATTAAAAAAAAATCTTTTAGTGCAACATCTCTCCAAGTTTCATGACTCTAGGACCACCAGTTTGGTATGTGCGTGGATATATCAAGTCACTCAGTTAGTCACCAATTTATACAATAAACATTTGAATAAACAGCACTCTTTAGCCACTTACAAAAGTATTTCTCCTGAAGTTACTTTCACTACACAAAAAGCGATTTCGTCACTATTTCTTCAGCTAACGGTTTCTTCATCGCCGGCAGTTGGTTTCATGAAAGTTTGCATAACAGGAACCGTTCAGCAATTAAATGAAAAGTTGTGAAGTGTGAGCACGCGATTACGTCGCCGTCGCGTGCGCGAGCTGATGGAGTTATAATGATGGGCTGTCGAATTGTGATGGATGTATGTCAAGCCGGGCTGGTGCCGACGGTTTTGGTAATTTTTTTTGACAAGTTGTGGCAAGATTTAGAAAAGTAGGGTTTTAAACTAAACTTTTTACTAGATGTTTTCTGAGAAATCTTTAATTGAGGGTATTTTACTCATTGATAATAATAATTATACTAGCCTTTTATAGGACAGTTCCTACTACTCGAAATGGCCTCTTCTCATACACAGAAGAAGGCATGAGCATTGATCGCCGCGCTTGCTCAAGGCGGTATGGTTTCGGATTTATATTCATTGGATTCCCCACGATGTTTTCTTCACCGATGTCGGTGGTGTCTAAAATTAACTTTAGAACGTACATATAGATTAAAAAAATCACTACATTAAAGGCAAACGCCTTAACCACTCTTTATTGGTGTACAAATTAAACAACAACATACTATCTTAATTACATGTCACATGCCTCACTGCATTTTTTGCGTCCGCAAATAACCTTCAACCACCATAAAACTACAATAAATTCTGCCTTATCAAAGCATTGTCAATGTCAAAAAACAGCCTCGAGTTGAAACGACCGCCTGCCTACATACGCAAGAGAAAGAATGTCACCGCGCCCCTCACTGGCACTCACAATCACTCCCTCCTCAATTGAAACATCACAATGTGTCACGTCTCTTGACGGGTGCGTTCCATGTTAGGCGTTCGTCATGCGAATATAGTCAGCAATGGATACGAGGCGAAATGAAAGTGTTGTCAGAGTAGGTCATTGACTCGCATGCACCGGTGGCTATGGTGGAAAATCGTCGGCAGTTAGTAACCATGGCAGCTTTCAAGGGCATGGGGTTAAGTTTGTATGCATCCTTCGTCGCTGCTAAATATTCTAAATGGTGATATGTTAAATGGAATACTTACGCATCGTTGCAAATAAGATTTCGACCTGGTTTAGCGTTATCTTTCTAAAAATCATTACAGACATCGGTAAAGAAAACATAGTGAGGAAACCTGGACTTATAATTAGAAAAAAAAAATTGATTGAAATCGCCAATCCGCCTTGAGCAGTGGTGATCAATGCTCGTGCCTTCTCTGCATGAGAAGAGGCCTTTGCCCAGCAGTGGAACAGTAATAGGCTGGCATTATTTTGGCCATGATGGGTGCTTAGCTCTGAGTAACTATACATATATTTACCATCGTATTGTATTTGATAAGTACCGAGTCGAGTATATTTTTTACCGTTAGTACGAAGTCTAATACTATTACAATATTGGTATTGTATTATGAATGTATTTAGTTTTTCTATGGTTTTTATTCTTCTCCGATGAAACACTTCAACAACATTATAATACAAAAACTTAGAGTTTTTGTTTTACCGTATACTTATTAACATCAAGTAGGGTTGAAGCTAACAACTTAGAGTCAACATTAATAAATTATGTTCTCCAAGAAACTCGAGAATAACATAATTAAGCTAGTAACAAAATTAACATTTCTTCAGGTAACCTGTCCCGTTCACCTTTAACCTCTGCTTCTGCTGGTGCCTGTCAGGGTGTATCTTATTGTATACTGGTTTCCTGAGGGAGAGAGTTGGGTAAGTATACATTATCTTTGATGTTCTCTTATCATGACCCTACTTGGTTTCTCTCACGTTTTGTTAAGTCTTTGGTTAATTCTGCATTTTTTGGATGGATGGATCCTTCGGATGGATATATGTAAGTAGCAGATAGATTGTAATTAATATTTCTAAGTCTCAGACTAAAGAAATCATTTTTTTTTGCTACTGAAAGACACTGACCCCTGAATTCTTTTTTTAAGACGCTCTCAAATCCGTTGCAGTCCTTACGTTATCTCTTTAGAGTGACAAAGACGTCAACAGATTTGGAAGCGTCGAGTACTCGGGCATAAAATTTTTAAATAACATGGTTTTTTATGCTAAACTAGCTATCCCACGCGGTTTCACCCGCGTTATATCAGATTTTGGTTTCCTGGTCCTAAGCTACCTCTCCACCAATTTTCAGCCAAATCGGTTTTGCCGTTCTTGAGTTATAAAATGTGTAACTAACACGACTTTCTTATATGTATAGATAGTAGCTGACCCCCGCGGTTTCACCCGCGTTATATCAGATTTTTGGTTACTAAAAAAAGCAGATAAAATATTCTAAGTCCGTCCCCTGGTCCTAAGCTACCTCCCCACCAATTTTTAACCAAATCGGTTTTGCCGTTCTTGAGTTATAAAATGTGTTACTAACACGACTTTCTTTTATATAATAAATAAGATTGCCAATGTCACGAAGTTTTCTACAATATACACAGTATTCAATCATTTTACGCCACCTCACTTCCAAACACAGCCGTAAATCCATGTTACCCTTCAAAGTAATCCCCGAGGTTTATCGTAAATCTCGATATCTCCCTATACACGGCACCCACAAGCCGAGGCAGGCCCATAGTTAATAGTTCGACACTTAGTGAGCCAGACTAATTTAACTTTCAAAAGGGGTGATTGATTGAAAAAACTTCGCTCATTGAAAAAACTGGCGCACTGGGCCGCCATTGTTGTGAACTTGCGTAGGAGTTGCTTACCGAGAGCTTTACAATGATTTAGATTGATTCTGGAAAGTTCTACGCGGGCGCTGATTTTTATGGAATTAAAATGGCGTTCTTTTGCAAGGCGAAGGTAGTGACATTATTGAATTGATGGATGCTGTTATCATCAGTCTGTTTTAATTCGGTGGTCATGCACTGTTAATGGTTTTTTTTTGGTGAGTGAGAAATCATCCAATGGCTGCCCCCGTCCTGGGTGCGGCGGGAGGGCGTGTCAGACTCTTACTGACTAAAACCCACTCATGTTCCTTCGATTGCCCTTTATGTTCCAGGGTCACGGTAACTATTATAAACATTCCGCAGCCCGTCGGTTTTTAATTCGGTCGTCATGCACTGTTAATGGGAGACATTATCCCTTGTAATACTGAAAACTACGATTATTATACTTTATACCTGAGCTTTTGCGGAGGAGTATCTGCACTTGGATACCCTTTCACATGGAACGATAAACAAATGAATGACTAATCAAGTTTTAGGAGAAACAATAATTAGTTATATTATGTAAACTCAACTAGTAATTTATAAAAATATGTTGTCAGCTTATTGATATAAAGTCGCAGCTATTGTAAATTTGCAATATCAGCAGAAAAGCTGTTGTTTCCGTGTAAAATAGCTTGTAGCATCTGTAACACTGACCTATCAGTCTATTTGGCCTGAAAATAGGGTCAAACAAATAATCAAATAAATATATAATAGAAATAGAGTCAGCCATACTTCCTTGTTCACATCAAGCGTAAAAATGATGGTCGACCATGACGACTAAAAATAGAAACTGTTTATCGTCTAATGTTCTTTTTCTAGAAGAATCGTATCTTTGTTTGATTGAACTGTAGTCATTAGAATTCATTCTTTGTCTTCATGGTTCCCTGAACATGTTCTGCTTATTATAAATTCTAGACGATTAATTAGCTACAATCTATGCTTAATATTATACTTACGTACGTGCGAAAGTGACTGTCTGTCTGTTACGCTTTCATGGTTAAACCACTGAACCGTTTTTGAAGAAATTTGGTACGGAGTACACTTGAACTTCAAGGAAGGACATAAGGTTAAAATGTGATGTCTTCGTCCGTCGTAACGTCATTTCAATCGAATCGAATAGGGCGAAGTTTAGGGCAATAGCTATTGACTCCTGTAAATAAATAAAGACATCAATATATTTGTCTATTTCCTACCCGTATTGAGTTTTGAACCAACATAATCATCATTTCTCAGAACTGCTAAACATAAACATCTCCCTGGGCACTCCAATTAATCAGGTTTGGCTATTAGCATCCTGCTACCATTCGAAGATCATCGCTGCATTTATCCAGTCTTCAATCCACACTAAGCTTGGTCTCTATTGCAGAACACGCTTACTCCAGCGATTATCGGTTCTATGACAGACGTGACCAGCCTAATGCTGCTTCAACTGTACCTAGTCTTTCTTAAACCATACTTGGTTCAGACCTCGGTAATCCTGGGTAGA
The DNA here is from genome assembly GCA_033675125.1 of Athetis lepigone. Taxonomy (NCBI): domain Eukaryota; kingdom Metazoa; phylum Arthropoda; class Insecta; order Lepidoptera; family Noctuidae; genus Athetis; species Athetis lepigone. The sequence continues at coordinate 570,925 of CM066215.1, read as the reverse complement.
CTGGTAGAAAATGCCTAAAGCATTAAGTTTATGTGCATAAAGATTAAATATATAATCACACCTGAGCTATACTCAGTTTTTATTCAAACCGCACCTTCTGTACTAAACCAAAACAGTATTTTTCCTATACTTTCTAAACCCCTATCCTGTCACTAAGGTCATCAATAACAAAACAAAAGACAGACCCTTTCTTAGAAAACCATCATTACGATAATGACGAGCGACGCCGGCGCATTACTATAGCGAATTAAAGAACTGTTAGCTGACCTCTGACACGCAGCGCTGCCGAGGAGAAACTCACGCGCATGTTGAATATATGGGTGTTCATTGTTTGTTTAGTCACGATAGGTTGCCATTAGGTGGAGCTGTATTTGGATCATCCAAGGGATGTATGGGTGACGAGTTAGTGGCTTGATGTGAAGAGTTTGATAAGTTTGTCTTTGTGGATTCTTTCAGTTTGCTTGCCCAGAATTTTGGGCGATTTTAAGTGCTTCTATCAGGACACTGTTAGAACGTCACTAAGCTAAGCACGTATTAGGTTTGTTCCGTCTCTATCGTGCACTTGACGTTTAGCAGTTGTGTAACAGTGACAGGTATAGTGCTAAGCCAAAGTGCGTGCTAAGTAACGTCTATTTATCTCGACCCTAGACAAGTATATCAAATTGTCCATCAATCATAATAATATTATATAGGGCAGGTAACTGGCAATCGATACTTAAACACATAATTATACCTTTACACATGTAAGTTGTTATTAAAAAATTAGATTCGGGTCAGAAGTTCCGCAAATTATCGCATTTAAACTAATTGTTCAGCTATACAATGTTGTGATTGAGCTATGCAATAACATGTTAACCCACAAAGTAATGAAAATTGATTCAACGTCGTCCACATAGGGCTTAAATTAATCAAGTCAAAGTCATTCCAGATCATATCATTACTTACTAGACTAATTAATTGCAACTGCATAAATACCTAATCTTGAAGTCAATCAAAATTGGAATCAATCCTAACAATACCTGCCTTCAAATTCAAACTCTCAAAATCTCACAACGCCCTAATAAACACCATGTATAACATACAGGCTGTGCAAGTGTGCACATGCACAAAGCGTGTGGTTGAATTATTGAACACAAGTAGGTCCCGTGGTGCACCCTTAATGTTTAATGGTCATGATCGGTCACTGAGCGGCCATGTTTGTCCGCCTCCAGCAAGTTAGGGTTGAGATGGTAGTTGGAGATGTGGATTTGTGCCATGTATACTTCCTGAGGAAGCATGGGGTTTTAGTTGGTAAGGGTCCGGTGTAGCCCTCCAATTTCCCCAGCCGATTCAAGAGAATGACCTCAGGTAAAAAGCAAGGAGTTGCGATGTATCAGGAATTCAGGACATCTGCCTTGGCTGCGGGTTATTTAATTTGTAAAAGAGATACCGCGAACCTGGGAACACAGGCCTATTAAGGAACATTGGTAGGTTTTAGTCATTAGAAGTCTAGCACTCTATGCCGCTTCTTTCAGAGCTGGAGGAGTCATTTGATGATTTTATCATCCAACAAAAAATGGATCGAGGCATCTAAACGTGAAGTTATTAAAGTTTTGGGTCTATTTTCGCAGAAAAACAAGGAGGTTACTGTTAAAAAGATGGGTTTAAAATGCACTGATTCTTTCTTTCTTTTTTTTGAACACTATAAATGTCTTGAAGACCAAAGCACAATGCTGTGTAACATTATAACATTTGTTATACTATATACTAAGAAATTTCGGTTCTATTCTAAAAAGAGTAAATCATGCATCACAAAGATGCATGGTTAACTCTTTTCTTTAAGGTTCTGCTGGTCGTTGAAAACCGCTAATTGTGCGTAGTATTTGCAAACATTTAACTAGTCAAGAAAAAATACCTGAGTTTTTGTGAGAGCAGTAAAAACCATTAGTTTAGGCCAGTCATCGTTACTGTACCAAAAATAGGCGTAACTATTTGTTTTCCTCCTTACGCCTTGCTAAGTCACTGGCATCTTTAACTACGCTGTATTTATTTATAGCTAGACAACAAATACATTGCTAGTACATTAGCTACATCTTTATATATACCTATATAAAATGGAAAACTGACAGACTGTTGATCATCTGTTGATATATCAACGCACAGCCCAAACCACCGCTCCTAGAGAATAGAAACTTACAGGGTGTGTTCTTTGTAAACAGTAGGTAACAACCAAGAAACGATTTTTGGAAATTTCAACGCTAAACCGGTAAAATAGGGCATGGATGTATCGACATTAACGCAGGCGGAGTCGCGTGTGAAAGCTAGTTAATTCATATATTCGTTATGGCTATAATACGTGATTAGCATGGCTGTGGAGCGTTGTGGTAAGACGTAGTATGATTTATAGAGCCCCTATACCGTACTTATGAGGTTTTGATCATGTGTAGTGCCACGTGTACATAATGGGCCATGCTGGAAACATCGTCAGACGCTTAACCACATTGGACGATCGTGAGGCGATAAAAAAACAATTGACGATTGCTTTTTAGTTTTTGTTTAAGGATTGTTCGAGAGTCTAATGCTACTTCATGTTTAATATCATTTAAGTATGTTAGATTTTTTTTATTACGTATAATTTAGGTTCTTAAGGAATAGATAATTTGTAGTTGGTAAAATTTAACTTTAGTTAGGAATAACTTTAGTTAGATTATTAAAAGTTTGTAAGTATCTAGCAGAAGATATATTTGTTATTATTATGTCGATTCATGGCAGTTTATAATAACAAGAATTTTCCTTTGAATAAAAACATCGTAAATACAAAGTAATGAGCATTTTTTCTGTTAATGACGCGAATTAGTTTTATATTACTATGATAAAATCATCTTTTCAAGGATGGTCGTAAACTTACCATAAATTAAATAATTATAAATTGATTTCTTGTTATTGTAAATAAGGCCAAGAGTTATTTTAATTATATCGAATGGATTTAATTATCAGCTTGTACACCTACATTTGGAAATTATTGTAGCTTACTATCAAAAAGAGATTTTACAAAAAAACAACCATTTTACCTTTTGATATATATTGTACTCTTAGAATAATAACTCCCGTAATAGCTCCCGTTACCGGGGGATTTCCGGGATGAAAACTATCCTATGTCCTTTCTCAGGCACCAGACTATATCTGTACCAAATTTCATTAAAATCGGTTTAGTGGTTTAGGCGTGAAGGACAGACTGACAGAGTTACTTTCGCATTTATAATATTAGTACGGATTAGATGGCGCCATGGTTTCAGCCCGTTTTACAAATCTTCTTTGATTACTTCTTCGTATCCTTAGGCCATAGCGTGATGTTGTTACCTATTAAGTATTATTATTGTGTTTAAGCTTTATTACTGTAAATTTTAACAAAATCCGTTTAAGTCTTTTTTGCTTGAAAACATCCATCCTCACAAACATTCCACACAAATAATATAAAAGTTTGTATGTGTGTTTGTTACTCTTTTAGACAAAAACTACTGAACAGATTTTGATGAAACTTGACAGTAATATAGCTTATACATATGAATAGGACATAGGCTACATAACATTACGCTATGACCTACGCTAGCGGAGCAGTAACCAAAAACCTAACGTAACGCGGATAAAACCACGGGGAACAGTTAGTTTAGATATTAGAGGGGTGATGAGCAATGTCTATCGCAATACGATGGTTCCCCTGAGCCAATCTTATACCGCTCTGTAACTTGTAAGTAAGCCGGGCTTACAACTTATACCATCTTGTCATCAGGAGGGAATAAAACTTTACAAGGAAAACAAATTGCTTAGATTCGTGCACTCGCTTTAGTGAAAATCTTGTTAATATTGGGAATAAGGATGTTTAGGTGTTTGTAATTTAATAATGATTTAACCGCTGAAAGAAATAAGCTGGATTATGACGATAGAACATAGAATAATGTTTAAACAATTCCTGTTAATAATTTAGGTCTTATTTTTTAGCAAAATTTGATAAATAATTTGAAATGATCGACAAACATTAAAAGTGGAAATGCAATTTTTTGCAACTAGGGTACCTAACTAAAAATAGTACAAATATTTAGTGCTATTTACCTTTGTACTTAAATATTTACACTGTGTTCCTTAAAAAGTTAATATTATGAATGTAATAAACATTTTTATTCCCTCACGACTACAGATAAAATGTTTATTATTGAAAATACTTCATTGGATTCGGCACAAATAGTTTTTAACTCAAATCAAAGAACTTAAGAGTGGTAGACTAGCTGTATTAGATAAGTGCTTAAATTCGTTAAACAGTCAATCAATCCATCACGAAAATAACAGAGGTAATTGCTTGATTTGCGGTCAAACGAGGCTTATTATTCGCTGGCTGTTATTAAGGCAACGCATGTAGTATTTACTACAGAAATTATGTATTAGTATTAAAGCTAACGGGTGAAATTGACTGGTGCCACTGTCAACCTATTTACTATGAAATTCTGTGTTGATTTAAGGTCATAGCTCCTTACAGCCACCCGGCAGCCACTCCGCACCGACTCGCCTTATAACCGAGGCGATCCGGTGACGCTACGGAGTTGATATAGTGAGCGCATGCTCATACAAGTTCATTTAAAGAATACTAGCCGCAGGAGGCGAGTCGGTGCGGAGTGGGTGCCCGGGTGGCTGTAATGAGCTATGACCTTTATTAGCCAATGAAACCTACCTGACCTTCAATTATAATTTATTAACGTTGCTAAATATATAAGTGTTAATAAAAGGGTTATAAGCTCAAGAAGACGTAATAAATCTACTTATTTCATAAAGATTAGGATAGCATTGATCACCATGTTTGTTCTTTTCAGCTAATGTTTGGCAGACATAGCTTTTGCTTACGGTTTTGCCCGCGTAAATGTCGATTTATTGCAGACATCGGTGTAGAATAGAGGAGCTAGCCCCTTCTTGCAGATCAGGCTTGCTTTATGAAAAATTTCATCAAAATCGGCTAAATGGTTAAGCCGTGATAACATTACTCATAGTCAGACATACAGAGTTACTATTCTTATTCTTTATGGCACACAAAATTTGAAAAAAAAAGATACATACTAAGAAATCCATACTAATATTATAAATGCGAAAGTAACTCTGTCTGTCTGTCTCTTCTTCACGCCTAAACCACTGAACCGATTTTAATGAAGTTTGGTACAGATGGGACCCGAGAAAGGACATAAGATAGTTTTCATCCCGGAAATCCCTCGGGAACGGGAACTATTCCATGCGGACGAAGTCGCGGGCAAAAGCTAGTAACTTATACAATGGCGAACTTATTCCAGAAATGAGTTTGCTACCATAAACCAAAATGCTGAGATTTGCAACGGAAGATAGCTTTTGAGCAAAAACAATACTTACTTGTTACTCCCAATTATATTATTACCATGTTGTCCGAGTCCAAGTTTGGATATTATTCAATTATGAGCGAATATGAAGAGCTAACCGTACTCAGTTACAAAGTACAACAACCTACGATAATTTAGCTAAAGCTATTACGACTTTCGAACAAACATGACCGGGCCAATTAGAAAACAGTTCAACCTATCACGACTCCGCAGTTTACTTCGCTCTGTTCGGTATGTTGGCTGTTTTAATGTAAGTATAGTTATATTGGATATACGGTCTCCTAATGTAGGGGCTATTTTTGTGGTAAAAGTGGTAACATGCAAGAATTTTGGCAAATTAGTTAGGCCCTGCAAATGATCTTTGCCGCCATTTTATTTTGAGGGACAATCCTGCCACACTATTACGTACGATCCTCTGCATCAAAAGGAGTAAGACGTTCATGACATAATTTCCACTTTCCTCCATGGTCATTAGACAGAAACAACAACGCTGTAGTAGGAAAAATATCAGCTTTTTTTTTAAATTATAAAGTAGCTTAACATCGATATTACCTTAATATGAATACTTCCGTGAAATTTTATTATAATACTAGCTTTTGCCCGCGGCTTCGCTTGCGTTAGAAAGAGACAAAAAGTAGCCTATGTTACTCTCCATCCCTTCAACTATCTCCACTTAAAAAATCACGTCAATTCGTCGCTCCGTTTTGAAAGACAAACAGACAGACACACTTTCCCATTTATAATATTAGTATGGATGAATATTGTATTTGTGTGCACAAGTGCCGAGATTGTTTCTTTTTTCGAATTCACTTTCTTACACTTTTATATACTCTAACTAGGCTACCTATCCAGTTAACCCGCAGTTAAGCAGACCAATATAATTTTTCCGCGCACAAGTTCAGTGTGACATTTGACGTCAGGTTAAGTCAGCCTCGGCTGCCACCCATCATTTTCCAAGCCGCGGGCTAGCTGCTTAACCTCCTGCTATTGGCGCAGTATTTGTATACACAAGTGTCGGTTGTGAATGGCGCGGGTTATTTTTCTAAAGAACAACTCAAACAACTCGTGTTGTGTTTTTAAAACGACCTCCGTTGTTAGGGCTGTTGTTCCGTTGATTTAACTAATTATGAAATGAATTGGCGGTGTTATTAAAATTTCTATCAGCGGAAAATTGAATTATTTAAACGGTTAGTTTCAGATGATTTAGGTACAGTCAGCAAAGCAAAAAAATATGCAGGACTGTTACATTTAATTTAACTTTTCTTGAACACCAAAAGATGTGTTCAAATACAATTTTGATTTACTTATTTACTTTTCACGCTAACATTTTTTTTGTAGAAAACTATTTATTGGTTTTAGATAAAATCTGACAACATCAACGACATTGGTTTTGAATGTCTAAGTTGTTATAATTTTCAGATTGTCATCAGAATTAACAACATAATATAATATTAACTCGGGTATTAACGCGAATAATATTTATTTAAATACCTTGGAAGGCTTGACGTTTCGACCTAGTTGCACAGGTCGTGGTCGCAAGCAGACTGAGGATGCGATGTCACAGCTCCCTGCATTCGGGCGATGAATCTTCATCTACCCGCATATTTTTATTTTCCACCATATTAGGCCGTCTACACACTACGCTGACCGTATCCACAGATGAGTTAACCGACTTTGCAGAAAAGCGAGGTTGTGTTATACGAATCACTGGATTCCACGCCGATGACAATTTAAAGCCGTCCTCCCGATTGAAATTGTTTGGATATTTCTTTATTTCAACCGCTTCACGCACAAGTCCAATCCAGCGATCCAGTGATTCGTATAACACAACCTCGCTTTTCTGCAAAGTCGGTTAACTCATCTGTGGATACGGTCAGCGTAGTGTGTAGACGGCCTAATATGGTGGAAAATAAAAATATGCGGGTAGATGAAGATTCATCGCCCGAATGCAGGGAGCTGTGACATCGCATCCTCAGTCTGCTTGCGACCACGACCTGTGCAACCAGGTCGAAACGTCAAGCCTTCCAAGGTATTTAAATAAATATTATTCGCGTTAATACCCGAGTTAATATTATATTATGTTGTTATAATGAAACGCGAAAGTTTAAATGTCATCAGAATTGTTGTAAAAAATTAAAAATGAATTCCTTTTAACCTCCACAATATACCTATGCCTCTAGTAAAATTCACTCATCATCAGACACAAATCTAAACCGAAGTTCCTCCCACAAAAACCATCCCATTGTTAATTTGTTTAAATAATCATGAAGTCACTCGGCGGGCAGCCCTACGACCGGCGCGCGCGCAACCTGGCACGGCCCGGCACCACTAATGCACGGATCATTGTCAACCGCCATTGTGTGCAAAGCCATCGCCACGTTGGCGTATCACAACATTATTGCTGTTTTTTAAAGGTTCTCATTTTAAGTAGACCTTGACCTTTTTGATGCATTAGTCAAGTCGATAAATTAATTTGTTTGTTAATGTGTGTACAAATCTTTCAAACTAAATTAGCTAATTCTAAAAAAACACTGGAATTAAAAGAAAATAGCGTCAAACAACTCCTATGCATCGCTGTCAACTGGTAAAGTCCCAAGAGGCGTGCAGCATTGCCACAATCTTTAGGTAGGTATACATAAAGAGTCAGGCTTGTTGGTGGGAATTAAAGCATATTACTGAAGCTATAACTTAACCCTTAAAGGGATAACACAAAAGACAAGTTTGAATAAAAATACGTGGGCAAGGTGATAAATCATCATCATTATAAAATGATTTATAAAAGGAGAAGAGCAAAGCATTATCCTTTTCGTACTCCAAATCCTGCGAAGCCAATTACTTCATACCACGAACGGTGACACATAACCATGCATTCAAACGAAAGTAGATTTACCTAAACAAATTGCACTCAGTTTAGTCACGCTAGTTTCTGAGATGTCAATAACGCAAACTGGGGCACCTACTGATAACTGATAAAAAGTAACGACCCCTCACTTTATGAGTTTGTTTTTAAGATTTAAATGATGATTAGGGCCACTGGAGATAGAGATATGTTTATGATGCTGTGTCACGTTGGCCGAGTTGTCATTTATATGTCTTTATCAGGCGTTTGAGATATCCACTTTCACTTTCTTTTTAGAAGTGACAGCTTTTTTTTCTTTTGGTTTTTGATCTTTAGTTTAAGTATAACTGTATTGTTTTGTGTTAAATTCCAGTGGATTAATGGCCATTTTTAATAATTTACCTATCCGTAGATTATTGTGGTTAGCGATTAAGACAAATCTTCAGTAAGCTAAACCATCATTTTTTTTTTTATCTTTATTTAAGGGGCTTTGTCACACAGTGATAATGTCGCTCCCGTAATGAAATATACAGCAAACTTAAACTTAACAAAACATATAGCAATTATCTTCTATTTCTAAACTTATTGAACATCAGTATACATACCATACCCATGCATACTGCTGCCCGCAGCCCCTCAGAGACAACAGGGTACCTATTCTCTCTGGTGGACTGCAAACAGCAGCAGACATAACCTCCTAGCCTTCTTTGACAATCGAGAAGCTAAGATACTGAAACCATCAATTGATAAGTTTAAGGAAATGAGTAAGTTAATTTGTTTGTTTTATTTTATTTTCATTCAAGGTTTGGCCGATTTAATTATTGTTATCTCATTGGCGCAGGTATTGCAATTTTGCAATTATTACGTTATAATTATTATGATTGAAGGTCATAATGGCAGAATAATGATCGAAGGTGATATCAAAGAGATGGCAGACGGATTAAAACTACTCTTATAATTTGTTTAAGGTGTATCTTAATCAACGTCTAAGTCGAGGATTTGAGAAGGAAATTATTCAAAATTAAAAAAAATCAAATTTCATTTATTCACATTTAAATAGAGTGGTTACATTTGGTGTTTTTTATGTTACAATAGTTGAGTTAGTTATCATATTCTTGTCGCAAGGACGGTTTCTTATTAGTATATCCTGAAGAAACCAGGTTTTTAAAGGTAATAATAAATGCTTTGTATTTGGTTTCGTTTGAATGAACGGGGTTAGGGTAATAATAACCGATTATTTAGCAAGCAAGATCAAAAAGTTTTCAAAAAAAAGTTTTGGTGGAAGGAGATGTCAATGTAAACTTCTAAAAAAATGAATGGGAAGTTGAATAAAATGGTTTATTTTGGTTGTTATATTGATTTAAAAATAGTACTCGTTCTTAAGTAAAAGATCCGAATAAAACCGAAATGACCCATTTTTAATCGATATAAAACTAACCGGTTGCGATTCTTGAGTTAAAACACTATATTATAATACAATTGTTGATAAAAACCTAATAGTATTTGTTTTTACGAAATATGTGGTATTATTTCAACCGTAACTATCACAAGTTCGCCACACATTGTTTCAAATCGAAACAAAATAAACAGCTGCATATTTTTAAGTAAGTTCTTTAAGTTTTTTCAACAAAAATACACACAATGCGTTCGATTCACAACATATATGTGTCGACTAAATATAAGTTGAAACATCAGCGAAAATAACGATGATTTGTCGATAATTTCGACCTACTTAACGGCACGTATTGTCACGGTCAAAATTATGATGGGTGTGCATTTTTCTTGCGCGGGCGGCGATTTAATGACAATTGTCTGAGAAGTAGGCACTAGGAAGTAACTTATTTTTATAAATTAAGAAATCACTTGTGTGTGCTGGTTAAATGATATACCTAGTTTTTTTAAGATATCATATCATTGGAAAAGTTTTGAAGACATTTGAATAACTCTTAAACTACTAGCAGACATGGTATGCTTCGTCCTGTCATATCGACAGCAGCGCCATCTACCGAGTCCAATATTGTAAATTAAATAATTTAAATATATTGGGACCAGTCACACACGGCCATCTGATCCCAAGCTAAGCAGAGCTTGTGTTATGGTAACCAGACAACTGATATACGTACTTATATATTTTATAAATACATACATATTATAGATAAATTACACCCAGACACAGAACGAACAATCATGCTCATCACACAAAGTTTGCCCTGGGTGGGAATCGAACCCACGACCTCCAGCTTAAGAGTCAGGGTCACTGACCACTAGACCAACAGGCCCGTCAATTGTGTTTCCAAACCCTCCAAGAATCCATTGAAATAATCACCAAGTTGCAAACAAATCGGTCCAGTCATGTAGAAGACAAACACACATATAGAATAAATACATTTTTGAGAAAACGTGTAAAAAATGATTTGCACTCAGACAAAGAACCTAGGAGAGAATCGAAACCACGACCCGGCGTAGCAGTCAGCGTCACTAACTACCAGACTGACAGGCCCAGCAATATCATCATGATTCTTTCAGATCAAAAACTTTCAACGTAATTAAATTAAAGTAACACACATAAAATTAACACCCACTTAGTTGAAACTCTCAAAACATATTCATTTGCGCACAAAATGTCGAAACGTATTGTTTCAAAATGGCGGAATTGAGACACTCTATGGGAATGACAGCGAGCATAGACAATGGCTGACTACTCGGTCATTACTGAGTTATTTTCTGAAATGATTGTTCCACATTGATGGCGCGATATTCTATGATTCTGTGAATAGAGTGACGAGTACTGTAATTTTTTGGCATGATGTTGTCGCTTTTGCCGCTAAACATAGTTTAGTTGTAATTAGTGACTCGGATAAGCGGTGGCACGTTTTACACGTGAATCTAAAATGCGTTGTTTAACCTGTGTTGGATAATTAAGCTTTAACTGAATGATTGTCTGTTCATTTTATAGTTAGATGGGCCTGTGTTCAAAGTCTCTGAAGTCTCACAGCTTTGTAATATTTAATCAATTCTGTACTTACGTAGATTGTGTAGTTAGAGAGGGATGGTTCTTTAAACACACACCTATATCTAACTAGGTATAAGCAGGGGTGCCCTGATTCCTGCTTACAGTTGCATAATCAGAAAAAATGTGTTTGAACTCTTCAAGAGACTTCACACAATTTTGTAACCACTTCCTTGTATACTTAGACAACTATTCATAACAAATTAACGCTAGATGTAACCAAAACAGCTCAACTCAATATTGCTCCGGCTCTTATCCTCGCAATAAATACGGTAGTTAGTGGGCTGCACAGAACGCGCTGCAAACGAGCATTACAGTTATCAGGCGCGCGCAGCCGGGGCTCTAGCTTGTGTAATTGTACTGTTTGTGGGCTGGGCCTTCCTAGGTTTTCATTGGTATAGTTATTTTTATTGGCAGTTTTCATTTGATAAGTAGTTGGTCTGTAATTTACATGTGACCAATGATATTTTAAGTAAAAAAGGTGTAGATAGGTTACCCAAACGAAATTCTATCTTCAAAAACGGCACACTAACGCACACATACATTACACGTCAAAGTAGGACGACATGATTGAAGTAGTGCGAGTGAAAAAGATATAAACGCCAAATGTCAACGCAATACTCAGTATCATGTCAAACTTTTAATGTGCCACTTTTTGACTGCATATAACCTATCTACACTTTTTTACTTAAAATATCATTGCATGTGACGTTTTTAGCGTTGTATTTAACCCTCTACGCAAAAAAAGAGGTATAATAAGTTTGATCGTTATGTGTGTGTGTCTGTCTGTGGTTCTGTAGCTCGTACGGGTGAACCGATTTGGAAGAGGTTTTTTAGGTTTTGGATTTCTTAGATAAGTTTCTTAAAAATCAGCTCGATTTCGGGTGCGAGCATGTTTAAATTGCCGTTTAATCGCAGTTCATTTGTTTGTCGTCTCTGAAGTTGTTATTAGTATATCATGTAACTAAAGAATACAAAATTTTACAACATAGGTATGAAATAAGATTGTATCTTATTTCATATGTAATATAACAAAGCTGAAAGTAAAATATGAACTAAAATTGCATCAAATAATGTTACTTATCTTAAAGACTAAGAAGCTTCTTGCTTAAAGGGCTTGTATCCAGCAGGGAATTGAGAGTATTAAACATTTCATATATATTTGACCTGCATTTTACTGATGTCATACAAAAACAGGCTTTAAACCACACACCATGACTCACTCAGTCTAAACAAATGAGGTATTGTTATTGAAACACCTGGTTATTATGTGTAAGTCGAAGTAAATAAATGTTTTAATGTTAATTACGATGGCTGTTCCAATGTAACCTCGGACGACCTTGAAGTGTTTATATACTTAGCAATATATTGTTTAATGTGGTACATTTATCGTCGAACGTTTAATATAATGCCAATCTTATACATATAAAATGGAAAAGTGACTGACTAATAGAGTGTTTGTTGATATATCAACGCACAGCCCAAACCACTGGTCCTAGAGACATGAAACTTGGAGGGTATGCCCCTTTAAAGAGTGGGTATCCCTAAATCCCTACTATCTTTAAAAGGATTCTTGGAAATTCGAGCCTAAATAGATAAAAGAGGGAATAAAAGTTCGACATCCACGAAGACATTCACGCGGACGAAGCCGCGGAGCATAGCCTTTCGACTCGGCAATTTCATTTTTAGGACATCGTACTCAAATTCAAATAGTTTTTGCTCCTTGCGTATCATTGCTTATACTTGGTAATTCTGGACTAATGTTACTTCAAAGTCTATTTTTAAGATAAAGTTTAGACATGAGACATATTACTATCAAAAGCTACTTCGGATTCAGGCAAAAAGTTAGAATACGTCCTTTTTGCTGACAAAGCGTCGCGACGTTGTTATAGACTTTGGGTGACCTAGGCGACCTGTATTTTATGTTGATATGTAACATATATACGCCCCTGAGTTTTGGAAAACACTTATTAATAATCACTGTGTAAAGTTATGCAATGAATAAAGCCTGTGTAACCATACATTTTTTGACGTATAAACCTGTCATAACTTTATGCAGCGTTTATTAGTAAGGCGCTTAAAGTCGTTTTTCTCTGTCTGTTATTCGAGGCTATTTGACAGTCACGAAGTTTGACAGCCAGCCTTGGCTTAGGGTATCGTGTAACTGTTTTGTGGTGGTCAGATAAGCAGTAATATAATTGATAAATTATAGAGATATAAAATAATATAGAAAATAATTTGCGTCAATATGCATAGACTTATAGACTGGCATAATAAAAATGTATTTGTAAAGTCAGATAAACAGCCTTTCCATTTAAAATACTAGTAATTACAAGCACAAGCTGTATTAACATAGGCAATGGAAAAAAGATATATAGGTAATACGCCCTACGTCTGATGCGCAAAGCGAATCAGAACATGGTGACATAATGTCGCAACCTAAAATATTTCCTTTAGAATGCTCCTAAACGGGCTACATTTTACAGCAATTGTGTATCCGTTTAGAAGCTTTAGATACTTAAAATTATAACATTACTCTTATTAAATACAACATAGCAACGTGTCGGTCTCGCCGGCACCGGACCGGACGGCAACCGGACGGCGTGCAGCTGTGCCGGACACTTCGTTACACCGGACGCCGTATTCATTGATTGCGTTAGTCTTTTATTAGTAACTCGATGGACTGGATTCGATAGACTTTGGATATAGATACGTTAGAGAAAAAAGGTTTTTTTTGTATTTTATTCCTTTTGTGCAGCCGTTCAAGTAACATGCAATTAGAAATATCTTGGGACGTCTCACACACGGACATCTGATCCTAAACTAAGCAGAGCCAGATATGATAACCAGACTTGAAAAAGACAAACAATTTAATAATTTTTCAGGATATTTTATAAGAGTGCACACACTGGTAAAAAAATATTAAAATAGTTTTGAGCGTTTTATATAGCAAGAAACTATGCTAGGAATTGTCCACCAAGTAATAGATTTGTCCCCGTCATAGAGACTCATTCATACCTCCAAAGAATATCCATGACCTGAACACTATTCTAATTAGTTCAAAACTTAGAGAATATTAACTAAGCCTCATATTTTTGCTCGCCGCTGTACGCCATCTAGTGCGCGTGCGCGCGTTTGTTTGTACATTCATGTATTTGCGTATTATTTCTACTAAACACCGCTTGCAGTGTTTGTACGAACTGTTTTAGTTAACAGTTTTAAATGCTGTTTAATTTTAAACAATAACTGTTGTTTGACTACACTGTAGTGCAAGGAAAAACAGCGTTTTCAAAAGTATATTTGTTAGGAAATGTTCTATTTAAATAATACTCATTTTGTTGAACATTTTAAAGTTTTTAATATTGTTTTGATTCTCTATTCAGTAATGTTTTGTTTCGTCTGGTTAAAGTTGGGATTGTTTTGGCGTATTTGAAAATGCTTAAATAAGTAAAGCTGTTTAATTGCGTTTTCACTTTTTTATTTCAATACTTGCTGTTGTACATTATCCGTGCTTAGTTTTATAGCACTCAGAATAAAGAAACTTTATTTTAATGAAAACATTTTTGCAATCGGACCTGGATTTCCAGGGATTACCTCTCGCAAACAAAATAGACTTTATCTCTTCATTATACTAGTATAGAAATCTATGCATATTGATATTTAGTAAATTCTATAATGTTATATCTCTATTATTTATCAATTGAATTATTTCCTTGGAATGCAAACATATCCAATCAGGAAACGTTTAAAGTGCATCTTGCAATAAAATCTTGCAAACATTGTAGTTTTCCTTATTAAATCAGGAAGTAATATCTACCCCATGATTTCACCACAAATTAGCAAGACAAAGACTTAATTAACAAGATCTTTGCATCATACATCTTAATTCATTATTAATTATTACACGTGTTTTACATAGAAATGCGCAGGAGTGGAAATCTGTACGATTTTCTTGGAAAATACAATGTGTGGGTTTATGTTGATTGGTATGTAAAATAGAAGTGGTTTTTATGGTTGATTACTTGTGTTAATGATAGTTTTTTCCATAGAGGCAAGAGTTATGCTTGGTCATAAATAAACTGCGCGGCATTGGAAATAATGAGTATCGCCAACTATAAAATGCATAAATCTAACATTGAGTCGGTTTGAGTGTTTACATCGCCATTCAAGATGTCGTCAAAAAGCTTAGTCTTCACGTGATTTTTCATTAGGTCTGAGAAATAGCATTAATTGTAAATGTAGGCATTAAAATTGAAAGATCATTCAGTCATGTAGGTAAAGCAAATATTAAAAGTTAATAGTGAGATTGAGCAGAAAACGATGAAAACAACACGTTGCTTGATGGTCAGGCCCTTTAATTATTGACTTTATTATTATTTCTGCCATTTTACTTATTCTGAATTGAATATTAAGACTAAAAACTATTCCGGTTCAATAGACCGTTCTGCAACAGACAAACAGACAGCGTGGTCTTAGGTTTCGCCCCCTTTGGGTATGTAGAGAACCCAAAAAATAATACTGTATTAACGATATATACTTAGTATGCCTTAGTTATACCTACCCAAACAATTAATTGATGTATTAATCAATCAACCCAGCTTAGTTGGCTCGTCGGCCTATTAAGCCTTTTCACACTGTTGAGCGAAGCGACTGTGCCGATAACAGCAGTTATAGACGCTGCTGAGCGAAGCAATTTAACAAGCAGTGCTGTAATTAAATGTTGCACACTAGTGTGCAACTGGCCGTATTGCCTGAGTTTCTATTGCTTCTGAAATAGTGCTGAGTTGCTTAGTGAGTTGGTTTCGGCATTTGTTTTCAGAGGTAGTCAGTTAGGAAATGCCGACTCCATCTTGTTTTAACAAGGACGTGTTAAAGTAATATAATATCCTACTTGAATAATAAGCAATTATTTCATTCCATTTAGTATTGCTGTTAAGATTTGCTAAGCGGTGCTTGTCTTGTTAGGAAAGAAGTTCAGACTGTTAGTCCGTCTGTTAGAGTAAAATTAATAAATTGATAATCAAAAGCAGAAACCTTGGAACTTTTTATGGCCTGGTGAAGGACTCCAGGACAACACAATAACAAAACTGGCTTACCAGGCTAAATGTTTTTTTAATTTTTTCACTAGCTTTTGAATAACTATTTTAGGGTCGTTTTCCAGCCTAACCTGATACAGCTGTGTTTTATAAAGTGCGACTGAGATACTATTTTGTGTGTGAGATCATGTAAGACTAATTGTCAGACATTGACCTTGGGATTAGAGAAAGACGGGGATCATAACCACTGGAGCATCAATTAACTCATTTTCATTATTTTACTCAATCTAATGAATATATTATAATGAATGGATATAGTGATATTAAACGTAACAGTACGAATACACCTAAAAGTAATCTGCAAAGGGTCTGATATAAGATGTAAGGTATACTGTGTTCACTTCGCTGGGTCCACACGAGGCGGGGCGTTAATCACAGCGGGGCGACTAATTTCGGTCATTATTTTCTATTAGCTGTCTCTTTTAGGCTACTTAGACAGGCACATTATTAGTAAAATTTATTACAAAAATCACTTACATCCTCGGAAAGCATGTAAAGCCGTTGGTCTCGGTTGTCATTCGCAGGACTTTGACAGTCACTACGGGTAGTCACAAGCGTCCTGTTTAGCATGAACGCGACCCCACAGAGTTGAGAAAAGGCTAGGGTGATGCCATACCATATTGGCAACAAAATAATGCTATAAAATGTAATGATGGTAGACCTTCCTATAACTATAAGTCATGATCAGCTTCAAAAACAACTGAAAAATTGAAACTCCAACTATTGGTCCTAAGTTCCGCGGGTTTTTCTTAGTTCCAAAACCGCTATCACTGGCACCACACCCAACCCCAGTGCTTTGACCATCGATGCATGCTTATCCATACGATCGGGGTCCGAGCCGTATTAATTCGGGGCACACACAATCGCTTTTTTAATGTACAAACACGCGCCGTGGGTTTACGAAAATTACAAATTCCTTTGTTGGAAAGTCTTTTGGCGAAACTTTGATGAAAGGGCCCGAGGATTTGAATTTTAGTTCGATGAAGGTTCTTTTAGGGAACATGCTTGTTTTTAGACACCCTGATCATGTACTAAATATTTGAACTGAACTACTTTTAGTTGCTGGATAAGCGTCGATTATTTATTAAACGGTTTCAAAAAGAAGGAACTTCTCATTTTAATTCTCAAATTTCATATTATATGTGTAGTCAATGACATTAAAAGTAAAAGGTGTAGACAGCTTAAATAGGCAGTCAACATGTGGTACTCTAAAATGTAGTTATTTCACTATTATAATAATCATTCTCTAATCATCGTCTGGAAACAAATTAAATAGAATCAATCAATCTTTTGTACAACTTCGCATTATCCCAATTAGAAACAGTTTGTTTTAAAATTAGAAATCAGCGATTCAACAAAAATAGCAAAAACCTTAAATAGACAAACCAAAAAACCAAATTAAACTCCAATATTGCTGAGGTCATCAATATTTTTAGAATAAAATGCTTGGATAACAGAAAAAACAGTAGGTTATTTTGACTGCAAAATATTATTTAAGTTTGTTAAAGCCATTAGTCTGTAGATATAATCTGCAAACAAGACACTAACAATGTTTATTTAATTGAACCTTCACTTTTGACCTGTAGGTGACCTATTAAATGATATAAGAGAGTTTAAATAACTTAATAACTTTATTGCTTGTATAAACATTATAATTCGTATTTCCGTATCATTATATAAATATTTTTTGAGGAGTTTCTAGTGCCTTCTAAGTTTACCTTGGACTGATTACTGATGACAGTCGACAGTGATGTAGTTACTAGTAAATTTGGACTTGTCTAGACTAATATTATAAAGCTGACTAATATTATAAAGAGTATGTTTGTTTGAACGCGCCATTCTCAGGAAGTGCTGGTTCAAATTGATGTTTTTTTTTGTGTTGGATAATATCTTATTTATCGAGGAAGACGGAAGACCTACGGGAGCCAAGAAGTTACCAAAGATGGGGGTGAAACCGCATGGTCAGGTGTCGTATTACTAAATGATTAACGTAATTGATCCTTATGTTCACAGTCATTTTCTTGTTTAATCTGTGGTATGGTGGTTGTTCACTTAACTGGCCTGTGTTCAAACCATACCATCGGCCAGAAGGGTATATAGATAGAAGATAAAATAACTAGCCAAAGTTAGCTCATTCCCTCAGCATCACCATAGATTACAAATAAAGTGTATGAATACTTACGTATGGCACGCGCCGTGCTCGATCGACTCGACCGGAAAACACGTCACGGAAGAGTGGACCGACTTCCGCTGCGCGCGCGCATGCGATCGAAAAAATCTGGTTAAACTCATGGCTGAACCGAACAGGGCTCTAGAAAGTGCTTAGATAACCGATTGGTTGAGTAAAAGTGGTTAAGTAAATAAGTGTAACTTAGAAATGTATGTACAGTCAGCAAAGTATATAAGTATACAGGGCCGTCATCTACAATTGAGGTTTTCTTGAAAACCAATGAATATATTCAAATGAAATTTAACCTAATTGAAGAACTAGTCATTTTCTACTATAGTTTAAATTTTTATTAGAAAATATTCGTGAGTTTTTGAGAAAACTTAAACTATATCTGACGGCTCTGTATACTTATATACTTTGCTGACTGTACTTAGTATTTAATTAGGATTTTAGTTTAGCTTTTGGTTTTGAGGAGCTTGTTAAAAATAAGACCTTTGAGATTTATAGATTTTTTTGACTGTTGTGTGTGAAACAGGAATACCATTTAAAGTGGTAATGCATTCAAAATTAAAATCCCCAAAATAACATAGGCTATGAACAAACCCGGAAGTTATTATTTGTAATAACCAATAAATATATGAACAATTGATAATTATATGAAACAATAATTATATGAACGATCAATAATATAATCGATGATTTCTGATGAATGGAATGCGATCATTCGGAATGTCAGGAGGACTGTAAAAATATTATAATTCCGTATCTTTTAACTGTCCCATGTTTTATTTTACTATTATATTTATATACTGCCATTGTGAACAGAAATAAATAACTATTCCATCACAATAAGTCCCCATGTTCTTACATGTTCACATTCCGATATAAATCATGGAACAAGGTATATTGTTAAGGCTATCTACCATCTCGTAATTACCTCGCCTGAATAGAGTAGATTAATTACATATTATTTTTAATGCCGCACACTATTTACATAAGAATTGCTTGTTCAGTTGTTACATAAGAAAGATGCCTTCTTATGTCTCATTTAATGGTCCTAAGTTGGTCATACGACGTCTTAAGTTGTAATAAATTTGGTCCTTAGAGCCGCGAGTCTCTTTCGTATTTAGATCATTGGCAAAATTCCAATATTAAAAGTAAAAAGTAAAACCGACTTTTTAAGAAAAACGATTGTGTTTTGTTTTTATGTATTAAGCCACGGGAAAAAGCTAGGTCTAAGCTTTTGCTAATACTGGGAAGTATTGACATTTACGTGGGCAAATATTTCTTATTTTACCCCTTATGGTCGGAATTTCCAAAAATCAGTCTTTAGTGGTTACCTCCATCATCTCACTAGCCTTTTTTCCCAACCGTGTTGGGGTCGGCTGCCAGCCTAACCGGATTCAGCTGGATACCGGTGTTTTACGTGGAGCGACTGCCTATCTGACCTCCACAACCCAGTAACTGGGCGACACGATACCTCTTCGTTAGAGTGGTCAGAGTTTCTGGCTAACCAGTAGCGACTGTCAAAGTTCTATGAATGACAACCGGGTTTCATGTCTCTAGGACCAGCGGTTTGGGCTGTGCGTTGATATATCAACAGCCCGTCAAGCGGTTAGTTTGTAAATTTGCCATTTTACACTAGATAATCGAAGAAAAATGTTGGCAGAACAATTGTTTTTTTATTCGTTAAATATTACCTACCTGTCATCAGCCATCTCATCTTAGCAAATGGCATGAAACCCCTGAATATGATCAGACGGCACCGGTGTTAGCACATAACAGTAATCCGTTCTCGATAACCGTCCGACACATTAGCGAGGCGCGCCCCGGACACTCCCGGACACTCCCCGGACGCCTGCGGACCTTCCGACCGCAGTTGGCAGCGTCCGGAATACTGTGTTTAATGTTTATGCGGATTCGTAAAGTAATGCTTTTTAATGTTATGCGTTTTTATTATTGTTTGGTGGATTGGAATGTTGTTTTAGACTCGAGTGTTTAAAGAAGAATATTTCAGAAGTCTGATTTAATAATTTTGTTATCTAGGGGTACATTGAAAGAGCCTTAAAACATGATTGTGATATCTTAACTATTCGACAAGCAAGCGACAGCCGGCTGTCGCGCTGCAATTGTCTTTCTATTGTGTCTCGAATCATGTGGGATCCGGATCGGAGGTTTTAAATGATAAATAGACGGATGGTTCAAACATCAATTCAAAGCCCAAACCGCTGGACCTAGAGACATGAAACTTTGAGGTTCTTTATTTGTGAAGAGTTAGAATCCAATAAAAAAGGATTTATAGAAATTTAACCCCGAAAGGGATTGAGACTTCGACATTCATGCAGGCGAAGCCTAGGGTGTAAGCTAGTTATCTATACTAATATTCTAAAGAGATAAAATTTGTAAGTTTGTAAGTTTGTAGGTTTGTAAGTTTGTATGTAGGGGGTAATCTCTGGAACTACTGGTCCGATTTGAAAAATTCTTTTAGTGTTAGATGGGCCATTTATCGAGGAATGCTATAGGCTATATACCATGACCACGCTACGACCCACGGGAGCGGAGCAGTAACGAAAAATGTGGGTGAAACCGCAGGGGACAGCTAGTACGATATAATCTCATGGTTTCTTGTGAGTCGTGATGTTCTTTGACATCATGAATTGCCAACAATACTCTCTAGCACCAGATACTGATCTTCACCAAAGCTTAAGCAAGAAATTAACCGTAAATACTTACACCTCAGCATACAATACGTCCCGAAGCTTTTACTGCACTCGATAACACTTAAATTACACCACATATCTCCTTCTATCTCTACAAACAAACTACATATTCCCGATATCTCAGACGAACAGGTTGGTATCGGGTATTAACCCTCCATCGCTATTAGGTAGGCGGCGCACGACCCGGATGTGTCGGCGCTCGCTCTGCGGCGCGAACGGGTTACAAAGCGTAGTTGGTGTAGCTATGTATTGCACCTTGCGAAGTTGTAGGGTTAAAAAAGTAGTGCAGGTTTTTGAAATGCCTGGTTAAAAAAAGCTGGAAGGAAAGCTGAATCTATACTTATAAACCTTAAACGCCTTATTACAAAACATGGTTTTTCTCTAAACCAGGTTTAAACCATTGAGCCAGGTTTTGTAATTTGAATCTTATTCTGATACGATGAAGATTCGAAATACAAAATCTGGCTCAATGGTTTAAACCTAGTTTAGAGAAAAACCTAGTTTTGTAATAAGGCGGTAAAAGTTTGTTTGTAGTGGAAGTACCGGATCGAAATCAAAAACTATTCTTGTGTTAGATAGCTAAGATAGCCCATTTATCGAGCAAGGCTGTATAAAGGTCATAGCTCATTACAGCCACCCGACAGTCACTCCGCACGCACCGACTCGCCTCCTGCGGCTAGTATTCTTTATATGGACTTGTATGGGCATGCGCTCACTATTTCAACTCCGTACCGTCATCGGATCGCCTCGGTTATAAGGCGAGTCGGTGCGGAGTGGCTGCCGGGTGGCTGTAAGCTATGACCTTAAAGGCTATATATTTTCACGCTACGACTTACGTACGTACAAAGTAGTAACCAAAGATGCGGATGAAACCGTGGAGGTCAGCTAGTAATAAATGGAACATTAAATACATTACTAATATGTCAAAAATCCGCTTGTAAACCTCTAACTAGACCTCTATTTTTATTATCCGAAACTTTAGTAGCTGTGCCTTAAACCTACAACTATTAAAACTACTCCTTTTTCCTTTCGTATTTATTACTTTATGACTTAAACCTACATTGAAAACCACTAACTACACAAACAACACAATTTCTATAAAAATATTATTATGTACTTTGCATGTAGCGTCTTACACGACGCAATAACGTGTTATATACCTATCTATTGTAATTAACTAACGTGCACTTTGTAATCTACATAACATGTGGTCTTTTGATACGTAAAATGTTATACCTATCCAAAGGATGGCACAGATCAAAACAACTAATGTTTTCGAACCATGCAATCAAACTTCAAAAAATAACACAGTGACATCATTAACCTTTCGACGACCAAGCGACAGCCGGCTGTCGGGCTGCTAATTGTCTTTCTATTGTATCCCAAGTCACGTGTGTTTTAAGTTTAAAATTGTATCGTTCGTTTTAGTCCCTGACCTACAACATGGAAATCTATTTCCCATACTACAGACTTCTGCTAACACAATGGTGCCGATTTTCTTGTGCACAAACTATCGTAAATTTAAGTTAAGTGCATCTTTCTCTTTCCATTTCTTAAAGAAAAGGACAGAAGATACATTTTAGTTTAATCCTGTCAAAATAGACAGCGCCTGATGAAAATTGACGTATATTTAAACGCCATGTTTTTAAATTGCGTCTAAATTATCTATGGAGTGTCTAAATTTGACAGGACTTAACTAATATTTGATCTTCTGTCCTTTTCTTAATGAAAAGGAAAGAGAAAGATGCACTTAACTTAAATTTACGATAGTTTGTGCACAAGAGAATCGGCACCAATAACAGCATGAAACTGCACAATATCAACCCGCATTGCAATCATCAATTCATCACTTAACGACTACAATTGGAAAGATTACCTAGTTACCAAGAGACGCGGAACCTAGGCCCAGTCTTGTTTCCTCATCATAAACAAAGGAGCAACCTTGCTTACCCAAGGCTCAAAGACCTGCATTTTTCCTTTACTGGTTACTCGTATATTAGCTTGCAGTCACGTATTGGCTGTACCGAGATAATATTTATGGCGAATATGTTCGTGACGATAGCTGGAATATTTTTCTGTTTAAATTTATTTTATTAGTTGGTTCTGTGTAATAAGATATCGTCTGTACCTGTTATTAAGTTAGTTATTCCTGGGGTTGGATTTATTCTACAGAATAACTTTGTTTTAAGAATTCAATTAGGATTATTGTTACATCTCTGCGTTTAGTTTGTCGTTTGTATTGGAACTAAAGTGTTTTATGATTATTAATTTGATCTAAGCATTGGTACGATTTAGTTATCTGAAGTTCAGCTAATCAACGTGGTACACAAATATAATAGAATTATAGCAGGCGTCCGTCACTCGCTCAAGGCCACGCGTTTTATGCCTACCGCTTCGCGTACCGTCGACGATACAACGAACACCGGGCTGTCGCGCGCCCGGCTGAGTGCTCGCGCGTCACGGGTACAGCGCTGACTATCAAAATGCCGAAACCGCGTAATTATTGCGTTATTATAGTGCAATTCCCCTGTTTCCCAATTCTCCTGTTTCCCTTTTGATTATTTATTACAATTATTCACGCGGTTTTGGATACTTTCGACACTAAAATATAACAATCGGGAATTCAAGGAACGAAAAATATGCATCAGTCATTTTATTAAACTTTAAAAATAATTGTTTTTCTAAAACATTCGTTTTATTACCATTATCATCATACGTATATCCCTAGCACATTTGCTGGAAGACACACACACACGTTAGTCGGGCGGCGGGCAAAAGAATCTCAACTCTCTTTGTGCGTACTTATGGTATATTTCTCCTCGCTGCAAACAGCTGGTATTATTATTATGATTTTGTAGGCTATTATAGCGTAGGTATTTTAGTTTTTGTATTGGAGTGTATACGTAGTAACTATTTATTAATCTGTGATTATAGTCTATTTACAGCTGAGTGCATTCTATCCCAGATTCCCTCTAAATAGCACGCAATGCACAAACGCCTCCATTTTGTTTATCCCAACTACCCGCCAACACATTAGTCCAACAATAACACAATATATTCACGCGCTCTCAGTCGGTGGACCGGCAGTAAAGCCGCTATTATGCCACAACAAAGGAGAAGGAACGTAAGAGGATTTAGAAGGACGTTCACAATAGATGGGTAATGTGGCCAGATTATTAGCGTTTATCTTGATGCAATGTTTCTTTACTTTCCTTGTGTTTTTGTACCTTGCATGATGCGTGTATTATTTTATTATTTAGGAAGAAGATGTTGATGTGATTAATCAGCCTTTTTATCCCACCTACGCTGATTAGAGCCTTTAAAAGTATCTATTCAGTAGGAATTAGGACTACGCACACTTATGGAGCTCTCAGCTTATGTTCTTATAGAACAACGACTCGTATGAACGAATTTTGTATGATAAGGCATACGCAGCCAGCTTTTCGCTTCTATTTAGGTTGACAGTTTTTCTCGTTTCAAATGCGGCTGATAGAAGTTTGACCAAAACCGTTCAGTGAAACACGAATGGAGATGAATGAATCTGCGTAGTCCTAACTGTAAAGGAATTAATTTACCTCAATGTAATTCTTGTTAGAAATAAGAAATTGTCTTTTCACATTGTACGTTTTATTTGTGATATTTAACGGAAATAAGAATCATTCGGATTTGATTTTCTTCAATAAGAGTCGTGTTTGAATAGAAATAAGGAATTGCCTTTCCACAGTGTATTTTTCATTTGTAATAGTTAACGAAAATAGGAATCATAAATAGTTTATACGTTAATTAAATAATTCTAGATAAAATAATTACGTCATTCCTCACCTGGCACATGGTGGTACAAGAAATCTTATCTCCAATAAGTACTTTATAAAAAATCTAATAGAGTTTGTTTTTCTTTGCAGGTAATGAATAAGCTATTTCTTTGGATCTACTGCGGAAGATTGTGGGATTTATCCGAAGGTAGATATTAAATGTTGTTTTGTTATTGTTATTATTAATAGTTGAATAACCTGT
The DNA here is from genome assembly GCA_033675125.1 of Athetis lepigone. NCBI lineage: Eukaryota > Metazoa > Arthropoda > Insecta > Lepidoptera > Noctuidae > Athetis > Athetis lepigone. The sequence continues at coordinate 545,704 of CM066215.1, read as the reverse complement.
TTGTTTGTTTTTCTGGCTTCAAATCTGATTATTTATAGGTTTCCTAGAATATTGTGTTTATGTATTTATAGATGTTAAGCTTTTAATTTTATTAGATCTGTTTTATATTATTTATATTGAAATCTTAATTAAAGAACATATAGTCTTTGTTTATCAAAACCAGTTTATAGTTTTTTCTAAGAATTTGAGTATAAGTGCAAATATATACGTACATAATAACTAGAGAAAAATGTACTAATTGTCACAGTCGGATAAACTTAAGGAAAACCGGAAGTGATCAGATTTATTGCTTCCGTTTAAAGTGTAATTTACAACATTTTAGTTTTGACCTCATTATGTAGTCCCTCCAATCGTGCGACGAGGAAAATTTATTACTTACTTAAAACATTCTTCAACAATTTTCTTAGAAGACGATCTGTGGTTGGTAACCCCGAGAATTGTCGGAAATTAAAGTGATTAATGAGCAAGCAAATTAAGATTTATCGTATTAACTAAATGCATTGCTTTGTAACATTATAACTATTCTATTCAATTTGTTTTCGGTCATATTTAAATTCAGTGTCTGCACATGAGTTACATCTAATGACACAAAAGTATTTTAAATGCATTTATTTAAAAAAAAACGAAATATCGTCTTTATTATTTTTAAAACGAACTCTTTTTAAAACATACAACGAAGTAACAAAATAATAATTTCTTAGCAATAAAATAAAGGAGTGGTCTAATCTTGCTCAGGATTGAAAGGTACAAGTAGATCCGCGGTACAGCATTGTATGTGACAGTCATGAGGGATTGTCAATCTGTCATCAGCTAAGTATGGTGTCCTGATGGATTGGAGACGCCTGTCTTTGCGTGGACGTTGGTCCAAAGTGAGACGAAAAGCGATAAATACTTTACTAGTACTTTACTTTGGGTAGTACCTGAATACTTGGCACACGACGTTGATAAAAAACTAACGATCTCAAATTGGTATTAAGGCCCTGCGCAGACGGCACACTTTTTGTGCGATCGAGTCTGCGGCGCACAAAAAGTTTGAACTAAGAGAACTAAGACTTTTTGCGCGTCGTGTGCGTTACTGCATATAATTGCATAGTTTCTATTTTCACAGACTAAAAAGTGCGTCACGGATAGTCTGTCGTCTGCGCAGGGCCTAAAGATTTAGTAAAAGAATATTAGATTTTTAATAAGTTCGCTAATAATGGCATGGCAATCATTATGTTAGTGGCTCGATGGACAAAAAAAAGATTCTATTGAAGATATCGATTATAAAATTTTGTACCTTGCAGACTAGGTCAATGATCTAGGACTGAATATTTAGTTTAGTGGAAATTTATGTACTTAGAAAACTAAGGACCATGAATAACTAGTATTTCTATTGAAAATTTTCACTGCTATGACACTTCAAACTCGCTAAAATACGGGATCTTGCAATCGAACTCGATGAAACCACACATATTTAGTAATCCTCCCGTCTATTCCTCGCGCCAGACAAACAGACATATCCTCTCTCAGTGATTAGTCCGTGGCGGCCATTATTTAAATTTGACGCCCCGCCCCGACCCATCGATATCACCGGAGACTCCAGTATTAAAAAGTACTTACTCATTGATTGGAGATAAGAAATATATTATATGGAATTTAAAGAATATCTGAGATAAATGATAAAAATAATGGAATGTTCTAAAGTTTGGAAAATAGTGCCTTAGAAGTTTAAGAAGAAATTCGGTAAATGGCATTTGATTGTCAATCTAGAGATAGTAGAATAAATATGATAATTATTAATTCATTCAACACAGTGATCAAAAATCGGAAAACAGGAAAATAAAATAGTTTATTATGCAAGTAGGAAATTAAAATTTAGAGAGTCGACATTTATTAAATAACTAAATCTGAGAAGAAATGTAAAAAATGGGATCTCTTTTCGAACCCAAAGTGAAATTATAATTAATAGAAGATTAGAAGCTAAGTAGAACATTTCGGGTTTTGTATGACTATTCATGGTTTTTTAAAAAGGGAAAATTTTGGGAAGTGCGGAAGGTTATGGGGGTTGCACACATCCACACACGCTTACCATAAACCCATTAGCGAATAAGTATGTTAAGTACCTATGTGCTGGGTTAACAAAATTAATGTATTATTCATATTTCTGTACCTTCAGTGAAAAGTGATATAAGTGAAAAATCATAGTTTTGAGTAATTTAAGGTTAAAGATTTAAAAAAATCTCGTTATTTTTCTAACGTTCTAAAATAAAAAACGATATGTGGTACGTGTAGATAATATTTTAAAGATAATAATGAGCTTGGTTTGAATATATTATTTTGCACGGAATTTAAGTAATTAGTAAAAATAGCCAGTTATATCACCGTACACTATAGTTTTCTTTGCTTATTTTTGTGTATTTAAATCTATAATGAAATGAATTATTTTACACATTTAGTTACCGTTTTGTGTAAAATGTTATAAGGCTTGTGTTTTGGCATGTTTTGTCTGCAAATAGTTGCTGTGAGAAAAAGTCGTAAAACTAATATGATCATTTTGATAATCAGCAACCATTTTTTATTGTTTTATTTAAAATTCCTACGTAAATATTCAATTGTACCCCTAAACACCAATGTATTTTTCAAACTAGTAAGTGATTAATGTTACAAGCTAGAATTTATTGTGATACATTTTGTTTACATCGAAGTGTTTATTGATACAAGTAATAAGTATTTTCAAACGTTTTTGTCATAGAAAGGGTAATTTCTAGCAGAGCGTCAGCGTCAGTGTGACATGAAAATGTATGGATGGTGGCACTCAGCGGCTGACGTGGCGTCACGGCCCAGTGCCGCCATCCATACATTATCATTTCGCACTGACGCTGATGCTTGGCTCGATTTTCCACCTTAAAAGAAAGAAGAGCAGATAGAACCAGGGCTCGGAAACCGGTTACTTAACCGGTTTCCGGGCTTTATTTGATAGGGTCCCCCACCACCCTTGCTCGCACAGTTTGAAGAACAAATTGATAAAATGTAGCCAGAAAAAAAGTTAGGCCCACTAGCTGATTTTTGTTTTTGAGATACACCGAAACTGCTATACGGTTTTTTTTATAAAACCTCGCAAATATAGTCACAAATCACTTTGTTCAAAGCTTTTTGTCAATCGTTCTACACGGGCGGTCTGTGGGTTAACTGTACGCGGAAGGCTCTAGACGCCCTGCGGGTACAATATAATAATGGTTTTCGGGTGCTGTTAGGGTTACCTAGGTACTGCAGTGCGTCGGGCATGTTCGCCTGGGCGCGGGTGGATGACTTTCATGCCATCATTGGGAAGAAGGCAGCCTCGTTGCTAGGTAGAACTAGGACCAGCGCTAACAGCATCCTACAAACCATGGCATGGCCGGCAAGTACGATGCGCCGGTGCTTAGGCACTGGTTAGCACTGCTTGTCCGGCAGTAATGAATAGTTTTTAAGTGTTACTAACCCTTAGTAGATAAGTTATTACTAACTATTGGACCTTTGTTGTCATTAAATAAATTTAATGATTATTATTTTCTTATATATTTCTATATCTTGGGACCCAGGGATCCCGGGCTTTTGGAAGGCGTACGAGGGGCCGAAGCCAACTCGCAGAGGCCCCTTGGGCAAAACTTTTTGTGAAAAGGGACACTAGCCGGCGATTATCCCTATATGCACTATATAAGTGCACCTAAGGACAACCCCCGGATGGTGTTGGACTATTGTAAAATTTATTTATTTATTTATTTATTTTCACCATCTTTACATCTATCATTACAGTTTAAATTACCAAAGCGATAGAGTAGTAACAACATATAGTTAACTAACGTTTATAAATATGCATTTAAAAATATGGCAACTACAAGAAATTTGGACTATGGGCTTGGATTCTTTAATAAATAAGGTACCAGATGCTATGGAATGACTATGGCCCCTGCCTGACCAATGGTTGTAAACACGAAAAAATGGCAGGGGGTGACTTGCACACTCAGTAAATGGGCCTCCGAAAACGGCCGGTAGCACATAGTGACGTAGCGACAAGGGGGCAACATATATCGAGGTGCTTGAGGAGTGGAGAGGTATTCCACGGCTATCAGGACAATCCCGGAAGTACGGGCAAGATCCCTACCAGCATCTTACTGAAACGCTTCCTTCCCCCGAGCACGTTTGCTCTTGAGATTCTCCACTCAAACCAGCCAATTAAGGCAAGAGTGAGGTTTATTATTATTCCATTCATTTATTTCTTAACACATATTCAATACATTTTTAAATATTATTATAAAAAATATATAAAACATTTAAAAATATAAAAAATTGTAGCCCACCGGCATCGGGAACAGGGTCCAAGCTACCGGTGGTCAGGGCTCCAGAGAGAGGAACCTCCGGACAATGCGCGCCGTGTCCAGGAGTACCGCTTTCTGTATCAGACCCTTGACCCAGCTGCCTAGCGAAAGCCTCCTCAGATGTTGGTCGAGGCTCTTCGCTATTATGCCATTGGCCGTCACGACTATCGGCACAATGACTGCTGAATCCACATCCCACATGTCGACAACCTCGCGAGCCAAGTTAAGATATTTTGTCTGCTTATCTTTCTCAGCCTTCACGAGGTTCTCGTCATGCGGGACAGCAATATCAACAATCACTGTGCGACGTTCTAATCGATCTATCACCACTATGTATTATTATTATTATAGTATACATGCAATAATAAATTAATGTAATTCATTACAAAATGTTTATAAGACGTACAAGCATACGTGCAATGAAACTACACCAGGAAAGAGCAAAGATACCTATGTTTTGATTAAAAGTATTGTTGACAATTGATTAACAACAACGTCTGCCTACCCCTATTATACCTACTGAATACTCAGTTAGCATTTAATAAATAAGAATTAAAATACATTGTTAGGCTACCTATATATTTGGGCACGCCGGCGCCGTAATAGCGGCGGTAAGACCCCTCTTTGAGGAGTGGCTGGAGAGGCGCCACGGCGCTCTCGCGTTTCGCCTGACACAGGTCCTCACCGGACATGGTCAGTTCGGGAGGTTCCTGTGTCGGATTGAGGCGGAAGCGACGCCTGGGTGTCACCACTGCAGCAACGGTCGCCTGGAGGACACGGTCGAGCACACGGTGGAGGTGTGCCGCGCATGGGCGCACCATCGACGTGAACTCGTAGAGGCGATCGGCGGCGGTGACCTCTCGCGCCCGGCGCTGGTTCAGGCCATGCTGCGGGGCGAGACGGAATGGGATGCCGTCGTCTCCTTCTCCGAAGCAGTTATGCTGGTGAAGGAAGCGGCGGCGCGCGAGAGGCAACGACGAGGCTCTCGCCCCGGACTAAGACCCAGGCGAAGACGTCGAGAGTCGCAAGACGACTACCGACCATCGTAGGCGCGGTTCTGCGGATGGCGTGCGATGGGTAGCTCGCCGCCCGGCTAGGACCAGGACCGCGTCGACGGCGCGTTAGTGTTCCACGCGCGCCTCAAAGAGAAGGAGTTAGCACAGGAAGGGGCCCAACAGGGCCAACGCCTGCCGGGGTTGCGGATTGTGTATAGTAGTCACCGTGACCCTGGAACATAAAAGGCAATCGAAGGAACATGAGTGGGTTTTAGTCAGTAAGAATCTGACACGCCCTCCCGCCGCATCCAGGACGAGAGCAGTCATTGGATTATTTCCCACTCACCAAAAAAAAAAGGCTACCTATTATTGTAATAATATCATAATAGTCTGTTTTACGATTAGTAAGTTCGAAAATTAGGTATTCTTTTTATAAATTAATTAATATTGTTTTAAAATAGGTATTTATAAAATACTGTGTAATATGACAATATTATTAAATTCTTAAATCAATATAAAATACATGTTCTTTGTAAACATTTAAATATCAAAATTGTTACACAATTCGTGTAAAATGATACAAGTCTTACCTTACGCATCGTAGTAGTGTGCTGTACCGCACGACGCTTCTGTCCTGACGCACGCCCGAGACTAAGAAAACTAAGAATCCCGCATCGCCTGCGCTCTTTCCATGCGCCCCGCGGGGAAGTAGGGAGTGGGGTGCGTAAGAGCTGCGCGAAATTGTATCACTGTGTACTACGTATTTTTTTGCTAATTTAGTTCTAAAACGCAATGCAGTTTTGATTCTACTATATTAGTATCATTATTCACGTAATCATATTACCTATTTCCCTTATGTTCTTACTAATTCCATTACTATTTAATTTGTAATCACATCAAAATTGGCTACATAAATTACGTGTAAATTGTTTGATTAGCAGTTGTATCGTTAGTCACATATTTTTATGAAAATAAATTTGTGTTTGTATGGTTCATTTACAAATGTAACACTTTTCACCAGAATGTATTGTTTCAATTTTTTAATGTTTTGTGATAGGATTTCATTTGTATCACTTTGGATTAATTGAAGTAAAAGCTTTCGGTTCGCGTAAAATGTGGTAACTCGAATCGTATTAAAATACATTTTAGAAATACGAGTATCGGTTCGGAGCACTTTGGTATGAATCAAACAGTATTATTTTACACAATAATTTTAATAAAAAATAGCTTACTTATATCAATGTTCACAAAAAAATCTCATTCATTTTCAATCTTATAACAACGGGGATAAGATAGAAATTAAGTTAATTTTTTTTTAATAAGTTATATCAGAGAATATAAAAACCGATCTGGGTCGACATGTATCACTTTTCACTGAAGGTACAGATTTCGACTCACTCTTCGTCCAGTCCAGTGGTCAGTGTCCCTGACCGCTAAGCTGGATTTTTGTTTCGATTCCCACCCGGACTGTTCTTTCTAATTAATTTCGTTGCGAAATCCAAGACAGTTGAATCGTTTCTCCGGGACTCGTCGAGCTACATTGCTCGGCGGTTTTCTGGCGGACTCCACTGTTGATTCTGGCGTTCAGGAGTTGCAGTGGTTGGGAATAGTGTGGCGGGTTTGTTCGACCCTGGACATTTATTCTGTGATGATCATGATTTTTTATTCTGTGTCTAGGTATAATTTATCGTGACTTGTCCCAAGTTTTTTTTTATTCATTTTTCTAGCTAAAGGATTCCCTGTGCTCATCGTAGATGTCACATTAGACGTGCTAATGTCCTTAGGCGAGGTGCTAACGATCTGTCGCGGTATCATTTATCAAGCAAATGTGTCAATTGATAAATGTATGTTTTACATAAACAGCAGCGAGACGGTAAACATTTATTTATTATCGGCTGAAACAACATACGTCCTCATCACGCGGGGTTAATGTCTAATCCATACTAATATTATAAATGGGAAAGTGTGTCTGTTTGTCTTTCTTTCACGGCAAAACGGAGCGACGAATTGACGTGATTTTTTAAGTGGAGATAGTTGAAGGGATGGAGAGTAACATAGGCTACATTTTGTCTCTTTTTAACGCGAGCGAAGCCGCGGGCAAAAGCTAGTCTTTTACATACTTGAAAAGTTCAAGTTGTTTCATGACACAATTCTCGCAGGAAAAGGTTGTATGATTCGCATGTGCCTACGCGATGTGGGTTCGAGACCGAGTACCGTACAGCAAAAACAGGTTTTTGGTCGAAATGTATAAGTATTACTAGTATTAGTTAGTAGCCTGTTTCCTTTGGCTTTGCTCGAATATTTTCATACTAATTTTCCCCTCTAGGGGTAAACGTTTTCCGCCTCTGTGTCAGAACATAACTACAATGCAATTTTAGTTAAGAACGAGGAGTAGTTTTATGAAAAACCAAAAACACTGAATATATCAAAGTTTTCGAGTAAATATAAATCTCCACAAGACACGAACCAATCAATGGGAAACCCTTTCATTCGAGAGTTTAAAAGTAATGGCCAATGAACACACGTTTGTAACCATTACAAGTAATTGCATGTAAAAAAGAAAGTATTTGAAGGGACTGAGACCTTTGAAGTAGAAAGAATGGGAGAGATTTTAATAATGTTGGAACTAATTTATGTTACTGTAGGAAAACATATTAACATTATAAATGTGAAAAGTCTTATTGTTTGAATGCTCTGAAACTGCTAGTCTTGTCTCCACTAATTGTAAGTACTTATAAATTATGTTTTAAAGCGTACTTGCCTCACTACACGAATACGAGCACAGGCTCATTATAAACTTTTTATTAGTTATTTCTATTTCTACTAACAAGTAACAAAAACTTGTTATAACCTTTCGACGACCAACCGACAGCCGGCTGTCGCGCTACTATTGTCTTTCTATTGTATCTCGAATCACATGTGTTCGAAGTTTTAAGAGACAGTTGATTGGAAATGTAATTAATACCTACACAAAGTTAGGCACAAGAAAATGGCGAAATAAATAAACACGGTGACTTCCTGAGAGATTAATAACACATTCAGTAGATAGTAATGACCTCAGCACCGCAGAAAGTTTGGCGTCTAGACGAATTCAGAAAGATGGATGCGATAAAAGGACTCTAAAAATTGAATATTGAGATGAATTTATAGAGAGCAATAAAGGTACAAAATGCTACCTTCATGCAATTTAATTTAAAAAGTGCAGAGCAAGAAATTCTGAGTCAAAAGATGATCTCAGTGTTGTTTAGTATTCTTTCAATGTTTCCATGTAGGTATATGACCTTGTAGGGGACAAATGTAATTCACAAAGTTGACTTGGATGCTTGGGTATGAATAAAACAAATATTTTGTATGAGAAGAAATGGAAAAAACCTCAATTACAAGCCTGTTACCCTGTTGTTGACGCTCGATTTGTCAACGGGTAATGTTGTTTTGTTGCAAGTTGGCAACGGGTACGAGTCCGTCGCGTTGACAAACACTAACCTATTGAAAACTGCGCGTCGGCCGTCGCCAGTTATGGAGATTGGGCCGTTGTCCGTTGCTTCAGAAAGAGTGAACTGCCTACAGCCTACTCGTTCTTTTCCTTGAAATCATCACTAATTCGGGCCTGTTGGTCTAGTGGTTAGAGACCCTGACTGCTAAGCCGGAGGTCGTGGGTTTGATTCCCACCCAGGCCAAACTTTGTGTGATGAGCATGATTGTTTGTTCTGTGTCTGGGTGTAATTTATCTATAATATGTATACATGTATTTATAAATTTTATAAGTATGTTTATGAGTTGTCTGGTTACCATAGTACAAGCTTTGCTTAGTTTGGGATCAGATGACCGTGTGTGAGTTGTCCAAGGATATTTATTTAATTCATATTACATATGCCAATGTAACTTTGTTGTTTGTTAATTACCCTTTCACGTCTTAACAGATTTTAATAAACTTTGGCACGCTCTAGGGTTAAACTCCAAAGAAGAAATGGGCGAGTTTTCAAAAGTAACGGATTAAGTTGTGCGGATAAATCTTTTGATTAACCCATACAGTTAAGTAAAAAAAGAATAGTTAAAACTCCAAAATTTAAATATCAGTCGCATCCTTTCAAAAGCACACGTTACAAATGACAGCCATGTTTTTTTTCTCTTCAATTAGTTAGAAGTTCAGTAATCCCTCAAACGCCACTAGTATCCTTAATCACAGACCTCCATCAGAAAACGACACACACTCATCTATATTTAGCTTCAAATTAAGTCTGTTGCCGGATCGCGCCACTGCAAGTCCTGACAGCATCGGATTACAAGTCCGCTCTGATTGATGGTTCGCGCCAAAATGGTGGATTGTTACACCACTCCTGAGGATTTTTGGGAACGTGCCTATTTGGCCAATCCGGAGGCTTGATTGAGTGTGTGCTTTGTAAGTTCAAGGACGTTCGGCATTTGAATATTTTCGAGTGTGTTTTCGCAGTGCCGCCGTGAAAAAGAGGTGTACAATATTAAAATGCTTGAACGTATATTTTACATGTTGAGTTGTACTTTAAATACCTACATGCTTAAGTATTGTCGTGATTTATTAAGACGACTCAATCTAGTCACGAAAAGCTTGGGTCTACTAAACTTTAAAAAACAGCAAGTCACATTGACTAGATTTTTTTTAAATTCGGAATAATTTGATAATTTCTATAATTAATTGAAACTACATGGAAGTGAAGAGCCAAAAAAATGGTTATAATTGCTCTTTCGAACCTGTTTAACTGCCAATGAACTCTGTTAATAATTTGTAATAAAAGGCTCTTAGTATATTCAATTTGTCAAATCGAGTAAAAAGCCGAGAAGTATCAGTATCAGTCATCAATATCAGTAAATGTCTTAGACTTTCCTACTGGTTTTGACTGGCATATTTCTTAGCTTCAATAAACAACATTTGTCAAGAAAATATATCAATTTTGCATTTCTATATTATCGCTATCATGTTATCCAATAGCCAACTTCATACCCATTTTAAAAAGAACCCTATATTTCCTGCAAACCGCAGACAACTGCCTCTCACCATGTTCTTTACCACCATACCTTTCCTACAAACATTTCCACCACAGTCACGTCACCACCTCATCAACAAAGATGCGAGCTCAAGTCAGCGGCCGTCGACATCGGCGGTAAACGCAGCATTGTTTTGGGTCAATCACTCGGCGCGGCCACGCATGCTAATCATATCAATGGCTTGTCACGGGTTTTTCGGCTATTTGTCTTGGAAGTTAGCGTGTGTGGGTGGAGTGTAAGATATGGGAACTGTTAGTGTATTTTACACGTTGTAGTTACCATGCCTGGTTATCCGGTGCGTAGTGACCGGTGGAGAAGGCATGCTTACATGATAACTGACGTTCATTGTCATTGCACTTGCACATGTTTCTGCACAAGTTTCGAGGGGATTTTTCGATAAAAACTATAATATTATGTCCTTTCTCAGGTTGTGGATTATCCTGTACCAATTTTCATTTAATCCGTTCAGTAGTTTTGGCGCGAAAGCTAGACAGACAGACAGATTTACTTTCGCATCTTTAATATTAGTATGGACGTATGGATTACGCATCTTGTAATTTTATCTTTACATGTTTAGTTCAATACCCAATTTTGCAGGTAGATAAGTAGGTTTGGTTTAGTTTCTAGATAGAACAGCGCCTCGAAACCTGCTTCAGGGTCTGACTAGATTACTATTCACGCCTTTGACAAATATGCTCCCTTGCTTTGTTGACAAGCGGAATGAATTCACTCCTTGTAACCTACCTGACTACATCTACCTTTACCGATAAATTATTCTTCACCAATATTACTCGACCTCCACTGATAACAATAGTGTTAACGTGTAGAGCTCATCGTGTAATGGGTGCTTGAGATGACATCTCATGTACTGGTACAGGACCATATTGTATGGTAATGTGAAAGATTAGCTATTATGATTATTCTCTGTAAGCCTGTGTAAGTTATCGAATAAGTTAAACTCTTCACGTTGTGCTATGGGAGTGGTATGGTAACAATTGTATTTGTATCTTTTAAAGACCACCCTGGTGACTAAAAACATAAGTGCAAATAAACGAAGAATTTATTAGTGTCCCACTCGTCCTAAACTGGCCCGTGGACCAGTTTATTTTTTGTGGGCCACATGTCCCCGAATCCATAATGATACCTGTCAGTGCTTTTTGATAGCCTAAAGTAAACTTAATGAAAAACATGAAATATTCAATTCATTCGAAGAGTTTATTCAGTATTCAGAAGTTAGGAGAACGTCTCATAAAGTTAAAGAGTTTGTTTTTGTTTGAACGCACTAGTCTTCTAAATTCAAAAAATTCAAAATTCAAAGTATTTATTTCACTTAGACCATTTACAGGTGAAATGAATTGTCAAAGAGTCGGTCGGTTAGTCAGAAAAGTGACGCTAATTGCCTGTTCCAAAACTTAGATCTCTTTGGAGAAGAACAGACAAGAAAGTCCACGGACACTCTTTTTAAAATAATCATGATTTACAAAATCTTGGTTATATTTTCTTTTTGTCGCTTCTACATGTGAATACAATGTAAGTATGTAACAAAATAAACAAATACAAAATTAAAATAAAAAGTCATGCAGTTAAGAGATGACCCATCTCAACTGACAGCGTCCGTTCACGAGCATGACGCGTGGCATCAGCACCATTTCGGAACTACAGGTCCGATTCTTAAAACTCATTTAATAATTGGAGAGCTATATTATTGTTGTAGATTTCCTCGTTGACAGAGTGGCAAACCGCCTCACTAATAATTGACTGCCTATTGATATATCAACGCACAACCCAAACCGCTGGTCATAGAGGCATGACACTTGGAAGGTGTGTTCCTTGCTAAAAGTAGCTACCCACTAAAAAGAGTTTTTATAAATGCAACGCCTAGAGGGATAGAATAGTTGTTGAAAGATCGACATCCACATAAGCAAATGCTAGTTAAAAGCTTCATAAGAAGTTTCCAATTCTAAAAACGCAAAGCGAATACCTTTCCGTCACAGTGCTCGTGAAATCCTTAGCATCGTTTTTACTTCTCCATTTGAGTTTTCCATTACGAGTCCAGGTGATACGCCTGTGTACATAATTGAATGCGCGTACAATTTAATTTCCCTGAACGTGAAGACATGACGCTGAGCGATTAGGTAGCCGCCCGCCTGTGTAATTGTGCAGTCTGAATCGCGACGCGGCGAGCGCCACGGAATAGGTACAGACAGAAGGATAGTTGCGCTTACCAATTCAAAATTCAAGGCATTTATTTCACTTTCCTCAAAGAGCAGTCTAGGGCCAATGCCTGCCGGGGTTGCGGAATAATTCTAATAGTTAACGTAGCCCTGGAACATAAAGGGCAACCGAAGAAACATGAGTGGGTTTTAGTCAACAAAAGTCTGACACGCCCTGCCGAGGGATAAAGAAGTCATTTGATGATTTCCCACCCCCAAAAAAGGCATTATTTTACTTAGACCATTTTTTTTTTTTTTTTTTTTTTTTTTTTTTTTTTTTTTTTTTTTTTTTGGTGAGTGGGAAATCATCCAATGACTGCTCCCGTCCTGGGTGCGGCGGGAGGGTGTGTCAGACTCTTACTGACTAAAACCCACTCATGTTCCTTCGATTGCCTTTTATGTTCCAGGGTCACGGTAACAGTTATAAACATAACATTCCGCAACCCCGGCAGGCGTTGGCCCTGTTGGGCCCCTTCCTGTGCTGACTCCTTCTCTTTGAGGCGCGCGTACTTAGACTACTTAGACCATTAGGGTACTTAGACCATTGACAGGCAATTATGAATTGTCAGAGTCGGTTAGTTAGTCAGAAAGGTGATGCTAGTTGCTTGTTCCAAGACGTACGTAGATCTCTAGGGAGAAGAACAGGCAAGAAACTCCACGGACACTCTTTTAAAAACTTAATGTTTTACAAAATCCTGGTTACATTATTTCTGGTGTTTGTATGTGAAAACAATGTAGGTAAAAAGCAAAATAATTAATAAAAGTAAGTTTAATGAAATAAAAATAATGGATGACGCTGTAGACGGTGTAATTGTGGAATTAAAGACCATGTTCGATATTCTGTAAGGTTAGAATTCTTGGATTTGTATTCCGATCATAGTTGTGGAAAGTAGTCTTCGGCGCTATTGAGACCTAATGTGAATTGTTTAAATGGTAGAAATCAAAGTCTTAATTTGTATTAGACAGTGATGTCGGTAATGGTTTTAAGTTGGTCCACATTATAATTAACGATCGGCTGTGCTTACTTGCGTTCGATACAATTTTATGTATTTTCGCGTGATTTATTAAAATTCGAACAATAGGCAAAACGTTAAATCTATTGTCTCCTTTTTCTTCTAATTCCGTAGCGATCACAACTAAAAGTTGGCCTTCTGTAACTTCTTGCGTGCTGGCAATTCTGCTGCCTATTTTGTATCGGCATATTGATCATTGATTCGTAATACTACGCATAGTGAATCTATTTTGAATGATGGTTTGTAGGGCCTAAAATTGATCACTAATGGCTGCCATTTGACGTCATATTATGGGGTGTAGGAAGACAATGGGATCAATGGTATTTGGATTATCCCTTGGACATCGTTCTTTCGACTATGGTAAATGGATGGATCTACTGAAAACAAAGTGAATAATTATGTAAATGAGGACAGGCTTGTGCAGCTGAGGGCCTGAGGGTTGATGGAGAACTTTGTCTTGTCTAATTTAGTCTAGGATTTTGATTCATGGGAAGCTAGTTTGAAAGCTTTGTTCTTTAGTAAAAGGTTTTGATTTTATAAAGTCAGAAAATATGCAAAATAGAAAACTTAGAATTATGCAAACAACTAACTGTTCATCGCGGTTACCTGCGTTATGTTAGATCTTTGGTCTGCTCCATCCCAGTGGTTAATAGCGTGATGCTGTGTAGTCTATATTACTTGCTGATCATAATATACATGTAGATTTTCATTGGATTTTTTTTAAAACGGTTCAGTACTTTTATAGTACATAGTACATTACAAAGAAACAAATCTTTTCTCGTTATTTATAATATTAGTATTGATAAGTGAATATCAATGATATTATTATGTTAACAAGGGTCAAATATGGGTCCAGCTTGGTTTCAAGGTGCAGGGCCACCGATATTCTTTGGATGCATAAACAACAAAACTGGCCATAGTGTGATGATTAGAAGAGGCGTGTGTACAGTAGTAGACGTTTTTCGGGTGAAATGATGATGATGATTGTTTCACGGAACTTTCACTTACTAATGATAATGATACCAATTTTGGTTTGTCGATATGTGAGATATGGACCAGCTATTATTGTGCTGATAGTCGTTGCAGCTAATGGCTTAACTTTTCAACAGCTGGCTGTCGCGCTGCTATTGTCTTTCTCAAATCACGTGTGTTTGAAGGATTAATAGCGCTGCGACTCATCATTTCTCCCTAGTCTTTTCCCAACTTTGCTGAAGGCAGCTTCCAGCCTAACTGGAAAAGGCTGAATCCATGCGTTTTAAGTGTAGCGATTGCTTGTCAGACCTCCACAACCCATTTACTGAGCGACATGGTACCTCTTGGTTATGGTGGTCTGACTTTCTGGCTTCTGACTACCCGTAACGACTGCCAAAGTTCTACGAATGACAATCAGGATCACCGGTTTTACGTGCTTTCTTAGGAGGATGTCAGTGATGTCCAAGATAAACTTTAGAAAGCACATATGAATTAAAAAAGACATCACATTGGTAACCCGCAACCTTCCAAAGGTTAATGCCAGAAGCTAAGCCACTTATAACCTCTTAGTCAAGATACTTCTTGCGAGAACTAAGGACGTCTATGTTTAGTCACCGGCCACCTAGCAGTTCAATACCCAGCAATAAAAATAATGTCTATATTGGACGGCCATGCAGGCCGTGAGTGGGCGTGTGTGGGTGATGCTAGACCATTTAAACGTTTAAACTTAGACCTAGGGGCTATTTATAAAAGTTACTGTATATAGATTAAGTTGTTAATAGAGTTATTATTACATAGGCAAGAGCCTTCTGGTTTTATGTCTTTATCCATTATTGTTTTGCCTCTATGAGTATGTAAATTTTTTGGGCCTAATTGGCACCAATTTTTTTTTGTAGAGTGGGACATCATCAAATAACTTCTCCCATCCTGGGCGGGGCGAGAGGGCGTGTCAGACTTTTGCTGAATAAAACCCACTCCATGTTCCTTCGGTTGCCCTTTATGTTCCGGGGACACGGTAACTATTATATAACCATTCCGCAACCCCGGAATTGGCCGTTGCTCTTAAAAGCAGTTTCAAAGTTATTATAACACTTTTGTTAACTAAAGTCGTATATTTGTTATTTGAAAAATTCTCGAGCGAGTTGTTTTTAAAATTTTATTTCACATAATAAAAGTTACACACTTTTATTATGTGAAATAAAATTTTCAACGCGTTTTTATTTAACTTGTGTCATTCGTATATGCATGACAGTTGTATGTTGAACATTTTTATTTTATTTAAATTGCCTCAGTATTTATGTTAGAAAATCAATCGAAGCATTTCCTGGTATCCGATTGTGTTGAAATTTCACACATTGGTACAGTTTCGATGTCAATACATTTTATTGACAACAAAAGCAAGAAGCTTTGAGTTAGATTTATTTATTTATTTGTGAAAACATGAGTTTAATAACATGGTGTGCAGTTGAACGTAAAAAAAATGGTTCAGTCATGTTTGGACTTTGCGGCGTACAAATATTACATTGTTAAGCTACCTGGTGTACAATTCTTCACAAACCAAATTCCTAAAATCCAAAATATTTTTTTGCCGGTTGAAGTATCAGCAACCAGCACCATTTTCTCAATTTCTCACATCCATTTTCGATTCGAGAAACCCACTCCAAACATAATGACTTCAACAGTTCTTAAAGTACAACGTATCGTAAAACTTGGGGTCACAGTGTCAGCATTAAAAACCAGATGTCTGTCCTCAAAGTCGAGGATGTCTGCCACTTCCTGAAGCACTGGCAACTGGGGACATGAGTGGCTTCCTACTGGTTTTATTGGCGGGACGAGAGCCTTGAGTGGTAGCTACCACTCGCTACCATACTTGGGAGCTAAGAGGGTTCAGGATTATTTAGTTAATGTGGTACTTAGCTGTACTATGCATTCAGATGTTAAAGTCTGTTTTGTTCATGCCCCGAAAAAACCGTTGCTGCAAGTTTATTGTATCAAAGTTTTGTAAATTAACTGTCCCCCGTATTTTCACCCTTGTCTGGTGTTACTGTTCTGCTTCTCTGTTCTGCTGTGGGCTGTGGCGTGATGTTACATAGATTGTAGCCGCCCTTGATGATTAAGCTATCCAACTGAAATAAATTATATTAAGATTACACTTAAACACTAAAAGATTTTTCAATTCAGTCCAAATTTCCTGAGATTAGAGCGTTCAAATAAACTAATCGAAAAAGTTTTCTGCTTTAAAACATTAGTAAAGATAACTAGCTTTTGCCCGCGACTTCGTCCGCGTGGAATAATAGTTCCCGTTCCCGGGAAATTTCCGGGATGAAAAATATCCTATGTCCTTTCTCGGGTCCCAGACTATATCTGTGCCAAATTTCATTCAAATCTGTTCACTGGTTTAGGCGTGAAGAAGAGACAGACAGACAGAGTTACTTTCGCATTTCTAATATTAGTACGGATTATAATTTAGGTTACCTAGAGTATAACCACATCTGTCTCTTCACGATAAACTCAAAAACTACTAAACAGATTTTCTAGCGGTTTTAACTAGACATTCATCAGGAAGGTTCCGATGATAAAACATTCATATTACTTCAGAGAAACGGCCGTAAAGCTGTTGCGAGTAAATTATAAATATTTCGACAAGTTTAGAGAAAGCGTGGGTAATGTTTGAAGTGCACGCTGTTCATATTTTATTAATAGTCTAAGAAACTCTAGTAATTGTACTTAGTCTTCATCTGTTTAGAAGTGAAATGTAAAACTTCAGCGATTCTGAATTTGTTTTGAAGGCATTTATTTGACAATCACAAGCATTTCTGTTGAGTAAATAAAAGTATTAAGTCCACATTAACAAGATACTTTGAATAATAAAACCGAGAAAACCTTAAGTCAATATGTCAATATGTTGTAATCTCTTACTGCCTAGCCTCGCACCATTACGTCAATCTGGATCATTATCCTATAACTTAACAAATTGTGCTTACTGTAAATTACAATTTAAAGAACCGAAGATATCCCATTGATTTGTTTGTTTTTGAAAATACTGGTTTAAACCTTTGAACACACGTGATTTGAGAAACAAAGACTGCAATATGTTTGACACACAGACTAATTGAAGCTAGTATATGTAGTAGTATACAAAAAGAATTGTGAATTGAACCTACAACCGAATGAACGACAACTGAGTACCGACACACGAGACAACTTGTAAACAGCGCCAGTGGTAGGCACTCGATGGAAATACGATATCACAGGTTTATTTTAGAGTTACAAGTTCATGGAAATAATATGGTAATAGGAGATTTTGAAGAATTGCTGAAAATTTTTGATAAAGAAGAATTTTTGATGAAGGTGAAAATATAGCTGACACTTCTTCAAATAATGTTTATTGCAGTCAAAATTCGTTTTTACCCGAAGCTGTCGTTTTCAAAATCTTGTAGGTTGTGGGTTCCAATTCCGGCAAGTACTAATTTAACTTTTTAAAATTATGAGTACTTTCTAAAGTGATAAACTTTACTTACTTTTTTAGACGTCACTGACGTCGGCAAAGAAAACGTCATGTGGAAACCAGGACTTGTAACAAATAAGTCCGTAATCGCCAATCCACTTTGAGCGGGCGTGGTGATCAATGCTCGTGCCTTCTCTGTATGAAAGAGGCCTTTGCCCTGCAGTAGGACAGTAATAGACTGCTAAAATTACAATGAATATCCCGGGATCCCTTCTTTTCGCATAATATTCTTTGTCCTAATATACTTCGGCATAACGATTTTGGCACAATTTGTTTTGGCATAATAATACCTCGGCATATTTTTTTTAGGCATACATTTTATGTTGGCATAATCATGTTAAAGACTAATTTGTTTTGGCATAAATTTGATTCGCATAACTTTAGTAGGCCTAATGACTATTAGCATAACGTTAGTAGGCCTAAAGACTATTTAGCATAACGTTAGTAGGCCTAATGACTATTAGCATAATAATGTTTAGGCATACAATTAATATAAATAACAAAAACAATTTTCATGCAAATGATATATAAATATACATGACATTATGTAAAGCAAACCAATTTGCTGTAGTTTCTGTAACAATCAAATAAATTTTTGGTTAAAAAGTTAATATGCTGTGCAACAAAAATTAGTGACAGAACCGAATTGCTGCAAAACCGACTCCACGTAGTCTTGTTTGCCCTACCCCTAGAGTGTTATTTAAAATCGCGTAGGCGCGTAGGGGCGAGGCGGCCCGCGGGCTGAGGAGCAGGCGGCTGGGAGCGAGCCGCCGCGGCTGAGGCTGGCCGGCGAAGCCGGCCAACAAGCCGAAGCTGCGGTGGTGAGCGAAAGCCGTCTGCGACGATTAGCACGCGTGGAGCCGCCGGAGGCCCGCAGCGCCGGAGCCGTCACAGAAACCCTGCCTGCTGCATGTTGCATGCTTGCTTGAATGCTGCATACTTGCTTGCATGCTGCATGTTTGCTTGCATGCTGCATGCTTGCCTGCATGCTGCATGCTTGCTTGCATGCTGCATGCTTGCTTGCATGCTGCATACTGCATGCTTGCTTGCATGCTGCATACTGCATGCTTGCTTGCATGCGGGTATAGTGTCTAAATATTCTAGGTGTTAATAAATTTTCCATTGTTATACCTATAAAAATATGTTTTAATATTTTTATGCGAAATTTATGCTTTAAATTTTATGCTTTAGGACATTATGTTTACAAATGTTATGCTTTAGAACTTTATGCTTAAAAAAGTTATGCTTTAGAACTTTATGCTTAATAAGTTTATGCTTTAGAATATTATGCCTAATCATTATTATGGTTAGAGACATTATGCTTAAAAAAGTTATGCATGAGCAGTTATGCGTAATTATGTTATGCGAAAATATAATTATGCCAAACAACATTATGCGAAGTTATATTAGGTCTTAAAATTTTATGCAAATGGATAGGGAACCGAATATCCCATACTACAACTATAGTTCTTGACGAGCTTGCTTTATTATTATCAACATATAACAACATCCAACAACGCTAACATTACACCCATCGCATCGTCTCAACGATCAGTCATTTACCTCAACAATGATCCGTCATTCGCCAGATTCCATCCATAACCATCATGTGTTCAAAGCATCCCTTAATTAGCAACTATTTAATGAGTGGCCGAGCACGCGACCGGCTCGTTAGTACCACGATTTCTTATAATAATGTGTTAGGAGTTTGTGTGTATGTGTGTCCATTACTACACACATGTACGCCTGTGTTGGATGAAATTCCTCGCGCCTCAGATGTGACTTTCACAACAAAATATATCGTTGAAAAGTGTTGATTAGCCTGCATCTCTTGACAACAGGTATTGTAGAAAATTGAGTAGATTATTAAATGAATGGGATTGACAAAAGCTTAAGCTACTTAACTTAAGCTTTTCTAGCTTCTGCCCGCGACTTCGTCCGCGTGGAATTATAGTTCCCGTTCCTGGGGGATTTTCGGGATAAAAACTATCTTATGTCCTTTCTCGGGTCCCAGACTATATCTGTACAAATTTCATTCAAATCGGTTCAGTGGCTTAGGCGTGATGAAGAGACAGACAGACAGACAGACAGAGTTACTTTCGCATTTATAATATAAGTACGGATTAGACAAAAATAATTACTTAATTAGACATCTAACGAACTCTGCCCAATCGTATCTCAATGACCAGTTATTGTTCAGATATTTAAAAACATGTATTAATAACAAACATACATGCAACAAGGGTTCGCTTACCACATCATTCTACATCATCAGCATCAACATTCAGTTGTTTCGAACGTTCGTGTATATATATATTCTGTACTAAACTAACACTAGTTTAGTACAGAATATGTTTGAAAACACAGCTACAATGGGTTGTTAAATAGTTCTAATAGTCACCGCGTCCTCGGAACATAAAGGGCAACCGAAGGTTCAAGGCTGGGTTTTAGTCAGTAGGAATCTGACACTTCCTCACGCCCCGCTTAGGGTGGGAGAAGTCTTTTGACGATTTCCCATCCATCAAAATAACATTGTAACAATAGAGAAGAAATTCCTTATACGGGGCAATTCCTAAAAAAATATTTGCTTTAATTTTATCTGCTTTACAAACACTGATATTTATAAACAAAGTATGCACAAAGAAAGCAAATGCATCATCTTCCTAATTACGGCTATCAAGAACAAAAGCGAGTGTTATCACTGACAGACGGACAAACAGACGCGTTATCAGTAAACAGAATACTTTACACATTAAGGAGCATCTGTTATTTGCTAAGAACGCATTCTATGTATTTAAATAAGACTGCAGTAATGGAACAATGAGAATGTTGTTTTGTGTTGAACTAGCTGGTTCCTGGCGGTTTTGCCCACTAATTTTCATACAAAATTGAGTCCCTTGAATTTTTAACCGACTTCAAAAAAAAAGGAGGTTCTCAATTCGTCTGTATGTTTTTTTTTGTATGTTTGTTACGCGATATTACCGTCACTTGTAAACGGATTTTGATGGTTCTTTTTTTGTTTTGTTTTTAGTTTATTTTATTAGTCGGTGGTTTCTCTTCTGCCAGTCTATGTTGCCACCGACTTCCGAAATTTTAGTACTTAATTTTTAAGTTTTTAGTTTTTGAAGGCGGTTATTATTTTTTTGGAAAAAGTTTTTTAATGAAAAAACCGCTTTTAAATGCGCTCTCATTTTTATTCCGAAACTAACATGTTTCCAAGTTTCAGTAGTTTTGCTCGTGCGTTGATTATTTTCAGTCTTTATATATAAACACTAAATTTAACCCGCGGCTTTGCTTGCGTCATTGTTGAAATTCCAACCCTATTTTACCCATTTCCAAAAATCCTTTTTAGTAAATACATTTGAGGCTGTTTATCACGCAGTCTGCCATTTATGTACAAACAGTAATGTTTGTTTAGTAATTTGTAGAGAGTAATCCAACAAAATATCATTAGTAATTATGAGCATATTTCCCTAGAACCGGTAATATCCGGTTATCCGGTATCCAGCTGCGCCTCATCGCGTCAAATACAGTATGCTTCCTATTTTGTAAACGGATATTAATGTCGCAGTCATCTGGTTGAATCAGCTATTTGATTGTATGACTAGCGCGTTCATTGAATAGCAACATTTAATTGAATGACTAGGCCGAAAGCTGATTAAACAAGCGTCACTCAACGTCCAACTAGATAGCTGATTGAAGCATAGCCCTTTGAACAGAGCGGACGTAATATCAGTCAGGTGATTGTAATTTAGTTCATTTTTTTTCCACTGCGGCGTTAGTAGTCACCAAAACAAATATGGCGTAAAATAGCTCGCGCAGATAGCACTGTTTTGATATTATTTTTATTAAATTTACTTTAAAGTGACTTTATTCTTGATAAAATGGTGTGACAGCATGGATTTACCTATTGATACGCCGCGGGCCGCCGCGCCGGCTAGTTTTAAAGTTTTTTTTTAATTAAAATCATAATAAAGTGTGTCATGTCATGTCCTCATTTTTGTTATGTAAAGGAAGTTAAGTTTTTAAGTTGCGAACTTATAGTCACCCTAAACAAACATTACAAAGTCGACTATATCCCATTAAACGACAATGCTAAATGACGTTCAGTCAAGTCGTTGAACGTTACATTAAACAACTTGACGAGTTGTCGTTTAGTCATTCAATTAATTGCCGTCATTCAATGAACGCGCTAGTCATACAATCAAATAGCTGATTTAACCAGATGACTGCGACATTAATATACCGTAATGACAAACTTCATTTAGTTATTTTTAGAGTCTGAATAAAAAGTTAAACACTTACAAAATCACTTGCGCATTTGTCTGTCCGTGGAAGAAGCGAATATACTATTACCTTTATCTCCGAACATACTACTATTACATCGGGGGGCACGGTCGTGCCCCCGGCCAAGACAAGCAAGCGAAGCGCAGGGGCACTACCTACCTTTTCTCGAAGTGTTTCGACGTTTTTTCGAACCCTCAAAGAGTTGGTATCCGATGTACCAGACACTTCATATTCACAAGAAATAATGTCAATAACAGACTCAATAAACATACAAAGTTTCAATTGAATAGCTTTTATACTTTAGATTTTATTGATATCTAAAATACACCGATTTCGTCACTGATTCACTGACACACTGACACACTGGCACACTGATGATCATCAAAATGTTTGGCTACTTCCTGAAGTGCTAGAATGCTGAAATTTGGTATGTAGCCTAAGTTTAGTATACAACCAACAGAAAAATTCATAAACTTATAGATTTCGACCTCCATCCCCTAAAATGGGGGTGTGGAAGTTTGTTTGAACAAATCAAGTAAAAATGCAAAGAGAAAGATTGGGCTATTGGGCTATGGGCTATGAAAGCCGACACTGCTGATGTGGCTACTTCCTGTAGTGCTAGAAAGCTGACATTTGGTATAAGAAGTTTGGTAAGTTTGGTATCAACCACCTAAGAAAATTATAAACTTGTGTTGTTGACGGTCGTGTTGCGATTGCAATATTTTTCGTATTCGTATAAATAAGTTTTGCGGCTTATTTCAGTGGGCATAATTTTATGTATTGGTAATTGGTTAATATACATACATACCTAAATTGTTACGGTGTTGAACGGAATCGTAGCGCGATCTTCGATGACAATAAGTTTAAGTCTTACTTCCCTAGATGGCGTTGGGATCGAAATAGATCGCGCTATGGTTTCGTTACATCGGAAAGTATAAGTAGTATTTGAATTTTTATGTATTTGAGAACAATATTGTTTGCACGTTTACACGAAAACTCGTTTATATTGTGGATTCTTATACTACAGTTATTCGGGAGCGCAATACAGCCTTTAACAATTTCTCCTAGATCGAAAGATCACCGTTGACACCGTTGTACGATCAAGTATTTTAATAATAAAAAGTGTGGGACTTTCAGGTCAATTTAGTCAAAAAAATCTGTGAACGAAAAGAAAAAAAAAACACTGAAAATACTGCCTAGCACGCCTTCGGTACTTACTTCAAAAACTTAATTTTCGCATCACCTCCACGACGGTAGCGAAACGGCGAAGCCATACATTTTTACTGATATGTAGAGTTTGTGAAGTTAGGGTCTGTAGAGTTAGGCCGTGTAGATTCAGAAGCTTGGCTCTACATGAGATCTGATATATTTTTCACAGGGTATACCTTATGTGGTTGTCTTGGCTACATTTATATGAAATGTTTTTAGTGGGATACATATATTCGAAATCGTTCAAGAGCCTATTGAAATATACACACGATATTTTACCTAAATTGGTCCTCCCATAGGAGCTAGTGATGGCAAACGTACAGAACAGTTATTTAAGTATATTAAGATTACATGTAAACTTTTTATTATAATACCAAAATTCCGTAGCAACAGCGGCACTCATACACCTTAATTACAAACATCTAACATTACATTTCATCTTAAACCATAATTTCCGAAATCAGAACACAAACAATAATAATCACACTAGATTACAACCGTAATCATCGTCAAGAGTACCGATTACCGCTTCACAAAAACTTGCAACAACAGTTTACGCTCGAAATGATCTGAAAGTAACAAAAAAATAAATGTACCGTTCAATACGCCAGAACGAAATCCGTCTAACAAAGGTCTAAACCTAAAAAAAAACGGGATCCCTTCTTTTCGCATAATATTCTTTGTCCTAATATACTTCGGCATAACGATTTTGGCACAATTTGTTTTGGCATAATAATACTTCGGCATATTTTTTTTAGGCATACATTTTATGTTGGCATAATCATGTTAAAGACTAATTTGTTTTGGCATAAATTTGATTCGCATAACTTTAGTAGGCCTAATGACCATTAGCATAACGTTAGTAGGCCTAAAGACTATTTAGCATAACGTTAGTAGGCCTAATGACTATTAGCATAATAATGTTTAGGCATACAATTAATATAAATAACAAAAACAATTTTCATGCAAATGATATATAAATATACATGACATTATGTAAAGCAAACCAATTTGCTGTAGTTTCTGTAACAATCAAATAAATTGTTGGTTAAAAAGTTAATATGCTGTGCAACAAAAATTAGTGACAGACGCGAAATTGCTGCAAAACAGACTCCACGTAGTCTTGTTTGCCCTACCCCTAGAGTGTTATTTAAAATCGCGTAGGCGCGTAGGGGCGAGGCGGCCCGCGGGCTGAGGAGCAGGCGGCTGGGAGCGAGCCGCCGCGGCTGAGGCTGGCCGGCGAAGCCGGCCAACAAGCCGAAGCTGCGGTGGTGAGCGAAAGCCGTCTGCGACGATTAGCACGCGTGGAGCCGCCGGAGGCCCGCAGCGCCGGAGCCGTCACAGAAACCCTGCCTGCTGCATGTTGCATGCTTGCTTGAATGCTGCATACTTGCTTGCATGCTGCATGTTTGCTTGCATGCTGCATGCTTGCCTGCATGCTGCATGCTTGCTTGCATGCTGCATGCTTGCTTGCATGCTGCATACTGCATGCTTGCTTGCATGCTGCATACTGCATGCTTGCTTGCATGCGGGTATAGTGTCTATATATTCTAGGTGTTAATAAATTTTCCATTGTTATACCTATAAAAATATGTTTTAATATTTTTATGCGAAATTTATGCTTTAAATTTTATGCTTTAGGACATTATGTTTACAAATGTTATGCTTTAGAACTTTATGCTTAAAAAAGTTATGCTTTAGAACTTTATGCTTAATAAGTTTATGCTTTAGAATATTATGCCTAATCATTATTATGGTTAGAGACATTATGCTTAAAAAAGTTATGCATGAGCAGTTATGCGTAATTATGTTATGCGAAAATATAATTATGCCAAACAACATTATGCGAAGTTATATTAGGTCTTAAAATTTTATGCAAATGGATAGGGAACCAAAAAAAACAACCATTAAATTCGATCTAGATTTTGCTCGCGAAAGTAACAACTACATTCCTACTTCACAATAAACCTTTATGTTTATTTGTTAACTAGCTTTTGCCCGCGGCTTCGCTCGCGTTAAAAAGAGACAAAAAGTAGCCTAATGTTACTCTCCATCCCGTCTACTATCTCCACTTAAAAAATCACGTCAATCCGTCGCTCCGTTTTGCCGTGAAAGAAAGACAAACATACAGACAGACACACATTTCCCATTTATAATATTAGTATGGATAACTAGCTCAGAAATTACTGGCCTGATTGTTGTTGAACTTCCTTCAAGTGTTAATTGCTTTTAACACGGAAAACGGATGTGCCGACAGCGCTTTCTAGAGACCTCGGCTTATGTGAAACAATCAATTGATTGATTTAAAACTCCCGCATAAAGAGGAGTGTTATGAGCTTGACTGTTAAGTGTGTGTTTGTTTGTTTGTCTGTATGTCTATATTTCTGTGGCACCGCTCTAAAACGCGTGAACCGATTTGGATGAGATTTTCTTCATTTAAAGTAGTAGTGATGGTTCCTAGATATGTTTAATCAAAATCAGTAGAGACGTTTCGAAGATGTCAACCCTATTTAGCTGCAGGAATAGAATCTTAATAATTGCGAGGTTTAAAAAATTTAAGTATACACTTCTGATTTCTAATGTTCGAATCACTGTTATGAATATTCAGAATTACCCCAATACTCGTAGATATTTAGCTTACAGCAATCGAACCCAAAATTAACATTTATTCAGAAGGTCTACAGAATCATTTGTTCTTAATCGGATCAAAACAATATGTATACTGAGAAAATTATGTCAAACATAAGTCTACTCAAACTATTAAGCTTTAATACATAATAACTACAGAATTATTGCTAGTGATTGACAAAATAATCTGCCTACACAACGAGTCAATCACTAAAAGATTAACTTATGTAATAATAAAAATATACACAAGTAAATTCATTGTTGTTCTACTAATCCTATTAGTATGAATATTTATTACAATATTAAATGGTACCAACGAACGATATTTGTACCTTTTGTGATTATAGAAAAAAAATATTTGTGCAAAAATAAAAAAAAAACGCTCTGTGATAGTGACACTCTTGTATTATCATAGACATCGGTGAACATCGTTTGGTACACCAGATTTATGTTAAAATAGCCAAGAGCCTTGAGCGTAGTGATCAATGCTTGCCTTGTCTGCAGGAAAGAAAAAAAAAATCTCTTGCACACAGCCGAGCCAGTAAAGTGGACATAGCAATAAGAAAATTAAAAATCAGGTTCATAAATTTATAAGAACATTAAAAATCAGTTGAATCAAAAGAAAATAAATAAATAAAACAATATTACAGAGTCCCCGACAGCTGTGTCAAAAAGGTCCAGTTCAGCAAAAAATGTTTGGAGAAGAGAAAATGCCTTGCATTGAAATACTTTGACTTATGTTGTCTCAATGACAACATAAGTCCAGTATTTCAATTCAGATACTCCTATCATTTATTTAGTAGCTACATGAGACAAGTCTGCAACAGTAATTTCTTTTTCAAGACAAATTAATTGACCTTAACGTAAGTAGATCTCAACTAATTAGATCTGAATCTCAATGTCAAAGTATCTCGTTTAGCTAATAACGTCAAAGCACTAATTGTCTCGTAGATAAACAAACTAATCTCTCAGATAAATTAATTTGTGTCAGATTCGTCACTGAGATGCTGACGTTTCATTAAATATAATTCGGTATGAGACTATTAAAGAAACAAATACGAGCAAAAATCGAAAGAAGTGTGTAATACTCGGTACACATGATAACGATTTATCGCTACGATTTGACTGCTCAGTTGATTTGTGCAGTTTATCGAACGCCTATAGAATGTCTACACGACCACAATATCTGCGTCGATCTTCGTCATACGATCGACAAAACTGCACAAGCAAAATGCGCATAAATCGTAGCGATAAATTATTGTCGTGTGTCCATAAGTCAAAAAATATATTGTAGCCTTAAAGCTTTGTAGAACCGATTCGAAATTTTTATACTTTTTGTTGGAAATGTGACTTGAAATCCATTTAAGTATATATTTTTATTTTGTTTAAAGTGGGTAGAAGCTTTTATGGTGACACTGATTCAGTCGCGTATAATCCAGGCCTGGTTCCGGATGCTACATACAGTTGTCACTACAGTTGACCGTACAACCGAAAGTTTTTACCAAAAAGTCAACGAACTCAAAATACAGCTACAGAAATAAAAAGGTTTCATTTTATTGCAATGTCACAATGGTCATGAGTAGAAAATGCGGTGAATTATTTTCGCTTTTCCAACACATTGTCTAAAACTATGTAGTTACGCACAGCCCTCATAGTCAACATTATAAATAACAGTTACTCAACTCCTGCGCAACCACAGATATGGATCACCCATTAGCAAAAAATAAAGACCTTTTGAAGTTTCGGACAAAGTGACAAACCTGTAAGTTTAGTGGCTTGTTTGAACCCCTGCTCTCTCCTCATTCGTGCATAGTGTATAATAATATAACTGATTATAGAACCCTTAAAACTAAAAGATTAAGGTAGCGTCACTACCGCGCGAAACGGCTAGCGCTCAGCATAATGCCGTGACCCATACACAGGCACAAGTCCACCACGCTGGTTTTCAGCACTAGCCGGCAACGTGTTTTGCCACGGAGCCCATCGACCTAAAACCAAAAAACCCACTGATTTATAACCACACTCGTATTAACAAAATATCTCAATCAGCAACTGGACGAAGTGACCCACATCGCTGACCCGTCGAGCTCAGAGCAAATAAAACTGAACTGCCGGCCGCCCAGCGACACGCCGTAACGGTACCCGCAGACGTCCAAGTGACAAGTTACAGCGGGGACCAAGAGGCTGCTTAGGTAGGAGTACCCTTCGACGACCAAGTGACAGCCGGCTGTCGTGCTGCTATTGTCTTTCTATTGTGTCTCGAATCAAGAGTTCGAAGGTTTAAGTCCAGATGTTAAAGAATGTATGTTTATGCAGGGCTGTAAAATCTTCATTGACGATTGAAGGTTGTCAAATAATGTTATTCAGACAATTGACGACCATTCTCAAAAATGTATGCATCTCAGCAGAGTAGGCTTCTAGAAATAGAATTTTGGCTCATTGTGTATTGCGCTAATGTCACTTTTCACCATCTTTAGACTTCTAGTAACCTAATCCACAAAGAGATTATTATTGAAAATGAACATTTCCTGATAGAGACTGAACTGTAAATAAGAATTACATCACACAATAACAACACCAGTTACAATTCGAGGGGTGAAAGGCTATTTGGTTTAAGCGACATTTTTGCAACTTTACAGGAGAGCCATTTAAAGTTTCAAATTTTGGAAAAAAATTCACAACAAAAAAACTACTTAAGCTATTTAAACGAGGTAAACTTGATTGAAATTCAATTAAAAACATCGAGTTGTTGATGCTAATACAAAATAAAACGGACTTTTAATTACAAAGATAAATGTCGCTTAATACAAATTGTCTTAAGCCCTTATTTTTTAGAGCACGGAAAAAAGATTTAAGTTATTCCATAACTACAATTGGCTACGGTAAAAAAAAATTAAGCGACGACGCAGTACATTTTCAGAGTAAGCCAAAAAGTATGAAGTGACATAGCCCAAAATTAATAGTAGCAAGCTATTTATCTCAACTACCAATTTAGACTAAAATGACTGGCAGGCTAATTTACTTATGTGACATATAATATTGAAATTGTTACGTATGATGTTACATTTTTTTTACATCTAATACTATCAATGGCTGTTAAAACAACCTCGATATATCGCAATCACCGAAAATCTCAGGTGCTTATATTGAATAAATAAGTACAACATCAGTTAAAGTATTTATTTAGAATAATAATTATATAGAACAGTCTCAATAGGAACATCAATTATATAATTACACACATCAACATGGTCCAGGGATATTTCAATTAACCCTAAATAACTAAAATTCTATTAACTTTTTGTTAAAGTCACCTACACATTAAAATAAACCTGGTTATAGGCTATTAGGTTTGTAATAGGTTATTAGCCTATCTAATCTGATATTAAACTTTTAGATAAAGTTATATTTAAAAAAAAACTTAAAAGAAGAGGATAATATCAGACAAAATTTCAATCTTAACATAATTTTTGAAACATCAAAACTTAAACAAAACAACTATTTTTTTTTTATAAAAACTGTTGAAAACTAAAAATAATAATCTGTGGATCTGCCTTCAATTCTCCTGACACATCTGCAGCGGTTCTGCATACTCAAAACAAGGGTGTCAATATCCTGTTGTAGAATACCTGTCCAAGTCCAAGTCCTGCTAAGATGCAAGAAAAGCTGGTTTTCGTTTTTTTTAGTATTTGGAAATTCGTAAGAGCTCTTCTCTGAAGCAAATCCCAGGCATGCTCAATGGGATTTAAGTCAGGGGATTGTGCAGGCCAGTCTAAAGCTTCGATATTATGCTGCTGTAACCAAGTTTGTAAAATTTGTCCCATTTGCTGTTTGTGGGGCAAGATTACAGGCTCTAGCACCTCATCTCGGTATTTTAGAACAGTCATATTATTGCCTTGTATCCAAACGGGGTCCGTTCTACCGCCGAGACGAATTCCTGCCCAACCCATAATCGTGTCACCTTGATATGCATGAACTTGTTGTGGGTGCTGCAGTCGATTCCAACGACCAGGTTTTCTCCAAACGCGTACTCTTCGCGAATCAGGATGAAAACCAAACCTGGATTTATCAGTGAAAAGCACAAGTGACCATTGAGAATGGTTCCAGTTTTAGTGTGCAAGAGCCCATTGTAATCTTCTTCCTCGATTGCCTCTCCTTAGCGCTGGTACCGAAAGTGGTCCACGAGTACGTAGGTTGACTTCATGCAGTCGTTTTCTTTAATTTGGACTGCTTACCAGCAAACCATGACTCTCTCTGTAGCCTTTGAACCAATTGCATCGCCGTTACATTTGGTTGAATCAGTCCTGTACATGTGTTGTAATGCGTTGAGGTCCTCGGTGCCGTTCCACCACTTCCCCCGTGACACGATAACGTGACCAAAGCCTGGATATAACGCTCTGACTGGTCCTTATGGCTTCAGAAACCGCAATTTGGGTAGCGCCAGCTTGAATCATGCCCACTGCTCTTAACATTTCGTTCCTGGTCAAGTGTCTACGTGGTATGATTAAAACCGAGTTTTAATAAAGTTAGAAGTTCGTAAAGATTTACTTCTTGGAAGAAATTCAATGAATGCGAATTTCATCTTAAAACAAAACGTTTTATATACAATTTTGAATTTAAAGAAAGGAAGTTAATAATGTTTTTATAATCTGTCATCATTAGTTTTTTTGTAAGGCCAGTAATTTTTAAGTTATTTAAAAAAGTTATATATCTCTAGACCATGTTGTTGTGTGTACGTGAACTCTGGTGGTGACTGCGCGTCACGTCATGCACTCTAGAGTTCGACTGAAGCGCCGGCGCGCGGCAGTCCAGTTGAATGATCACGATTTTCACCACCCAGGAAATGAAATAAATATGGTATGATATGACATAATTGAAATGTATCATATCAAAATTTAATGACTGAAAGACCGACTCGTATTTTTATTAATACTGGAAAAATGATTTAATATTCATCATTTCATTTTATCGTCTGTATTAAACGACATGCATTTTAAACAAAATATCTGAAACAAAACGACTACTTGGTTTAAGTATCACCCTGTGTGGAAAATAGATGCCGCTGAAAGAGCTTAAGCGACACTTGGTGTCGTATTTGGGTGACGGACAAATGGTTTAAGTGGCATTACACCGAATAATTGGTGGAAGTCAAAATGATTTAAATTACGTCTTAACAAAAAATTTAAACAGGAAAAACGCTTTAACTCATAATGAGTTATTTATCTAGGAAAGGGTAACTGGTTTATGTCTCGGTTTTTAATATGATTGTATGGTTCATGTACATAATTTAAAAAAAAAACCAAAATTCACGTCGGTTAATACAATGCCACTTTGGAAACAGCCTAAAAATAGTATTGTTTTAAACGCCAAAAAAGTGCTTCGATTTTAATGAATCCGGCATCATTCGACGGAGAAAAATTCGCTGATTCCGAATATACAAGGTGTATTTTTGGTATTGCTCAACCCGTTAGGAGATGATTCTACCCATGAAAACAAACAACTTTTGTTATGGAACCAACTCTGAAATCGCGAAAAAAATATCAGCTGTTTCTAAGAAAAGGTCAATGCCCTCGGACTATAATGTATGAACCAGCTGATATTTTTTTCGCGATTTCAGAGTTGGTTCCATAATGAAAGTTGTTTGTTTTTATGAGTAGAATCATCTCCTAGCGGGTTGAGCAATACCAAAAATACACCTTGTATATATAACTCAATATCGCCCCAGATGTCGCTTAAACCAAATAGCCTTTCACCCCTCGAATTAAATGTGCTACGACACTGATAGTTCATCGAACACTTAATCAATTTGTAATCAGACCCACCATCGCTGTAAGCTTACAACTTAACCTCCAGCAATCACAGTTAACGGTCCGCGGCGCACGCGCTCCGTGATTCACTGCAATATAGCCGTCTCTCTTACACCTACACTATTAAGCCACGTGCGAGCGAGACAGAAGAACAATCACCATTGAAGTTGTGGGAGACAGATCGTCTGACAGTAACACCAGATTAAATGGTGATTATCTGTTTAAATGATTAATTAAATGTTGGAGTCCATTGTGATTGTGATATAGTTTGTAGGTAAACGGATATCTGATTAAGGCCGACAATTTTTTACACAATGTACTGGTGAAATGGTAGTTTTCATATCTGTGATACAGTTATATTGTCGGATGGTCATTTCAATATACGAAAACGGTAAAAAAGATTTTGGGAAGATTACGCTGTGAAAAAAGTATATTTTTACTCGATATCTGAAAGGAATGTTGTGTTTTTCGAGCGTATGTATATTATGTATGTCTACAACTATGGCACGCTCTACAGTCTAAACTAACGAATTTCGACATAATGTTTTAGTCTCAGTAGTGTCAGTTACAATATAATTAAACAATTAATGAATTCAACTTTAATTTCGGATGTTGGCGGCAATTAACTGACATAGAAAAAAGCCTCCGACTTCCGAAATTGGGTTTTTTGTTTATTAAATTACTAGCTGTCCCCTGCGGTTTCACCCGCATTTTTCGTTACTGCTCCGCTCCCGTGGGACGTAGCGTGATGGTATATAGCCTATAGCATTCCTCGATAAATGGGCTATCTAACACTGAAACAATTTTTTAAATCGGACCAGTGGTTCCAGAGATTACCCCCTACATACAAACCTACAAACTTAAAAATTTTACCTCTTTAGATAATTTTTTACAACTCTGTATTGTATACTTTCAAAAAGATGTGTATTTTAAACTTTTGGCTGGTCTTGACTGCAACTCGCAAGACATTCTCTCCAGTCTGAACTGGCCCGATCGCTCACCCATCCATGACGAATACTGCTTAACCTCGTTGGTCAATCGAGCAGAGCGTCGTCGCGTCATTTAAAGTGTAAGTGTGCCTCGCCTTACAATCCTCTCTATTTCTCCAAGTGAATGTTTAATTGCTAATTACTGATTTACTTTCGCTGTAGTGGGAGATGGCAAAAAGTTTTGGCGAAATATTCTAAGTTGGTATTGTCCTTATCTAGGGGTTGCGGAATGTTTATAATAGTAACCGAGACCCTGGAACATAAAGGGCAATCGAAGGATCATGAGTGGGTTTAGTCAGTAAAAGTCTGACACGCCCTCCCGTCGCTCCCAGGACGGGAGCAGTCATTTAATGATTTCCCAATCATCAAAAAAAAATCGTCCTTATCTAAGTTTTAAAGCTATTCAAACTGAAACTTGAAACTGTTTTCAAGACAATTCTCTTTAAGTCCATGTTAAAGCGCGTAAAGATTCCGGCTGTCATTCGTAAATGCTTGACAATCGTTACGCGTAGTCAGAAGCCAAAAAGTTTTACCAAGGGTGTTACTGGGTTATGGAAATCTGTTTTTGTGCTGAATTTGTTTCCAACCAATCTCAACAAGGCAGATGAACCTTATAGGATCCTAATTATTCGTCCAAATAACTCGTTTTAACTACCAGTTCTACCATCGCTATGCATTATCTTATTTAAAAAACAAATGAAAGAAAGATAACACACCTTATTCTGTGACTACCAAAAAAGGGGCCTTATTCTAGACGGTTAAAAAATGAAATAGTAATCATTTATCTTCAGCAATAAACGAGTAAAGGGCGGAAATTTAAATGAACGAGGAAAATCATTAACCACGGTTTTAAGTAAAAAAGTTTTAAGAACAAACGTTTCTGAGAAAAGGCAACTTAATAAGTAATGTCATACTAACTGAATCACACTGAACTCATATTTTCTCAGTAATTTCTGTTTAATGAGGATTTTTCCTCTGTTTTTCATGATTAATATTTACTCTGTGACGTCTATTAACTGAGACTGTCACTGAACTGTTTTTTATTTGTTATTTGAGTGTGATTAGTGCATTTGCGTTAATTATGAGCAAACATACGAGTCACACTGGTTTTGCAGAAAAAGAAATTAACTG
This sequence comes from Athetis lepigone, assembly GCA_033675125.1. Classification (NCBI taxonomy): domain Eukaryota; kingdom Metazoa; phylum Arthropoda; class Insecta; order Lepidoptera; family Noctuidae; genus Athetis; species Athetis lepigone. The sequence goes on along the minus strand of CM066215.1, from coordinate 511,590 downwards.
TTTAGGAACCAACAAAAGAAAAGCTAGGGCATTGCCTTAGGCCATGTCCGCACAGGCAGGCGGCTTGCTTAGCGCCTAGTGTCTAGCGCGTCACCTAGCTAGTAGCTTAGTAAAACAAACGTTCTAAAATGAACGCGACCGGCTGCACTGCGCGCTTAGCGCCTAGCTAGTCGCTTGGCGTGCATCCATGTAAACAAACGTGTTGGTTTTTTGTTGCGAGGCGCCAGGTTGAAAAGTAGCCACTGGGTGAAAACTTAATTTTTGTAATACTATAGGAGGTTAGAAGAAAACAATGGATGAAATATTGATTGTTTCAGTTTTCAAAAGAAAACCTTTGTGGAACCTTTTTCTCAGATGAGTATCCAAATGAGTTAGGTTTTCCTTTAACTTTACTGAGAAGTAGATCAAATGTTTCCCTGGTCATACGCAAATATTCATAAAATTTATCGTCAAAATTACGCAATTGTTTATATAGAACATTAAACTCCCCATAACTTGACCGTGATTTATTTATATCATGAACCCAACATGACGGATAAGGCCGTGAACTAATATATTTTAAAGATGAATTTTCTGTGAGTAGTAGTTTTAGAGCTATTTTTGAAAGCGACATCTCGTCAACGTGGCGACAAGCAAATGCCCAAGGCACCTAGCACGCAAACCACCTCATGTGCGGCCACCGTGTATCCAAGCAAATAGCCAGGATGCAAGCCGCTAGGCTCTAGGCGCTAAGCAAGCCACCTGCCTGTGCGGACGTGGCCTTATGATTAAATTATAGTACGATTTTTAATTCGAGTCAGAAAAATGACATTTCCAGTGTTGCAGGTTTTTAGTCCCAAATAAATAGTGATGTAGTACAATCGAGTTTTTACAATTAAATCTTAGTCGAGAATACTTTTTTTATTCAATATCAATTTGCCTTTAATTATAAAAAAAATATTACATGTAATTTACGGTAATTAAATAGAAGACATACACGGTAGGTAATTTAATATTACATAAAACACTGTTATATTATTTGTTTTGGGTAAGGTCCATATTTCTAAAATTGTTTTATTAAAAAAAAAAACGCTCTCGTACCTAATAAAACAAAGCATGACTTAATGTCTGAGTCAATTGATTGTGGAACATCACTATTGTAGCGGGTCACCCTTTTTGGTGTCAGTGACAGTTGCACTTAACATTTTTCAGACTCGAATTAAAAATCGTACTATATGTATGATTTATGCTTCGAAAAATAAAGAAATACGTGATAAAAAAGACACTGTCCATTAACAGAGTAACATTGAAAAATATACATTTCAGCGGCCAACGTCATTTTTAAACGGTTTTATTTATTACTAGCTTCTGCCCGCGGCTGCGCTCGCGTTAGAAAGAGACAAAAAGTAGCCTATGTTACTCTTCATCCTTTCAACTATCTTCACTTAAAAAATCACGTCAATCCGTCGCTCCGTTTTGCCGTGAAAGAAAGACAAACAGACAGACAGACAGACACACTTTCCCATTTATAATATTAGTATGGATGGATGAACGTGAAATAGACACGTTCCTGCATCAAAAACATCCGATTTCTTAAATACCTTGTATTGCCTAAAACATGCCTAGTACTTTTCTCAAACGATGTGAGAATATTCAAATAAAAGAGTACAAAAAAATAATTTGATAAGACGCTACAACTTGACGATCATTTTAATTTTTGTCTCCTTTCTTTGTGCCAGTTCTCAAGGAAATTTTTTTATAGACTGGTAGCCTAAAATTTTAGAATTTTACACGGGTACACAAAACAAAAGTAAAAAAGTCCTCATAGAGTCAAAAAGCTATCCACATGACGAATCCTTAACCACTGGATTATCATATTCTCTTGTCTAAATTGTATCTAGTCCAGAGCGATCTCCACATTATTATCCGGTTTATAATTTAGTTCAGCTGAACGAAAAAGCAGCGTGACGTATAAGTTTATCTCAATAGTTGACTCACGTTGTTATAAAGTTAGTGAACTTAAGATCGTATCATGTTCAAAAGTTGTGGCTTCTCGTAGGTGTCGCACATCATGTGAACAAGGCAGAAGTACCACTAGGAAATGAACGTATATCTAAGGCACATTCAAGTAAGTGGGGATAGTTCTGATATAGAGATGATACACTGTGCTGAAGAATGGTGTTGCATACTCATTGAAAGACAATAGTTTCAAGATTAAATTTTTTGTATCCTTTACTTATCAATTAGTCGTTAACACTACCACCTAATCAAATGGTCGTGTGCAGATGCAGGCTTACTGTTATCAAGGTCCAGTCTCCTACCAAAGACCTCTCTTTACTCTTCGGTAAATTATCGTGTTCTGACTAAAAACTCGAGTTTATTCCGCCATATTTTGCCGGGCTTCCTCCACTGTCGTATTATTAGTTTAGCTTTGGTGATCACAAACCTTGCAAAGCATCAGGGATCTGCTGTACTTATCTTTACCAAGTTTCCATCAGAAGTCTACAACAGTTCACTGGACATAAGCCTTAACGATTGCACGCTATTAATTTCAATTTTCGGCATCTGTCATCTACGCACCAAGTCTGAATGTGTCCTACAATACTTTTGACCATTCGCTCTCGATCTCCACACAAAAACACGTATTGTCCAACGATATTAATGGACAATGTCCATTGGACATTTCTTGCGGTGTAGGCCTTCTGTTCCTAACTGAACTGTTGTCAGATTTTATATGACGTGGTGAGCATGAAGCATAACTCCGTGAAATAAAGACGCAGTGATACGCTATGCGCCGCGTGAGCATATTACAGGTTATGTTCGCCGACACTGTTAAACATATGAGTTCTTTTAAAAGCAGTGTCTTTTATGAGGAATGCGTGGTTTATACTAATGCTTGGCTGTAAGAGAGATTTTTTGAGATTATTGCGAGGTGCGGCGTTGCTTGAAAGTGGTCTGAGTATTTTGACGACAGTGAATTATGATGTAGAAGGATAAACAAAATAACAGACCTATTACGTGAATGAGATTGACGTGGAACGTAAGAGCGGAGATGTTTGTTGATATCGGTGAAGTTCTGCCTACTTTGGCGTAGTTGTATTGAAATTCGACAAAGTATTGAAGTTTCTTGCATGTGATTATTCCACCATGGCACATAAATATCCATCGAACAAAAAGCCAATACAATGATATAACGCAAGTTCTATTGTACTCCATCCAAAGCCGAACTATCAATTGTATTTGACTTTTTGTCGCACGATTCTTTGTACAAGCGTGCGAGTGTGCGAACCGCGAATATAATGGGAGTGCGAACGATACAATTGTGTGAATGATGCATGGCTGTGTGATGTGCGGTCGTTTGTCATCGCTGTGTCAACTGGCCAAGCGGGAACAGGCGAACAGGTGAATGAATGCTGGTTCAGATTCAATTTCCGTATAAAGTGATTAGATTCTTTCTGAGATGATGTTTCAGCGGCGTATCCACTAATAAGATCATAACATAAAGCAAATGTGAAAAATACATAGAAAAAAAATTAAAAGCTTTTGGAGGAGGATCTATGAAAATTGTTGATTATTTCCTTTTAAGTAATAAAATTGTTGGACTTGGCTAATTAGTCGTACTATTATATAACAGTGATGCCGATGAATATGTTTAGATCTGTTCAATCAATCAGCTGGAAAGAACCTCTCCAAGTTTTCCAAATGAACAGATCTATTGCCGCTCGAGCGATTTCCTGCGATTCTTATTTATAGGGCATTGGTTCACCTTGTATGAGATCTACTAGCCTAGAGTAATCTTGCAATAATAATCTTGGAGTATGAGTACATAGTTATTTGCTCTCATCTTTTCCAAAATTAAGTTTTGTATTCCAAAGCCGAGTTGATGAGCTCTCCTTTGTCGCCTAACTTTCTTCATATTTGTTACTTTTGGCACAACTTGTTGGCGCGGAGCTGTCTCAATGCTGTGTTGTTTCAATTTTAACTTCTGACCTTAACTTCCTAGTCATTTCTCGAACTATCTACCAAGTTATTGATTCAGTTTAATCAAGCGATTTTGTTCTCTAACCCGTCAGATTTAGAACTAACTGATGTTTGGTGTAAGCTTGTCAAATAATACAAATTAGTCTTGTACTGACAGTTTGTAATTATTTAGTTTGGTGACGTTATTGTGAATGTAGCTAATTATATGTTAACAGTGGATGTTGATAGTGAGTTGTACAAAGGTGTCTTTGTTATCGGCATTCCAGTAATGAGGTACAAATGAATACGTTGTTATGAATATTTTTACTTACTTCCAGTTTAAACGATGCTTCATTCTTGATTAGTCATTTGTACATTTTAAATTTCCTCATAATCCGTTCTAATATAATAAATGCGAAAGTAACTCTTCCTGTCTGTCTCTTCTTCACGCCTAAACTACTGAACCGATTTGAATGGGTACAGATATAGTCTGGGACCCGAGAAAGGACATAGGATAGTTTTCATCCCGGAAATCCCCTGGGAACGGGAACTATTTAATCCACGCGGACGAAGTCGTCGCGGGCAAAAGCTAGTTTTGTATAACATAAGAACTAAGATGTTTCTACAATCTTGATAAAGTTGTTAATAGTTTTTTTATCTTTTAGAGATCGTTCTCTACTACCATTATCTCAGCTTAATTAATAAGCTGTACTTTTTCTTAGTATTTTAATGCCTTATTTGTCACCCGAATCATTTTAATTAATGTATAACCCACTACTAATACCAGCCAGCGCCACCTCCCGTTAATTCAGCGAACTCAAATAATGACATAATTAGAGTTAGTTGAACGCATTGTTTACCGTTGACATGTCATTAATGGAAGCGATAATACATGATAATATGGTGCAACTGCTAGACAATGCGGCGCTGATTACCTCCTTGATAACACTGGATACCACCCGAGTTAGGGTTCTCTCGACACAATAGAAAGACAATAGCAGCCCGACAGCCGGCTGTCGGTTGGCCGTTGAAAGGTGGCGTTTCGTGTCGTACGGCTGCAGCGCCGCAGCGGTACGTTTGCCGTACGGCGCACGTACGTTTGTTTTTATACAAACGCGGCAACAGCTGAAATGATTTTTGATCTTACTGTTCACAACAATCCCGTCAAAAGAGACGTTCACTTTTTCTCTACTTGAAACTAACTGTTTAACCATTTTTTTTTCACAAAATATTTTTTCTCAGCCATGATCGAGGTAAAAAAACCCGCGCTACTTCAGACGTTCTTGAGCTAAGTTAAAATACTAAGTTTAACTTAGCATTTTTTTTGTAATTTGTAAGCCTGCTTGTCCTACTCCTGGGCAGGGCCTTCCTGCACTTCTTCCATTTAGCTATTAACATTTAGCAATTAACTTGAATGAATCTACCGCCCTATAATATATGACAATAGATGATGCCGCCTATCCTGATTTCCTAGCAAACCCATTTATGTTATTAGCGTACCAAAACTCAACAGCTGCAATATTCAGCACTATTGAGTTAAATAGGGATGTACTCTGATATAATCGTGTTAACGGCTTTGTGTAGTATTCATCGATGACGGCTCATCGGCCGGACGATATAATTCTGACGTCAAACGAGCCATGAAATTGAACTTTGAATCAATTTCGCATGGTGCGTACGGCCGTTGTTTAATAATTAATTTGAGGCGGTATGGATTCTAGGATTTAACGAAATCAGAGTAGAAACTTGCCCGGATTTAAACACACAACCTTGCGCCTTAACCACTGAGTCATCACGATAATTATCGACATTATATCCAATTCCACGTTAATTGGACTAGCCAACACTAAAAGAATTTTCCATTCGATCCAGTAGTTCTCGAGATTAGCGAGCTCATCAAAATAAAGTCGCCGTCTTTATAATATTATTATGAGAACTAGAATTTTGGTCTAAACTAAAGGTTTGCCTCAAATTCGAGTCTGAGATCATCCCATTTTAGCTTTTATTTAATTTACTGGTTTTAGTTAACTAAATAAAGTTTAATTAATATATGTTTAACATACAATAGAGAATGTTCACAATGATAATTTCTGTTCAAATAATTAAGGTTCCATTAGAGCTATATAGAAAGCAATTTTAACTTGTTCACGCTATCATGAATGTATAATTAATTAATACTGCTCGTATGAGCTTAAAATAGTTAATTGTAATGGATTTGTTTTAGATTGCGAATAAATACCGTTGAATTTGCGTTATTGTTGTAATATTGACGGAAAATTTGTAGGTGGGTGAGGCCAGGTAATCCAACTAGGAATTGTCTGTATTGTAACCAGAACTGATAGACATACTAATTTATAATAACATACAACTCCATACTAATATTACAAATGCGAAAATAGCTCTGTCTGTCTCGCTTTCATGCCGAAACTACTGAACCGATTTCAATGAAATTTGGTACACAGATAGTCCATAGCCTAAAGGACAAGATAGTTTTTAACCCAAAAATCCCGTGAAATGGGGACCTCGCGAAAAAAATAGCGGGGCACCGCTCGTTAAAAAAAAGCACACAAAACAAATAATTTATGCTCATTACACAAACATTTGTTCAGGGTGGAAGAGACCAGCGTTTTAACAGTCAGGGTCATTAACCGCTTGACAGGAAAACATAGCCATCCTTTTTGGCAGTCTGATGATACCATAAAACGTATACATAATTATTTATTTGATCCACCTACACCGATCAAGATCAAAAAACATCCCCAATAATTGTCCTACGCCTCAACCCCAGTCGGTCCAGCTCGGTCTGGCGTGTTAATCACTGTCATTGACGCTCTGTCTAATCGGATTGTCGATATACCTGTATGCACACTCATGGACATAAACATGTATTCACTCTTAAGGCCGTATACAGAAAGAAAGCTGGAAACTTATAAGCGCTTGCCGGCGCTTGTCACCGCTGGTAATCCGTGCAGGAAAATATATGAACTTCAACAAGCTTCAACACGCGCTAGTCAGCGCTGGGCGTTGCCATAACAACTGCAAGCAAATCATTTCGACATTTTGCTTAGTTTACTTCAACCTGCTTCCTTTGTGTAGAACGGACCAGCGCGGACAAGCGCCGGTAAGCGCGTATAAGTTTCCAGCTTTCTTTCTGTATACGGCCTAACGTAGTACAAGCTCTGCTTTGTTTGGGATCAAATGGCCGTGTGTGAGTTGTCCTAAGTTGGGTATTTATTTATTATTTATTTACTTAGCTTTTAAAAGCAATTTTCTCTTAAAATAATTCTTCATTTTATAAGTGCACTCGTTTAATGTAGCCGTTTCCGCTTAGATCTTCTAAACTACTCTATTGTAGTGTGCTTATGTGGAAAGTTCATATTTAATACTAGCTTTAAAGAGGCCAAAAGTAGCCACTGTTACTCTCCATCCCTACAACTATCTCCACTTAAAAAATCACGTCAATTCGTCGCTCCGTTTTGCCGTGAAAGAAAGACAAACATACAGACAGACAGACACACTTTCCCATTTATAATATTCGTATGGATATAATACGTATAGGTACATAATATTATAGTAGGGAAAAGCCAAAAAAATCTAAGATTCGTAACACCCGAGCATTGCAGGATCGCTGGTATACTTTAAATTATGTTTTAACTAAAAGTTATAGCTGTTTTGAGAGAAACTTGCTTTTAAAAAGTGAATACATGTTTTTGGCCATGACTGTACGTAACATCGATGAAACGCGCGGATTATTAAAGGGTTAAATTATCGATTTGTAATACAGAGCCTGGAAATTTTTCAAGCGGAATTTTCATGAAAAGGGATGCCGAAATTAATTTTGATACATGTTACATAGCTATGTGTATTTTTGAAGGGCAAAGTTGTCTGTAGCTTTGATGTTATGTACGAGAAATGTAAAATGCGGTAAACCATATATATTATAGAATACAGTTGAAAGCTTTTAAATCAATTCAATTGATCAGCTACGTTTTTATTTCAGTAGGTTTTATTTCACTCACAATTCAAATGATTTTTTGCTGCTTTTTGTGTATTTTTAACGTAACTTATTATTTATTGTTTGTTGCAGGTATGGCTCAATCCATTTCGTCTCTAAAAGTATGGTGAGCAAGACAAATCCTCATAGCAATCTACGATAGCAAAAAAAAAAAGTATCAACAATACAAGATTTTTATTTAAGAGCTACATTACTTGATGTTTTTTGAGTACTATTATTATCTAGTTAACTTTATATTGCTTACACTCCACAATCCGCTGCTGCTCACTTAAAATACTTACACTTTAAGGTGTATCTATGTCAGTTAATTTAGATTTAGTAATAGATTCGTTTGATTTAACGATGACCCATTTGAACAAAGTAAAAGAACATAAAGTTAAATTACTTAAGCATGTTCTCTGTAAATCTTATTTTTATGGGAAAATTGACTCCGATGAATTGTAGATGAATTGACTCTAATTATATCGTAGTAAATCCTTATTTTTTTGCAATGTTGCCACTATAATATTCAATATTACCCTCTCAAAGAGACTTGAAACGTTTCTTCACAGAAATTGCATTCTAAGCAGCCCTGTATACTGCAACCCCACTTATCAATACATTAGCATTCTTATCGTGTAAACACTAAAGTCTATTTTCAACTGCAAATGCAGTAGAATGAACTTTATTTTTGAAGTATCGCAGGTTTTATCTGTGCTGGTTCTAGTGGATTTCAACTGAAGTACTGATGTGTTTCAATTACTTAGGCAAAAGGTTTTTATTGGCATATCAGAGAGAAAAATAAGAGTGTTTCTTTAGTTAAGTGTTGTCAACAATGATAAAAAGGTTCTTCCTTGCCTTTAACGTACCTAATTCAAGTTTACTCCAAGATGTATGCCTACTCGATGAGTTAAAAAAACCTTAAAATTCAAAAATCAACAATCAATTTTGAATTCGGAATGCCGAAATTGTTTTTTATTAATAATCTGTGTAGGTAGTTTCTAGATTTATTAAACTGGGTCTAGGTAAGTAATAAATAAATATCCTTGGACAACTCATACACGGTCATCTGATCCCAAACTAAGCAGAGCTTGTACTATGGTAAATAGACAACTGATAAACATAACTCAAGTATGGGATAGGTAGTTGTTGGGAAAAAAATGGTTAATAATACCACTTCTAAAAACCCGGAAGTTTCAGAGCAAACATTTGATAAATTAAATGATTCGGTTAAGTTAAGGATATTTTTTTTCGGATATCCGAAAGTTTCTTTTACGGAACACTATAACAGCCCTGAATAAAACCATAGCTAATTATAAATTCATTTCTTTCTAACATAGAATACCTACAATTAATCAAGACTCACAAAAGAAACAATCCTAAAGTAATCAGAACAATAAACATGAGCCGCAATCGAAAACTTTGTGTCCATTACAGACCAATTCCCAGTAACAGAATAACCTCCTCAATCCTCTACAAAGTAACTCTCGCCCAGAAAACAGCAATAAAGAGGTATTCGCTACAAAAACCCGCCTAACGAATGAACAAATGGGATTTCAAATGTATATCACCGGAGTTATAAGCCGACTTAATTGAAAACGACATCGAGCGCCGTCCCTGCCCGACGAACTGCGACGTTTCTATTTTGTCGTATTATACCACAAAAAATACTAAAAGGCTGTATGGAAAGGAGCGAAGTTATCGTCCTTTGATTTTTATTTTTAAAAAGCTTTATGAGTTGACCGTTCATTTGGCTTTCGTTTTAAATGTTGGTCCTGAAGTACGAAGCATTTTGCAGGTGTTTTTTGTTTCTGTTTCAATAATTTGTAATCAAAACTTCCATTTTGATTACAAACATGGTAACTCGGCAATTAATATTCATTTACATCTCTCATATTCGGTAAGTGGGTCCTTACTACCCCCAAATGGGGCTTGTAGGTAACCAATTAGCGCTCTAGGGTATTAATGTAGCTAAAAACGCCCTAGGGCGGTAAGTAATAAAAAAAAAACTTTTCACTCTTTCAAAAAGTTCGCGTACATCTAACCATCATACTGGCAATGGACACCATGCATTCAGCCTAATAACAAAAGAGGTCGCTTCGCTATTCAGCCTTGTCTTCGTATGAGTATAATAGTCATCAATTTTGAATATCGAACGGCGAAGCTCAATTTCGTTCTTGAAAAAAATAATTAAAAAACAAAGATGAAAAAAGGCGGGAAGAACTTTAAATATTGTTTGCTTTTGGGTTTTTTTTATAATTACGTGTTAATAAGGAAAAAAACATGAATTCTGCAAGTGATGAAGATATAAGCTGCACTCCCGATTCAATGAAAATGGAAGCTGAAGCAGCAATTAACAATATTTTGCCTTAACTAATAAAATGATTTATTTTTGTAATGCCGGTTTTTTTATACTTACCTTACAATCGAGATGTAAAGCAGAGTAGTTAGCTCGGGTGTAAGCATCAATTGCACCCTCGAACTATAGGCGCCCTCGCTACGCTCATGCGCCTAAATATCTCGGGCTGCAATTGATCCCTTACAGCCCTTGGCTACTAATCTACTATTAACGTTGCCTGAGAGCGAAAAGATTGACTTTAATTTGTCACAAATCAGAGACGTCGCACCAGATCACAAAGAGCTAGTCAAAATTCCTTAAAAGTCAACAATCAAAGTTCATCCAAACTTTCTAGATTAAACCAAAACATATTTCACAAAACCCATCCAAACACAAAACATTAAAAACCTATCATCTCCCAATCGTGACATTAAACTGACAACTTCATTTTTTAACGTTACTTTGGCAAAGACACGTCCCTATACAGCCTTTACGCCAACGGAGGTGTAACTCGCATTTAGAATCTTTCCCACATGGCTCAAAGTTGGCGAGTAGACGTGAACTCAAGAGTTATTATCAAGGGGGGGTGGCCATTTGCATAGTGCACGTGTGTGCACGGTTTGTTGACTCACAAGTTCACAGGTCGAGGGTTGGGGAGGGTTTACTTTACTACTGTTAAGATTGCATTGTGCAGCTGTCCATGAAGTTAAATTAGTCATATTGGACGCAGGTAGGAGGAGTGCAGTTGGCTTTGTGTTCACATTTGTGTAGTTCATGTATGGAAATCTATATTTCGGATTGAAACAATTGACGTTATTTTAGTAAGTGATGAGTGGTATTTTTGGGAGTTCATAAATTAGTTGGTTTAAAAATATTTTAGTTAGTGCTATAGTACAGTAGCCGGGGATTGCGAAAGTTGTATCAGTTCCTGCGAACCTCGGCGTAAGTGGGATAAGAAACAACAGGGTGGTTTTTAGTCAGTAAGAGTCTGACAGAGCCCTTTGCCAAGGACACAGGAAAACAAAAAAAAAGGTGATGTTGTACCAAATACATGTCTTAAGTAGCCATAATCAGTCGGACCATTTTCCACTTCTTCGGACCCACACAAACTTCACAAATGAACGAAAAAATGTGAACAAATAACTCAAAAAAACGAGAAATATTAATGGGAGAGCCATTATTTTAATGTAAAGGAATCAAAACGTAGTAGTGCGGTACAAATCTGACGTGAGACGGGATCACGTCGACGTAACAAAGGTAATGCACTACCGCCCGGATTTGCGCGCGGAGGGAATTTAATTATATTAGCCAAATAGCCAGAATATTTGTGTTCACGTTAATGTTAGGATAATAAACAAGCTACCTGAGATTATTCTAGTGGCGGCTGAAATTTGTAAACTGGTCGATTCATAATTTCCGACTCAAAATAATAATAATACCAGCCTCTGTACGTTCCTACTGCAGGGCAAAGGCCTCTTCTCATACAGAGAAGGCACGAGCATTGATCACCGCGCTTGCTCAAAGCGGCACTTTTCTTTCGGACTTCACTACAAGCCCAGGTTTCCTCACGATGTTTTTCTTCACCGATGTCTGTGATGTCCAAGATAAACTTTAGAAAGTACATATGAATTGAAAAAGTCACGTTTCGAACCCACAACCTCTTGCATGCGAGGCAGGCGCCTTAACCACTATGCCATCACGACATGTTTCGTCTCAAAAGACCAAGGTAAAACGTTTTAAACTTTGTTGTCAAGCACGTTCTCTACATTTAGTATTTTTATATGACCGGGGGCAAACGAACAAGTGGGTTATCGAAATTACAAATTTTCAAAATGCGGTCTTAATTTGGCAACTAATGTGTTGTGTAGCGTTACTTAAACAGGTTAGCACAACCATCCTTTGTCTTCAGACTTCAACTTTTAACATATAAATCATCCGTAATTCCGTACTAATATTATAAATGCGAAAGTAACTCTGTCTGTCTGTCTCTTCTTCACGCCTAAACCACTGAACTGATTTGAATGATATTTGGTACAGATATAGTCTGGGACCCGAGAAAGGTCATGTCGTAGTTTTCATCCCGGAAATCCCCCGGGAACGTGAGCTATTAATCCACGCGAACGAAGTCGCGGGCAAAAGCTAGTACTAAAATATTTGTGTTTTGTTGGCAATCTGGATTATCACATTTTGGTAAAAAGGAAAAAGTATACTCATGTTATTTTTAAGCAATCACTCTTACCTAGATCTACCTCGAAAATACTCAAAAAAAGTTTATGGACTTCCTTTTTACCGATTCCAAATTTATTGCTCTTGTTTTAAGGTTCATAATCGTTTGTTTTCGTTGAAAATTTATTCAAGCGCTCAAATTTAATAGAGCTCAGCGTTAGACGAAAGAAGCGGGAAATAGAAATAATTCAAGATATTTGTTACAGATGCTTAGATACAGGAAAGTAGATAACTACTATATTATTAGTTAAATAGATCCTATTTCATTCGTTCAAAATAGATTTTTTTTTATTCTAAACTTGCGCCTGAATTTTAGGTTATAGCAATTTTTCAATGGAATGTTTTTGCACATCATACTGCAGGTCGAATTAGTAAATTTATAGCCTAATCTACACTAATATTATAAAGAGCAAAACTTTGTATGTTTGTTTGTTTGATTGTAATGAATAGGCTCAAATACTACTGGACCGATTTTAAAAATTCTTTCACCAATAGAAAGCTACATTGTCCACGAGTAACATAGGCTATATAATATCACGCTATGTCCCACGGGACCGAAGCAGTAACCAAAAACCTAATGTAACGTGGGTGAAACCGCGAGGAACAGCTAGTCATAAATAAGAAGGTAACTATGTCTGTCAGTTACGCGTTTTGGCTAACCACTACTACTTTTACTTCTTTTTAATTTGCGATAAGCGACATACTTTAAACTAGTGTCTGTCTAACATTACAATGATTACTTAACATTGACTTCTCAGGTGACCGTTTTTACAACAAATGAAGTTATTGCGCTGCATCTTACGACTTGATAAGATTAACACCAATATCTTCAACAAAATGATCTGTAGAACCAACCACTATAAACACAAACTCAAATCATTTATTTCTAAAGACAAAGAAAAATGGATCTTGTTGCCCATTTCAAAAAGTTGATTCGTATGGAGAAGAATGGGCAAGAAACTACATACTTATTCTTTTAAAGTATTATTTTTAAAACAACACCTTGACATTCAAAGCGATACACTACCGTTAAATAAAATCAGTGGCTCTCAGCTAATTAGTCATCAAACTTAGTATATATTAACTGAGACCCCAATCCGATTTAAATAAACTACTCTCTCATTGATGTTTTTAGTTTAAGGTTCGTGGTCACTGTGGTGTAACGGGTCGTGACGACGCGTGGACGACGCGCAGTGAACAAACTTTTAAAGTTACAATGGTGACTGAATTAACTTTAGTTCTAAGCTGTTGGTAGCGGACCTGACTGCTGTTTTACTGTACGGTTAAACCTTCTAATACAATACAATAGAAAGAAAATAAAAGCCCGACAGACGGCTGTCCCTTGGTCGTTAAAAGGTTAATTTACTACAACCCAGTTATAGGTATATGTATGCAGCTATTGTATATGTAGATTACGTTCTTCAACACACTTATTTGACAGACAAGCCGAGACAAAGACAGTATTTATCAAAAACTAAATAAAAACAACAAGCGAAGAAAGGACCATTAGTAAGACGTCTGATTTCCGCTCAAAGATGGAAACTCATTCGAAACAGAGAAGCCAAGAACACAAATCACAAACGTGAGACAGTGTGCACGCACCTCAACCTGGAACTTTAAATTATTCTCAAGTAGTTAGCAAATGAGGGTAGTAAGCCGACAGCAACAAATGGCAACGCTTTGCAATGGCAATTTCATTATTGTTTAAACGTCCCAGATTTGATAAAATGCACCTTTGCGAGATATTATTCTTCCTTACTTTGCAATTAGCTTTATTGCGTTTCTCTCGTTTTTCATGCTACGTTGCTTTTCCTTGTTTTGAGATTTTTGTTTTTGTTGTGTGTAATGAAAAGTAGTATTGTATTCAAAATGATTAGTTTACGATCCAAATATTTAGTCACCGCAGTGCAACGAATAACAAATTAAAATATCACACAATTATATAAAATTTTTGGTTCTTATGACATGACTTCTTATCAACTCAAATACAAAAAACTATTTCACTACATAAAAACACCCCCACATGCAAATTATCACACCTCAAACACTGTACATTCCCTAATTCCCTAACAAAATAAAGCCGCCTCTACACTAACCACAAAACCGAGACCGAACATGCAAGTCCGATCGCAACCACTCTATAAACAAGAGTAGACCTACGACAAACTTTTGCCGACACTTAATGTAAGTTTAAGCGAAGCCGCGTGTGTGGAACTGTCCTAATCACAGTTTGAAGTCTGCGGTCTGAGAGGAACTTATGACAATGGAACATGCTTGACATATTGAGAGACAATTGTTCTTATATGGGCTAATATGGGTCAATGACTTTGAAATCTATTTTTAAGAATTCCTTCTGTTTATAACAGAGATATTGGAATGTCTAAGAAAATGTTATAATATGCGAATGAAAATTAAACTTGTGTATAATTAATACTGCTACTTATATATACTTGCATTAGTATTTAAAATACAAGCCATAGTGTTTCGATTATGTCCAATTTTTAAAACCCTTTCTCACTAAGAAAACAAACAGCTATAAAAGCTTTTCGGCAAATTAAAATCAAAATGACTGAAGACATATGGGGTATGTCTATAAAAATTTGTTCATCTATAATTGAAACTGTAGCACCTTACTTAGCTTCAATATTTAATCTGTGTGTCGACAAAGGAGTCTTTCCGGATGTAATGAAATTTAGTAAAGTTATACCTCTTTTTAAATCTGGGGACAGTAAAGATACTAATAATTATAGACCCGTGTCCGTTTTGCCGGCTTTCAGCAAGGTGTTTGAAAAGGTAATGCTTAATCAAATGCTCATTCACTTTAACTCCAATAAGATCTTACACGAGCAACAGTATGGCGAGCCTGCAAAAACCGACTTCACCACTCCAAAATCGTACAGGCCGATTGGTCTCCTGCCTGTACTGGGGAAGATTTATGAGAAGATGGTCGTGGCCCGACTCAAGTACCACCTCCTACCGAGGATGAGTACTCGCCAGTACGGCTTCATGCCCCAGAAGAGCACTGAGGACTCCCTCTATACGTTGATAGGACACATACGTGGCAGACTCGCCGAAAAGCGGCTTGTCACGATTGTGTCCCTGGACATCGAGGGAGCCTTCGACAGCGCATGGTGGCCGGCCATACGAGTCCGACTGGCTGAGGAAAAGTGTCCTGTGAACTTGAGAAGGGTCATGGACAGCTATCTGTCCGACAGAGTGGTGAAGGTCAGGTACGCAGGAGCGGAGCACAGGTCCAGGACCGAGAAGGGATGCGTCCAGGGGTCTATCGGTGGCCCCATTTTGTGGAACCTCCTGCTGGATCCTCTGCTGAAGGGACTGGAGGAAAAGAGTGTCTATTGCCAGGCGTTTGCGGACGATATCGTCCTTGCTTTCGATGGGGAGACTGCGCTGCAGATCCAGAGGGATGCCAATGCCGCCCTCGAGTATGTTAGGGCATGGGGTGTTATGAACAAGCTCAAATTTGCACCGCACAAGACAACAGCCATGCTGATTACGCGGAAGCTAAAGCATGACACCCCGTGTCTGAGCATGGGCGGGGTAGACATTGGCATGTCAAATGAAATAAAGCTGCTCGGTCTCACCATCGACAACAAGTTGACGTTCAACACCCACGTCGCAAACGTCTGCGCCCGAGCCATCGGCATCTATAAACAGCTGTCGCGGGCAGCTAGGGTCAGCTGGGGTCTGCACCCGGACATAATCCGGTGTATTTATAACGCAGCGGTCGAGCCAATCATTTTGTACGCCGCGAGTGCGTGGTCGCCGGCCGCCAACAAAGTCGGGGTCCAAAAGAAGCTGAACGCCGTCCAAAGGAGCTTCGCGCAGAAGTTGTGCCGAGCCTATCGTACGGTCTCCCTACACTCAGCACTGGTGCTGGCTGGGCTACTCCCTCTCGACTTGCGGATTCGGGAGGTGACCTCACTGTACGAGGCAAAGAGGGGAGTACCTCATCCAGCGTTGGGAGACCGGGAGATCGAACGTGTGGCATCGGCACTAGAGATGCCACATCCGGCCGAGCAGAGGGCCATCGAACTGCGACGCCTGGTAGACGAGGAACAATATAACAATAATAGCGATTACGCGGTGCGGATTTTCACGGACGGCAGCAAGATTGAGGGCAAGGTCGGGGCCGCACTCTCTGTGTGGACCGGCCAAGCCGAGGTGAAGGCCCTCAAGCTTGCCCTGCCGTCCTACAGTACCGTCTACCAGGCTGAGCTCCTCGCCCTCTGTAAGGCAGTGAAGGAAGCTCTGCGACGAAAGGAGACGGCGTTCGGCATATACAGTGACTCTATGGCAGCCCTCCAAACAGTCGTGAACCCCGAAGCCCTCCACCCTCTTGCAGTGGAAACAAGGGACGCCATCCGCAGCATAAGTATCCAGGGCAAGAGCGTCTCCTTGTTCTGGATCAAGGCACACGTGGGACTGGAGGGCAACGAGAGAGCCGACTCGCTCGCTAAGGAGGCTGCCTTGAGAAGTAAGCGGCGCCCCGACTATGACAAATGCCCGGTTTCATTCGTCAAGCGTACGATCCGTATGGACACTCTGGGCGAATGGAACCGGAGATACCAAGAAGGGACAACGGCGGCCACAACGAAAGTATTTTTCCCCTGCGCAGTCGCGGCGTACAAAACAGTGCGAAAACTCGATATTACCAAAGAGCTGACCCAGGCGCTCACAGGGCATGGTGGGTTCTCCGAATACCTGACCCGCTTCAAGTGCAAGGAGAACCCAGCATGCGCCTGCGATTGCCCCATCTATGGCCGAACTCGACTAGATGTCGAAGCCAGGTTAGAAGAAAGTATTACTAAGGATAGCCTTGGTTCACTGATAGCACACAGAAAACATAGACCAGAACTGATTAAGTTCATGACGAAGATTGTGCTATCAGTGAACCAAAGAAATAAGTAGTCGCGCAAAACTATCTAAAAGATAAAATTATCTATTATATTTATTTATTTTCTTGCAAATCGATGTAACGAAAACATGTATACAAACCTGCAGCCGAAACAAAGTCCCTGCGAAACCTGTACGGCAGGGGGCCCTCGCATGGCAGGAGTGTGGTTTTAGCCGGTAAGAGTCCGGCACTGCCCAGACTGTCTCCCAGTGAGGCCGTCTGGGCGTCCATGAGGATTTCCCACTCCTGCCACAAAAAAAAAAAAAAAAAAAAAAAAACAGTATGGCTTTACCAAAGGACGTTGCACGACCGACGCCGGTGTGGCTTTATTAAAACATATATTTACAGCTTGGGAAGAGGCGCAGGATGCTATAGGGATCTTTTGTGACCTTTCCAAGGCATTTGATTGCGTAAATCATGACACGTTACTGCTGAAACTTGAGCATTATGGACTGGGTAAACTTGCGATTAATTTAATGAAGTCTTATTTAAACGACAGACAACAGCAAGTGCAGATAAATGGAGTTAATTCTAGTGGCTTGAAAGTAGAAATGGGGGTTCCACAGGGCTCAATATTGGGTCCCTTCCTCTTTTTAGTGTATATTAATGACCTGCCCCATTCATTTAAACACCAACCTCATATGGTGTTATTTGCCGACGACACTTCTTTGATCTTTAAGATTAATAGACGGGCCAAAAATCTTGACTGCGTAAATAACGCCCTCACTCAGGTCCATAATTGGTTTACGGCAAATAATTTAGTATTAAACGGTAATAAAACTAAGTGCATTCGATTTTCTCTACCAAATGTCAAAAGTAGCGATTGTGATATAGTTCTTAATAAAGAGAAATTAGAATTTGTAGACAAAACTGTTTTCCTAGGAATCACGCTTGACTCAAAACTACAATGGGGTCCTCATTTAACATCCCTTGCAGGTCGGTTAAGCTCAGCAGCATTTGCTGTTAGAAAAATTCGGCAATTTACTGACGTAGATACCGCAAGGCTGGTCTATTTCAGCTATTTTCATAGCATTATGTCGTATGGTATCTTATTGTGGGGACGAGCTGCTGACGTTGAGTCTATTTTTATTCTGCAAAAAAGAGCCATCAGATCCATATACAATCTGCGTATGCGCGATTCACTACGGGAACTGTTTAAGCAAATCAACATCATGACGGTACCCTGTCAATTTATCTATGAAAACATCATGTATGCAAGAAAAAATCTAAATCTTTTTGGTAAAAGAGGGCAAAGGCATAATTATAATACTAGAAATAGGGACCTATTGTTTCAACCAGGCTTTAGGCTAGCTAAAGTAGACTCATCTTTCATGGGGTTCTGTTTAAAGTGCTATAATAAAATACCTTTTGACGGGCCTGTTGGTCTAGTGGTCAGTGACCCTGACTGCTAAGCCAGAGGTCGTGGGTTCGATTCCCACCCAGGACAAACTTTGTGTGATGAGCATAAAGGTTTGTTCTGTGTCTGGGTGTTATTTATCTATATTATGTATGTATTTAAAAATTATATAAGTATGTATATCAGTTGTCTGATTACCATAACACAAGCTCTGCTTAGCTTGGGATCAGATGGCCGTGTGTAAGATGTCCCAGGATATTTATTTATTTATTTACCTCCTCACATTCTATCGCTGAATGAAACTAAATTTAAAAGTAAAATAAAACGCACACTATGTAGCCAGGCATATTATAAATTGAGCGATTATATCGCTGACAAAAATGCTTGGCTGAATGCTGGTCTAGCTCCACAACCGTGTAATTGATTAGTATTCGACGATATCTGATTGTAAAACTACAAAAATAATAGTATTGTATCGAGTCAAAGTGTTTGTTTTATATAAATTCACATAGCATACAATGTGAGCACTATGTTCTTTACATTTCTTCTGTCTATCATTGACTGAATATACTCTGGCAGCTGGGAGTTTGTCATGCTCACTCAATTTGACGGGCCTGTTGGTCTAGTGGTTAGGGACCCTGACTGCTAAGCCGGAGGTCGTGGGTTCGATTCCCACCCAGAACAAACTTTGTGTGTTGAGCATGATTGTTTGTTCTGTGTCTGGGTGTAATTTATCTATAATATGTATGTATTTATAAATTATATAAGTATGTTTATCAGTTGTCTGGTTACCATAGTACAAGCTATGCTTAGTTTGGGATCAGATGACCGTGTGTGAGTTGTCCCAGGATATTTATTATTATTATAAAAAAATGTCTCACTGACGGCGGCGTGTGTGTTGGATCATTTGGTTCCCTTCAAAATGGTTGAGCTATTTGGTGCCAATCCATACGTCATGTCCGTGAACGGGCGCTGTCTGCTGAGACTGGTCATCTCTTAGCTGCCACAGTTATTTTAAAATTTGTTTTGTTTATTTTAATATTTCTAACATGTCCGACTTGTTACGTTGTTCTCACATAGTACCTTAGATACAACAATGAATGATGTAACCAAATTATTGTAATACTAGCTGCTGCCCGCGACGTTGTCTGCGTGAAGGCTTCAGCTCCGCCGCCGTAGGTGATAGCGTGATAATATGTAGTTTATAATTATGTTGACCTGACCTCTTAGTAATATTCATGCAAAATTTTAAGTAAATCCATGCAGTCCTTTTAGAGATTAGCCCGGACATACATACAGACAAACAAACAACAAAAGATATTTAACGTTCGTCGTTCGTCTCCCTCCTCTCTCAAATTTAAACGGTTGGTTCGAAAAAAAAACATGATGGTAGTCCTTGGATTGAACCTTAAAAGAAAGCTAAGTATAACGGCTCAGATGAAATCGTTGTTAAATTGTTAATGCGATGTGTTTCGTTATGTAATCCTAGTCTATCCGTGACCTGACACGCGCTTGACCAACTTTTTCTACATTCCACGATATAAAAAAATATTAACGATTGTGAATTGTTACAAAACTTCTCTGTAAACTACGTTTGTAGTTTTGCTCTCAGCAGCCAAAATAAACAGAAAATCAGGACTCGTCACGCGGGAGTAAGCAACGTACAGCTGCCCGTGTGAGAAGCAGCTCGTCCTGAGGGAGGTCGACACCCGCAGCCTGCAGCGTCTGGCCCTGCGACTTGTTGATAGTCATGGCGAACTCACTCACTCACAGGGAACTGCACGCGCTTGAATTGGAAGGGAGTTTAGGAATTCTACGGGATAATGTGTGAAGTGTTTACGGACGTATAAACTACTTCGTTTCCCTCAATTTCCGAGAGAATGCGTTCGTTGATGGCTGCAGCTTGATAATTTTTGGGTGTTATAATGGCTCGCTCTCACACCCAAGAATTCTGTTGGTTTGGTATTCGACTGATGTCCCCATGCACACAACAAATGAGTTCTTCTAAGGAGGCCACCACTCTACCGAGGGACTCTGGGAGCACCACCGTTCACCTCTTTGAGAATTTTTGAGCACGTGGATTGCCACCGAGCTGAGCTCGCATATTGATGGTCAAGCGCAGCCTATGAATTTGTGACCACAACGAAGATCGTTTCAACGAAGCATTCGCCTCGTCAGCCCTAGACCCCCGCGTCACCACAGGGAGTGTTTGCCGGAAATCGCCACTGAACAGAACTGTAACACCACCCATCAAGTGTTCATTCCTGCGGTTGTCCTGCAGAGTTCTTTCTGTTCACGGCCTCCACTGCTTTCCTATTAGCCATCGTGCACTCATCCCATACGATCAGAGAGCAATCCCTGAGCACATGTCCCTGTCACTGTTACGGGATACCCCACAACAGGCATTTCGGCGCTTTCTAAATCTATGGGTATTTTGAACATGGCATGCGCTGTTTTGCCACCAGAAAGCAGCGTAGCAGTGATTTCTGACGATGCTACAACAATGGCAATTTTGCCTTGCGTCCTGACCTCTGCAAGGATACCAGTGATAATGAATGTTTTCCCTGTTCCATCAGGAAATATAAAAAAAAAACAAATATATTTTCTTACTCCTCCGCTGTTCTTTTCTGATTAATTTCGTTGCGGGATCCAAGACAGTTGTATCGTTTCTCCGGGACTCGTCGAGCTTCATTGCTCGGCGCTTTTCTGGCGGACTCCACTGTTGATTCTGGCTTTCAGGAGTTGCAGTGGTTGGGAATAGTGTGGTGGGATTGTTCCATCAGGAGCATCCAGGAAAAACATTTTACCCTGGTCGAGCCCAATGCTTTCCAGAACAGTGTCATATATTTGTTTTAGCTCTGAGGTGAACCTAGTGACGTGGTCATTTCGGATAGTGGTCATTAAACCCGAATCGTAATTGGTTTCGGCGGTGTACTCCCGATTTCCACGGTCTTGATGTGGTAATGATCTGAGAGCTCGCAACCCGTACTCTACCAGTGGTTTACCGCCGATTGAAATGACCACATCTTGAAGTGAACTGAGACAGGTGTTCAGCATGCGTTTATCAGTTGCTTCGATTTCACCTTCAGAAGCACGCCTCAAAGCTCGTAGGAAGTCCTCGAACAGAAGATGGCGGTACTTCTCCCACAAAGCTACCGGGTTCGCAACTCCACAAAACGCCAAAATGACGGCAAACAGATGACGCATGCGACTGGGACTGTCATCATCATCATTATCATCATAATTAGGTGTACAACGACATGAACATTTATATTACTTTTTTTTTTGGTGAGTGGAAAATCATCAAATGACTGCTCCCGTCCTGGGTGCGGCGGGAGGGCGTGTCAGACTTTTACTGACTAAAACCCACTCATGTTTCTTCGATTGCCCTTTATGTTCCAGGGTCACGGTAACTATTATAAGCATTCCGCAACCCCAACATTTATATTACTTACAAAGCAATAATCACACAGATAAATACCGAACAAAAGTATTAACAGTCAATGTTTATTCAGAACTAAAAACATGAAATTGATGAAGAAATGATCATCATCATTGAACCGACTTTAAAAAAAGTAGGTTCTCTGTTCGACCTGTTTGTATGGGTGTTTGGCTGAGCCGATTTTGATGCGATTTTTAGTAAAGTGTTCGTTACACTCTGGGGAATATAACACTAATGGATTTAACCGACTTAAAAAAAAGTAGGTTCTCTGTTCGACCTGTTTGTATGCATGTTTCTCCGCCTTCATCGAGTGGTACCTCCACTCGATAAAGGCTGCTCCCGGAAAATGTGTGGAAAATGAAGCTCCCAGCTTAAGTTATTTTATGCATTGTAATCAGTGATAGCTTTGATTGCCACATCAGATCTTTCTAACCTTCGATCTTATAAACCAGAAAATGCCTGTCAGACAGAACAACTTTGCTAAGACGTCATTCTTATTTAATGTGTTATGGTATAGTTGGGTGCTTGGAGTTCCACATTAGGTGTTGGTTCTAGGTCTTCAATATTATGCATCAACAGAGAGTGCTCATCAGGCTGAACAACTCTTGCTAAGACGTCATTCTTATATATGTTCGGTATAGTGTACGTAGCTGGGCTCATGGAAGTCCACAACAGGTGTTCCAGATCTTCAATTTGTATACGTCAACAGAAAGTGCTTATCAAGCTGAACAACTCCTGCTAAGACGTCATACTTATATATGTTATAGTTTAGCTGGGCTCATGGAGTTCCAGCTCAGTTGTTCCAGATCTTCATGTTTATTCTTTCAACAGAAACTGCTTATCACGTGAAGCAATTTTTGCTATAATAAAATTTTTGTATCTCTTATAGTTTAGCTGGTCTGTTGCGGTCCTGCACCAGAAGTTCAAGTTTCCAGGATAAGTTATAGCCTATATGACGCCCAGACTTAATACCTATACAACAAAAAAAAAAATCATTGAAATCCGTTGAGTAATTCCGAAGATAGCTGATGCCCGCGACGTCGTCAGCGTGAAGGCTCCAGCTCCTCCCCCGTAGGTGACAGCGTGATAATTTGTAGCCTATGTTTTGACCCGACCTCTTAGTAATATCCCTGCAAAATTTGAACTAAATCCATGCAGTACTTTTTGAGTTTATCCCGGACATACATACAGACAAACAAACAAACAAACAAACAAACAGACAAAAATTCTAAAAACTATTATGGGGGTATTCCTCGGAGCGCTCCTGTTTTGAAGCGCTCCTAACGAAGCGCTCCCAAAATATTCCGCCAAGCGCTCCTGTTGGGAGCGCTTAGAAAATCAAACTAAAAATATTATTATTTCATTCCTCGAAGCGCTCCTATGACGTGACGATACCATAGGGCAGAGCGTGAAGGATTTGTAAGAAACTATATCGATATCGACGTTTTAAAGTTCAACTATCATAATTGGTATTTTTTTTAAAAACTACTAGGGAAGCATAAATGAACTGGAAATACGTACTTTAGTGACACAAGCAAGACACTACCCGCTGTTGTAACCCTGTTTCCCAGTTTTATCCTAGAGAGTCGCGTGGTCGCGTGGTCGAGTTACCAAGTGATTCCGAATGCAGCCGAGCATTTCCGGAACTAGTTTATATCGAATACGCATTTTTTTGTCTTCTAAACTTATTAGTTGCGAGTGCGCCTACGTCACATGAAGTTGTGTACTAAGAAAAGTTGGTTTTATTAAAAAATTGGCGAAAAGTGAAAAGTTTGTTTTAATTTGTGATCAATCTATGGCACGTATTGGTGGGATGGATAGAAAGAAAGGAATAACATGAAAGTTAATTACTAAAACTATATTATTATAATATACAAGTTGAGTAGTATCGCATAAAGAATTACTTCTAGTTCATTTCTGTTTTCCTGATAGCTATAGGTTATGTGTTATATATCTATAACTACATTTTAGTCATAAACAATTACTAAATAATAAGATCGTTATAATGAATTATAACAAAATAATTTTAGACTTTAATCGTTGGTGTACAATTTATAAGAGATCATTTAGGTGCCTCCTCGCAATTTCTGCCACCCTGGTCTCTAATCGTTGGTGTACAATTTATATGAGATCATTTAGGTGCCTCCTGGCAATTTATGCTACCCTGGTACTTTTCATCGAAGCTTTTATTTTTACTATTCAGTTGTTCTAGCTATTTCTAGTTTATATATAAGCAACCAGTAGCCGTCGAAATGTTTATCGATATAATTTGTTACGAACACTTCATGCTCTTCTCTATGTTTCGTCATAGGAGCGCTTCGAGGAATGAAATAATAATATTTTTAGTTTGATTTTCTAAGCGCTCCCAACAGGAGCGCTTGGCGGAATATTTTAGGAGCGCTTCGTTAGGAGCGCTTCAAAACAGGAGCGCTCCGAGGAATACCCCATATTTTTGGCTTCGGTATCGATTGTAGATCACGCCTCAAGTATTCTTTTAAAAAAATATTCAATGTACAGTTTTGACTTTCCTACGATTTTATTATATGTATAGATAGATAGATATAGATATTGATTTTAAAAGAGTGTCCATGGAGTTTCTTGCTCGCTCTTCTCCATGGGACCTACTTTTTGGAACGAGCAACTAGCTTCATTTTTTTGACAGACTGACACCTTGACGATTCAAAAGTACCTGTAATTGGTTTATTTGAATAAAATAGTTTTGAAGTTGAAGTTTGAAAATACCTTCCAAATTTCATGTCTATAGGTCAGTTTACTATTTTATATAATATACATATAGATAATAATAATGAATGAATATAATTTGTATAATCGAATGGCTATAGATTCGTTAATGGATATATTCATATAGTCATAATTATAAGAGTGAATGAGCAAGAATACTGTTATTTATTTTATGTTATAGCGTACGGTATATTCGATAGCATATTATGGTAGAATGGAATTAACACAGATGTATAATATTATAGGTAAATATTTAAAGACATAAAGAGATCTGAATATCGCATTACGTACAAACCTGTAATAACATTTGCAAAGACACGAGCACTCAAGATGAAAGTCAACCATTTTTATCCAAGTCTTTTATCTCTTTATTCTCAAACTGAGTCATAGGCCGCCACGCTCAACTTAGCACTAACTAGCATTATTCGATACAAAACTTGAACAATTAAGTTACCAAGTTTCTCTAAGGTCAGGGACCACCTGCTCTTAATGCTGGTTTAATCTCAAGTCCTTATACCAGATGTATTCAGTAATTAAGTCCTGTAGCTTATTCCAGACTTAATTTTCTTTTTACATTTCTAGGCTTGCGGTTGAGTTTAGGCAGTAAGGAAATTGTGATCTTTGCAATTCTAGGTTGCTATTTTTGGACACATTTGAATATGGAGATCAGTCTACGGGTCTTATTTATTTTATAAGTAGTCTATTTATGTTGGATAGATAATGAATAAAGTAGACTTGGTTCTCTTAACGTAATTAAAGACAATTTTTTTTAGTCTTTTTCTTATGGTAATCTGTACTTAATGTTATAAAGCTGGAGAGTTTGTTTGTTTGGCTGAACGCGCTAATTTCAGCAACTATAGTCTGTTGTTTTTTTTTTAACAAACGAGTACTACAAAGGAGACAATTTTTTTTGTTCGGGGATTAGGCCCACCACAAATTGTGGCATTTATTAATGAAATGCACGTTAGTTTATTCCTTATAATCTCTAGATTACAGTGGCAATATTAGCAAAACTCTACGTAACCGGAATACTGGGAAATACGACAGTCAAAACATGACCCTCATAATGACCTAAAATCTCACAAGAGCGATTATTTAATGAGTGAATAGGTTTCCTAGGTATTTTATGTTAGAATAGTGCACTTTTCAATAATAATATAGGTGTAAATGACATAAAAACCTGGCTTTGGTGTGATTTTTTTTCGATTATTCTTTTACTGTGGACGCCAATGCTTTTCTAAGTAAAGTTGTTGCACATTTCGTTGAAATCGAGCTGTACAATTGTTACAACAGCTTTATATATTATGCACTGTAACTCCAGAAGCCATTTTTCTAACATCTATTGAATAAAAATACGAAAAGAACAGAAGAAGCACTTATCTGACTATCTAGAAAACTGTTGGAAACTATTAGGCTAAGTTTACATGACCGCGAGAAGCCGCGCGTCGCCGCGTGGTTGAGGCATTCGCATGATGATGTGCATACCAGTCCGGATGTCAATGTTGCTTGAGGAGGGGGCAATTTGCTTATGGATTTTATACCGAAGGCTGAGTCGTCGCAGAAAATGACAAAGACAATAAAAAAGCTTTCTTGCATCCTATTTTAAATGAAAGTCTTTCACTTCAAATAGGATGCAAGAATGCTTTTCAACGAACGTAGAACGCGCGGTAATGTCTACGATAATTGCTGCTTACTTTGGTCTTGTACCGCGCGGTTAGTGGTACAGAGCGGTTTCGCGCGGTCGTATGAACTTAGCTTAATAATGTAGTCTGTCAGTGTCAAACTGATTGAAACTGTACCACAGAGCATCTACAACGGAATGTTAATTAGGTACGTTTCGTTTCACATAATATATTTAAATTCACGTTGAAATAAATGTAAAAACGCTCCTCAACATGCATTTTTCCGTAATAGTTTTTTACTATTATTTCATTATTCCCGTTAGATTTCTATATAATTTTTAGTGGGTTAGTTATAATAAGGTGATGACTTGTTTAATGCGTAAAATTATTAATAAACGTAACCGTTTAATAGTGGGACCAAAAAAAATTGTCTCCTTTTGTCCGCGTTTCTATTGGTCCACATAATCAGCATAAGTGTTATTATTGGTGTTAAAAGCGTTAGCTCCGCCTCGACTAATTTTCCATCTCTCTTTGTCAATAACGGAAATGTGAAAGAGATATATTCAGTACTCGTTTATAGTAGACCGATCGCGAAAAGTATTTTTGTGTTGGATAGTCTATTTATCGAGGATGGCTATTGGCTATATAACATCATGCTACGACCAACCAAATATGCGAGTGAAACTGCAAGGGACAGCTGTTAATCCATACAACGCACACTAATATAATTGGTCAGCTAAATAAGCATATTTCAAAAAAAAAAAAATATTCCCGGTGTCTCAAAATTAAGAACCATCGGCACGGAAAACTGGTTCAAGAGTCAGTGAAAGTTGTGCCTTTTGTGGTTCATTCAGAAACTTGTTCTGTTTGTATTTCTTTCCCATATTTCGTTCATATCCGCTACTTTTACTTGGCCAAGGGACGGTGGGCGAGAGTTTTATGAGGACAATTAATGGCCATGATTATGCGGTTGAACTGGTTCGAGACCTTCCAGTTGTTTTGACATTGACACATCAATGTGAGGAGCAATGCTCAATTAATAAACGATCGCATTCTATTCTTAGTTTCGATACGTCAAGAATACTTTCAACATTATTACGATAGTTTTTGTCATTGTTGTTGACAAGATTGCAACTAAATTTCTTGAGAAAACAGTACAATCTTCATACCTATTGTTGCATAAAGTTAATGGATCAGTAACTATATTACCAGTCGTTTGTACAACAGCCACATTCATCTTTAATTTCACGCCAAAACAGGAAGAGAAAGTACCGTCATGATTCAACCGCAAAAAATTATGAAACGGCGGCCGTTGAACACAGATATCACCAAACTAAGTTTGAGATAAACTTACAAAACTAACAAACCGAAATGCCTCAAATAAACAATGTCTAAATCTTCTAAAAGGCCGAGTTTAGCCGAACTTGGGCGAGTACACCCGAGTAAAAACTGGGAACTGTCAAAGAAGCCACTTGGAACTTGGGAAGTCTGTGGCAAAAACTGAGGGACAAAAACTTGGTGTAACTGTGCCGCAGGTCCGTGACTACTGTTCGCTGAGGTAATAGAACGGGTTGAATTATAAGGGTCCGAAGTTTGTGGTCGCTCCTGAGGCAGTACCTCGAAATAACTGCAAATATGTCTAAAATTAGAGGTCTACACGGTAATTAAGGAGTTGGTTGAGAAAATAAATATTAGGAGTTTGAGCAGGAGGGTTAAAAGGTTGAATCCAACCACATGTGTGTACGGGCAAAGTAATATAATAAATTTAGGTGTGTTTTGAAGACTGTAAATAAAGGTTTAAAAGCTACTTGATCAACTTTCGTTACATAAGGCGCGATTATTGCATCATAATAATTCGTGTTTCTATAATCGGCAGTACCAAACAACTTTGTTGCTTACGATTCAATGCATACTAAAATATTTCATCCTATTTTTAAGTTCTTTAACTCTAGCTCCAATGTTATGCAGTCCCGGGAAACGGCGGCTAATTCCGGGACACCGCAGCGGTGAAGACGCGGTAGTGTTCGATTTATCAAGTGCGGTTCAGAGAGGTCCTTGGTCCTTCCACCATCGGTGAATTTCTGGTTTGGGTTTGATACAAAGCTAAACTTCCAACAAATTCTGATAAATACAACGTGTTTTTTGTGTATTGTAGATAATTATAAATAAAACTAAAAAGACATCAGTTTTTTAAAGTTATTCTTCTAATTAATGTATAGCACGCGCATATTATAATAGTCAAGCTCTTCATAAACCTATCAACGAAAATACATACACACATCGAAAGTTATTAATATAAGGCCTATTAACGATAATACTAACAAGCCAACATCATCAAACAAATGAATTAAAACCACACAAACTTCAAACAAAAAATGCGACCTCGTAAATCTCTTTAAATTAGTACTTACCTAGCTAGTGCTTCAATTAATGTAGAGCACTCGAGCTAATCCCGGGACACGGTGGCTAATTCCGGAGACCGCAGCCCGGGATCGGCGCAGCACTCGGTTTGGCGAGTGGAACCGCGGTTTGAGGGCTGTTACTGTCATACTTTGGCGGAGATTGGGAATCGTCAGGGTTGTATTACTCAAGTGCCACTTATTTTGAATTCGGGAAGCAATTACGAGACCCCACGCAATCCTGAAGACACTATTCTTGACAACAACATGACCAAGGACCATTCTAACAAGAAAATTTGAACAGACCCACTGAATACCCAATGAAGCGTTCATTATAAAGCTAAACTTAGCATTCATTGAATATCAAAATCCCCTTTAACTTCACTAATCTCTCATAATTAAACCGTGATATTCCTCATAAAAAGCGCTGAACAGAAAATACATGAAAGCGATGCAGCGCTTTAAATTAAAAGTTTTTTAAAAGGAGCTGCAATTGAGATGCGGTTGCGACGATCTGAATGGTTTATTGCGCACAAACGGACGGTACTGCTGTATTTTATATTTTTTTCAGAGTAATTAAATAAAGTGTTTTGTTAAAACGTTTTGTGGGCAAAATAAATGGATTTACGTGAAAATGTTGATGGAGTGGTTAGATTTAATCGCTTTTATAGCTTCGGGGTTTTGTATGACGGCACGTGAGGATCAGTAGAGAGGATCTAATAGATCGTCGAGTAATTACAATTAGATAGAATTCCATTATCATACACTTGGGAATAGAGAAACCTTGTGTTATTGGCAGACTGGCACTACTATCCAATATATTCGCCTCAATTCACACATGTCATGATTTGTACAACAGTAGCTGCATTCTCTCGATATGGAAAATGGAAACTGCTTCAAACCAAGGCACACCGTCAAAGTTAACTCGTTACCAAATCTCCAGTAATATATTCGTATCGATGCATCGAATCAACTGCCAAACTAACTTCTACCTAAATCTGGGTAACAAACACAGAACTGTTTTACACTCTCAGCTCCCGGCAAACTGTTTATAGTGTTTACACTAACTTGGTTTACATTCTGATAAACTCCACTGGGCTTAGTACCACCCACCTTTATATTCACGAAAACCTACTTTAAATTCTGTACAGCAGAGTTGGTAATTGATTGAGAGGCTGAAAAGGTATTTGGAAAACAATAGGTGATAAACGGTGAACTAAATATGGTAGGGAACTGAAAATTTTCAGGAAATGAAACTTGGTTTTCATTTTGTGCTCATTTGTTTGAGGTTGTGTGGTAACAGTGATTAATTGTACAATGAACTCTCGAGCACCACGTTATTAGAAACAGAACGATAATCACTCAAAGATATTAACAAAGGTGTCAGCACAATTTTTCAATAAGACTCTCTTTCTAAGTCTAGGACATCACTAACATCCTTTGCCTCAGAAAGCACTTAAAGCCATTGTCCCAGTTCATCATGGGTAGTCAAAAGTCAGAAAGTTTGACAATGAGTGTTACCAAGGTGTCGTATTGCCTATAGAATAGATTGTAGAATTCTGCTCCGCGTATAACATTGGTATTCAGCTGGATTCTTTTAAACTGGGAGCTGACACTAACATACTTAAAACATAATTGGGACAACACAAGGGAAATACACCATGACAAATCGTGAAGAAAACCGTAATGAGCAAAAAGGCTCTCATAGTCCTGGAAAAGGACACCCTTTCGCAAGCAGTCATCTATGATAAGAGTCTATCGTAGTCGTATAAGAGTAATCTGTCCGATGGCTATCTAACGCGCGTGTCAACAATTTATTTATTTTTTGAGACAATTTATCAAAAATTAAATTATTGTTTTTTTACATACTTGGAATGAGAATCGAATACTGAATCCTTCAATATGTCCCTCGTCTCACCAGCCATGGTGTATAGCAATCATGAATAAACAATAGACATAATAAATTCTTTGTCACGCAATTACAGTAACCCTCATGTACGGCTCATCACAATTGAATGTCATTGTGGCATAAATCATATCACTCGGTCCTTTCATTGTTTATAGATAACTAATTCACTGACATGCGCGCCTATCAGCTCAATGAAGTAGCTGTATGGTGTTCATTTAACAGATCTCATGGCGGCAACCATATTTAATTTGAAAGCAGACAAAGGTTAATGGAAAGAGTCAAGTTACAAGACAAAGAAACAATTGAAAATAATAAAATCGTACTGATATTTTTTTTACCTCCAAACCCGCTTCTTCATTCTCTAAGTATCCCTTATTTTCCTCAGTGCAAATGGAAATTATCCAAAATCAACAGACATGACCTTTTCGACCCTAAAGTGATTAGACGCGTTAAACCGAAATGGTGTTAATTGGACCCATGTAATCAAACGCCCCATACAAACATTCCCGTGGTCGATGAAATACACCAACAGATACAGGGCTACCAAATGTGGGGAGTGACAAGCAAGCCAATATTAATTGCTGGTTCGATGATCGGCTTGCGTTTGCTTGGCAAAGAAAGGGGTAGGATTACGGCGAGGAAGCTGGCAGATATTAAAATTCATGAAATATTAACCAGAATTTTAAAACGTGGTCCTTTGAGCCGCAGTGATGAAAATATACATTTAGAGCGGTACGCGATACTACACGATTTAATGAAATAAGTTATTTTACTGTCCGTCCGTCACTGGTAAAATGGGTGCTTTCGAAATTCTACTCATTACTGATGAAAACATTTTCCAGTTCTCATCTGTCTCAAACACTAACAAAATAATGAGCACAGAGTGGTCACAAGAGCTACAAAAGGTAGAAACACTGGCTCAAACACTCGACTCTAATTGACTTGATAATCTTGTCACTGAGCTGTTCAAACGAAGCGTTTTGTACGAACGGCAAAATCCGGTTTATTGCATACGGGATATCTGCTTTTATTTTTTTTCTTATTGTTGCTGAATTAAATGGTATCCTGAAAAGGTGATTGCATAAAATATTTTTTTTATGTAAGAAAATAATTATGCCAAATAACATTAAATGCGCACGGAAATGTATATTAATAGGCATGACGACAGCATTAAAAAAATAGCATTCTGTTTAGTCCGTCTCATAGATCGGCCGAAAATACGGGACACGTATTTTTTGCTTGATCAAATTATTAAAAAAATACAGAAATAAAGAGCAACAAAGTTCCGGAGTGGGGGCTTTTGACGTCACCGTCCTGCAAAAATTGTATCAGATCGTGACGTCATGCGCAACTTCAACGCACTGTATCGTAGTCATTCTTCGTTTACGAGAAAAAAGAAAAAATACATGTCCAAAATTTTTTGATAATCTATCTGACGGACTGATTAATTTTTTTTTTGTCGTCTTGCCTATTCTATTTTTAACGTCTTAGGATCTGCTCAATCCTTTCGTCTACAAAAACAGCTAAATGTGCTCAAAGATAGTAAAAAAACCTTTTGACGTCAAAATTCATGATAACCATGCGGAATTGCACTATAACTATCAATTAAAACACTTCGCGGTCCATTTTTAACAAATTCCCGTCCATTTGCGAGCCTGGCTAGTTACTGATGCAAAAACTGGAAACTAGAATTTATAAAGCGGTAGATCTTGATTGTAGAGCAAAATGGACATAATTGCTCCAGGATGGCCGCCCGAGCAATTTGAAGAATTAACATGGAACCGGTCAGGGAAGGCTTGAAGCGTAAATTACTGAGTTTGAGCCAGAAGTGAGGTTATGAACGTTATAGAGATACGATTTGCGTGGACGTGGAAATAAGCTTGTTTTTGATCTACTTTTCCGGAGCTGTGTGTTTATCTTTATGCGCGTTTTTAGGTTTGGCTTTGTGAATTTCTGGACAAAAATTTGTCGTATCAGTAACTGATTTTATTGACAAGAAACACTAAGCTATATTAATCTACCGCTGGGTTAAATAAAAAAAAAACATCGCAAGAGATATTACTTACTTAATAATATTGCTGTGCCCGACATCGACAGGGTCCAGTTGTTTTATTATATGATGTACCTTCTATGTAATGCTGATGGACTGCAATAAAATAATTTAATTGAACTTACAAGGTAACGATTATGCGCTACAATACTATCGACAATAATTGTTACATACTCAAATACACTTCAAAAAAGTTTCTAATACACATAAATACTCTATTATTAAAATAAATACCATACATTTTTATTTGACTGTACGTCAAATAAAAAACTGATCCCTTCATTATTTAATCCCAAATCTTGGAAAGCCAGCAATTCTTAAAAACAAATATAAAAACGTGAATCCTTCCTGTCACGTCATTTTTATAGCCGATGTCAGCGCGTGACACATGGCGGCGCAATGAAATGTCGCGTCTGTTTCATACGATGTATATTATTGTAAGCTTTGACACTGACAGCCAGAGGCATGGTTACGTTTGCGAAACAAGTCTATGTTACATTAGACCTTCGAACACACGTGATTCGAGACACAATAGAAAGACAATAGAAGCGCGACAGCCGGCTGCCGGTTGGTCGACAAAAGGTTAAAACCTATACCTTATTTAGTTGGATGCGTCCGACTAGTTTATGACTGGAATTAGTTTAGTCTTATTTAAATATTGTTTGAATAGCTAATTTGACAATAATTAAACGGATTTTATAAAACATAGAAATATTTAAATAACATCAAGAAAGGAAGTGTGATATTTCCTATTAGCGTAAATTAATGTTATTCAGTTCTATTGGACACAGTCCAATAGTTTATCTGTTCTCACAAAAAAAGAAGCTTTGATATATCAAAAAAAACCATACCAAAGAATTACCTGTGTAGGCTACAATTGCATTGTTCCGTGAACCTAAATCGCTCACCCACTGCATAAAAATCATTATCCAGATTTAAGTAAAAAAATATAAAATAGTTGATGAACTCTGTAACAACTAGCCCCTAGTTTCGTATATGAGCACAACTTAAACAACACACAGGCCACTAAAACGTAAGTTGTAACAAACACAACACTTTAACTCGTCAACTTTTAACTAGAGATGTGCCAACAAGGATTTTGGCCGAGTAGCCGACTAAATTCAACTAATTTTTTTCTCGTTTAGTCGTTTGTGAAAGCCGATTTATCAGTCAAACCGATCATGTTTGTTTATTTCGTATTGTTTCTTGATATATATAAATATAAATAGTTACCGTGGCCTCGGAACATAAAGGGCAACCGAAGGATCAAGAGTGGGTTTTAGTCAGTAAAAGTCTGACACGCCCTCCCGCCCCGCCCAGGGCAGGAGAAGTCATTAGATGATTTCCCACCCACCAAAAAAAAAAAACTCGCTGGTGTATAAAAACATGCGCCTCATGCAATACTAGCTTTCGCCCGCGGCTTCGCTCGCGTTAGAAAGAGACAAAAAGTAGCCTATGTTACTCTCCATCCCTTCAACTATCTTCACTTAAAAAATCACGTCAATTCGTCGCTCCGTTTTGCCGTGAAAGAAAGACAAACATACAGACAGACAGACACACTCTCCCATTTATAATATTAGTATGGATTTGACTCGCTTGGCTATTACCATTAATACTTTAACAATATTTCTTCTGTTAAGAGATGATTGGAGAGAAGATTGGTTTCACATTCTTCTGCTAAGTTCTGATTAAAATATCTGGCAGATAAACTCATACAAAATCTGTTCCATTATTGACATTTATCTTGTAGGTAAGGACTGTTTCGTGTAACCGAAACTGATTGATTCAATATTAATATTATTTCAATATCCATATCATTTCAAAACCATTTTAGGAGACAACATATTACTAATGTAGCATTCTTAATTTGCTCGTCAATCAAATCTGCTATTTTGCTATAAAATAAATTTATGAGATTGTTGTCCAAATCGGTAATAATAACACTAGTAATATCCGGTTTGTATACTAGATAAATACAACCTGATGCGAAGTATGCTGATTAGCAATATATTATTTTAAAGGTTTGTACCCTACCGGTGGCAAACCGAAATTAAGCTTTGTCTATCTGTTTATTAACAAGTTTTTGTTCAATTTTAAAAATAAAGGTGGTAAAGTTAATGGCTACAATATTTTAGGCAAATAAACGATATTATCTATCTAATAACATTTAAACAAGAACAAGTGTAAAACGAAATTTAAACCAAAACCCCGCGCCCGAAATGATGATGATCACGACTGCATTTGGAAAAAAGTTGATAAAAAATCGTATCCAAATCGGCTCACCCGTTTGAGAGCTTCCTTGCACAGACAGTGATAGATAGACAAACCAACAGACACACACATAGTGGTCACATTTATATAACCCCTCTCTTCGGGGGTTGAAAATGCCCATTAAACGTTTTCTCCTAAACGTTGGAACAGCTTCATTGAGAGTACAGTATATCTTTTGTTTCCCTTAGTCTGTCTTTTATCTGTTATGACTCCCGAGGGGAGAAGAATGTATCCGAAACCGCACATTACTTCGTAAAACAACCACATTTTTAAATTAATTATTTCAAAGGGATCTTTAGATATCCTGCGGCTGCCTCAGACCTGATTAAATAAATGTTATTACAAAATTATATCTCATTTCTACTAAATATGGCAACTTCGGTCCTCCACGATTACATTTAATTCTATCATAACCAAGATTCTTAGCAAATATTTTCCCATTAAAATTGAAACGGGTTAGAATAATGAACTTCACAATTTCGCGACGAAATATAAATATTATGAGCACGTTTAAAAACAAAAGTTCGTCTGCAAGTTGTATTCTTTTGAGGTCTCTTTAAGCATTTCTTAGGTAGAAATAACATTATTAAAATAGAAAAACATTGTACTGTTTCTTACTTAACTAGGTATAATATAATATATTTCTCGTAATAAGTTACTTAAAATTATTTTGAAATATCTTTACTAGCCGGGGTTGCGGAATAGTTATAATAGTTACCGTGACCCCGGAACATAAAGGGCAACCGAAGGAACATGAGTGGGTTTTAGTCAGTAAAAGTCTGACACGCCCTCCCGCCCCGCCTAGGACGGGAGAAGTCATTTAATGAACACTCACCAAAAAAAAAAACTTTTCTAATATAATTTCTGGCGTGCCAATTATAAAATGTCAAAAAGTTGATCATTAGAAAAGTTAAAGCAATGTGTTTATTCTAAACAAATGATTTCGTCGATTTTCACGTGAAGTTTTGCCTTGTTTTACACATAGTTAATAGAGAAGAGACAATTCTACGATACATAAATATTCACCGCAACTCAGAATTTCCATTTCAACTATCGCCTATGCAAATAAAAGACTCGTTCCAATAAATGAAAAGTGAACAAACCTAGTGGAACATGTTCCCGAAATCCCGGTTCTCAGTTCCCCGTGTTCAAAGTATAAAATATATTTTTGCAGACGCCTGTTACTAATGCGAGTTCTATGTCGACGGCGCGAGTGCACCGACAAATGTACCAATAACTGCTCCCGGGGCTTCGGTTTTTGTCCCAGCGTTTCGTATCCTTATTTTTTTGGGTTGGAAAGGATACTATGTAAATGGCGAAGTGGGGTTATGTGTAAACTTAGAATGAGATAGATAAAAGTTGCATAGCGAGGTCTTCATTTCAATCAAGTCATTTAAATCAAGGTTCGCCTCGGTCGTTAACGTAGCTAGATGGTCCTTGTATAAATTGGCATTAAAGAGATTTCTGTGTCCATACCGGATTTTTCTTCTCATAATATTCTATAGTTGCGCACAGGTGATACAAACCTTTGGAAATATCAGCTTTTCTCTCCTATAATGTGCAACTATTATACTACAAACCTGGGTCTTCTTATCCAGCGCCGAAACCGCATTAATCTGTTTAGTAGTTCAAAAGATCTCAGACAGAAGAACAAGAAACGTTTTAATTTTACGCTTATTAAGTAAATATTCCTTTACTAACTTTTAAACTTTCGCGTTTCATGTTAACACATATTATCACAACGGGTATTAACGCGAAAAGTGATTATAAATACCTTGGAAGGCTTGACGTTTCGACCTGGTTGCACAGGTCGTGGTCGCAAGCAGACTGAGGATGCGATGTCACAGCTCCCTGCATTCGGGCGATGAATCTTCATCTACCCCCTTATTATCACTTTCTACCATATTAGGCCGTCTACACACTACGCTGACTGTATCCACAGATGAGTTAACCGACTTTGCTGAAAAACGAGGTTGTGTTATGCGAATCACTGGATTCCACGTCGATGACAATTTAAAGCCATCCTCCCGATTGAAATTCTTTGGGCATTTCTTTATTTCAACCGCTTCACGCACAAGTCTTGTATAGTAGTGGCGATCAGTGGAGAGAATTTGCGGTCGGTGGAATTCTATCCAGTGATTAGTACCAGCCTGGAGCAGGTGTTCTGCTATCGCTGATTTGTTGCTCTGTCGGTTCTTGACTGCGGCGATATGTTCCTTGAGCCTCTCAGCAATGGTCCGCTTTGTTTGCCCAATGTAGGAACTACCACAGCTGCAGTTGATCTTGTAAACACCTGGGCTTTGCAGCGGCAGTACATCCTTCGCCGTGCCTACCTTATTGAGAACTTTGGCCTCAGGTGTGTAGACTGTAGGGATGGAAAATTTCCTAAGGACGGATCCAATCTTGTCTGTCACACCCTTGATGTACGGCATGAAGGCAGGTTGTCTGCTGACGTTTGGATGTCTGGCCCTCTTCAGCGGTCGCAACAGTCGCCCATCCCCTATGTTATATCCGTTCTTTTTAAGTACCTCCTGAACATGGTCTAGCTCCTGCCCCAAATGTTCAGGGTCACAGAGGTCATACGCTCTGTTCTTTAGTGATGTCATAACGGATTGTAAGTGTCGGGGGTGGTGATGTGACGTTGCATGTAGGTACCGATCAGTGTGAGTAGGCTTTCGGTATACACAGTGTGATAAGGACCCATCTAATCTCGCGGTTATTTTAATGTCTAAGAATGACAACGACCTGTCCGTCTCCAGCTCATAAGTAAAGCGCATTTTTGGGTGGATGCTGTTTAGGTGTTCTACATATTGACTCACTTCTTGTTCACCTCCCTGGACAATGCTGAAAATGTCATCCACATACCTTTTCCAAAGCCTGATGGTCTTCGGGCCGAGGCTCAGTGCCAGTGGCCCGAAGACCATCAGGCTTTGGAAAAGGTATGTGGATGACATTTTCAGCATTGTCCAGGGAGGTGAACAAGAAGTGAGTCAATATGTAGAACACCTAAACAGCATCCACCCAAAAATGCGCTTTACTTATGAGCTGGAGACGGACAGGTCGTTGTCATTCTTAGACATTAAAATAACCGCGAGATTAGATGGGTCCTTATCACACTGTGTATACCGAAAGCCTACTCACACTGATCGGTACCTACATGCAACGTCACATCACCACCCCCGACACTTACAATCCGTTATGACATCACTAAAGAACAGAGCGTATGACCTCTGTGACCCTGAACATTTGGGGCAGGAGCTAGACCATGTTCAGGAGGTACTTAAAAAGAACGGATATAACATAGGGGATGGGCGACTGTTGCGACCGCTGAAGAGGGCCAGACATCCAAACGTCAGCAGACAACCTGCCTTCATGCCGTACATCAAGGGTGTGACAGACAAGATTGGATCCGTCCTTAGGAAATTTTCCATCCCTACAGTCTACACACCTGAGGCCAAAGTTCTCAATAAGGTAGGCACGGCGAAGGATGTACTGCCGCTGCAAAGCCCAGGTGTTTACAAGATCAACTGCAGCTGTGGTAGTTCCTACATTGGGCAAACAAAGCGGACCATTGCTGAGAGGCTCAAGGAACATATCGCCGCAGTCAAGAACCGACAGAGCAACAAATCAGCGATAGCAGAACACCTGCTCCAGGCTGGTACTAATCACTGGATAGAATTCCACCGACCGCAAATTCTCTCCACTGATCGCCACTACTATACAAGACTTGTGCGTGAAGCGGTTGAAATAAAGAAATGCCCAAAGAATTTCAATCGGGAGGATGGCTTTAAATTGTCATCGACGTGGAATCCAGTGATTCGCATAACACAACCTCGTTTTTCAGCAAAGTCGGTTAACTCATCTGTGGATACAGTCAGCGTAGTGTGTAGACGGCCTAATATGGTAGAAAGTGATAATAAGGGGGTAGATGAAGATTCATCGCCCGAATGCAGGGAGCTGTGACATCGCATCCTCAGTCTGCTTGCGACCACGACCTGTGCAACCAGGTCGAAACGTCAAGCCTTCCAAGGTATTTATAATCACTTTTCGCGTTAATACCCGTTGTGATAATATGTGTTAATATTCCTTTGCCTTCACAAAACCTTAAAGCTAATTACAGGATATTTTAAAAACAGTTTTTCTTAACCTAACCGACCCACCGGTCCTAAGCTAATGTGAAGCCTAACTTAAACCCTTTAGATCCTACCATTTTCATATATTTCTTTCGAAAACAATAACAATATCCCGAATATTCTGGAAGCAATAATCCGCCAATAACGAGACAATACTGCTGGGCTCTGTCTAACAAATGGTTCAAATCTGTTACAGGTACGTTGCTACAAGATACATCATACGTTTCATTACACGCGCAATTTGTTACGCCGCTCCGATTTAGGTAAGTTATTTTATTGTACCTATTCAGATTTGGTGTTTTTTAATATGTGCTTGTGGATCTGTACATAATAATGACTCTATGGAAATCATTAATCAGCTCTGGCCCTGTCAAATTTGACAGCTGTCATTAATGTCAAGTGTCATAATACTGCCACGTGAAAGTGACCCTTATAATATACTGATGATTCTATTATTTAATTTGTGGTATGATTGTGGTTTACTCAACTGACCTGTGGTCGACAAACCATACCATCCCCCGGATAAAAGGTAATTTATTCAATAAAAAAACCCCTATGAAAAAACTATCTGCAGCTTCAGCGTCATTTATCATTTATTATTATTTTATTATATTTCTTATTAAAAAAGAAATATCAGCGAGAAGTTCAAAATTTCGCCATACCTATTATTCAAGCCGAATTTTCCACCTCCTTTCTTCCAAAATTGTCTTAACAAAACTCTAGCAAACGGTTGCAATTCTGCCAGTAGGCAGTATGTTATCGGCTTAAGTATTACTGATATTGGCATTTTATTGCGCGCGTTACGTCAGCAGCCCATCTGCGTTTATATTTATATTCTTTGCGACATTCTGAATTGATTCGCGTTCACGTCGATGAAATCTTTCGTAAGATGAGAATGTGTTATTGCCTATTATAGAAATGTCGAGTTTTTTTTTGAAAATAGCTTCTTTAGGCGCTGCTGCTGTGTTGTGTGTAGTAGGTGAGGATACTAGCCCTTCATCTGGCGATTGGTATAGTTTGTCGACCAGTGAACCACAACCGTAGCACAGATAAAACAATATAATGACATTGATCATAAGGGTCAATTTCGCGTGGCAATAATGACACCTGACATTAATGACAGTTGTCAAAATGACATTTTCGCCAGACCACAGGCTAGTCTAGAGTTTTGATTTATAAAATATAGTAAAAAATAAGCTCAACTTAAAACAGCATTTTACCTCAGCAACATTTGCATAGAGCATGAGACATTGTTTGAATATTTTCTATATGTTAAACTTCCATTGCCTTTTTCATTGTAATATCAATGTGTAAAGCTTTATTTGTCTCATGAGGGAACCGAATCTACGTCCAGTCTTTAGACTTTATTAACGATTATTACAAAATAAAAAAAAAACGCGACCTTCGAGTTGAAACTTAGGAGAATCGAGATGAAGCTTATTATAATCCCGAAATTACTGAATATGTATATCTGTGACGTTTACACGGCTAAAGTACTCAATTGATTTTGATGAAATTTTGTGTAACTAGAAATATAAATTGCATCTTGAGGAAGAATATAGGTTTTATTAAACCACGACTCTCTGCTTTCGTTATTATAGACATAACCGTTTATAAAGTCGTGGAAACTATAACTAATACAATTTATTAAGTTTCTTGTTGTTCTTTTATATTACATTTTATTAACCGACTTCAAAAAAAAAGTAGGTTCTCTGTTCGACCTGTATGTATGTATGTATGTATGTTTGTCCGCGATTAACTCGCGTTTGGCTGAACCGATTTTGATGCGGTTTTCAGCAAAGTGTTTGTTACATTCTGAGGAAGGTTTTAGTATATAACACTAATAGATATCCCGTGACGTTGCCCGCATATATCGCGTTTTGCTTTCTTGGATTGTAGATTTTTATAAGATTATAAGTTTATTTTGAGAGCTACCCTAAGACGTAGACAGACACTGAGACTCTAACTAAAAAGTAAAAAATAAAAAGCTTTTTTAAAAAAAAGATAACCGACTTCAAAAACTAAAAGCTCAAAAATAACTATTTCGGAAGTCGGTGGCTTCTCTTCTGCCGGTCGATTTGTGTTGCCACCGACTTCCGAAATAGTTATTTTTGAGCTTTTAGTTTTTGAAGTCGGTTATCTTTTTTTTAAAAAAGCTTTTTATATCACCTTAATTTATATTCTGTGCTTTAACAGGCGGGTTTTTACTCAATGGAATTCTATTATTAGTTGAATGGCATCATTCTATTTTGTAGCTTTTTTATTAATTTGCTAGCAACACGTCTCAGCTCCATGTGGGTGTTTCGACATTTTTTAAATGACTTGGGTCCTCTCAACACTTATATCTGATCTCAGAATATGGTAATATAAAAAATAAATAAAGTAATAAATTACACCCAGACGCAGAATAAACAAACATGGTCATCACTCATAGATTCTTCCTGGATAGGAATCGTACCTGCGACCTTAGCGGTCAGAATCACTAACTAAACCATCGTACAGCCCAGACAAGAATTGCAACCACCATGTGTTGCAAATCTTTAAAATTCTCTGCTTGTATAATAATACTAGCTTTTGCCCGCGGCTTCGCTCGCGTTAGAAAGGGACAAAAAGTAGCCTATGTTACTCTCCATCCCTTCAACTATCTCCATTTAAAAAATCACTTCAATTCGTCGCTCCGTTTTGCCGTGAAAGAAAGACAAACATGCAGACAGACAGACACACT
Source organism: Athetis lepigone (assembly GCA_033675125.1). Lineage (NCBI taxonomy): Eukaryota > Metazoa > Arthropoda > Insecta > Lepidoptera > Noctuidae > Athetis > Athetis lepigone. Next base: position 469,528 of record CM066215.1, on the reverse strand, counting down.
TTCCCATTTATGATATTAGTATGGATTATAATATTGTCATATATTTACATCTAATCCTTCCTCATGGATTACTCTGCCTATTGATAAACTGCATGTAAATCTCTTCAGTACTTGTTTAAAATATCGTAAACAAAAAGACGTGGCGATTGCTCATTCATTTAGCTTGTTATTATAACTTAACTAAAATTAATTAACTAAAATAAGTGCTTGTTGAGTTAAAAACTTATTATCAGACTTATAAAAAAGTGTATAATTCCCAGTTGTTATTGTTATAACAAATGCGTATTCTGTGCAACAAGTTAGAGGTCGAATATTCTAGTGAGCGGTATTTACCAGCGGTGACTCACTGGAGATACTAGACAGACGTTTGATATTTTACTAAAGGTTGAGAAACTTGTGACTCGAATCGTACCTGCGACCTTTAGGTCTAGTGTGTTACTTGATATCTTCATAATATACGTACTTAATTCTCCTCTATGTGTAATTGTCACTTAACTCCCTGTAAACAGTTGGACCGATTTGGATGAACTTTGTAAATAGATTTGGACTCGGTAGGTTCTGCTGCGGTCGGTATGAAGAGATGACGATATATATATCAGCTGTTTCAAATATTTTTAATTAACAAATATCCTATTCAAATGTTGTGTATCATATTTAGTTGTACATTACATGGGTAAATAAATAATTATTGCATCTAGTAGTAAGTAAAGTTTGCCATACTGGTACCATTGCTGAATGTGCGCATGCGACTTGCTGATTGTCTATGCCTTCTTGGGAAATATTATGCGGAATACATAATATTATTATGCACTGTTTGTTATTCAACTGAACTGCCGAAGATTGTTTTCCCTTAAAAGGCTTAGGTATTGCAAAATGCAACGAAATTATGCCATGCTTATTGTACTAGCTAAAAACGGTGATTTTCCATCTATTCTGTTTGTGTGAATGACATTTTAACACTTTAGTGATTACGCAATAAACAATATGGCGGCGGAAATTCCACATCAACCTCAAAAAAAAAAAAGTACAAGCAAAGATTATAAAATTTTATGTGTTCAAGTAGTGGGAAATTTATCCAAGAACGTAAATAACCAAGTGAGTAATAAAAATAAGGACTATAATGAAATGGGATACCCCGACAGCCGGCTGTCGGTTGGCCGTCAAACAATACTTTCAAGTGTGAAAGTGTCTTAAGATTTCGTCTTTGAAAAAAAAATTGCCATGATAAAAATCGAAGTAATACTTTCTAGCAAAATTAAAAACCTTTCTAACAAAAAACATACGAGTATTGGGGTCTCGATTCTTTGCGAAAAATCATTATGTTTGAACATTGTGCGGTAATCGAACTGGCGCAAAAAAATCACCATTATTGCACACTAGCGCCATTGTCTTTTTGCGCCACTATTCACAAACGACGTAACACTGCTTATGTAGGAAGGTGGTATTTTTTTTAACTAGGTAAAAATACTACTAGTTTGTCTAGAATTTTACGATTTTAGCAGCAGTAAAAATTTATGTGTGGGTGCAAACGTAGGCGTCTTTTTTTAATAACATTCTTTTGTAATCTATATTATCGAATTGTTTCGGCTCTAGGTTTAAGAATTAACCTTTTGACTACCAAGCGACAGCCGGCTGACGCGCTGCTATTGTCCTATTGTGTCTCAAATCACGTGTGTTCGAAGGTTTATTCCAATGTGGTGAATTCTTGAAGCAATGTAAAGAGGCTCGTTCCTCACTAGAGTGCGCCTTCAACCCGTACACTCCCGAGTGTGTTCCTTTGTCATGAATATTGTGCCGTATTGGGTCCTCCGGAACACAAGTTTACCCGCTCAAGGCACAGCACAAAATAGGTACACGCTTTGCAAACTGCATGATGTTATTAAAATATTAATATCAACACACGGGTATTGAGAAGCAACAACATCTTTGCATAGTATACAATGAAAACGCATTCTGTCTAAAACTAGTTTTATTTTATAGAATTCCAATAAAAAAATAAATATTAAATCAAACAAACGTGTTATTGAATCATTAGAACTCTTTGAAATAAAAGGGGCAGTTGAATCAAATAATCCAGTTCAATTAATCTTACTAATCGTTAAGTAATCGAATGTAAATTTCCCAAGACACGTGTGCTTAATTTAATCCAGACAACTTTATATTACATATTCTACGTTTCAACATAAGTTTACGTAGATTTTTAGAAAATAAAAAGTGCGCGTTTGAATCCATTATGCTATACACCGCAAGTACACGATACAACCTGTTCCTTTGAGCTGCACACGAACCGTGCTAATAACTTATTTAAATCCATTTTATAACGTTACACGAACGTTTCAAAGCTCTAATTAACGCATCACAGGTTCGTACTTTCCTAAACGTATTTCTCGATTAAATTAATATTCTGTGCAAATGCAAGATGGCGGCTGGTTCTGTAACATGGCCGCCAAGAGTGCCACGCTCTTCTGCAGGCACGTATCATAATAATTACTTGCGTGCATTTTATAACTAAATACGTGTGGATTATATTAAGATAGTATGTTTCTACTGGTAGCTAAATATAAATTTACAGAAAGGCTTGGGAGAAAAAACATTTAATGAAGTTTTTTCAACACAGAAAAATAATTATAATTTGCAGAGTTTAAAACAATAATGATGTAACATTCTCCAACCTCTGTAGACAGTAATCGCCTAACATGTAAACTAGAACTCACATTCTACATCGCGCAATCAGAGTTTGACGGGACATTAGCACATTTTACAAAAACTCAGACAACAACCATCGGGCAGTAGCCCACCAGACAACACCCAACTGTTCAGAGGACCCTTCATCTTCAATGGAGAATGAGGGACTAAACACTCCGTCCCTCATACCTGTATAACTCCATTGAGTCATAAAATAAGTTACCAGTACCATTAGAGATTCCTTTAAAATCTTCACGAGCACTACATAACACCTAGGTCCTTGGAGGCCATACACGCTAGGTTTTGCATGATGGTTTTAGCCGTGCATGCATAACCGACAGGCAAGCCCTAGCGTGTATGTGATTAAACTGTACAGTTATCGGTGCATGTAAACTCGGTTATGCTTGTCGGTTTTGCATGCACAGTTATAACCATCATGCAAACCCTAGCGTGTATGGCCTCCATGTGCATTCCCGCGAGCCGGCACAACGGCACGACGGCACAGCGGCACGACGGCACTACAGCCGGGCTTTATGGCACGTATCTAGTTATTTATGCCCTTTCAGCATCCTCCGAAGATGCACTTTTAAAACAGTCGCGTATCGAAGTTTTCTGGTCGTGTTTAATATGATATTACAGCTCGCGGCATCCGTGCCGCCTCGGAATAACTAATTTTGTGATCTCTGCAGTGGATTTTATAAAAATAGCTTTATTGCGGATTTACTGATTTAGGTCGTGGTATTAACGTTTGAGTTAGTAGGTTAACCGTTTCTTTTTGAGAGAATATTTTAGAAATGTACATTGCTTGGGCACAAAGTCAATGTAACTTATATCGCTTAGATATTTTTAACTACGTAACGTGTTAATGCGATTTTTATCAAAAGAAAGAGTGCTTTAAGAGGATGGTTTATGTTTAAAATACATGCATATTAATGCAAATAAAAGCCGGGTCGATAATTTTATGAAAATAAAGATAAATTCTACATATTCATCCAAACCGTACATTTATTAAAAACAAACAAAATTCTTTAAATTCTCTCTAAAGCTGAACACGTTGTATCTTATCAATTATTCATTTAATTAAGTTTGTAAGAATGTTAGTGAAATGAGTGGTTGTGGCAATGTTGGAGGATGGTGATTTTGCTGCATTATGAGAATACAGCCGGCTTCAGACTTGCTCTGTTTACTTAATGATCTGTTCAACTTCTGCAACTTTCAAGTTTTTTACGTTATTTTATTAGGTTATTAATGTGTGTGAATGTGTGTTAAAAAGTGTAAATATTATTAATTCTTCAACGCACTTTTAAACTCGCTCTCATTACAGTACTTTTAAGCTTGTAATTAGTGAAACCCTTACCTCACTAGTGCGGTAATGACTAACTTAGCTCACTATATCATAATGCGCTATTATCGAAAAGAGAACGGTAAAATTATTTATGAATCTACTGTTAACTTTTATACTAGGAAGAAACTAGTCAGGCCAGGCAACTGAAATTACTTCTTGAGGTCATAAGGAGAAGCAAGATAGTTCTTCTACTTAACTCTCTACATAGCCTAGGCCATAGAACATTCTAGATTTCTAGCATAGTGGTAAACATACAATATTGCCTAACTTGGATTAGTACGTACTTTTTTAGTACGTACTTTTTGTACAACCTGAATTCAAATTCGAAACCTCGTCTTCTAGTAAATAAGTACGAAAGAGGTAGAATGTACTCACTTTATTAAATAGTTATTTGCTCCAGTTACATGTTATCAGGCTTGTAGGTCGCGATTAGTTTTCAGCTCGGTTCAGACCGTGACGCTTTTCTACCTGGATCTGATTCGCCAATTTTCGACAATTTTCGTCACTTAAACACTAATTCGTGACCAATTTCGTATCATTATTTATTTTTTAAACTAAATGATCTATCATTTACGAATTTCAAGGTTAGTACGCAAATAAAATGATTGAAATGTAGTGAACATGAAGTTCAGTAGGCTGTAAAAGTCATTGAAAGTACGCAACTTATAATATTTTGAAGAGTAATTTTTGTGCATGTGTTATGTTCTAAAATGATTCACTGTATAAACTAGAGATTGCATTAATTAATAACACAATTAATTTAAAAAACATACGAGTTTCACAACTTAAAATGAAAAATTAAACTTTACTTTTTCATTATAAGAGTTCATTGTGAAATAACGTAGCTTAAATGCCAGCATTCGTGTTAAAACTTTATTTGTTTAATGTATTGTAATAATTAATAGAGTTCAGTTATTAGATTTTTAACTTGCATGAGGGTAACTAGAAACCATTACAGAGTTAAACAAAATGATTTTAAAGTAGACCGTTGCAAAATCTTTCTTTACAATTGTAAAAAAAGCTTTTTCCAAAAAAAAGATAACCGACTTCAAAAACTAAAAGCACAAAAATAACTATTTTGGAAGTCGGTGGCTTCTCTTTTTTTGTGCATTTGGTTTTTGAAGTCGGTTATCTTTTTTTGGAAAAAGCTTTTAATTTTTTACTTTTTAGTTAGAGTCTCAATGTCTATTACGTTTTATAGAGTAACTTTCAAAATAAACATTTACGTTTTTCTATAAAAAATAAGGAGTTCCCTCGATTTCGGCATGATACCATCATCAGATCCTGGACCTGGTGACAATGGGACCATTTGGGAAGTCTACCCTTTCAAACAAAAAAAGAATTGTTCGAATCGGTTGGTAAACGACGGAGATATGCGCGAAAAAACATTAAAAAAAATACAAACATCCGAATTGAGAACCTCCTCCTTTTTTTAGAAGTCGGTTAAAAACCATCAATTTACAAAGAACAGATACGCAAACACCTAAAACTTGAAATACCCATTTCGCAAAGTCGAAACTTGCTCAAGTAGTACCATGCATTACAGCTGCAGGGTGATCTTACGATAACATCTGCGATATGAGACGGTTCCTGAAAAATGCGATGTTTCAGCGGGATAATGTCGGCTGCAGGCTACTGTGTTAGTGCATTAGTGTAATGGAACCACGGCCTGGGGGCGAACAGGGCTGTGTATTGTCTCATGTGGAACCAAACTTAGGAACCCCATTTGGCTGCTGTTTTTTCATTGGTTTTAAGTGTCAAGTGGCAAAAAAGAGAGTTAATACTCTCTTTTAATACGGCATAAGAGTACGTCGTTGTTGTTTAGAGTATAGTGCTTATTTCTTTTTTAATTGGTTTAATACTACCAGGGCTTACACCCACGTTAAATCTACAAATCCAGGTTTTCTTACATCTTTGTCAGTGATATCCTAAGTTAATTGGGTTTTTCATATTGTCACATGCAACACACCTACGTCCTGCAATCTCAGGAATGAGAAGCGGCTCCTTAACCTCAGTTCCATCAGGGTGCTGATGGACTATCATGACAACATGCTTAACAGCATGAAAATTTTGACCAATACGATTGTATGGACTTTAAAAGAGACCTCTGAGTTTGTTTCGGATGTTTCTTCTCAGAGCAGTCCAGCTACAAAACACCGGCCCCATCGTTCGCTTAAAATAAATAAAAAAAAAACAAAATTTGACGTGTAAAAGTGTTATGATATAACCTATTTACAAAATAAATATGATTTTATGATTTTTTTTTAACATGGGGATTATTATCAATCGTAGAGACCCTGACTTAACATTGTCCACTTTTCTGCCGAAGTATGTATGTATATCTTTCTGTCTTCATGTCAAATTAGAGTAACCTTCAATGTTATTTCCAGTACAGTTTGCAGTCAGATCTGATGATACCTCTAATGTCCTGCCACCTGACAGCCCTGACATGCATCCTTTTTAATAATAATAATAATAATAATTCATTTATTGCATCAAATATGGTAGGTACAAAAGGTCTTATATTTAGAAATATTAGTCACACACATTTGGCCATTATATAGCATGCAATAGTACAAGTTTTAAAACTAGGTCACTATAGTCAGTTAGATGTATCGGTTCTTTAGTGTATAAAATTTACAGGGACACTTTTGAAAGAATTCATCCATTGAATAAAAACACTCTTGTAACAACCACTTCCGCAACGCTACACAAAACTTATTGAAGGGTAGTTGAGTAACTGACTTCGGCAAAGCATTGTAAATTAGGGGAGCCATATAAACGCAACTCCGTCGAAAAAGTTCTAACTTTGGAACGGGCATTTCAAAATCTAGGTGTGTAGGTTTCCTTTTATTTCTGTTATCTCTCCGTTTAAATAGTTCAAGATTGGATCTCACAAACCTAGCGACTTCGTAAATATAAATGCACGGGACCGTCAATAGATTGTGCGACTTAAATATAGATCTACATGAGTCAGACCACTGCATTTTGAATATTGCCCGAATACACTTTTTTTGGGCGATGAAGATCTTCGCAATTTCGGATGAGTTTCCCCACACAACTATGCCGTATCGTATTACTGAGCAGACATATGCGTGATACACCATTATGGTGGTATGCAGAGGTGTAATCATTCTAATTCTCTTTAAGGCATATACAAATTGATTAATTCTTTTTGATAGTATTTCGATGTGATTCTTCCAAGTAAAATGTTCATCAAGTGTTACGCCCAGAAATTTTGCATTATGGACCTGTTCAATATTATTATTGTTAAGTGCTACATTTAGGCGTATAGGTTTACTTTTAAATGTTTTGCAATGAAGTAAATTGGTTTTAGAAATATTAATTTTTAGTTTATTTTTATTTAACCATAGTTGAATGTCAATTAAAGTTTTCTCAATTTCAATGTCAATATTTTGCAATTGTTTACTTGTAATAATAATTGTGGTGTCATCAGCGAACAATACACACTGATGTTTTATTGACTGAGGCAAATCATTTATGTAAAGGAGGAACAATAATGGGCCCAAGACACTACCTTGTGGTACACCACAGGAATTAACTCGTTCATCAGAGTCAAATTCTTCTAATGTGTTATTTAATTTGTTTAATTTTGTTATCCTCGTGATTTTTTTTCTGTCAGTTAGATAAAAATGAAACCATTCTTTCGCTGGGCCTCTGATACCGTATCTTTCAAGTTTATCTAGAAGCCGCACATGATCAACACGATCAAACGCTTTACTTAAGTCTAAAAGCAATGCACAAGTGGGTATTTTATCATTAATATTCGTCAGCAGTTTTTTCACTAATGTAAATATTGCTAAAGTCGTCGATTTATTATGTCTAAACCCATATTGCTGGTCAACAAGAATGTTGTGTTTAGTCAGAAATTTATTTACTCGCCTATACATAATTTTTTCAAAAATTTTTGAGATAATAGGAGTGAGAGCGATTGGTCGGTAATTGTCAACGTCTGATTTTGACCCTTTTTTGTACAACGGCTTTATCAAAGACAGCTTTAGCCTATCAGGAAAGCGGCCCTCCTCGAAGGATAAATTGACAATGTGAGCCAAAGGTGATGATATATGATTGGCTATTTTTTTAACGAGTTCTGTAGTAATGTTATCATACCCAGCCGATTTCGTGTTTTTCAAAGACATTATAGTCTGATATATTTCAGAGTGGTTAGTCGGTTCTATAAATATACTTGTATGATTTGTTGCTATTGAATGTATGTCATGTATATTATTCTGAAGAATAGTGTTATTATCATTATTATTAGAAATGTCAACAAAGTGATTATTAAACTTATTTGCAATGTCAAATCCTGATGTTAACGTATTAGTGCCATCAATAATTTTACTGATGTATTCCTTGAACGGTTCGTTACCAGTGTTGCGTTTCACAACATCCCACGTGGCCTTAATTTTATTATTGGAAAAAGTAATGTGTCTTTCATTACACAAGAACTGCAGATTATTCATGCACTTCCTTAATAATTTAGAATACGCTTTGTACTTACTCTTGTTCTCAATATTTTTATTCATGTAATACTTGTACCTCAGTGACCGCTTAGTGTTACAACATTTCTTTATGCCTTTTGTAATCCATTTAGGATTGCTACTTTTGTGTTTAATTTTTACTCTAATTCTAGGGAAGCATAGTTTATAAAATAACGTCAATAAATCATGAAACTCGTCACAAGCTTTATTAGTATTAGTTATGCCGTAGACTTCACTAAAACTTAGGCAACTTATGCAATCTACGAATTTTGTGATGTTCTCCTTATTTAAATTATTTATAGTCATGAAACAGTACTCAATTTCTAATCGGTTTGAGGTTTCCTGTTCAATTTTGACTAATTGAGCTGTGTTATGATCAGACAGGTACAAGTGATGTGTCTTGCCAATGGCACTATGAATATTGCTGATAATGTTATCTATGCATTTGTTAAGCCTAGTTGGTTCACGTATGTGATATTTAAGTCCATAATTAAGCATCAATTCTTTGAATGTGGTACTATTTTTGTCAGATAATAATAAATCTATGTTAAAATCGCCACAGATTACTATATTATAAGTTTTATGTTGAAGTTTTATCATAATTTTCGTAAATTGATCAAAGAAAATAGTAATGTCAGAGTTTGGTATCCTATATATACAAATTATAATTAGCTTAAGTTGATTTATTACAACACCACATATTTCGAAATGTTTGTCTACAGCAAATTCTTTTACGACATCCAACTCCACACATTCGAAACCTTTCCTACACAAGATACACGTGCCTCCACGTCTTTCTAGTCTGGAATATATTGCTCCAAGATAAAAGTTATTTAAATTCAAATATTTTTCTTCATGTTTTTTTATGAAATGTTCACTTAAACATACCACTATCACATTTTCATTTAGATCATGTAACATACTTAAAGCTACCTCTAAATCTTGTATTTTATTTAGTGCTCCAGCAATGTTTTGGTGAAACACTGAAAATTCATACTTAGTTACGAAAAAGATGACTTTTTGCCTCTGCAGATTTATTTGAGTCTGTCTGCGAGGTTCTTTTGATGAATTTAAAATAATAAGGTATTGTGCCTTTTTTTGGTTCTACATTGGAATTATAAGTTATTTCGTGCTCAATACAGTTTACCCGTGAGGTTTTATCACTTAATGGAAAATAATAGGTTATTGTCCCTTTCTTTGGTTTTCCTCTATCACAACCTTTTTCGAAATGAGGCAATGTTTTCCGAATGTCAATACCCTTTTTTAAGTCATGGTTGTTATAAGAGAGAAATTTGTTCTTATACTGGATAACATTTATCTGATGAAGTATTTGTTGTGCAACATTCGTTATTTTGTTTGTTTCAATAAATGTACAGTTTTCATAGTTTCGGATAAGTAGCTTAAGCTGATTATTTAATTTACATTCATTAAGGAAGAGATTATTGAGTATGTTAACTACAAATACATTGCAATTTTTGAGAAAATGTAACGCTATAGATATTTCTGACAAAAACTCAATTGGATTAATATCATTACTACCTGTCATTATAATAACATTGTCGGTTTTCGATAATGTCTTCGCCATGTTGCTACAGTCCGACAAGACATATTTCGTTTTTGCATCTGGTTTTATTATAGATTGTATTTTATAGTCCCTGATTATGAATTCACTTTTATTTTCGATAAGTTTTTTAACGATGCCTTTTCCTTGGTTGTCTGATAGAAGAAATATTTTGCCACATTCTTGACTACATAAACGGTCATTATTCTGAACTTTAGCCTGGCGTTGTAGTACTTCACTTGGTGCATCTTCAGTTATATTCTTTTCTACACACACACAGTCATATCCCAACTTATCATTGTCGGTACCAACAACATTAATGCCAGCGTCAACGAAATCAACGTCAGTTTGGAAACTTGTGTCATTTCTTGCAATATTAAATATTATATGACTGTGATTTTTCCGGTTATCTTTATTATAACGTTCATTTAAACTCGGTTCCCGTCGTAGGCTACCAATATTCAATGCATCTGTTTCTTTTTCCGTGAGCCGTAATTCATTACCCGGTTGCTTCACACTGACATTCTGAGGAGTAGTGACATACTCTTCTCCTGTACTAAGAGTGACAACCGATGAGCGCAACTGAGTTGAGGACTTTGGAGTGTGCAGTTCATGTTCGAGATTTAATTTTCTTGCTGAAAATTTGGGTTTTACGATAGTTAATGATTTTTTGGACCTTATTGTGTTGTTTGATGGTGCAAGAACTTTCCTTACACTTAAGTCGGGACTAAGGCTGCTACACATTATTTTAAGCCGCTCATTCTTCAGTATTTCTTCTTCTAATTTTTGCTTTAGTGTAGAATTTTCTAAGCTAAGTTTTTCTATTTCTGAGTGTGCACTTAACAGTTGTTCTCTTAGATTTTCTATCAAGTTATGTAGTTCCATAATTTTTCTTGAATTGCGTTTGTAGAGTATAAAGCTCTTTAAGTGTATGTTTCTTGAATGTTTGTGATTTATTCGTTACGACTATTGCGAGTAGAGTGCCTCACCTGTTTCTTGGAGGGTTGTTGTAAATGTGTATGTGTGCTTTTAAGAGAAAGATTTTTATTCTAGTAGATTTGTCTAATCTGATGACACGTGGAATTATTTGTTTTAGGAGTGTTTCTGGAGCAATAAAAAAAAATACTTTTATGTTTTATTTGCAAGAAAGTCGTGGCTTACATTCCATGCAAGCACCATTGGACTTTTTAAATTCTTATGTTCCTTCCAAAGTCATTGCAATTGACAAAATTGCCATCCGTCTTGAGCAAGCATGGTGATTCATAGCTCTTGCTTCTTATGTGAGAATTGATTCTTTGCTCAGCATTGGGATAGTTATAGACAGGCGATTCTGTTTCTTTTTTCATACGAGTATTTAGCAGCATTTTTTTGCATAAATGTACGTACAATAAAAATGCAATATGATTTCCCACTTCGCACGCATGGACTGTGCTACATTAGTCAATATATCAAACACTTTCACTGCGTTACTCAAAAACTATTGTATCGTTACCAAACATTGAGAATGCAATAATTAGTCAATTAAACGAACAGTCCGAAAAACTGTCCAACCGAAATAATTAATGAACCGGAACATGTTAACACTACCACAGAATATAGTTCACTACAGAAGGCTAACTCTTGTACATTACATCAAGATGGCGCCCAAAAACGATAATGCTATCCTTGTACTGCGTTGTCATTGGTTGGCTTGTTGTCACTGACGGGCCTGTTGGTCCTTCTAAGCTGGAGGTAAGGGTTTAGTTCCGTCCAGAATAAATCTTTAGCATAGAATAGAATAATTTTATTGCATTACAAGATTTCTATGAAGTCCCTGTGGTTTGAACTAGGTAAAAACCTGTGTTACAGAAGTCAGTGTCAGTTTGTGTGATGATCATGATTCTTTGGGCTGTCTTGTGTGTGGATGTAATTCAATTAAAATGTTTATAATTTATTTTATCTATCTGTTGCCTGGTTACTATAGTACTTACAGGTTCTGCCTTGATTTGAATCAGATCGCCGTGTTTGAGTAGTCCCAAGATAGTTATTTATTTATTTATCTGTTCCCGTTTCATATTTTACGACAGAAATTCTTTTGCTATTGGTGTCCGAAAAATAAATTATTGCTGGTATACGAGTCATGGATCGTGCACATTTGCACATATCGGAAGTTTTCTGTCGCTTTGCTTGAATTATATTGTAACTCGACACAGTCAGAATTAATAGCTGTGACGGTACGGTTGGTGAAGTGGTTGAGAGCTTAGCTGTTGCTCTGTGTGTCGCGGGTTTGATTACCACACGAGGCAAATATTTGTATCATATCTAGGTATTTCTTTTGAGTCAGTTGGTTCATTTAAGTTTATATGTCTGTAACCGCATGAAAACAAAGAATTGAACAGCCCCCCTAGACAAATGGCATTGTAGAATAGATAGCGAAACGAAAACGATTGTCAAATGTATGGAGATGTCAAATTGTTTAGCGAAAGCTTATGTTAATTCGATACATTTGACAATCTATTCGTTTTCGTTTTCTATTCTACAATGCCACTTGGCTAGGCCCTCAGTTTTCTTTGCGGCTAAAATTACACAACGTAATTTAGTTGACAGTTTAAACAATTATTCAGACTTTTAGTGCCTGATGACTTATAACTTTCAGATAACAAATAAAAGAATATCGTTTCTCAGATCACAGAAAACTAAGCTCTAAGATGAATGTATGTGAACACATTTTATTGTATTTTACTGTATTGAAAAAAGGCCTTCTGAAATAATTCATTGAGTGGCTCTGTTGGAACTTCGGAATGAATGTTTTATTTATTTATAGTGAAAATTTATTCAATCAGCTTTTCCGTTCCGCGTGCACTTTATTGTTATTTTGTGTAATAAGGTTATTATTTGCGTTGTTATACATTCTGGCCATAGTCGAATTTTATCTTGGAAAACAGCTATGGAGGCAGATAATGGTCTTTATGCATATAGGCGGCTTAAAAGGGATTCTGGCTTATTTAAAAGGAATTTTCGACAGCGTCATTATAATTATAAGTTTTTCATATAAGCCGAAAAGCTCAGTTTGAACAAATAAGTTGAAAAAATGGTCCTTCCAATATAATTTTACTCATTAAACAGTGTCTGTCGTTTTCCTGTTTTTTTTTATTAATTCGAAAAAATCTTTCGGTTTTGTAAATTTGACCTCTCCAGCAAGTGACTTATCGATAGTTGGTTTAACATTAGAGGTGATGACTTTATCTATGTTATTTTTTATAATATATACTCCTTACCTTCGTTTGCCAAGTAAGAATATTTTCTCTCACGTAGGTATAGCAAACTAAACTAGGTCTCCAGTCAATGAAAATCCTTGTAACTCTGAAAGAGATTGTACTGTTACCCTATTAGTCGATTGTTAAAGAACCTTGATACTAAATATATATTCGTACGACAACAGAAAAAACATAATTGATTGCAAACTTGACAAAATAAATACTTAAAATTCTCATTGTCATTAAATTATACAAAAAGTTTTATTGTTAAAGGCAAATCAATATCATTTCGTTGAAGAGCACTCACGAATGATTTCCCTGCTAGTTAAATTGAAATGTCAACAATAACAATTATTCGGTGTAAAGCCACTTATATGTAGATACGAGGGTTTACTCACAACAATGAATAATAAAATATAATAAATATCTTGGGCCAAATTATACACAGTATCTGATCCCAGACTAGGCAGAGCCTGTGTTATGGTATACAGTCAACAATACATACGTTTAAAAATAGTTTATGAACAATTTATTAATTTTGGCAATGCGACTTTTTCAGTTCAAATGTACTTTCTAAAATGTATTTTGGACATCACAGCCATCGGTGAAGGAAAATATCATAAGGAAACTTGGACTTGTAGTTAATATGAGTCCAAAAACGTCAATCCACCTTGAGCAAGCGTGGTGGTCAATGCTCGTGCCTTCTCTGTGTAAGAAACCCCATCTTCCCCAAGAAGGCCCTATCGTTCGATTAAAATAAGAAAAAAAATGACGTGTAAAAGTGTAATTTTTTACCTATTTACAAAATAAATGTGATTTCTACATTTTTTTTTTTACTTTGCCCTGCATTGGGTCAGTTATAGACTGGTATTATTATTATTTTGGATTCGTTTGAATTTCTCGGAACCCTGGGGTCCCGGACCTTTGAAAGGCGTGCGAGGGGCCAAAGCCAACTCGCAGAGGCCCCTTGATCAAAACTTTTATTATTATGTAATGGGACACCAACCGACGATTATCTCCATATGCAATACATAAGTGCACCTAAAGACAATCCCCGGTTGGTGGAGGACTATTGCTGATCATGGAATTTAAAAATGTTGGGCTATGGTTTTGGGTTGTTAAGGTGAATTTGTTACTTAAGTCTATTGAACGACTATGGCCCCTGCCTGGCCAATGCTTGTTGACACGGATAAAAGGGCAGGGGGTGACTTGCACACTCAGTAAATGGGCCCCCGAAAACGGCCGCTAGCACAAAGTGACGTAGCGACAAGGGGGCAACATATATCGAGGTGCTTGAGGAGTGGAGAGGTATTCGACGGCTATCAGGACAATCCCGGAAGTACGGTCAAGACCCCTACCAGCATCTTACTGGAATACTTCCTTCCCCCGAGCACGTTTGCTCTTGCGAATCTCCACTCAACCAGCCAATGAAGGCAAGAGTGAGGTGGGAGCCTTGTTCCTCGTCAGTGCTCACTCTGGCCGGCCAATGAAGGCAAGCCAGAGGTGAAGAACAAAGGGTCTCCCAGGAGGTCAGGTCCGTGGGGGTCGCTACTGCCCAACAGCTCGCCACAAGCTGCCCTGCGGGTTATTATTATTATTTTTTCTATATATTTCTATATCTCGGGACCCAGGGGTCCCGGGCTTTTGGAAGGCGTACGAGGGGCCGAAGCCAACTCGCAGAGGCCCCTTGGGCAAAACTTTATGTAAAAAGGGACACTAGCCGGCGATTATCCCTATATGCACTATATAAGTGCACCTAAGGACAACCCCCGGATGGTGTTGGACTATTGTAAAATATGGCAACTACAAAGAATTTGGACTATGTATGGGCTTGGATTCTTTAATGAATAAGGTACCAGATACTATGGAATGACTATGGCCCCTGCCTGACCAATGGTTGTAAACATGGAAAAATGGCAGGGGGTGACTTGCACACTCAGTAAATGGGCCCCCGAAAACGGCCGCTAGCACATAGTGACGTAGCGACAAGGGGGCAACATATATCGAGGTGCTGGAGGAGTGGAGAGGTGTTCCACGGCTATCAGGACAATTCCGGAAGTACGGTCAAGATCCCTACCAGCATCTTACTGGAACACTTCCTTCCCCCGAGCACGTTTGCTCTTGCGATTCTCCACTCAAACCAGCCAATTAAGGCAAGAGTGAGGTGGAAGCCTTGTTCCTCGTCAGTGCTCACTCTGGCCAGCCAATGAAGGCAAGCCAGAGGTGAAGAACAAAGGGTCTCCCAGGAGGTCAGGTCCGTGGGGGTCGCTACTGCCCAACAGCTCGCCACAAGCTGCCCTGCGGGTTTATTATTATTATTATTATATTATTGATAAATTGCATACAAACACAGAACAAATTGTCCTAAGGGGAGTCCAGAGACACTTAACATAAAAACATTACCGTCAGTCTTGCCAGTCTTTTCATATTCTTTTTTTATTAATCTGTAGTCAATTTCTCGCCTTTTTTCTGATACCTTATTGTGTATTAGCAAGCATTAGCGCAAGTGAGCCTTCTGTAGCTCATCCTCTGTGTCAGTAAGCATGTCGATGTCACTCGGCTACTACTCGCATATAATTCACAACACCAGCCGTGTGTACGTACTTGTGATCTCCGTCATGACAATCAAAATATGAGCTGTGCGGTTCTGTTGTTCAAATGCAATGCCAGGGTTCGCATGTACGAAATATACTAGTTATTTTAATTACAGTTTTTCAAGTAAATTGTGTACATAATAAAGTGGTTGGTTCTCGATCTAGAGATAATCGGGAGTGGCTAGAACTCTGACATTCACCTGATGCAACCTGTCACAATAAAATTGAAATAGACTTGGCCTATACAGTTGAAAGATAAAAAGAAAGAAATAGATGGAAACCAGCACCTGAAAAGCGAGCTTATAACGTATCTTGTAGAAGCCTAGTAATCGCGAAAATTGTGCAATAATTGCTTATAAGTCGGGTTTTGCGAAGAGACGAAATTTCGGATGACTTGGCTTCCTTGACTTTTACTCCGACTAAGTCGAGGTCAAAACCTAATAAACAGTTAAAATTAAATAACCAAAACCTTTGGAATACCGTAAATGTAAGGATGAATAGACTCGTACTGCTACACACAGATAAGCGCGGTCGCAATGCAGACCACTAATCGCCGTGCATGCAACTAAAATTCGCCCAATGTAAACCTGGACTCGCGGCAGCCCTGCACAGATACCGGCCAATTATCGCTCCGGGCTTTTCATCGCGACTATCGCGAATTTATTTCGCGCGGAAACGATTGGCCGATGCGATTCGCCCGAAATTTCGACGAACGCGTAATCGTCCAGCGCTATTGTGTTCGAGTTTATTATATTTCGCGTACGTTTGTTTTAGTTGGACGTAATTGGTCGGCAGTCGATCGAGTGGAACGCTGTGCCGGATAGTTGTGTTGTGACGAATTAGTGTGCACTGGACTGGGATCTATTAAAATTGAGCCATGTCTGTTTTTTAATAATTACTAAATATGCTCGTGGTTGGCGTTGTCAGTTGAGATTGATTATCTTTTCTCTGCTGTGGTTTTAATATTTATTTCTCCGAATTAAAATGTATAGTTCTTATACACAATGCTTTCCCACATAGAATATGTTACGAAGATTTCGTAAAACTTGATTGAAGAGAGTTTTTTTGCTTGTTGTTCTCCATAGATAACTTACCTACGTTTCGGAACAAGCAAGAAGCGTTGCCTTTCTGACTAACCGACCGACTCTTTAGCAATTCGTAAGTGCCTGTAAACATTCTTGAATTCGACACATCCAATTATAAAAGCATCACTTTAGACTAATATTAGTACCTAGTTTATGAGACCTTAATCTGTGTGGTACTAAAGTAAGTCACGATTTACCTAAGCCTTAGAAAGGTTATAAGGCTCGCCAACTGCCATTCAATTTCCACGACGTTATGGTTAATTATACGACGCTTAATGACGACTGGGTTGTAATCTGCGTCTTTAGTCTAAAGTATAATCATAAGACGTCCACTGTCATGTCTGTAAGTTTTGTAAATCTTAAAATGTGCGCTAGACGTTTCACCGAGTGA
Source organism: Athetis lepigone (assembly GCA_033675125.1). Classification (NCBI taxonomy): domain Eukaryota; kingdom Metazoa; phylum Arthropoda; class Insecta; order Lepidoptera; family Noctuidae; genus Athetis; species Athetis lepigone. The sequence goes on along the minus strand of CM066215.1, from coordinate 452,129 downwards.
CGTATCATGGCAAAGGGCATTTTGCAATGGAAAGTCTTACAATCATAGATCATATGGAAATGAGAGAAAATTGACTCATTAAACATCATTCAGAATTATGGTAGTTAGTCGTTTCTCTATATGTAAATGCCTGTATTCTGCTTGTCTGCTTTGATCGTTTCCGAAGTTCATTTAAAGGTTTTATTAGTATAATTTCTTAGAGAGGATGAAATTCAAATCAAATCCTATAATGGTTCTTAAGACTACGCATTCATAGAAATGATGCGTTGAATTATTGAATTAACTTGAAGCATCCCAATAAACAGCAGACTCTCCTAAGTCACGCCATTTTCTACCAATTATGCACAGAAAACCTTTTCCTGCTAAACATCAACTAAAGTGTCACATCAATCAAGATTGTACTTCTATCACGCGACAATCACCTCTAAAATCAACCGTAAACAGCCGACATACACAACAGATTATATTATGATAATGAAGACATATACATTGTTATAGTAAAGTCTATTGTAGTCGCTAACGGCTTTGGTATCATGATGGTTAAGGCGACTGCCGATGTAAGATGTTGTTGCAAGTACCAATGTAGTTTTTTTTATATTCATATATACTTTCTGAAGTTTATCTTGGACATCACTGACATCACAGCCTGTACCTCGGAAAGCACGTAAAGCCGATGATACTAGTTGTCATTCGTAAATCTTTGACAGGCAAGTCAGAAAGTATATCAATCAATATAACCGTGTTACCTAATTATTTGGGTTTGTGAAGGTCCCATAAGTAGTCACTGCATGAAAAACACTGGTATTTAGCTGAATTCGATTAGACTAGAAGCTAACTCTATCATAGTTGATGAGTCTCTAACCTCTCCGTAGCACTAACTCTGATTGGAGCCGACTGACGTTAAGTAGCGCAAGTAGTGGGTACACTAACGTTGCGCATCGCGTGACGAAACAATCACATAAACCGAATTGAGGATGACCCGGAAACCTCCGAGACACGACAGCTCCACTGAGCAAGTTATAAGAGGAATTTTATAAACAATATGTAGTAAAGATATTATACAGTGTTAAAAGAAGTCAGCAGGAATAGAAGAGATTGCTGAAGTATTAAAAGAATAAATATTGTCTTAGAAAATAATATATGATTGGGATAATCACATGCTTTCTATTCCTTTTGTAATTACTTATTTTACACAATCATGTATCATACAAATACACGCTTTCTTACTTTATTATGTTATTTCTCGGAGAAAATTTTTATTAACGACGAGCTCGCTAATTGTTTTATTGTGCTCGCTTCTTGAAACAAACATTATACATATTTTCTATAAACATGTATCTTTACATTCCGGAGCATTTATAATACCAGCTTTGTCCCACTGCATAACACAATGCATTGATCGCTACGCTTGCTCAAGCCGAATGTTTTACTTCAGTGTTGTCGAGTCACTTTGGAACTTGCCTAAATCAAACTCCTCATGCTAGAGGTGATATCTTATGCACCGGGCCATCACTCTGTTTAGAATAACACCAGCCTATAACTGTCCCACTGCAGGGCAAAGGCCTCTTCCCGTACAGAGAAGGCACGAGCATTGATCACCACGCTTACTCAAGGCGAATTGGCTATTTCAGACGTCCAGGTTTTCTCACGATGTTTTCCTTCACCGATGTCTTTGATGCCCAAGATAAACTTTGAAAGTACATATGAATTGAAAAAGTCACATTGTTAAGGGCCCGGATTCGGACCCACAACCTCTTGCTTAAGAGGTGGGCGGCTTAACTATCACGAACATCACTCTTTTTCATAATCATCATCATCAGCGATAGGCGGCCACTGCTGGACAAAGGCCTCCCCCAAAGATCTCCACATGCATCGGTTCGAGCCACCGGTATCCTACGGGACCCGGCGATCTTGTAGAGATCATCAGTCCATCTTGCTTCGGCCTGCCCACGCTGCCTTTTCCAGTACGCGGTCGCCACTCGAGAACTTTTCCGCCCCAACGGTCGTCAGTCACCCTATTGAAGTTTTATTTTGGAAATTCTCCACAATTTATGTCTAACTGCACCATATAAGCATCTCCATTGGTTAACATCGCTAGAAGCTTGCACCGTGCGCCCCCCGTCGTGTAATATGCGCGCACGCACTCGTGGGAACACTTTCACTGCGCGATGCTTCGCTTTTTGTCAGACTGACCTGCTTTGTAACCGAGCCATCTAATGTTCCTGGATGCCTTTGTTTTGAAATATATACCGGTTTTTGTTCTTCTGTGAAGTTTTAGATTGAGGGCAAGCTTTTAAAAAAGTGGTGCTCGCGCATTGAGTTATAATGTACTACGTACTAGAGGAGTCACCTCAACTAAATTTTTTGTAACACGAGTTAGAGTGCATGCACCCTAACTCACTTAGTCTATGTCGAGCGCTTGCAGCAGCTAGACGATTTCGAGTGCAACATTTTGTTCAAAAAATATGCCTTCGTGTGCATTGAGATACTGTTCAAACAGCTTGAGAAATATAAATATAATTCAAGGAGTGATTTTTTACCAGTAAGTTCAAAATATTATCTTTAAAACATGCCTAATTTTATTATTTGTAAATATTATTGGAAAGTATGACGTGTCACCTCGACGGCGGCCATGTTGATGTTAATATCAAAGAGTAAAACATTTGTTGCATGCGCAGAATGGACACTATCGTCGGGTAACGTTAAACAATTACGAACAAGAAAATTTTATTAATAATCATAAGAAAAAATGTATAAAGTAATATTAATATTTTTTATTTATTAAATATATATTTTTTTAAGGTTTCGTCGGCCGTGTCGTAGTACTAGAGAATTATGGATTAAATTTATTCAGAAGAATCGCAGCAAAGTCACGTGATTGCCAAAAGAATATTCACGAATATGTTCCGTTCATTTCAAGGAAATCGAGAAATACACCACAAAGTCAAGAAGAATACTTATATTATTTCATGGGAATTAAATTTTTTACAGTTTAAATTAGTTTTATTTATATAACATCATACAAGATATTGTGAGGCAACTGAATATACTTAATGTATCTTCTAAATTCACGACTTCCTGACTAATTTTGCCTTTGCTAAGTTCCACGTATACACTGACCGACACTGTGATACACTTCCTCACTACCCTTTCAATCAATTTTTTTTATTTTGTTATATTATCATTATTATTTTCCACATAATTTTATGTTATATATTTCTTATTTTAAAAATAACTATTTACATACATACTATGCACATAATATTAAAGAAGCCTATAGAAGTCAACTTCAAAAATATGTCGCATCTGCGCGCATTGGTGTTATCTATGGCACCCGCTTGCACTGCGCATGCTCCGCTGTCACCAAATTACGCGCCATATTTTGTTTGAAATAGCTCCTCTAGTACGTAGTACATTATAACTCAATGTGCTCGCGTGAACCTGTGTGGTGCGGAAGTCAGTATTGAGTATGTACGTACAGTATTGCTCATCCACCAAAGCAAACAGTGTTTTAATAGCTGACTAGATGTCCCTCGCGGTTTTACCCGCGAAATTCCCGTTCCCTTAGGCTTTTGGGATAAAACATATCCTATATGTATGTCCTTTCTCAGGCCATGGACTGTCTCTGTACCAAATTTCTGAGACACACTTTTGTGGGTAGATTAACCAGCCCTATAGGAAAATATCGTGGAAAATTTTAAAGAATCTATTTCTATATATACTCGTATATCAGTGTGGTTTTTTTTTTTTGGTGAATGGGAAATCATCCAATGACTGCTCCCGTCCTGGGTGCGGCGGGAGGGCGTGTCAGACTCTTACTGACTAAAACCACAGATTAATAAATAGTTACTACGTAACAGATACTTCACTCCAATACAAAAACCAAAATACCTACGCTATAATAGCCTACAAAATCATAATAATAATACCAGTTGTTTGCAGCAAGGAGAAATGTACCATAATTACGCACAAAGAGAGTAGAGATTCTTTTGCCCGCCGCGCGACTTACGGGTGTGCGTGTCGTCCAGCAAATCTGCTAGGGTTATACGTATGATGATAATGGTAATAAAACGAATGTTTTAGAAAAACAATTATTTTTTTATTTATTGATCAAATATTTTTTAGTTAGATAAAATGACTGATGCATATTTTTCGTTCCTTGAATTCCCGACTAATATATTTTAGTGTCGAAAATATCCAAAACCGCGTGAATAATTTTAATAAATAATCAAACGGGAAACAGGAGAATTGGGAAACAGGGAAATTGGACAATAATCACGCAATAATTACGTGGTTTCGGCATTTTAATAGTCAGCGCTGTACCCGTGACGCGCGAGCACTCAGCCGGGCGCGCGACAGCCCGGTGTTCGTTGTATCGTCGACGATACGCGAAGCGGTAGGCATAAAACGCGTGGCCTTGAGCGAGTGACGGACGCCTGCTAAAACCCACTCATGTTCCTTCGATTGCTCTTTATGTTCCAGGGTCACGGTAACTATTATAAACATTCCGCAACCCCGGCTATATCATTGTGATGCTATGTTAAAATGTCTATAAGTTACGCTTTTATTATACTTATTCATTTAAAACTTTATGTACTTACAAACACCGTACAAAGGCGGACTTAATGCATTAGGCATTTTCTGCCAGTCTACCTTAGGGTGATGCAGAGACAAAACATAGTAGGTGCAAAAAAACAGAAAAATAACAGGAGGTTAAAATTAAATATATTATATATATTTAAATATAATACATAATACATAAATAAATATATAAATACATTTATACATACATACTATATATACAAAGTGCATAGAGATATAAATAATAAACCAATACGTGGAGAAATACAACAAATTAACTGTGAGACAAGTCTGTCTCGAGCGATTACTTTGAATGTGAACTGATTGGTAGCCATCCTGGTATGTATTGGAGATGTTGACACGTCTTTCCCTCATTTCTTAAACGGACTCAATTTAAACACAAAAAGTTATTAATTTGTTACTAAGCAAGATATTCTAAAGTAAAAAGCAGAAATGAGCAAAAACCGGCTTGCAGCGTCTGCCGGTTCATATTAGCTTCCTACACTCGTTATAACTGTACTGGCAGTAAACGATGCAAAAACTTACTTTATTACACAAAAATATTAGCGGATAGGCAATGTGTATTGAGTGCGTTGAAATCTTTTTTTTAGGGTCATTGACCTTAACGTGCCCATTTAAGTAGAAGCTTCCTGGGTAGTTCCGGCAACTGAATAGCATTGTAGTTAAAAACTATTTTTTTTTCGGCATTTTTCTAATTTATAAAGTGTTAAAATTTATGTCACGTTATAATTTATGTGTCGAACATAAAACTGGGCATTCACGGACATTTTGTAGCGTCACTTGGAATGACGTCCATCCAGATCGTGAGTGTCGAATCGTCACTCCAGAGTTGGTTGGCCGCCTAAACCAATTGGAGTGACGCCACAGTTTTACGACTAGACAGACGCAACCCTACTGTCATTGATGAAGGAAAATATCGTGAAGAAACTTGGAAAACCTTCTTAGGCATACTTTGATGGTCAATGCTCATTTCTCGTGCTTTCTCTATATGTATAGGAAGAGGCTTGTGTCCTGTACAAGAACAATAAACTGATATTGTTTTTATATTAGTATACTTAAGTAACTAATATTAATTACTTTCACTACGTAATTCTTATTGCTATGCCGGTGAGATTTTTTTATTACTACAAGTTATTACAATTTTTATTTCCGCATCAAAGTCATAATCCCACCACTTACAGAAGAAATTAACTTAACATGAGATTGTGAAATATTGTCTTATTGTGTCGGACAGTAAAAATAATTAAGTTTTTCTGTTATAAAAGTAATGTGAAGTGGGACTGAAACTGCGTTGTTTTATGAGCGAGACAGATGCTACCTACGAATGGCTTTCTTAGAAGTTAACCTCGTTTTTCAAAAGTCGTAATAATATCTTTGCTGTGTAACTTAGATACATATAGCTAGCGGCCCGCTTCAGCTTCGCGTTACAAATCTTTGAGAATCCCAGATTTTTCTACTTTATTTTGTATATACGTATTATATATATAACCCTTAATCTTGAATCTATACTCTTAGAGAGATAGATTCAAAAATAAATATATTATTACACTTTTTATTAAAAAAAAAACCGCATTCAAATCCGTTACGCATTTTTAAAGATCTAAGCCAAATAATTTTCCTATTATCTATTTGGTGTCATACCCTATGATACATAGATTCTTCTTCAAATTTCGCCTACATTATTGTCATACATATACAGGGTGTCCCACGGCTATGCCACATGGAGGGAAAGTACCTTAAATCTTGTAGATAGAACATTTTACTGAAAGAAGACATTATATGAATTTTAAAAACAATTTAAATTGCATTCATAGATTTTTTAATAATTAAATGGTTGGGCCGGGAATCGAACTTGTTCCACGAGGAAAAATAATCACCCTGTTGTTTAATCATACCGATCGAAAGGTTTCATCATAAGGATTATTTTTTGCTAAATAACATAGTGTCACAAATAAAAGGAAGTTCGTGAATTTTAACATTTAATGTAAAATTTTGTTCTGAAAAGTTAAAAGCTTACATTGCCGTAAGGACATACAATTGACAATCATAACTACTTATTACTAAATAATCTACCCACTTGAGTAGTACACAACATTTAAATAAATAAATATCCACCACAACAAGACCAAAAAGTCGTCAGGGAACGAAATAATCAAAAGTTATCACTTTGTATTCAAAAAGAAGTGACTAGTTTTGCATTTGAAAAATTTACGAATTTTTTATTAACAATGTTAAAATTCATGGTCTTTCTTTTATTTTTGACACTATGTTATTTAGCAAAAAATAGTCCTTGTGATGAAGCCTTTCGATCAGTAGGATAAAACTACAGGCTGATTCATTTTCTCGAGTAACTGGTTCGATTCCCGGTTCAAATATGTAATTATTTAAATATCTATAAATGCAGTTTAAAATGTTTTCAAAATTCAAATAATGTCTTCTTTAGGTAAAATGTTCTATCTGCAATATTTAAGGTACTTTCCCTCCATGTGGCATTGCCGTGGGACACCCTGTATATGTATGACAATAATGTAGGCGAAATTCTACGCTATATTTCTACGCTAGGTAATATTTACCTAGCGTAGAAATAAGACTGTTGTAAGAAATCTCAATTTTGGGTTAAGCTTGATTATTCTTAAGTTATTTTTTCAGTTCACTTAAAAAAATGAATGAATCTAGAATTCTCGTAGCTCTGAGCAAATATTCAAGTTGTAACTGTCATGTTTAAAATCTACTACGAGCTTGTCAAAACATCTTCAAACAGATATTAAAACAAGTTTCTCCGCATTTGTATTTTTACCATAAAATTATTGTCGTACTAAAGGTTTCTGTGGTTTTGCTTACATAATTATTATAAAAGAAAGCCCTCCACCACGTCTGTCAGTCTGTCCGAGATAAACTAAAAAACGACTGAACAATTTCCTAGCCCTTTTCATTCAGACTGAGTGATTCGTGAGGCATGTTTGAACATATTATATCACCAACTAGCCCGTAACATTCAGGTGTCCCAGTTATTAAACAAAGTATGTTGGAATTGTCCCAAAAAAATCCCCGGAACTGACAGACAAACCGACAGCCCAATAGGCAAATAGAAACCCTAAACTCGCATAAAACCTACACTAATTATTCAGGCTAATCGACGGCATAATCTACAGCCTAGCGAACTAGTCGCCAAACTACTCGGCCGACCGGTCGCACAACTGTGGGTCAACGAACTTGCTAAATGTCATGAGAAGATCTTCTATACATTCTAATGGCTACCAGTGCTGTTTATGACGCTAGCCAATCGATTCGGAATCCAATGTTTTGTCTTGATTGGTGATGTACCGTTTCGTTTGAAGTTGTTGGGTTAGCTTCGGTTTGTACTTGACCTTAAGGGGCTTTAGGTCGTGTAGGGCTGCCAAACAATATTATGAAATATACTTAATCTATATATACATATAAAATGGTGAACTGACAGACTATTTGACCGGCTGTTGATATATCAACTCACAGCCCAAACCGCTGGTCCTAGAGTCATGAAACTTGCAGGGTGTGTTCTTTGTAAAGAGTAGGTAACCACTAAGAATTTTGGTAATAATAAAAAAAATTAAAATTAAAAAAAAAATAAAAAAAAATAAAATCAGTCACATTACATAAAATTAAATTAAATAATAAGAATTTAAAAAACATGATTATCAAATTAATAAAAATAGAAATTATTGCAAATATTAGGACAAACACATTAAGCAGTATGTCTGCTACAGCAATGCCTAATATACAGGCAATCAAGTCTCAAAGCAATCGCCAGAACTGTATTGGAGTAAATAAAATATCACCCCTAAAGGAGTAAAATAAAGGATAGAAGTTCAACATCCACACGGGCAAAGCCGCGGGCGAAAGCTAGTTTATATATAAAGACTTGTTTCTGCTTATTTTTTATCAATTATCTCCCTAATCGAAATAAATAATGAGTCTTCACCTCATTTACTACTATTTAGGAGTGTATCCCATCTGGCCCGGTGACGTGGCCCGGTACCGGGCCACATGGGAAAAAAAAGTTTTAACTGGCCCGGTGATATGTTTACCGGGCCAGATGATACAAATCAAGTGCCATCGTCCCCGGTAAGGGGCGAAAAGAGGATACGCCTCGTAATTTGTGAAATACTAACTATATGCATCTATGAAAGGGATTGAACTTATAAATCAAACCGCTTAGTAATAATCACTTTTTATTGTGAATAACGCGATATATCAACTTGTGTTATAAATCTCAACTTGAAATAGACTTCCTGTAAGCAGATTTTTGAATTTGAACATATTAACTTCGATAATTTCAGAATTCTCTAACAGCTGCCGTTGTTCCTTTTTCGCGCGAAGGGCAGAATGGTGTGCTTTAAAAGAGACATTTTTTGTGAGTCCACTGTTGAACAGTAACGTTTATTAATCATTTTACACATGAAACAAAAAGAAAGGGAAGGAGTTACAACTAAGTTAAAAACCACCCGTACACAAGTAGCCCTCAGTGCTGTACTACCCCTTCTCCCACAAAAGCGACTGGTGGTATGTGACTGCTCAAAGTCCGTATGATGAAAACAGCAAGATATTTCGTTATTTTATGTTGAAACAATGGTTGCGTGATGATTTTATAAACGTGTGGTGCGATTTCGGACAACGCCACCGTACGACAAATGCACTGGAAGCGTGGCACAGTAAACTTAACAAAACAATTAAAAAATAGCAGCCCAATATGATCGACATTTTAAAAGCGCTTCATACTGACGCCTCTTTTAACCAAACAAGATTAGTGCAAATTGCAAATAAGATACCAAGTACTCGATGCCATTCAAAGAAGGCCATGCTTCGCAAAGACTTTATTCAGGAGACAACCATGGAGCTCATGACCGGTCAAATAACCGTCGGTCATTTTTTAGAAAAAATGCGTTAGAGAATTCGAAATTATCGAAGTTAATATGTTCAAATTCAAAAAATCTGCTTACAGGAACTCTATTTCAAGTTGAGATTTATGACACAAGTTTATACATATATCGCGTTATCCGCAATAAAAAGTGATTATTACTAAGCGGTTTGATTTAAAAGTTCAATCCCTTTCATAGATGCATATAGTTAGTATTTCACAAATTACGAGGCGTATCCTCTTTTCGCCCCTTACCGGGGACGATGGCACTTGATTTGTATCATCTGGCCCGGTAAACATATCACCGGGCCAGCTAAAACTTTTTTGTCCCATGTGGCCCGGCACCGAGCCAAGTCACCGGGCCAGATGGGATACACCCCTATTTAGAGTCAAGTGTTTAAGCATAAAAAACATGATTACTTATCATATCTAGTGTTCACGACAAAGACTCATTTACTTGCTGAAGTTTATAAACAGAGGAAAAACAAGTGAAAACGGACAACAGCTATTTATAAAGTCTGTTTAATGCTCCCCCGACGGAGAAGAAACACCACAAAAAGATGGCGGACAGAAGATTTACTTCATGTGCTGCCAGTTACCACAGAGTGCCGACAGGTACTTAGTATTCTGAAGCTGATGGTCCATATAATGTTGTAGACTACTTTAAAATAAGCTGACAGATAGGCTTTTACATGTTTGATAATGTAGAATGTGACTTTTACTCTCAATTGAAAGATGTATAATCGAAGGATTTCTTTCTACATATTATTTCTTTTGCAATGGTATCGGTTGATAGCTTGAAATCATACACCTTACGAGCCAAAAAGCCTGGCTTGCTCATATAGGAGACCTGAGATCTGTAAATAGGTATTTAATATAATATGGAGCCGTTAAAAAATGCTAGGGGATTGTCTTAGAAAAGTGTTGGTTTTTCTTGTTCTTATAAAATGTCCTAATTTTGGACATGGCTTGAATGCATACCAGTGAACATTCACTGGTATGCATTCAAGCCATTAACAGATGGCTTTAAAGACAAGTACACTTTTATTTAACAACAGTCTGTATAAACCCACTCTTAGATGTTGTGTAAAGTGAATCTTCTGTTTCTTTTGTACTTAAATCCCAAGAGACGCGAAAATTGTAGATGCCATGATTTAGCGAGTGACACGAAGGCACAAGCCTATACTTGACGCGTTATACAACGATGGGAATTTTAACTGTGACTGCGTTTTTCCTCTCTTTTATGTTCTTTTTTCGGAGATTCCTTCATGACTTATTAACTGCACAAACAAGCAAACTGTACTTTAAGTAAATTATTCTTACAAGTGAGAATAAATTACACTTCTACGTTCCAGTTTCCAGGTATTTTTAGTGCAAAGTAGTAGTCTGTAGTTTTCCAAACCGCCTCATCACGTGACCACTGAACACAGTTCACTTCCACGAGGAACATTTGGCAACACTGACTACAATTTGGCGCACAACGCAGGACTTGTTCAAACGCTAATATTCCTAAAATAAAGGCTCTGGTCCGCAGCTGAGAGCTCATGTAAGCAGTGTTAGTGACCATAATAGCAGTTCTTAACTATTTGGTTAGCTTTCCTGTTATGTTCCGTGACCTGTTTATGTGGAATGGGATTTCTTAGATGTTAACTTGGTTTAAGATTTGGTAACCTCTATAAGAAACTAGCTGACCGCGTGGTTTTACCGGCGTTATGTTAGGTCTTTGATCTCTGCTCCTTTCCAGTGGAACAAAGCGTGATGTTATGTAGTCTGTACGTTATTCGGATGTATGTAAGTATAAGTTGTATAACTGTAAAAAATCAACAAAATCCGTTTAGAATTTTTGCACGAAAGAGTAACAAATAATAACAGTCCATCCATCCTCAAAAACTTTCACATAAATTATTGTGTGTATGTTAGTAAACTGCATTTATTCAATCACATTTTAAGTCTAGAATATCAGACTTTAGATTAACTAACGAACAAAGGTATTCGCCTAATTGAGTCTGCATACTCAATTAAGCGATACTAATTTATTGGTTCACGTAAATAAACCATACCAGTATTGTTTCGTCTTTAATTATGAATGTGATTAATATTGCTCAATTAATCTTACTATAGCTACGACCTAATCTAATAATCTATTTTCTACAACAGATCATATTAATTTATAACACAACTTATGGAAACTTTTAAAATTCTGACTACTACTTTGTCTACTGGAGCCCTGTAACAATTTCACCCCCCCCCTCCTTTCCCATTTGCAAGAGCAATTGAAAGCTCCTATTAAGTGGTATTTTCTATAACGGGCACGGAGTGGCTGTGACATTTCCATTAAATTTTGTCGACTACCCTCTGCATTATCTCGCCCATCAGTCTGTGCATTCAATTCTTATTTGTACTTCGCTTAATGACTCTTTTCCATTGTCACCAGTTAAGATGAAGGGTGGAATTTGGTGATTGTTATCTTGCTGATGTTTAGAGGCGTTTGATCACAATTTGAGAGTACTTATTTGTCGTATTCCTATTCAGCTAAGACTAAATTCAAAGTTACTTTGTTCATCAGGATCCTCGCTTCGAATACATTTGTCATTAGAACCGTATTTTAGGTAACCTGGTGTCATAAGTCCGTTTGGCATAAAACGAATGAGTTTATAGTTCTAAAATTCAGCAGTTTTTTACTGCCCATTACCGCGCATATTTTTTCATGTTCTTAAATATTCAAGTGGCTGACGCTAAGTAATTAAAGCACGTCATTAAAATGCACTTCATTACTGAAGGCAAGTTTGAATTGCATCTATTCATTATTATCGTGTGGTTTTATTTTCTTGTTGAGGTTTGTCTTTAATTCTAAGAAATGATGACGCGTTGTTTATAATTAGATATCCAAGGTTACGCATCCTCCTTATTAATGCACTTAAATATAAGTAAATGCTACTTTTTGCTTACACCCAAAACCTGATAAAACATTCGTCAATAAGGGTTAGTAGCGTTATGACTACATCTCGATAAGACTAAATAGCAGATATGACTAGTTCGCTATAGGACTTAATCTCGATATGACTAGATCTTGTTAGGACTATATCGTGTTGGGACTAGATCGCAATAAGGCCAGATAGCGTAACGACTATATTTTCGTTTGTTTTTTGGAGTACAGTTATCGAGTTAAAGCATTAAGATTTTTCCTTGGTACCTATACTAAAATACTTAAAATGAAAGCATTTCATTGTAACATACTTATTTATTTATTTAAACTTACGCTTTGAATCACTACCTAACGTTTTTAAAAAAAGACAGGAGCGTAATCTCCTTCGTCTCAAGTTTATTAAAATGTCTTTGATACTTGCGATTGGGTAATATAGTGTTTCTTCTTTTGTTCTTTTTCTTTATCACTTTAGTAAAGCTAAGAAGATACTCCATAAAGTTCCTATACTTATGCCACTTTTAGATACGATTGTACGTCTTATCGATAATGAGTCATTTTGATATCTGGCCTTATTGCGATCTAATCCTAACACGATATAGTCATAACAAGATCTAGTCACATCGAGATTAAGTCCTATAGCGAACTAGTCATATCTGCTATTTAGTCTTATCGAGATGTAGTCATAACGCTACTAACCCGTCAATAAGTCCCAAAAATTTTCAATATTTATCTTCGAACCAAGCGATAATTGAAAGGTCATCTATAAGTCTTTTGCTATTCTCTTTAGGAATATTCCCAAATTATCTGAAACATCAAAGCCACATATTTCAAGGTAATAAATTTATAAATTATTCAATCGCTCGTGTTGGTGAATGCAATCTAATAAACATTCAGGATTCCCAGACCATCAATTATTATTATAATGCTGATTGAACACTGATATGAATAGATATTGAATATTTGACTGAGATATTTATAGGATTAGCAATAATAAGACCAAGAGAAAAACCTTAGGAATGCGCAATCATTATCATCATCATCATCAGCCGATAGACATCCACTGCTGGACAAAGATTTCCACATGCATCGGTCCTGCGCCACCCGCATCCAACGGGACCCCGCGAACTTGATAAGATCATCGGTCCATCTTGCGGGAGGCCTACCCACGCTGCGTTGATGTGGGAATGCCAATAGGCCTACCTTAATAGATAGTTTTTTATTTCTTATCAGCTATCAATATTAATGCTTTATTTAGAAAAGTATATTGATATGTTATAAATAGATTATATTGCTTAATTAATTATTCATCAGTTTCCGTTGTATTAGTAAAATTTTAAATTTGTAAACCACCATTCACAGATTGAAACAAAATTCCGAATTCCCAATATTCATATTGCTCTTTTCGTTCTTTCATAAAAGTCTTTACATAATACCATAACCACACTCAACAAAAACAATAATTCAAAACAGAATCTGTTGGAAACTGCGATTAAATTCCGGATTATTTACGTAATTTACAGTCAATTATTTATGGCAGTACAAATTTAGTTTTGCGTTTCATAAAACGAAGGTTTTGACGGTTTTGTATGAAAAATATTAGTTAGAAGGTTGTGAGTAGTGTTTGCGGGTGTGTAAGCCTGCTGATTTGTCATTATGGCGGTGCCAGCCGGTACCTTGCGCGCGCGCAGCGTATCGCCGTCTCACGTCTTGCCGTCTCGCTCGCACGCACCACGTGACACAACAGCGTACAACCTTGATCGACGAACGTATGAACTTTTTGTGTCTACAAAGTTTTGCCTTGTTTGTGAGGATTCCCAGTATTAAATTGTGACGGTTTTTCGGGGAAGTGTTTTGTTACATCCTTATGTTGTTGATTAGTTTCTAAGAAGTTTAAATACGTTCAAAGTGTCGAAGTTAATTAAAATATAAGATATACCTATATTCCCTTAATGTAAGTCTGCTTCAAAGGCTAGATACCAAATGGCTACTTGTCTATAAATAAACCTTTATGGTCCATTTGCTCCACAAGATCGTAAAACGCACCTCGCTGAAATGCTAATAATTGTGCGTACTGGGACTAGATAAAGGTGACCTGTCATGTACAGTGGTTAGAAGAAACGATCAGGGAATGTATAAGATACTATGGCATGTAGGTAGTAGGTAGGTACTTATTTTCGTGTGGGTCTCGCTGTGCTCTGGTGGTCGTGGTACTCAAGAATATTGCAAAGAAATATTTGAGGATCGAAGGACCAACTTGTTTTTTGGTCCTGCGATCCTCAGCGGTGTTAATTAATCCACCGACGTAAATAAAACCTGCATCATTAAATAACGTAACGCAACATCAACATGGGTCGCACTCACAATTCAGTTCATTAAATTTAACCAACACCGGAATATCGAATTTTAACCTTTGTATCCGATCTCCCTCCATCTTAAGGGTCTTTTAAACAAGCTGAAGTGAACCATTATATCAGAAAATAATAATCCAAAATTTTCTAAATGGCTGCCATGAATACAAAATTTAATAAACCTTAACTTGTTTCAAATTTCTGTCATCCCAAATGGCAATTAAAGTAATGAAAACTTTTTTGTTTCAGGTACTTTATCCGAAGTTTTCTTCGCTATGGAGTCAGGGGTAAAAAATGTAGGAAATTATGGCCTAAAGTACGAGTGCGACAATCTGCATGAATAATATTTTTTGAATTATTTAAACCGAGCCCTGTCTTAGAGGATTAACGGAAAGTACCTTGATAATGACAGATCTACATAAATTTCCATTGTACGATACGATTTTTTCGTATTATTCGCTGGGAATAAAGGTCTTGAGACTCGGCCGGGGGCGGAAAGTAAACCTATATTATATAATTACGAGGATATTATTAATCCAACCGCCAATCACTTACATGTATGTGGTTTGCGGTATTGTATACAATTGGGTAATTATAAAAGTTTCTAAAATTGACAAATATTTTGTGCTAAGTATAAGCTTTCATTGATATGTAATTAATTTTTTAGAAACAGCTACAACAAAGTGGTGATAATTTCATAGAAAAATGCAAATACGAAATCGGTTCCACACCAATAATTATAATTCCCAACATCGACATAACTTGTATATTCAGGTGGATCTCAATCATCGGAATAATGGAGTCATCGCGTCTTTATTAATATTTATAACTGATGCACAGGGATCGTTATAAATGTAATTTTCCGATAAATGCAAAACCATTCTTGTATTAAAAAAACTGTATTGTAAATCATCTGCTTAACATTTTTTAATCCCATGTAACGTGGAGATTGCATTGAATGTTTTTCTTAATGTCAATGTCCACGGAAGCGTAGCTGCATAGACGCGTATTCGTCATTTTACGCTTGATTTACGCCAGCGTATAATGACGAATACGCGTCTATGCAGCTACGCGCTACGCACCTTGGAAAATGACACTTTTTGGATATGGCGATGGTCACTAAGTAAAAACACTCAATGTTGCTGATTCTCACAAACTAACCTAAAGTGCATCTTTCTCTTTCCATTTCATTAAGAAAAGGACAAAAGATAATATTTTTGTTAAGTCCTGTCCAATTAAGACACGCCATAGATAATTTAGACGCGATTAAAAACATGGCAACATAAAATCCGCCAATTTTCTTCAGGCGCTGTCTAATTTGACAGGGCTAAACGAATACGTGTCTTCTGTCCTTTTCTTAATGAAATGAAAAGACAAAGATACACTTAACTTAAATAGTTTGTGAACAAGAGAATCAGCACACATATCTATTAAAATCAAACAAATAGCTACTTCCATTAATTGTGGTTATCCTTCTCACTAAAATCATATCGTCCGAATGAAGTCGGCTCTAGGAACATAAACTGCTGTAGGTGTGTAATAGTGTAAATATTCCGCGAACATGCCGCGGTGAGCAGATCCACGGGATCCGGCTAAATATTTGATTTGTCCCGCGCTGTGACGCGACACACAACTCAAATACGTGGTCCTGGGGGCGCAAGTAACATGCGACAAGCGACATATATGTATCACAGATATCGAACGTTTGCGGAATAGTTCAAATAGTTACCACACCCCGGAATATAGAGGGCAACCGAAGGAACATGGATGGGTTTTAGTCAGTAAAAGTCTGACACAAAGGGCGGGAGAAGTCATTTGATGATTTCCCATCTATTAAAAAGAAAGTTATAAAACTGCCGGTTCCACCCCAGCGATCCACCGTGGATCCATCGCGCAATCCTGCGGCATGATTCAAAGGACCCCTTAAAAAACGCCGCTACGCGCGCGATCGATCCGCTGCTGTGGATCCGGCTATTGACGATTGCTTGAATCAGTATTTGAGACTGAGAGTGCACTACAAGCTTGCATAGTTAAAATACTCAATTAGTAACATTCTTATGGAATCTAAAAACAGATGACCATGACATTTACATTTCATAATAAACATCCGCAAAACCATCGTGAATGTAACTTCTTTATTATAGACAAAATACCAAACTTTTATATCACTTAAACATAATGATTAACAAAAACATCGCTTTAAGCGTTCACTTGTACCACACACTAAAATTCTTTCCTCAGTCACGTTGCACCGCTCCTGCCTTGGGCCGCAGGGTAAACGCACTAATCATCTGCCTACTGTAGAGGGCAGCCGCGGTCACCCTTTGAACGTTTCAACTGACCTGACACGAGCGTTATGTACGTCAAGTACTAGCTCATTTCTTATGTATTGCCGTTCAGTTTCTGATTATGTCAGCTAGCAAATTATTTGACTGTTTTAGGCTCCGTAGTTAAATGCTTTTTGAATGCCTCCCTCTAAAACAATAAAGTTTGTTAAAATTTAATTGTGCCTAATGCCTGGTTTCTGTTTGTTTTTAATGGCTGTCATGTAAGTTTGGTTGATGTTTTGTACTTATATGCCAGTTTTTTTTATTGTTCAATAAGATACATAATTGGAATTATTTATGTCATCTTATTATTCAGCCATTTTCGATAAATGTTCATAAATAGATACTAAAAAATTATAAATCAATCAATTTAACGTGAGTTGACGTCTTGTCAAGTCATGTTTTACAATTTTTTTAATAAATTGAGTAACAACTCACAAACAATATCCACTTCTTTATCCATTTCTATTTTAGATGAAAAACAATTAAAAATAATTTCCGCTACATCCCCTAACCTGGGATTAGGGTCTTTCTGCACAAACATACTAATTACTGCCCTTCGGTCCGCGGTTGGTCCTTTGAGCCGAACGAGTGGAGACCTTTTCTTGTGCCCAGATTTGTTTTACGCGTTTTTTATGGCCCCATCAGCGTACAGAGGATTTTGTTAAATAACCAACTTTGTAATGAGAGTTAGCGTTTTTAAAAGCGTTGAATTAGGGAAAGTTCTTCTTTGATACTTATGCAATTTGACAGTTAATTTACTGTTGTTTTTGAGATTTCATTCTAATTCACAATTATTATTTTGTGTTGTCTTATAAAGTTATAATATAATTAACTATACTGGTACACCGTTTCTGAAACATAAACATTTTTAACTTTGACTTTGAATCATTAAGATGCAATAAAAACCAATTGGATGATATTATATTTTTGTAATAAAGCTATAGGGTAGTATTTTTCTAATGGAGTAATAGGTGGCACCATTCTATCCGTTCCAAAAGTAGCTAGATATACACACAGCCATCTGGCTGTGTCTCTATCCAGAGACACAGCAAAACCGCTCTACAAACAACCCTTACACACAATTCCTTCAATGCAATGTTCAAAGTACACTCAGGTTCACACATTTCTACCAGCAATCCAGGATAATGACGTGATGAATAAAAGATACGATTACTGACGTCACTCGCCATGACGCCTCGTCGGGCCGCTGATTGATTTAATTTCCGTTCTCTCGTCTTTTGTGCTTCTTCCTTAATGTTTATAGACAACCACTGAGATGCTTTTAGAGCTAAAGATGGGTTTCTTACAATGTATCTGATAATAAGCATTGAAGTTGAATTTGGTCCCTAGTAAAGTGTACTGAAGGACCAATTACAATTAATTATGAAAGAAAATTATAGGTTTTAGGTAACTTTTGAAGACTAACGTAGATAACTACAATTTACTTTTTTGATATGTTTTTATTAGGTGCTTTATTCAAATTATTGTACTTAAATATAAGCCTAATTGGGTTATCGATACAAATACAGCACAACAATGTATCTCAAATTTTATTTCACCAAATAGATCCAGTTTTTCTAATATCCATTACTATCTACTCCAATTTTCCTTAAACATGTTTATCACAATAACAAGTTTATATTATTATGTAAATATTGAAGAAACGAATAATGTTGTAATTCGTATGAAAGTGTCGGCTGAATACCTCACTCAGAGGTTTTGTCGGTTCGTGCCTAATATTTTAAGTATATTTCCATCTTTTCTGTGCTTTCCGCGAAGGAAAATAAAGTTGAATTTTTTTAATGTTATTTATTTGCTTCAAGTTCAAGGTTCTGTATTATCCTGATCTTTCTATAAACAAAACTAACCCACATATTAGTTTTATTGCTAATCTTACACAAGTTACAGAAGTACTAAATGATTTGATAGTTAGGAATTTCTACCTATTTTACAGTTACAGATTAAAATCAACCTGTTTTTGATTACGATTTCCTAATCAAAACCATCGCCAATCCTGGAATAGCAGCTACAAGACAAGTACCTACATCTAATAAAATTTTCATTTTGTCCTAAATTTATTCCCCTCCACGAACTTTTGATTCGTTGAAGAGATATTTGATTAATGAAAACATCATTATTTCACGAGCATGTACAATCTCTGAATTTATTTGTTGGTCCTTATTTGTTGGTCCTTATTTCATATTTGAAACGAACCGTTGTTACATGAATTACTTAGCTCGGAAAATGGAAGTTGATCTGAGTCTGCAAGATCAGATTTCCTGGGTTCAGAGTGAACCCTGCGATTTATGATAATATTGGATGAAGGAATTAATAGCAGCTTGGACAAAAAGATTGGAACGATGAAATTGATTGCTTTGTTATTGTTTTGAAGTCTTTTGGTACGCGAGAAGTGTTACGCTCTTCTTTATAATCCACCTATTTTTAATAATCTACACTAATATTATAAAGAGGTACACTTTATTTGCACTGCAACTATTTCGATTCGTTTCTAAGAAAAAAAGTTAAAGCTCCATAATTGTGTGCTATAAGCTGCAAAATTTTGCGAGGGCAAACGCTATATTTTTTGATAATACTCTATCTGCATTGTAATTAAATATGTTTGGCTGGTTATGCATTCCTTTACATAATAAAAGTTACAAACGCGAGAAAATAATAAAAAAAAAAACCGTAGAAAATAAAATCCTAACCATTCCCTTTTAAGTTGTAAACCGTAGTGATTGCCTCGTTGGTGACGGCGGGAAGCTGGTCCGATGATGGGCAGCAATTGGATTGATTGGACATCCGCTGGGGGCGGACACTTCACACGGACGCTCACCATATCTTCGACTGGTGATTGCTCGAACACTCCAGATTCGTTTACTGTTTTGATTTCTTTGCTTGCACTGTCTGGACAGGTCCACTCCAATCTGCACGCTTCTCCCATCAAGAGATTAACTCAGTCATGAATCGTGGGTCTCGCACGATTTGTCCAATTCAATTGAATGAACTTTGCGGCAGACTTTGACCGCCGAGTTTGTTTCGGATGTTTCTTCTCAGAATAGTCGGCTAGAAAACACCGGAATTTTAGGTGATCGTTTAAAAAGATTTACTACCATGACATGAACTGTTATGGTTAACTAATTTACAAAATAAACATCTTTTTTGACACCGAACCTTTGAAGCTGAAATTTTCTCAATGGGTTGCGAAATATTTCTACAAGTCTGACACTCCCCGCCAAGAGAAGTAACTTGATGATTACTCATCCTCAAAAAAAAACTCGTTCTTACGAAAAGTCTAGCTGCAATTAGGCCCGGTATCCACCAAAGCGGAGACGAGAGGAGATGTGTCGTAATTAACCAATAGAATATTGTATTGTGCTCAAGCATTGTATTGTGCTGCAGCTAAGCGCTGTGCTGTCAAAATGACGCAATCTGATTGGTTGTAAGACACATCTCCTCTCCTCTCCGCTTTGGTGGAGTCCGGCCCTTACACTGCGTTTGCAAATCCCTGATTTGTGTATAAAACAAAAGTTTGCAGGCCCAAGTTTAGTCTCGAAGGACCACAAGCTCGGGCCAAATGCTTCCTTATTCCTGCCGAGATCATTCCCATGATAAACAGATTCTACGAAAATATTTGTTTCTTATTAAACGTCGTGGTTTTATAACGATTTCTGCTACTGAATGTAATTGAATGGAATTTATTACTGTGGAATTAATATGAAATTATATGGTTGCTTCAGTATTATTTAAATATATTACAACTACTGAGAGATATGCCAAAGAGTATATTTCTTATTAGGATTTTATGCCTTTGTTTACTTCCGTAGATAGCTGAGTCATGGTAGCAATTGCTAAAAATCTTGTACTTAATGTACATATTTATTTAACCTCAGTTCACAAACCCAAACTTAAGTAGCCTCTTGAACCCATATCTTCGATAACCTCCTCACCTTAGGCATTTATCACAGGCAAGCGACCCCGCGGTATACGCCTAGCATTTCATATGGAAATTAACGTGCTTATAAATCATTCGGGGTGGCAGCTTTTTCATTTGGCGTCTACACGTAATCACGCGTTATCAGCCTGGAATTATGAGCTCCCGAACATTTTGAACGTGACGACAAGAAATTAAGACGTTTTGGCTACAATCTGTCAGCAGTGAAGGTTGAATTTTGATTGAATTTGATACTAGAACGTTCCGTAGGTTATGTATGCAAACTAGTAATACTTTGAACACACATGCGGCTATGAAATTACTTCACTGATTTCGGTCAACTTTTAAAACTAGCAGTTACCTGCAATTTACTGATTCATGATTGATGCAATCTAAGCTTCTCCCAAGATTTACACAAGTCCGGTTTGGTCAGCAATTACCTACTCATCATACACGTACTAAATAAAATGTTTTTCACAAAATAATGTCTACAATACAGAATCTCATAATTTTGTCAGTGATCAACTCTTCTAAACATATCTATGTATCTTTATCCTTATTTATCACCATCCAAGGTGTCAAGTAAATAGCTAACAATCCGGTATCATTGCGCTGTGTCAATTTGTCACGCGCAGAAACATTAGTCATGCCGCAAACTTGAAGAGGCTCTCTTTAGCGCACAATACTTAGTGTTGTGCAAAGATTATTTGTTACCTGTCGCTAAGACGCTTATGGCCATTATTTCTATTATTAGATGAGGTAATGTAATAGTTGTGAGACGGCTATGTTACCTATATAAGTATTGTAAAATGAGAAGATTGTATTAACAGGGCATGCTGTACTAGTTGATGCAATATAAAGGTCATAAGAAGCTATCGATGCATTTGCACAATACTTTAGTTCTGTTTACCACAGTAATATTCCAATTCTGGACCCGGAAATAGCAAAGCGAGATACTGTCCAACAACACTGGGTGAACCAAATAAGCATTGCGCGTATTAATTCTACGCAATTGAGACGAGCTGTGCAACATCTCAAAGTATCATCTGCTTATGGGCCAGATAATATACCAGCATTTTTAGTTAAGGACTGTCTTTCTGCTCTCGAGAAACCTCTTCTATATATTTTCAATCTTTCCCTTCAATGCTGTTCATATCCTAGCAGGTGGAAGATCTCAAGGGTAACACCTGTACCAAAAGCTGGATCATCCACTGACATAACTAATTTCAGACCTATTGCAGTGTTATCAGTTTTTGGGAAAGTATTTGAAACTGTTTTAAATAACCATATTTCTCTTCAAATCCATACCCTTCTAAGTGATTCCCAACATGGTTTTCGACCCGCACGCTCTACCTTAACCAATCACATCAGGTTCACTGATTATGTGAAGACTAAGATGAGGGCAGGATGTCAAGTTGACGCGGCATATTTTGACTTCAAAAAAGCCTTTGATCTAGTGGATAATGATGTGCTTTTATCAAAGCTTTCGTCATTAGGATTTGACACAAACCTATTAAAATTTACAGCGAGTTATCTCAAGGATCGAAAACAATATGTAAAAGTGGGAAATTACAGATCACAATATTATTTTACACGCTCTGGAGTAAGTCAGGGCAGCACCTTGGGGCCGACATTATTCCTCATTATGATTTATGATTTGCCTAGCGCCCTTTCCAAGGCTGAATGTCTTATGTTCGCAGACGACCTGAAGTTGTTTGTCTCTATCAGTGATCCTAAAGACTGTGAAGGATTGCAACGTGATATTGATGCGGTCGTTGAATGGAGCAAAACTAATAAATTATCCTTCAATGTTTCCAAATGCAAAGCAATATCCTTCACCCGATCACGTTGTCCTATTACCGTCACATACGAGTTGGCAGGAGAACCCCTTGAACGAGTTACTACAATACGGGATCTTGGGTTAACGCTAGACTCTCAACTGAACTTTCGCGAGCACATTAAAAACACATGCAAAGCTGCAAATAAATCATTGGGGTTTGTAATAAGAACATCGTACCAATTCAATAGTGTCCTTGTACTAAAGTTGCTCTACAATGCGTACGTACGCAGTAAATTGGAGTACAACTCAATAGTCTGGGGCCCACAAGAAAAACTTTACACCCTAATGATTGAGAGAGTACAGCGCAAGTTTGCCCGATACCTCTACAAGCGTGTATATGGGTACTACCCTGCATTCCTCTACCCTTCCATGTTTGTCTCTGGGATGATAGGTCTAGATACGTTGGAGCTTAGACGCAATTTCATGCACATAATGCATTATTACTTGTTACTGGCAAATAAAGTAGATAACCCATCGGTACGAGAATGTATTCATTTATTTGTGCCGGACAAGTATATACGCGCCACTGGACGACGGCAACATCCACTCCTTGCTTGTCCACCATCATGGCGCTTGCCTCAGGCCGCTAGTAGTCCTACTGGAAGAGCTGTCGAGCTAATTAATAAATTACTAAATTCAGGTCTGGATGCTGACATATTCTATGACAAAATAAACGAAATAGCAAAAAAGGTGTTACTATTTTTAAATAAATGTTGACTGAATTAAAATAATTATGATAGTCTTGACTTGTTTTTGTTTATTAATTTTATTGTTGACATGTTTTGTTTTTTTTTTTTATTATTATTATTATTAATATTAGTGTTGACATGTTTGGTTTTTTTGTTATTATTATTAATATTAGTGTTGACATGTTATAATTTATGATAATTTAATTCAAATATTTAATCTAATCTAGTATTGTATTGTATGACTTATTTTTATTTAATTGTGTTTTAATTTATGTATAATTCTATTTCATTTTCTTATTGAATTGTAGCATAACATATAAGCGTTTTGGGTAACTGTTAGCTTGTATTGTTCTTTACAAATAAATAAATAAATAAATAAATAAGACTTGGAATTATTGAAAGACCATTTTTCGCCTCAAAAGACCAAACTCATGCCGCCTTTTGCCAATAGCGGGAAAACGACATAAATAGAAATTTTAGGCTTGCTTTCCATTTTCAATTTCTTAGCCTATCATCAAAAGCCCAAAACACTAAACCATTCGAAACAACCTAGAGTATTGAAGCGTAGCATCCATTGTGTACACAACATAACACTTACACCAGTCAGCTCAACATATTAATACGGCGCAAATAAATGACACGTGCACATCGCTGGCTGCACACCCGTCTCCTGCCGTCTCCGTGTGTCTAAACCGCAATGGATGGCGCTCAGCAGTATCTTCGTCGCCCAGCCCCCAGATGCATCCCCTTGATAACTGCAAGCAATTATCGTTAGCCAGTTTCCCAGACACTGCTGATCATTTTAGTGTTATTACTTACGAAATGGAGGACTGCTTCGTGTGTTGTTGGGTAGATAATTAATGAGAATCTTTTTGTACTGGTATTAAAGAAGAAGTTTGTGATACTTGTGTAAAGTTTTGCAAAAAGTTGGAGGACAAATACATTTAATAAATTGAAAAGCTTGACAATCTAGGTTAGGTTCAATACGAGTCTACGTATACTTTCACAGTAATTAAATTAATTATTTATGTTAAACGTTTATATTCCCTATGGAATGTGTAGAATACCTATGTATACGCGTCAGAAACTTATGCTTTAATTAAACAGGTTTCATATGTATAATCAGCGATGAATATTTAAAAACTAAGTATATTAACTTATTTAAAAAATGCACAAATTTTGTCATTCAAAAGCCATTCAACAGAACGAAACCCAATTAACACCGACAGATAAAAAAAACAAAACTTAAACACGAATAAAGGTAAACCAACCAATTCGCAGCTTTGCAATTCGAACCGAAATATCGCTTAAAAAGTCTTAAACAAACCATGGAAAACCAACGTTTACCATCTGACCTCAGCGAAGAAATTCCCCCTTCAACCTGTAAGCGGTTAAAACAGCTGAACTGACACTTTGAATGCTAGTTAGTTCTGAGTAAACTGTCCGTTTAATTAAGACGTTTGTGAGGGCGATGGAGGTAGGTAAAGAGGGCAGCATGTGTCTGTGATTAGCGCTGCTAGAACGTAGAATCGTGATGGTAATACCTGGATAATTACAGGTGTGTGGTATCCGGACTTGAATTTATGTAGGCAGTTTAAGGTAGGACTTGGATATAAAGAGATGCACTATGTAGTCAGCAAGGCTTCAGCATGTGTTGGTAATTGGTAGTACTAGAACTCATAGTGATGGCAATATATGAAAAAAAAACAGTTCTATTGGGGCTTATAAAGAGATGTACCGTAGAGTGAGGAAGGCTTTAGCATGTGTTGGTGATGGTGATTAGTGGTGATTCCACCACTAATCACCATCACCATAGGGATATGGTAGTAGATCGTGAAAGTAATACACGGAAAATAACTGTTATATCGGGACTAAAATTAGTGTAGGCAGTTTTAGGTAGGTTTTCGATGTAAAGAGATGCACCATACTTCATCATCGGACTTTCACAATGTTAAAACTTTTAAAATACTTTATTGTTCTTATGTCCGCAGCCACGTACGCATCGCTGATATGGAACCTCAATTATCATACTTACATTGACAGGATTGAAAGCATTCAAAAATGTTTTCTACGATTTCTGCAATTTAGAACACGTAAATATATATCCGGCTATGAAGAACGGTGTAGGCAATTCCATATGTTGCCACTTTATGAACGCCGATGTATTGCTGATGTCATGTATCTGTCTAAGATAGTGAATAGTAAGGTTGACTGCCCTGAATTATTATGTAAAGTGGGATTAAGAACACACCCTAAAACTTTGCGTAATCCATGTCTTCTTTATGTTCCTCCCGTTAAGAGTACTTACAGGCGTAATTCTTATCTTGTAAGAGCTAGCAGGTCCTTCAATGATCTTTCTCGTCAGCACGATTTCGATCTATTTCATACCAGTGTTTCTCAAATCAAATCTATCTTAAGTAAGAGTTTCTTCTCTTCATAATTGCTAATGTATCATTAGATATCTTTAGTGTAAGTTTTTAATAGAAGTAGTGTAGACCCAGTGTCATAAGAATTAATATCTTTAATTTTCTAACTAGCGTACGTAAGCTTCTGTTCGTCAACTGACTGCTCTGTTTTTTTTATGCACCGTTTTTTATCTGCGGAAACTTGTAAATGGCCACTGTTTTTGCACACTCATGAACCATAACTTTGTTAGCTGTAAGTTTTCCAAACATAATAAAATAAAATAAAAATACAGTAAGGAAGGGTTCAGCATGTGTTGGTGATTAGTAGTGCTAGAACGTAGGGGTACTGTACCTAAGTAGATAGTGATGGTAATACCTGGAAAATTGCAGTTGTATTTTATTTTTATATATATTGCCTTGAATTAGTGAAGCCAGTTTTAGGTAAGACTTAGGAGTAAAGAGATAGAGATAATGAATATAGAAGAAAATGACGAGTCACTGTACGGACGTGTATGGTAGTGCGATGTAACAAACCACTGGTGCTTGCCGCGGCATATGTAACAAAATAATGGGTCAAAATTTAAATACGGAGAGTATTTATATTTTACTTTTAAGTTAATAATAATTGATTTCATAATAAAATGTAAGATGTCTAAACCTAAATACAGCTATATGAAACAAATTCTGGGGAACAAGCGAAAATAACAAAGCTCAGAGATCCTTTTGCGTCAGTAAATATCATTCAAATTACATGGAAAGATTCCATCCTCCCATCTAAACCCAATAAATCATAACTTGTAATAAACTTTGTAATAACGTTTCAGTAACAGCTCTAATAGAATCGTGATTGACACAACATCAATTAAATATTGAGCCGGTGATGTATTTAATGCAACATGTCATTAA
The DNA here is from genome assembly GCA_033675125.1 of Athetis lepigone. Classification (NCBI taxonomy): domain Eukaryota; kingdom Metazoa; phylum Arthropoda; class Insecta; order Lepidoptera; family Noctuidae; genus Athetis; species Athetis lepigone. The sequence goes on along the minus strand of CM066215.1, from coordinate 425,255 downwards.
TTACCTGGAATTATTTATCAACTGGTCGGCTGGCTTGTCGACCAACTATTTGTTCATGGTGGGATTCAAAGTAATAAGCATTATTTGAAACGACTTTTTGACGCCACGGTTGAAGTTGTTTAGCGCCTGGATGCTGCACTGCGTGTTGAGGGTTCAGTTCTTGGTATCATCATCTTCCTAGCCTGACGGCGCGTTAGTGTTCCACGCGCGCCTCAAAGAAAAGAAGTCAGCACAGGAAGGGGCCCAACAGGGCCAACGCCTGCCGGGGTTGCGGAATGTTTATAATAGTTACCGTGACCCTGGAACATAAAGGGCAACCGAAGGAACATGAGTGGGTTTTAGTCAGTAAGAGTCTGAGACGCCCTCACGCCGCACCCAGGACGGGAGCAGTCATTTGATGATTTCCCACTCACTCACCAAAAAACAAAAAAAAAACATCTTCCTAGCCTTTTTCCCAATTATGTTGGGGTCGGCCTCCAGCCTAACCGGATTCAGCTGGATACCAGTGTTTTACGTGAAGCGACTGCCTATCTGACCTCCACAACCCAGTAACTGGGCGACACGATACCTCTTGGTTAGACTGGGTTCAGTTCTTGTACGGAACAAATATTTATAACTACTGGTTCACAGTCAGGTTGTATGTGTATGTGAATTATATTTTTAAATGGATCTATGTTACAGGGAAAATCCGAGTCATAAGTCATTTAAGTCATAAGTCAAGTGTGAGAAAACGTAAAAAAAAAACAAATAAAAAATCTTTTGCTTACGTCATTACGTCTCACATGGTAGCTAAAAACCTCTTAATTTAAGCTTGTCGTAAATGCGTTCTTAACGTCACCTGCTTAGGTTCTTGCCAAACTTTATGGGTCAAGTAGTTTCCGAGATTTTGGTGATTACTAAGCGAATGAGTGAGTGCTATGGCATTTATAATTATTGCTTTAATAATTGTTTATTTTATCACGGCAGTATTTTTCTTTACTTTAATGTATTTACTTTTAGTTTAATTTTTTCGTTACCTCCTAATGATTAAGTATCCGGTGTTCATCGCAAGACATAAACATAAAAAAGTTTAAATACATTTTCCTTGTTTAATTTTAAAAGGGTTCTGCAGTAGATAATGAAAAAGATGTCCTAACAAAAGGGAAAATGTTAGCAAAACTTATTTCAGTATTTGCCAAAAAACTCGGCACAAACAAACATACGTCCTAAACTCTCATTTAGAAACACAACAAAAGTAGCGTCAACAAAAACTAGCCAAGGTCGACAGCGGGGAAAAACGACAATTAAACGCGCCATTAAGTTTTTGTGCGGACCGTACCGCGCGTCGCCACTTTTTGTTCGACCGCGGACCGGTTCGGACGTCTCGTGCGTTATAAGCCCTATTTACAATGAGCTAATTGATAATTTTGCTCGCGTAATTTGACCTCTCAGTCCTCTGCGATATAAGGAGGAAAACTTAACAAGAAAAGCATCTTATAGTATAAAAAGCTCTCATGATCTTTGATTTTGAATTGCATTATTAGCCTCGTTATATATTGAAGCTATTTTTAGCTAAATGTCGATTTGCATTTTGACTAGTTGATCGGAAACCGACTGACACAATAAATATATTTTGTGGTCGCCTTTCACAGTTTCGTTCATCCGTTTGATTCGATTCTTGATAAATAGTGCAATAGCGACCTTAGTCTATTGATATTTTCAATACCTTATTCATTTTATTGCAAAATATTGTAGAGTTGCTTACGCCAATGGTACTCATTCGTAGATCTTGGACAAACGTTACAGGTAGTCAAAAGCCAAAAATCCGACAACCCATCAGACAACCAAGCGTATCGTGTTACCTAAAAACTGGAAGTCTAATCGGTGGTTGCTTCATTAAGAGCACTGGAGTTCAACTGAATCTCGTCAGACTGGAAGCGAACCATAACACACCTAGTGTATAAATAAGCCTAGAGAAATGATGATAAAACAATTGAAAATCTAGCTTGCACATAGCATTCTAGAACACATTAATACCGACGTAACCCAAATACAATACACGCCTCATAACTATGTTCTACTCAAAAATAGTTTTAAATTGCAAATGCAATTATCTGAACTGACCGCGTCGTGGGCAATGCTATGCAAGTTTTAATTACCAACCCCTGCATAATTGCACGAATCGGAATGGAGTGCTCGTCTCAATGTGGACGTGCTACCAAGGGTGGATTTATTAATTATTGTGTTCCTGTGTTTAATTAAAGGGTATTGTGTCTAGGCGCGATGGGGTCGGGTGAAAGGCGTCAGTGTAGTCTTTAATATGTAGCTAGATGTCCAACAGACTTGGCTTTGTTACCCGGCGACTCTTTTCCTTTTTATTGGAAGTCTGTCGATAGAAGGGCTTTAGATTTTCAATTCTTTCCAACTTGTATTGGTTTTCTACTGTTGACTATAAATAAATAATAAATATCTTGAGACAACTCACACACGGCCTTTTGTTCGCAAACTAAACACAGCAAGTGCTGTGGTAACCAGTCAATTGATATAAAACTTATATGTATACTTTAAAAATGCATAACTAAATTTCACACAGACATAGAATAAACAATCAATATTTGTGTTCATTACTCAAATATTTGTCCGAGGTGGAAATGGAACCCACGACCTAATAGCCGGGCCTATAGGCACAAGCCGGGTTTAGAAGTCAGAGTCACTAACTACTAGACAACAGACCAATCAACGCTCTCCATTGTCCATTCATAACTTCGGACCGAACTGCAAATAAATCCCTCAAACTTCTAACTTCAATCCTTCCCAACTGCAATCCTCCCCAGAATATCAACTATCATCATTCGCACGTAACGAGCCGTCCGATGCACTACCTATAAAAAATAACAACGTTAGACAGGGACGCAGCTATCTGGGCTTCAGGAAGTGAAAAAGAGACGGGAGGTAAGGGCGTTGAAGCTCAAATTGCGGTGTTCCCATTGACATTACGAGACGGTGGGCCCATTCGTTTTTATGTGATGAAAATGAGCTTGTAACATGAAATTTAATGAGGAATAATAATTTCACTTTATTTGGACGACGAGTTCGATGGATGTGTGAAAACTCGTTAACACTCACTTTCAATAAATGTTATGTTATGCGTTTTCGACTTGCAATTTGAGAATAGCCATATCGATCAGTTTGTTGCTGACAAGAGTTGTAGACATAGTAATAAAGACTAAATATAATAATATTGAAAAGCATGTCCTGCTTTTTCGGCTTACAATGCAGATTTTAAAATTGCATTTTATTTTCTGAATTTTGTTTGGAAAGTTTAATTTTCATGTTTTATATTTAAAACAAATAGGTTGCCATTATAATAAGGTAATGTGCAATATAATGGAATTAAGGAAGTAAGAAAAAGTTTCGGCAGAAGATTAATTTAATTAAATACGTACGGAGTGCCGGCCATCGCACAAGTTTCGGCAACTTTTCCTGTAACGGACGGCACACGGCTGTTTCATACGTTTTATTTCAGTCAAATATTCCTATATTCTACCTTAGTTCCTCATTAGTCTTGTGGATACAAGTGCGACTGCTGGTCCTGTATTCCTGACTTTTGGAGAAAACAACAAGGGCTATTGAAGGTAAAAAACTACTAAGTTAATGATTTTTTTCACCTTTGCTCCACGCTTTAAATGTCACTTATAACCTGGGTACGAGATGAAAACTCACATTCACAAATTGCTTGCCCAATACCTTTCTGTAGGCCTAGGCATACAAAAAATTTTTTCAGTGAGGGAATCTCAGAGGGTCATAAATGAACTATCTACTAAACCTTTCGACGACCAAGCGACCGCCGGATGTCGGGCTGCTATTGTATTTCTATTGTGTCTTGAATCACGTGTGTTTGAAGGTTTAATATATGATTAATTGATTATCACAATATTAGTAATAAGTTTTTAACATACAAAACATAGCAATACTTACAAACGTCCGAGAAGCCTCGCATGCTGAGCGCTAGCCCTTTCGTGCAAGTGAGTGTGTAATATTTTATTTTTATTTAAGTTTGTGTATTTACAATGTAAACTTGCGAAGCACGAATAAACCGTTTTTCTTTCTTTCTTCTTTCCACGTGGCATGAGCGTGACGTATCCGACACGACGGAGATTAGTTACGTGATGTTAGTAAACAACAAGGCCTATAATTATACGATACTTATCATGCATTAATAGTAGATAGGTAATTTATATCCCTCTAAGGTGGGAACCTCACGGAAAAAATATTTTGTATGCCTAGACCTACGGAAAGGTATCTAGCAAGTAATTTGCGATTGGGTGGACTCTCTGGTTTATTTCACAAGCTGTAACCAGTTACTTTCTTTAAAAAATTGATCATCGCCCATTTCTGTCTTGATTTTTATCACCCTAAGGGTTATTGTATATAGTAGGGAAAATATTGTCAGGTACTTAAGTCCTCCAATAAGTAGCAATCCCTATTCTGTCTGCATATGATTAGAACCAACTCTTTGATGCCTTATAAAAGGAGGAGGTTTCTACTTGATGTGGAGGACTTGTAAATGTTTCATCATGCTGAAAAGCTCAATTTAGAAGAGCCGAATCAAATAATATCCTCCAAAAAGTTCTCCTGAGACTAATATCTTTCCCCATTATATCATTTATCAATACTACAATGCCTCATAAACTCATAATGCAAAGTACATTTGTGTCTAAAAATAAGCAATGAATGTCGTGAAGGAAGGTAGTCAAATAATTCTTTATATTCAAACAAGATCATTACTGTTGTCAATGGGTGACATAATTTATTTTGCGCCTCTCAACGAGCTTGCGAAAGACTGACAAAGGGGCAGTGAAAGAGCGGCCATGAGTGGGGCAAGGTAGAAGCGAATGTTTTTTAATATTTTATAGCAAAGGAATTAAAAAGAATTCGAATATTTTGACTGATGGATGTGCCCCTTCGCCCAAGTAATTCTTCATATTCTGTTTTGTCAAAATTGTAATCTATTTGGACAATATGTGTAAGCTCTCTGTTCTTTAATCCACCTGTGCTGTGGGACAGAAGGATTATAAATGTCAATAAGAAAAAAATGGCAAATACGTCAAAACTCTTTATTTTGTCTCTTCAAAACTAAAGTAATTATTAGCAATTGTTTGACATGGTAATGCTAATGTTTTACATTAATGGGTACAATTCTTATAATCATCTTGGATTTCATTTGTTTTTTTTAATAACGCCAGCAGTAGGGTTTCATTAATCATTTTAGCTTTCCGCTGACGCTTATCACTTGGTGATGAACGTGGCAGCATAAGAGGGCGGAATAAAGTCCCATTGAGTGTAGGCACAGTGTAGTGGTGTAAGCCTGCATCATCGCTCAATGGACTCTCGGCTTCCTTTATGACTAATCATCTACTTCTGGCCCCAGGTCACACCTAGTTGATTTTCTTATTTATAATTATTTAAAGGTGTGACGTAGTTTTAGTTAGACTAATAATATTTTCAGCAATCGTAATATCGCGGTCTTAACGTTGATAATGTTTGACTACTTACATTGTCGTGAAGGACCAAAAATGCTCATTTAGAAGAAACCAAAAAATAATTAGGTCCTAAAATCTCTGCCTAACGTGTTTCCTTGATAAATAGTGACCAGTATTTTATTATCTTAGTAAATTTTAATTTTAGACTCCAAGGACCAAAATGTTTAAAACACTAGTTAATTCAACACTTATGTACCAACATATAATAAAATCACAAACCCTCAGATTAACTACAATACCATGAATGTCCCATCAATACTAACGTCTCATTTCCTTCATCTTATTCTTTCGCTAACTTGGTCCTTATGGAGCCATAATAATACCTATCTAATGTTGCGGAAATCTTTTCATAAGCGATACAAAGTTCCTTTCAGCTTGTTTATGGGTCCCATAAGGAGGATCCTATAGAGAATGCTAACACGAAGTGAGGCGATGTAAGCAGGAATCGATGGGTTTATTTTGTTAAGAGTTTTTGAGTGATTTTGGGGTTTCAGAGCGGGATTTGTGTGGTCTAGTAACTATTCTGGATTTAATATTAATATGATAGCATTTTGTTGTCGTTGTGGTGACGTGATGGCCCAGTGGATAAGGCACCTTACCTCTCGTGTAAGAGGTTGTGGGTTCGAATCCGGGCAAGTACCAATGTGACTTTTTCAATTCATATGTACTTTCTAAAGTTTATCTTAGACATCACAGACATCCCGTGCCTCGGAAAGCACGTAAAGCCGTTGGTCCCGGTTGTCATTCGTAGATCTTTGACAGTCGTTACTGGTTAGCCAGAAACTCTGACCAGTCTGACCAAGAGGTATCGTGTCGCCCAATTACTGGGTTGTGGAGGTCAGATAGGCAGTCGCTCGACGTAAAACACCGGTATCCAGCTGAATCCGGTTAGGCTGGTAGCCGACCCTAACACAGTTGGAAAAAGGGCTAGGGAGATGATGATGATGATAGCATTTTGTCAGTTCTCTTTCATTGCAGTTATTTTACTATCTTAGTGTTACGTGAGCTCTTATCTATTATTTATTGTGGCGAAATCTTAATGGACTATCCTATCGTCTGGGCAAGGCGGAAGGATGTGCTGGACTCTTACCGGCTAAAACTTGGTGTTACCGGAGGCACGAGATTCGCTCTTGTCTGAGAGTTTCAATAAAAGATAAGTTACACCATCAGTAATTTATCTATTAACTATGCCCATGGGCGTAGCCACACTGGGGCAAGCTGGGGCGCTTGCCCCACCCTGGCTCTGATCATTAGGTGCCTAACTAAAAAAAAATTAGAAAAAATCTTATACTAACATGATTCTGATACTAACAACAATCATAATATTACGGATATTGAACGTACTGGAACCTTGCTTAGTGCGGCCGTGACTCCAGTGCGTCCAGAATGGCTATGTTTAATGACAATTGAGCTTAGTACCTATCAGTTACCTAAGACCCTACTGACTATAAACCTAGCCCTATAACAATAACCTCGCACCCTAATTACCCTAATGCCCTACCCTACCATACAAACCGAACCATACAAACCACACCAGTCGTACACTACGTTGGTGTTACGTGAGGGATGTCTGTTACAAGGAGACCTACGGTAACAGACGGAAGTTGGGTAGGAATAGGGTGTTGTATACGTCGTGCGATGTACACAGGAAATGGTTTTCTCACTGCCAATCCCACAGACTCATAGGATCGATGATGGCTAAAGGTGTCTTGGCCACAGTGAGAGGATGTTGTTGGAGATGAATCAAACTCGACTCCCGCTTGATGACTAATTTATTTACAATAATTAATGTTATTATATACAATTTTTGTGGTCAATACACATTGACGGCTATTTACATGTGTGTTGTCGGTGTATTGAGCCGATGAAGCACAGATCTCAGTAGGTCAGATCTTAGCGCTGACGGTGTGCCGATGATGCGGCGTGTGCGACAAGTGCATGTTCAAAGGTTGAACATTCTGCCGCCTCTCAGGAGCTGGACTCCAATTGGTATAATTCAATGGTTTCGTGTTGGTGTGGTACGCTGTGCACAGTTTCCGTTGTGCCAGTGGGTTGTCGTGTAGCTTGGTGGTTGGATGTCACGTTGGCAGCTGCCCGGTTTTGTTCACCTCCTGGATGGTAAGCTGGTTCGGGACTTGTCCTTCTGCTCGTGCGCTGCATTGTGACTCTCGTCCATCTCAGTATTGATGGACCGTAGTACACTAATAACACAAATAATACAAACATTATTAGACAAGCTATTGTATTTGTTACGTATGTGTGAGTACTAATTTGACTCCAAACAGTACTATCTAATTCGGTGTGTAGGGCGTTTTCTTCATTAACTAAATGCTGAAGAATCTCCTTTGAACTACTTATGATTTCTTCTTTGCTAATGTTAAGAATAGGTTGAGTCACTATGTGTGTATTTATGGGAAAGTCTATTTGTTTTGAGTATGATGTTACTATTGGTACTGAAACAGTTCTTTTGGCAGTTAATATGTTATTAGTCGTCTTAATAATGCAGTTATCTGCGAGTCGTATTACACCAACATCTTGGAGCTCAAGTTCTTGTCTTTGTCCATCACAAAGTATCGAAGTTGTAATCCGATCTCTTACAATGAACAACCAGGTATTTGGCATGTACAGTTGTTTCCATATTATTTTATTCGATAATTGAAACGTTTTGGTAGGGCATTTCGTTTGTGTCTGGTTTTTAAACAGCTGGTTAACAATGCAATTTTCATTTAATTGCATGTTCTTCACGGCCCCAGGAAAGCAAATAAAATGGTTAGTCCATTCTAAACAACTTTTGAACTCCTCATAGCTTAGGTCAAAATATAGTTCGTTGTTGTAATCCAATCCTATGTAAGCTTTAGTTACTTCTAGACTTTGGACAGACTTATCAGAGTTTCTCCTTGGAACTGCTGTTATATACATTAAGGTGTATTTGGTTATATCTTGTATAGGAAAATATGAGTATACTTTTATATGTGTGTTGTTTTCAGAAATTTTGGTGTCTAGCAATTGCTGCTGAACGATTTTCAGATTAGCAGGCAATTTCTCGTTTGCTAATGATATCAAGTCACTGACGTTCTTGGGTGTTAGTACACTATATACTGTTGCCTTGGTTAAGTATATTTCTAACAGTCCGTTATAATAATCCATTCCATTAATTACTTTCTCCGTCAGTTGCGTTAATAATACAGCAGCACATAGTTCCAACTTCGGTATTGTAGTTTTGTGCTTTTTTGGCGCGACCTTTGATTTAGCTTGTAATAGGGTTATATTATAGGTATTATCATTTTTTATTCGACAGTATATAACTGCTCCGTAGGCCTTGTCAGAAGCATCACTAAATCCGTACAGTTCCACTATGGATTTTTTTGAAAAATAACACCATCTTGGTATGGAAATTTTCTCAATAGTCTTCAGTTGTGTTTGTAGTTCAATCCATCTTGTTTTAATAGTTTCCTCTACGGGCTGATCCCACTCTGTGCCATTTGTCCATAGTTCCTGGATCATGAGTTTCATGGTTATGACAATAGGTGCTAGCCATCCCAGAGGATCGAATATTTTAGCGATTTCTGATAAAATAAATGGTTTGGTTGGTTTTTCATTTTGAATACTAGTAATTTGAAAACAAAAACTATCCTGTAATGGTGACCATAGTACACCTAAGGATTTTCTAGTTTCATCGAACGGTATTTTCATTACTTGGTCATCTTTGCTTCCATTAGGTATATTTTCCAATAACTCTGCGCTGTTAGACGACCATTTTCGTAATTTAAATCCGCCTTTTCGCAGCATATTTATTAGATTTTCTTGTAGGATTTTTGCCGACTCGATACTGGTATCTCCGATAATACGTCATCAACGTAAAAATCCTTGAGAGTCCTTTGGCTGGCTAATGGATAATTCGCTTTTTCATCAACAGCAAGTTGCTGCAGCGTTTTAATCGCCGAGTACGGGCAGATGCGGTTCCGTATGTCACAGTAGTTAACTCGTATTCATCGATAATATGTTTTGGAGACTTTCTCCATACTATTCGTTGATATTTAAAGTCTTGTTTGTTGATTTTAATGTACCTATACATTTTTTCGATGTCAGCTATAAATGCTATTTTGTGTTTACGCCAACGTAACAGAATAACTGCTAAATCTTGTTGTAATCTTGGTCCCGTAAACAAATTATCGTTTAAACTTATGTTGGTACTCGACTTACTCGACGCATCAAATACTACTCGTAGCTTAGTGGTTAACGATTCTTCCTTGATCACAGGTTGGTGTGGTATATAGTATTTCCCTTGGTAATAGTCAGATCTAATTACTTTCCTCATATGGCCCATTTCTAGATATTCATCAAGGAACTCTTGATATTTCTTCCGCAAGTTTTCATCTTTGTCAAACTTTCGTTCTAATTGTAACAGTCTGGCAACCGCTTTTTTACGCGAATCCCCGTAATCTACGTCGTGATTCTTGAATGGCAGTTTAACTGTGTACGTGCCATCTGGATTTCTAATAGTAGTGTTTTTGTAATAGTCTTCGCAAGCCTGATCCTCGTTAGATAATTGGTATTTTTCGGGAATTTCTTCTAATTCCCAAAACTTGTTTAGTTGTTGTACTTCTGTAGTACGTGTCATCATACTGATAACTGTTTTAGTATTGACAACAGTGCCGCAAATGCCGGATAGAATCCACCCAAACTCGGTATTTTGAGCGATTATTCCGTCTTGCATCTTGTATAACCCGTTTAGTAGTAAGTTACTGTATTCTTGAGCGCCCAATATAATATCTATTGGACCTCTTTTGTAGTATGTAGGATCGGCAAATAGTTTGTTTTGTAAACAGTCTGGCTTTAGTTCTGGTACATTTTTCTCTGGCAGACAGCCAGTTAATTTTGGTAATATTATAAGAGTGACCGGCAACCTATATTCACTTGGAAATCTAGGCTGTAACGTGACATTGATGCAGCTTTTCGATGTCTTAGGTTGTTCGTCAGCAATCCCGATTACTTCGGTATGTATTTTAATACGTGGGTACGCCAATAGTTGGGCAACCTCTTCCGAACAAAATGATGCCTCTGAACCTTGGTCACATAAAACCCTGAGTAATTGCGATGTCCCATCCGACGAGTAAATCCTTATAAGGGCTGTCGCTAGTAATGTAGTTTTTGGTATAGTATTTTTGTGAACAGTAGACATGTTAGACACAGTTTTCTTCATGGGTTCACTTGAAGACGGGGTTGACATGTTCTCTGACTTGCCTTTAGTTTGTTTTATAGTACTATTGTTGTAGTTTTGGTGTAAATAGGAATGATGACCCCGTTTCCCACAGTATCCACATGTTTTCATGCTGTGACATTTTGTCGACGTTTCATGTGTCAGGCAATTTTTGCACATTTGTTTTTCGTTTACAATCTTATTTCGATCTTGAACTGATAGCGATTTAAAAGTGGCACACTGGTAAATGATGTGTTCGTGACTTTGACAAAACCAGCATACACTTTTATTTATTTGTTTGATTGATGTATTTGTTGACTCATAGCGCGATCTTTGAACCACCGATTCTTCCCTCCACGAGTGTGAAGTTTCGAGACACTTAAATCTTTTCTCTAGAAATTGCATCATTGCCGACAAATCTTGTAATTTATTCGGCTCTTTTAATTGGTGTTCGTACTTTTCATCGGTTTCCGAGTCCCATATTCTACTAAGTATCCTTGTTAAAATAGGGTCCCAAGTTGAAATGTCGATGTTTTGACTTTTTAGTGCTTCTAGATTCTCGTTGAACGTATCATGAAGATTTCTCAAGTTCGTGGCATTACTTTTATTTATTTTTGGCAAACTCAGAATATTATCAATATGTTTAGTAATAATCATTCTTTCATTTTTGTATCGTCTTGTCAGCAGATTCCATGCAGTTATGTAATTCGCGTCACAAACTGTTAAATGCTTAATCAGTTTAGCGGCGTCGCCTCGAACATGTGTTTTTAAATACTGCATTTTTTCCGTGTCACTTAATGACTTGTCTTCGTGTACTATTTTCAAGAATAAATCATAAAAGGAATTCCATGACTCGTAACTTCCACTAAATGTTGGAATTATTATTTTTGGTAACTTAGCCGAGGTTTTATGGTTGCTGTTTGTCGATTTTTGCCCAATTTTTGTAGACAAATTTTCTATTACAACGTCGAATTCCGTTTGTGTTTTCTCAAACATATTTTCTTGAAAATAGCTATGTTCCAATGTACTATCTTCCATTAGAATGATAACATGAGTTTCTTCAATTTCTTGCCATTGTTTTTGTAATGTAGTCACTAACGATTCCAAATACCAGCTTGCTTTCTCTTCAGTCATCGACTGAGTTGCCAATTGTAACTTTTTCTGAAGCTGATTAATTCGAAATAATTGTATAAACAATTTTGGTGATCTCATGCCTTCTTCCTCTTCGGGTTTTATATCTTCTGGTTCATATAGTTGGTTTACTACTTGTATTCTATTCTCGCATTTCAGCAGGTATTCCATAACCTGCGTATACAGTGTGTTGATAGAACTAAAGTAGTCGGTGGTGATGTATTTGTGATCACACAACACATCTTGGTCTTTTAATACTCCATGGTTTTTGGATGTTCTGGTAAATAGTTCTGTGAGTCGATTTCTTCTCTCCGTTATGTATTTTAACGTTTTTCTTGATGGTGAGTCTTTCTTGATGTTGGTGAATATTTGTCTTAGTTCATTGTAATCTGCTTCTTGACTTCTTATTAGTTCATTTATTTGTTGTATGTCCATTTTTCCTAACTGTCCCTACTAATCCTAATCATTAACAACGTTACGCACAAGTACGTAGGTATGTCAGTCTCAGTAAGGCGTGAGAATATGACAATCACTATACATACATCAACCAAGCGCTTTTGATTGCGCTAGTTTGAAGTAAATAAGTACGTCGTCAATCATTAAATACAACGTACCTAACAAAATTTTTCGCTCGAAGGACCAAAATGAACGTACTGGAACCTTGCTTAGTGCGGCCGTGACTCCAGTGCGTCCAGAATGGCTATGTTTAATGACAATTGAGCTTAGTACCTATCAGTTACCTAAGACCCTACTGACTATAAACCTAGCCCTATAACAATAACCTCGCACCCTAATTACCCTAATGCCCTACCCTACCATACAAACCGAACCATACAAACCACACCAGTCGTACACTACGTTGGTGTTACGTGAGGGATGTCTGTTACAAGGAGACCTACGGTAACAGACGGAAGTTGGGTAGGAATAGGGTGTTGTATACGTCGTGCGATGTACACAGGAAATGGTTTTCTCACTGCCAATCCCACAGACTCATAGGATCGATGATGGCTAAAGGTGTCTTGGCCACAGTGAGAGGATGTTGTTGGAGATGAATCAAACTCGACTCCCGCTTGATGACTAATTTATTTACAATAATTAATGTTATTATATACAATTTTTGTGGTCAATACACATTGACGGCTATTTACATGTGTGTTGTCGGTGTATTGAGCCGATGAAGCACAGATCTCAGTAGGTCAGATCTTAGCGCTGACGGTGTGCCGATGATGCGGCGTGTGCGACAAGTGCATGTTCAAAGGTTGAACAGATATTATGATTGTTGTTAGTATCAGAATCAGAAAGTTACACAAAAAAAAAATAGTCGACATGAAAAAAAGTGCGATCAAAACATGATCAAAACAAAAAGCGCGCACGATTGACCGAACGCGCGCATTGCAGCGGTCTTTTGAAACCGAGCCGTATTACCGTAGATAAATACACACATCAACATGGTCTAGGGATATTTCAATTAAACCTAATTAACAGTAATTCTATTAACTAACTGTTAAGACATCTACTTTAAAATAAACCTTGTTTAATAGCCTATCTAATCTGATAATACACTTTTCAGATAAAGTAAAATAAAAATAAAAAACTTAGAAGAAAAGGAAAAGCTCAGACACAATTTCAATCTTAACTTTACTTTTTAAACATCAAAACTTAAACAACACAACTATTTTTTTTATAAAAATTGTTATAAACTTAAAGAGTGTCGTGATGGCCCAGTGGATATGGCGCCCGCCTCTCGTGTAAGAGGTGGTGGGTTCGAATCCGGGCAAGTACCAATGTGACTTTTTCAATTCAAAGTTTCTAAAGTTTATCTTAGACATCACTGACATCCCGTGCCTCGGTGCGCACGTAAAGCCGTTGGTCCCGGTTGTCATTCGTAGAACTTTGACAGTCGTTACTGGTTAGCCAGAAACTCTGACCAGTCTAACCAAGAGGTATCGTGTCGCCCAGTTACTGGGTTGTGGAGGTCAGATAGGCAGTCGCTCCACGTAAAACACCGGTATCCAGCTGAATCCGGTTAGGCTGGCAGCCGACCCCAACACGGTTGGGGAAAGGCTAGGGAGATGATAATGTTGTAAACTTAAAATTAATAATCCGTGGATCCTTTTTAGACTCTCCTGACACATCTGCAGCGGATCTGCATACTCAAAACAAGGGTGTCAAAATCCTGTTGTGGAATACTGCCCCAAGTCCTGCTAAGATGCAAGAAAAGCTGGTTTTCATCCAAAACATCTTCAGGGAAATTCCTAAGAGCTCTTTTCTAGAGCACATCCCAGGCATGCTTAATAGGATTTAAGTCAGGGGATTGTGCAGACCAGTCTAAAGCTTGGATGCTGTTGTAACTTGTAACGATAGGCGCCGTATGTGGACGGGCATCGTTGTGCATTAGCTGGAAATTTTGTCCGATTTGCTGTCTATGGGGCAAGATTTCTCATCTCTGTATTTTAGGCAGTCATATTGCCTTGTATCATAATGAGGTCCGTTCTACCGCCGAGACGAATTCCTGCCCAAACCAAAATCGTGCCACATTGATATGCCTGAACGTGTTGTGGATGCTGCAGTCGATTTCAACGTCCAGGTTCACCCCAAACGCGTACTCTTTGCGAATCAGGATGAAATCCAAGTGACCATTGAGAATGGTTCCAGTTTTCGTGTGCAATAGCCCATTGTAATCTTCTTCCTCTCCTCTTTATGTGAAAGAAGGCGGGCGAAGGTCCATACATTATTGGGTTTGACTATACAGCAACGATTCTTGCATTATTCATTTTTAATATTACTATTATTAAAAAAAAAATACCAATATTTACAATTTCTACATGGGAGAAAAATAAAAATATAGGATGTTATTAGTCCATACAAAATTAGCTTTGTTTGTTTTGCAATAAACGCCTTGAATTGATAATTATGAATTATTGACTGGAAGTTTTGCATTATGATCAGGCTTGGTTTGAGTAAATATAAATCAGAAGTATTTTAGTAAAAGTAACAGTTTATGACCATGTGAACTTATTTTGAAATAAATTACTTACGACTGCGTGGCACATTGCTGTCTAACTGAAAGAATTCATTCCTCTTCTATTTAGCGCAAACGTACAGAAGAATTTATGCCATCAGGTTAATATAATTCAGATGTTGATCACTGATTGTATTTTACTTCGTAATCCAAGATAACTTATCAGTCCTATGTAAGAAATGCGTAGGTCGTTCGTCAAAATAATAACCGTCAGAATCCTTTATACGTAGCCAAAGTCGTAAAATAATACCAATCAAATAATTAAACCGCACGGAAACACTACAAAACATAATATCCACAATTGCAAGTTTAAAACCAACGAAGTGAATGATTTGTTTGACTTCAGATGTGACATTGACATGAGTTTTTACTGTGTGGCCTGTATAATAAAAAAATATATAACTTATTGCAACTTCATTGATTAAACATTATTTTGTGCGATATTTAAAACCTACATTATTTAAAATATATTATAAAACATGTCAACAGATGAAATCACGATTCAGTGTTTCTTCTGCAGATACTGTTTTATTTACTTGGTTTTACATTTCCATTTTAATCTTATTTCTACTGATCGATTAACATATTTCATTTGGCAACATTGTTAAAAACCGGAAGTGCAGACAGTCAGTAATGTTTTGAATAAATAATTAATTTACTATCCCATGACTAAATATCTTAATATTTCATGGTAAAAAATAATAAATCTTGAAAAAAATATTGATAAAGTTTTCATTAGTGTAATATAAAAAGCCCAGATTCGCTCGCCTCCTTTGTACCTATTTTACTTAGGTATTTTGATAAGATTTTATTATTCTATATCTATGGTCCAGAGCGTTTTGGCGCGTTCGCTCTTCCCTTTCTCTAGCACCGCTCACACACTCACTCACACTCTTGGCAATAACATTACAAGATACAAAACATGGGCATGGCCAATACTTTTATAAAGATTTGAATAAACTAAATATTACATTTTATTAAGGTGCAGAGCCCAAATGGCTCAAGTTACAAAAAAGATACCGGGAGAGGGGGGGGGGGATAGGTTCACTTCTGCCCCATCCTGAGCCCAAGGCTGGCTACGCCCATGACTATGCCATACCGTGTCATTTAGCCTTATGTATTACAATTTACAGTAGAACTAGTCCACTTACCGCCCGATTTAGCGTTAAGCAAGGACAAACAAGACGTGTTTACATTATTATCAAGCCCTAATGATTCTCGAAGACACAGTCCCTTTCAAACGAAAGGCAAAAGACCAATTTCCCACGAACAGCGCGTACGCACGGGTCAACGACCTCGCACCTCCGTAACCTAGCAACGGTACCCGAGCCTTCACCTCCTTGAACTATATACCCACACGAAAACAAACCCAAACTTCCTTAAAACAACGTTCAATTTTCCTCGCATTATGACCGCCGTATCATGCGTGACTAAACCACCTGTGTTGTTGTCTAAGACTCTATGGCTATTGAAATAAAAGAGATTTTCGTTTGTATTAGTAAAGCGACCAGTCCATTGAGTAATGTGTGATTGACAGAGATATAGTTTATGGTTTCACTTTATTGTTTTAAGACGGATTGCATGAGTATTTCACAAAGTCATTCATACGAACATATTTAACGTATATCGTATCAGTAAATTAGGTAATGGTAAGTTTTCTAAGACTCTTGTATCATCATAAAAAAAAATAATTTAACCCATTCTAATATTGTCATCCTGACTCATATTAAAGTAGTCCTTTTATTAACTAATTTCTTTTACTGCAACAACATGGTTTAAGTGTGTTCAGAAAACGTAGTTATATTGAGGCTAGAGCTGAGCTTCAATCGGTCTGGAGAAGCCCTGTAGCAATTATTAGGCAATCTGTATCGTAGGACCAGGTTTAGCCGTAGAGAGGATACTGTATGGATTTAAGTAGTCCTTGGATATCTTGCAATACCTATTAACTATACTTTACAGTTTTTTTACTATGCCATATGCCATCTATCAGCTTTTGAGTTGGTCTCGTATGTTTCTTCTCAGAGTAGTCAGTTAGGAAACACCGCCCCATCGTTCACTTAAAATATCCAAAAAACTACTGACTTGTAAACCTACATAATTCATTTTAAATGGTCAAACGATCAAACTTATATTAATATGGTAAACTGATTGACCGACTGTTGATTTATCAACGCACAGCCCAAACTGCTGGTCCTAGAGTCATGAAACTTGCAGTGTGTGTTCTTTGTAAATAATAGGTAACCACTAAGAAACGATTTTTGGAAATTATAACCCTAAAGGGATAAAATAGGGGATAAAAGTATTGACATTATAATAATAAATATCCTTGGACAACTTACACATGGTCATCTGATCCCAAACTAAGCAGAGCTGAATGTAAATAAGTTATTTATTTATGTTATTTATGTTTATACTATGGTGATCAGACAAACATTTAGTCAATATTTTTGCCTTTCGAGAACTTCCACAGTATTCCTCTCACTCCACACATGACAGGGTAATGAGTTAATGACGTCATTACTCACGTGGATCTGAATATTATCATAATCGTGTTCGCGTCAGCTCCGCGATTCATTAGCCACTCAGCGGACTAAGAGAACACGCACACTCCACTAAATGTAGCATGGATTGACGTGACAAGAGTTACTATATTATTTATTGGTAAGACAGGTACATTTTAAGATTTATAGCTTACATGATGTCTAACAAAACTATACACATAGTTTGTCTGTTGGATCAAATAAAATAGGCTGGAAGTTTTTAATAATGAAGATTTGGACACCATTATTTTTACAGAACCACACCATTCGTACCAAAAAAACTGTTTTTCAAAGCAATATAATAAATTTTACTTTTTTTTCTCTAACCTGTGCTGTCCCACTGCTGGGCGAAAGCCTTCCCAAGTCCTTCCAGATTTCTTTATCCAACCCTCGTGGAAAGCGTCAAGGTCATTGCACCACCTTTTCCTGAGCCGGCCTCGGCGACGACATCCATCTTTTGGCACCCATCCAAAATATATTATGTTTACAAAAATCTATCACTTAATTATTGGTGATCTTTCAACAAACCGTCAGTGTCGACAACTTTTATTTTTAATATTCGTACATTCGTTGCAAACCCACATTGTTTCAATTTTGTAATTTGTACGTGATCGTGACAGACAGGTAAACAATACAGTTGTACGTATTATCTGCCATTTTCTATTGTATTCAGTTTGTTTTGCTGTGTAATTGACAGGTCACATTGACAGTGTACTTGGGGGGGTTAATGAAGCGTCAATGTGCGAATGTCTATATTTGTACTGAGTTGGACTTTTAATATATTGATAGGCCGTACTAATGACTCAATTAATATGAATACTTACAAAACTCTTCATTATCAAGCACGTCAAGATTTTTTTTTCAACACATGTCTTGGGAGTTATTTAATTTATTTATTTAAGGACAACCATCGTACATCAAAACTACATGAAAAGGTAAACATTCATATTTTATTTTATAGTGTCAAAAAGGGTTGGAACAAATTACACATGGTCATCTGATCCCAAGCTAAGCAGGTCTTGTGGTGACCAAATAACTAATATTATTAAAAATATACAACATATTATAAAAAAAAATGTGGGTTAAATAAAACAGGGACATCGTAAAAAACAACGTCAACGTCAAATTGTGTGACTTATTTATTGTCACAACCACTCTATTTCTCAACCATTTCTCAAATCTGGAAGAAAAATCAATTCTCACTCGAATAGTGTAAACGCAACATAACAGTGACGACAATTAGTGCGGCGTACATTAGTTGTCGCGATGTCGCGTTGACGCGGCGACGTGTTCGCGACATAATTCACAACACTCGTCGGTTGATAGCTGTGAGCACAACATTCATGGTTGCTCACTGTGGAGTCAGCAGAAACAGTTGAACATCGATTACTGATTTGGTTTTCTGTATAAATATGCAGATGATTTAAAATGGTTGAAAAAGTATGGACAATCTAATTAAAAACGTTTTGTTGCAAAATGTTGCCTAAACGAGACCAAATTACTCACACAGCTATCAAAAAGCTATCAGATCTCCTATAATAATCGCTAATTTCACAAACTCATCACCTTAGTTAAACGGGCGAAAATTTTATAAAGAGGAGTGACAAGACCAGTGTCATAAATTCCAATTTCCAATTCCATACTGTGAAAAGTCGTGTTGACCTAGTAGTTAAAGCGCCTGCCGCTCAAGTTAGGGGTTGTGGGTTCGATTCCGGGCAAGTGTTAGTGTGACTTTTTCAATTCATATCAAATCAAAGACATCTGTTAAGGAAAACATCGTGAGGAAACCTGGACTTATAAAAGTCCGAAGTCGCCGAGCAAACGTGGTGATCAATGCACGTGCCTTCTCGGTATGAGAAGAGGCCTTAGCAAGTAGGACAGTAATATGCTGGGATTATTATTATTTATTGTACTGTGCGTGCAGTACTTAAAATCGGACATTATTCCCAATTAGCCACAAATCGCCATTCACATCAAACTCTCTAGAAATACCTAGGTATTTAAAATCAGCTAAACCCGTAATGAAATATAAATGCAGCTAATACTGATCTTGATTTATTCAAGATTATGGTAAACGAGTCATTATGGTGGCATTAGCATAGAAGCCTGTGGGCCTTGGACCAGTCGTGATCCCCAGTGCTTATCGCGAACACCATGCGCAAATTATAAGGTATAAGTTATATCGGATGCTAGCCATCTATGAATTAAATTATATGATTTAATTATGTTATTTTATGATCGTATGTAGTTATTTTTATTTTGATAGGAAACTGGTCCTCAGGTACAAACAGCTTGGTGAACTCAAAAAGGATTCAGTTAATTGCAGGCTAGCTTTGGCCCACGTCTTCGCATAGTTTCGTAAAATCCGTCCTTAGCGGTTGCCTACTTCCTTTAAGGAACCAACCTGTCAAATTTCAAGTTTGTAGGTGTTATAGTTTCTGGGTTTTCTTGATTAACCAGGCAATGGTATTTTGCTTTTTTTATTGCACATAAGTAGTTATCTGTCAATTGACTTCAACACCATGTTCTGTTTATGATAACTCCTCTAAATCTGAAAATAATGCAGGCAATACCCCAAAATTACCACTGTCGCGAAAATTTGCATTCGTCCGTACCGAAAGCACGCGGTACAAAAAGTACGTTTGTACTAATTTACATATAAAATTCTACGTCAAAGAATTTTTTGGACTTTCTCGTCAAAGCTTTCTGCGCGGCTTGAAATACACAATTAGGAGGGGTTTTGCCGATTTTAGTGTGTATGTGTGTGTTGGTTCCCTAACTTTGATCATTTACTACTGGTTTTCAATCGACTTCGAAATGAAGAAATATTTAGTTCTTCCTCATAAGCAATATCTTTGTTAATTGTGATTATTTTTGAATAATTACATTCCAGACCATCTGTCTCATAAGTATTTGAACAGTTCGAGTATAGTGGTTCAGTTAAGGTTATAGATCAAAGATGCTGGTGATTAGTTACCTATCCAGGGACCACTGGTCCTGGACTTAAAACCCTATAAAACAAGAAACCCCGATGAAGTTTACATACAGTAAAGGGAAGGGTTCGTACGAACAATGAAATACATTAGTTGGATAGATTTCGTAATGGATTAGGATGTTAATATTATGATGCAAATATTATTTTTCTGCTTCCGAAAGCAAAGCTCAACTCAAAGTCACTCTTTAATGATTACATTATAGTAATAAAGTTTCCGGTGCCTGATCTTTTAATACGCAAATAGACCTTCAAGTTACCGAAATAGAAACAATTTTTAAATTGGATGCTTCAAAGTTACAACCTTTAACCTTTATCAAATAGATACAAATGAACTCATGTAGATCAATCATTGCTGTCACAATAGCAATGTTGTTCTGTCACAGGTAAACTCTTGCGCAGACACGCACACAAGTACCGTTACTTCACACATGCACGTTAATTCAATAACTGTGACACCTCAGTATTGGTGTGACACCCTTTCCTATCACACCAAAACCAACTAAACCACAAGAGCAACAAAGTTGAATGTCGAACGTAATGGAACTGAGTTTTAAGTGTGTGAGTGTGAAGCTTATGTAAACTCGTCTCATCGTCATTCCTTTTTAGATCTTATCTTTTGTATTTTAAAGTTCATTTTCAGTGTACCTACACATGCCAATACAACTGCTGGTTTAGATCGGTCGCAAAAGATTTCAGACTTTATTTAATGTGACGTAGGATTTGATTTTGGTTGTGTGGTGACGTTACCGGCCGTACCAGCCGGTGCCAGGCGTCGTAAGAATGCGTTCGAACACTGAGTAGGTACAGTTACCTATCGTTCGTCTGTTTACAACAACTTGTTTGTCTAATTTTTTAGTTAATTCTTGACCTTGGGGGATTCACTTATAATTTTTCCATCAGAATACTTGACAGGTTTCTTGCAACCAGTTTTTCAATAATGTATTGGAGTCATCTCGTGTTCTTGGTTATAGGAACACGTGTATGATCTCCATACCTACTATAATATAATAACCGTACAATTGTCATTTAAACTGAAATATTATTTTCAAACTGGACATTGGCAGAAATCACCGAAAATTCGGTGGATTGCCATAATAAATAAAAAAGTTGAAGTTGAATAATGTATACTAATGTATAGTTAGTTTTGAATTTGATAATTTTGAATTCTTCTCAAAATATTTCGATAAAGACATCCCTCCATTTCATTAACTTTTACAGTTTCTACAGGATACGACCTACTTACTAAATATTAATTCAGTTCAATAAGTATCACACACTGAACTTAGCAGATTCTTCCGAACGATTCGGAAAAATAAATAAAAGACAAATGTTCCTTTATTATCGTCATTTCCATTTGTGGCTCTCTTAGTAGATATTTTTATCGCGAATTCTTGGGTCTTTATTTTTATTGGGTACATTTAAATTGGGCTTGACATTCAAAAAACCTGAATTTTAAGTTTCGGGTTTCAGCGGTCAGTCGGTAATGTCTCACATTAGGTTGTGACACACTTCTCAGCGTGGAAGCATATTTATTTTGAGCACGGTTAGGCATTAAAGGTGCTTTGAAACCTGCTTTTTGATGTTCTTATCGATTAATTCTGATATTGGGACCTAATTTATTTCTTCTGTTGCTACCTACTTATTTACTTATTTGATTTAAATAGCGTATGATCTTGTACTAATATGTATAAGGTGAGTAAAGAGATTTTTTTTTGCTTTACCATTTACTTTAGATGTATCTAGTCTTCTAGACCATACAAAATCATTTCACCATCAATTCTCTTTCCTGTTTGGCTTCTCGCAACTTTCATCATCTTCCTGTTTAGCCAGACTGCGCTGATAACTATCACTTTGTAGTGTCCCCAACTCTCGAAGATGTCACATATTTACATATTCTCAAACTTGATTTCAATTAGTTGCAGAGTGCCATACTGTTTCTGTACGAACATCAAGTAAATTTAATTAACTGGCGGGGATAATTTATGCGAGTTTCGGAACCTCAGCCCAGGGAGTGCCCTGAGGGACTCCACGGGAAGACTGACGTCGATTCTTGCATGAAAGTTATTTTTGGTGTGTTTAAAATTCAATTGTCGCCTACTTTGCCGAATTTGTAGTTAGTATTGAAACGAAAACTAGCACCTAGCACAATATGGTCGACAAGTAGCGTACAATTCACACTGTGCCAAATGAAGACCAGACAACACGTCCTCATTGCCAAATCAGTGCACACTTCAAATAAAAAAAAACAATGTCAGACTAAACAAGACTGCAGAGGACCAATGTATTCCGAATATTAATGCGCTGCTGGCACTCCAAACGAACTCGGAATTAGTCCTCTTCTAACCCTCGCCTCTTTGCTAATTGGACGGTTAGGCTTGTCCGAGCACCGGCTGCTTCTCTCCAGCCTGTCAAAGCTTGTTTGTTAGTGTATAGCTTTGATAGAATATTTCCTCGTTGAGTTCGGTTGTGTAGGCTTTTGTTAAATATTGTTTTGGAACAAAAGATTGTCTTTGGTTATTGACAGTTAAGAATATTTAGATTTATGAAGTGATAGGACTTCCTCCTGCTGTTTTTGTAGGATACTGTATTTCAGGGATTAATATTCTCAAGGAGCAAATGGGTCCAGATGCGTATTTATTTTCTTGTCTTTATGTACAAATTCTCCACCATATTCTTATTTTTTGTTGGCCGATGTAATCAGATGTCGTTCCTAGGCTTCCATGAACTAGTTTTGTGGTCTAATGAATGAAGATAAAACCTGTTGTATATCGCATAATTTTAGTCCAACAAAAAACCTATATTGCAAATATATTTATTATCAGTTTTTTTTTAATATAATAAATTGATGCATATTCTTTCGATATATGTTTTCTACTTGAGAATAAGATATCATTTACACATTAGCTTTTAATAAAATCATTGTTTTAATTTTTATTTCTTTTTTTCCAGGTTTGTACCAAAGGAACAAAATCCAAGCAGACTTCGGACTTGCAGATGGGTATTTTAATAATTGCTTGATTATTTTATTTAACGAGTCGTACATGTTGTAGATAGTAACCTCTGTTGTGCTCTAGACACAAGTATTCTTTTAGATTAAGTTTTTGTATTTTTGATTTTTAAAAGAATTGTCACTTCGATTAAACACTCTTGACAGTGAACATCTTTATAGTAATTTTATTTAACAAATCCAAATATTACAACACGTTATCAGCACGAAGCTCTCTAATAAAAGAAATAAAGAGCTAAAATAAAGTGTGATTTGTTAAATAAGTGTTTGTGTGACCGGAAATAGTAAAATTTAAAAATGTCACACGAAAATGGAGATGGTTCGAGTGTTAAAAGTTTCCCTTCGTCGAGCACATCTATTCCATCTTTTTCCTTGAAAAGTAAGGATGGATATCCAACCTGGAAATTTAAGATGCGCAATTACCTTTTGCATGAAGATCTGTGGGAAACAATCACAGGTTACCCCGCTGGAGACACGACTCCTGCTTCTTGTAAGGTAAGAAAAGACGCTAAAGCTCTGGCAAAGATATGCTTAACAGTAGACGGAGAAGCTATAACACATGTCAGATGTGCGAAAACTGCTGCCGAAGCATGGAAATCTCTGCAGCATGCTTTTGAGGATAAGGGAATGGGACGAAGACTTGCTTTAGAGCGCAAATTATACAGGCTGAGTCTGTCGGACTTCGAAAATATAGAGCTGTATATCAATGCAGTTTTGTCAACTGCACAGGATCTCGCAGACATTGATGTAGTCATAGAAGACAATTCTATAGCTGCAATATTATTAGGAGGTCTTACTTCAAAGTACGATCCTCTTATAATGGCTTTAGAAAACTGCAACATAGACGTGACTACTGAGTTGGTGAAGACCAAACTGCTGAATGAAATGTCAAAGAATGTGGCTATACCAAAAGATTCCGTTTTCCATGCGAAGAAGAAGCCAAAGCCGAAGAAGAGAGAGAAAATATGCTATGAGTGCAAGATGCCTGGACATAAGAGACCAGACTGTCCATTGAGAAGTACCAAGAAGAATGTTAACAATACTTCATTAACCGCTCTCAATACCTCTAGCACCTCAATCAGAGACGTTTTTTATGTGGATTCTGGCTGTACTCGACACATGACTTCCAGACGAGATTGGTTTCAGAGTATAAATATTCAGAACGAAGGTACAGTTACTGTCGCAAATGGAGAACAGATAAACAGCTGCGGAGTTGGACAAATATTAATAAACACACCCGAGAACGTTGTAAATAAGATTAGTGACGTTGCTTTTGTACCAGATTTGAAAGCTAATTTATTATCTGTACAAAAAACTATTGAGAAGGGTTTTATATGTGTTTTTGATAAAAATGGTTGT
This sequence comes from Athetis lepigone, assembly GCA_033675125.1. NCBI lineage: Eukaryota > Metazoa > Arthropoda > Insecta > Lepidoptera > Noctuidae > Athetis > Athetis lepigone. The sequence goes on along the minus strand of CM066215.1, from coordinate 400,479 downwards.
AATTTTTATAAATCTGATAATTTTCGTTTTACAGGTGAATCTGTTGCTCATGCCTCGCCCTGTGGTGGATTGTACGTTTTAGACGGTACAGTCAATGTTCCTAAGAAAGTGGCGGACAATTATTTGACGCAGGATGTACACTCTGACTGTCAGGATAGTTATAAACTTTGGCATAAGAGATTAGGACATTTGTGTCGTATAGGCATGAACCAACTGAAGAATCACAAGGTAGGCGTAAAGTATTCAGTTGTAGATAAAAACAGTTGCATTGCTTGCGTGGAAGGTAAAAAAGCTAGAAAACCTTTTAAGAAAGTAGCGTTTAATAGGGCCTCTGCCCCCCTTGAACTGATCCATATGGATCTCCTGGGACCGGTCTCTACTACCTCTTTTCAGGGGAACAGGTATATGTTGACAATAGTAGACGATTTTACGCGAATGGTTTTTACCTATTTTATTTCTTCCAAAAATGAGGTCAAAAATAAATTATGTCTGTTTCAAAAGTTTGTTGAAAACCAATTAGACAAGAAAATAAAGGCAGTAAGGACGGACGGCGGTAAAGAGTTCGTTAATAAGGAGTTTGTTGATTATCTTTTATCTAAAGGTATTTTACACCAAACGACGGCGCCGTATAGCAGTCAACAAGTTGGAGTCGCGGAACGCACACACCGTTCCATTACAGAAAGGTCGCGCACATTGCTAGCTGAAAGCTCGTTACCAAAGGTATTCTGGGAAGATGCTTTTCAAGTTGCTGTTTACCTGAAGAATAGGTCTCCTCACAGAGCCTTAGGTGGACAAATTCCGTATGACAAATGGTATGGACGTAAGAGTGATCTTAGTCATTTGAAAGTGTTTGGATGTAGAGCACTTGTCCATATTCCTTCGTGTCACCGACGGAAATTAGATGTCAAGGCACGGGAAGCAATTTTCGTTGGTTATACTGAGAATACTGGTACCTATGTTTTTAGGGATCCTGCTAACCCACGAAAATTATTTACATCCAGAGATGCTACCTTTTTTGAGAATAACTTTACAAGTTTAAAGCAAGGACAATCCGAGTCTGTGGCACAGTTGGACTCTACAATTTTATTTGAAGAGAAACGAAATGCTGAGTCAGGCTCTATCTTATTATTTGAAGATAGAAGAGGGCCTGAGTCTGAGCCTCAAAATATTCAAGATTGTCAATTCTATGACTGCTGTGATACAAACCCTGCGGCTGAAGCATCTTTACCAATAAATGTAGAAAGTACAGATGAATCAGTGACTTTGCAAGAGCAAGAGCCTCTCACTGATTTAGTGCAGCCTAGTGTGGTAGAAGAGCCAGCTAATATGGAAGAGGAATGTCTTCCGGAGCGCAGATATCCGAGAAAAGATAGGAAGCTACCAGATTTCTTTTCATACAATACTTCAGCCATGGATACCAGTGAACCTGTGACGTATTACGAAGCTACTCATACCGATGATGCGGATAAGTGGCATCATGCTATGGAGAATGAGTACAATTCACTTAAGAAACTACATACATGGAATTTAGTTGACAGACCTAACAAAAGGGTTATTCCATGGAAGTGGGTTTACAAGATAAAAAGGAACACTTATGTATACAAAACTTTTTGGTAAGGAACTTGTTATACTGGGAATATTTGTCGATGACATTATTGTCATCTATAAGTCTGATGTGACATTTGATATTGTCAAGAAAGAATTATCGAAATATTTTTCATTAAAAGATCTTGGAATATTAAAATGTTACTTAGGTTTACAAATTGAATACGATTCTGAGAGTATAAAAGTAAATCAGCAAAATTATATTCTTTCTTTATTGGAAAAGTTTAACATGAAGGATTGCAAGACTGTGGATACTCCTCTTGTTAAAAAGAATATGGAAAGGAGAGCTGATGGTCAAGTCGGTGAGTCTTACCCCTATCAAAACTTAATAGGATGTCTGATGTACCTAACGGTAAACTCACGACCCGACATTGCTTACGCTACGAGCTACTTAAGTCAGTTTAATACGTGTTTTACTAAGGAACACTGGAATGCTGCAAAAAGGGTTCTGCAGTACTTGAAGGGTACTATAAACTACTCGTTGGTTTACAGGAAGAGTGGAGAACTTTTAAAAGGCTTTTGCGATGCAGACTGGGCAAACTGTCCAATCGACAGAAGGTCATATACAGGATATGTCTTCAAATTAAGTGGAGGTCCCGTATCCTGGGAGTCCAAGAAGCAGCCTACCGTAGCCTTAAGTTCAGCCGAGAGTGAATATATGGCATTATCATCTGCTACGAAAGAAGCGTGTTACTTGCGTCGTTTTATCTATGAAATAACAGGTAAACTTACAACAGTTAATTTAGCTTCTGACAGTCAGAGTGCCATTAATCTCGTTCGAAATCCAGTACACCACAGCAGGACGAAGCATATTGATACTAGGTTTCACTTTATTAGGGAGAAACTGTCTGATAATGTAATTAAATTAAATTATATTAAAAGTAGCGATATGCCTGCTGATGTACTTACAAAACCACTTCAGCCTATTGTACACAAACGGTGTACTGCAAGCTTAGGTTTAGAAACTTAATTATTTTTTGTGTTTGTCTGGCACAACTTCGATTAAGGGCGGCTGTTGTAGATAGTAACCTCTGTTGTGCTCTAGACACAAGTATTCTTTTAGATTAAGTTTTTGTATTTTTGATTTTTAAAAGAATTGTCACTTCGAATAAACACTCTTGACAGTGAACATCTTTATAGTAATTTTATTTAACAAATCCAAATATTACAACAGTACAAAATAAACAATTACTTAGTAAAGTAATCATCTTAATTAATTATGTACCTAACTACCTACATACTTGCCGAAAATATTACTCAAAGTTGACCTTGAAGTTGCATTAAAGAACCTTCTCGAAATCAGATACTACAAATAGCATTAATAATTAAAATATTGATTAAGAATATCCGGAACAAGTTTTTTTCTTGGGTATTTTTCGCGAATGCGGTATGAGAATTTTTAGACGCTATTTCTATGTCTCTCAAAAATAAATAAGTGGGTACATTTATATACACACAAAGTAGTGCTTACAATGGAGCTCCCCATTTTCCGCGAACTTCGTAAAAGGCTACTAAAGATCGTTTTTGTGTATATTGTGTCATGTGTGTTAGAACTATATTCCACCTGTCAAACGTGGTTTTGATTTATAAGTTTTTATGGCTCTTATTTTTAGCGAGTATCATCAATTGATCATAGATATCTTATCATTTTCTATAGCTTTATTCGTGAAACCTGGTCATGTATACGTTCTTTTTAAACTAAAGTAATAAACAACCAAAGTTACCAGGATTTCCTCTTTTATACTTACACAGAGGATAAACAAACGTCATCCATCTTAAAAGGTATAAAACATTAAATAATTATTTTTTCAAATAATTTCTTTCCAACCAGTCGTAATGAAAGACCGAAAATAAATTTAGTTTTCGGTCAACGGTCTTATGTAAAGACTAATAAGTACAATTTGAAATAGTCAATGAAAGAATAATAAGGACCTTCTATGTAAAGGGTTGCCATCCGTCCGGGTTTCCCCGGATTTGTCCTAGTTTAGAGGGTATCCGGGGAGCGTCCGGGGAAGGTTTCATTTGTAGACCGGATTTAAAACATAAAAAAAAAAATTGGGCCGCCCGCGAGACACGCACTATGCTCGCACACCACGATCAACCGAGGAACGCGTTTTTTATTACATTAAATAAGTTTAAAAGATCTTGTTGACATGTCCGGCTTACGAACTCTAAAATCCGGGGTTTTCACGACTCACGAGTCTTGTCCTGTTTTCCAAATTTTAGAGATGGCCAGCAAAGTTCTAAGAGCTAATTTTTTAAGCAATGGTTTCCAATATTTATGCTTAATATAATTAATATATATTTTTAAATCTTAATGAGTATATAATATAACTAACTTAACTATAAAATCTAAATATAATATATACAAAACTTAAATAAATATTTACAAACTAAATGACTAAAATAAAAAAAGGAAAAACACTACAATTAAAATATAATGGCATCAAAAAATTCCTCCGCATCGCTGTCAACCGATATAGTACCCAATAGGCTGGCAGCATTGCCACGTTGGATGGCAATAATATTTGTTATAATACTTACAAAATAAATATGTTTTTTTTAAATAAATTGATTAGTAAACAACAAAAAATAAATCGTGTCCAATCTTCCGTGTCACCATTGCGTATCTCGCAGCCAGTCCAAGGTCACGTGCTCGGCGTCAGGTCAAGGTCACGCCTCAATGTCAAGGTTACTAGTATATTTCTCGATTCAATGTCGAGTCGCAGTGATCGTCAACTGCGTAAATTGTTCAGTTGATTGCTTATTTACGTTTGAAAAACATAGTTTTTTTTTAAATTATCTGCATACTGAATAGTTTTTTGTGGAGAGACCAGTCAAGGCCGTCTAGGTACTTATAAAGAGAGCTGGCTTTATTATCCTGCCATCTTGGATTAAGGATGAGACAAAATAAAAAATGCTTCATGGACAAGAGTCTAATTTATCCCAATCATTAAATGAATAAATGGTTGAAACAATTTGGTATCTCTGTACAACGCTTCCTTCTCTTTGAAAAAAAAAAATAAACTACCTACTTTTAAAATGTAATAACAATACAACGAAAACAGCTTTCTTTCAACTAAGTGTCACCATCCGTTAGAGCCAAGCTAACAGGTGCTTTAATGACGCTTGCGCATTTATTTTTATTACAATTAATGATGTAAAATCGACACTTTAAAATAGTGAAGTAGTTTTGAATTTTTTATTTAGCGGATGACATTCACGAGCTGAAATACTAACGATGATAGGTTGTGTTCAGCAAATGACAGTCCCCATTATACAAACTCCACTTTTTTGGCCACCATCACATAGCATTAACAGTCGAAAACAACATAATTCACATGCATATTCAGTACAATGAATTTCCTCTTCAAAAAACAGTAATAGGTTTCAGCAATAACTAATAGCTAGCATAGTTAAAGTGATTATTTCAGCTCCGTACATAATTTATGTAAAACGTCGTGTATTGTAAACGTCAACAGTTTTCGACCTTGCTCTTGACAATGCTTGATGGAACTAATTCTGTTTGAGAACGCGTTGAACTTGTGAGTTGTGACTAATCGCGAATGTTCTTAAATAGTCAGCAATTTAAGACAACGCCATCTGTGGGTAAGTGACGGAACTAGGAAAATGTTTTGCATTATCTGTTTGTGAGCTGTTTTAATAATATGTAATTAAATAATAGTAGAAAGACAATACAATCTCTTTTGTTCTCTAAAAAAGCTTCGAATGCAAGCCACAATGTAATATTGTAAATGTAACTCTGACTTTTATGTTTCAACAACTAAAGAATTAAAGGATTCTGATGAAATTTTATAAGGAGTAAGTTTCGACCCTTCGGAACGACGCAGACTATTTATAAATCGGCGACGAGGAAGTCACAGACAAAAGCTACTAATGCCATGATATAAACAACAAACTAGAACATTATTTAACTGACAACTTTATCAGACTTTCATCCTTCAAGTATCATGATCATAAACTCCTTGATTTCCCGGCTCTAACAACAGAATTACAAAGACCGTTTACACCTCAGATTTTCCGATCGCTACCTAACCTCTGCCTACCCCAATTTCCTGTAACGATGCTCAATATATCTCAGAGACCTTTATAGTATCCATTTAGACCTTCGGGTCAACAAGTAGACCCCAATTTGTGGAGGTAATGACGTGATCCGGAGTGATGCTTCGTCGGTTTGATTCCTGAGTAGTGAAATTTTATTTTAATGGGTGAGGTTAAGGTCGAGGTGAATATTTTTAACCTTTTGATAGTGACGTCTATTTTGCGATTTTAGCGGTTTGTGTGAGATCTCTTTGAAAGTACTTTTTTCTGTTAGACTGAATCTATACTAATATTATAAATGGGAAAGTGTGTCTGTCTGTCTGTCTGTTTGTCTTTCTTTCACGGCAAAACGGAGCGACGGATTGACGTGATTTTTTAAGTGGAGATAGTTGAAGGGATGGAGAGTAACATAGGCTACTTTTTGTCTCTTTCTAACGCGAGCGAAGCCGCGGGCAAAAGCTAGTATTTAATATTACTGAAGGTTTCTTATCGTCGGTTTGCGACGAACTAAATTAGGTAATAGGTTTTTCTAGCATAATAATAGTGTAACAAATACTAAACTGTTCAAGTATTATTTCTGCTGATATGAATACGTTTGAGTATATTTCTTGTTTTTAATTTTCAACGCATATTGTTGCAAGACTCAAAACAGTAACTATTTATTAATCTGTGCTCAAAATGCGTCAAACGGCAAACAGAACGTGCAGTATTTTTAGTTTTATAAATGACTAGCTTTTGCCCGCGGCTTCGCTCGCGTAAGAAAGAGACAAAAAGTAGCCTATGTTACTATCCATCCCTTCAACTATCTCCACTTAAAAAATCACGTCAATTCGTCGCTCCGTTTTGCCGTGAAAGAAAGACAAACATACAGACAGACAGACAGACAGACACACTTTCCCATTTATAATATTAGTATGGATTGATTTTATTATATAATGATTTTATTATATGTATTGATGTATTGATTAAATAATGGTGCTTTTAATATTTTTTTTGTTTTTGTATGGCCATCCTGGACTTTTTTTTAAAAACTAAAAGCCCATTTCATAACATTTCCTTTCAACGATCTTTTCTTCAAAAGTTAGGTGACAGCGACAATGACAGTATTGCCAGATTACTAAACAACTATTAGGCCACTCATATACACGTGAATCTAGATTGTGATAATGTGGGGGGGGGGGGGGGGAAACGATACAAATCTTTATGAATAAAGGTGATATGGTTTAAATAAATTTTGTTTACATTAATAGGTAAGTGATACGAAGTTCACCGGGTCATCTAGTATGTATATAATAGTAAACTCACTGCCTGATATCAACGTGTTTTGTTAATATATAACAATAACTAACTAAATACATTAAACTTGGAGGGTTTATTCTTTGTGAAGGATATAAAAAATAGCCCTAAAGGGTTAAAATAGTAGGTAGAAGTTCGACATCTACGCGGGCGAAGCCGCGGGCGAAGGCTAGTAAATATTTTAAATCTAGATATTTTTTTATCTTAATATTATTTTTGTACGTTGGAAATAAGAAAAGCTGTTACAGTATTATTTTTTACAGCATATTACACGCCTTTTTGTTATTTCAAACCGTATTAAATGGCTTTTATTTGCATGATTTGGATTTATGAAAATGATTCCATTCGTATTTTGAAAACAATTAAACATTACTTATTTGTGTCAGGTTTGACGGGTTGTAACCTCCATGGTTGTAACTGTTTTGACACTTGATTTGCCGGTTACTATGACAACGACATCCAACAGAACATGGACAACTTTTATATGGGAAAATGGAATTGTTGTTTTACTCTATCTTTCTCGCAATTTTAGAGACAAAAAGTAGCCTATGTTACTCTCCATCCCTTCAACTATCACCATTTAAAAAATCACGTCAATCCGTCCCTCCGTTTTGCCGTGAAAGAAAGACTAACAGACAGACAGACAGACAGACAGACAGACAGACAGACAGACAGACAGACACACTTTCCCATTTATAATATTAGTATGGATTATGTATTATGAAGAAAAAAACATAAGAGGCTATTTTAACTAACTTTTAAGTAATAATTAATTACCTAATTCATTTATAAAGTTTTTTACCTAATTAGGGGTATATCCATTATATTTTCTAGCATTTCTAGATTCTTGGTTCTTTTAAGATTATTTCTACTGAATAATATTAACTTGTAAGGGGCTGTCAAAATATTGTCTTCTGTTAAATGACTCCTATTTATTCCGAGCTTAGTTTAAAATGAATACAATTAGTCTTTGTGCGTAATTTTCTCTAAGCTTTTGGGGTAACGAACTAAAATGCTTAATGTTTACTAATGTAGCAGTTATAATGAATGCTTCAGAAAATTTGTTAAACCAATTGGCCAAATAAACGTAGTCTTAGATTTATAAGTCTTATTAAAGCAAACCTTAATAAGAGTTAAATTTGTAATTTAATAGAATGTGGGCCCTGGAATGTATAAAGGCAGTTTTATTTCTTTTTAAAAATAAAGGGATGTTTCCTTTAAGTAAAATTATCTATTTTAACGTAGTATTTAAAGTAGTTTTCTTCGAGGGCCCATAAATATTTTCCAACCTGTATATCTATACTTCTACACTAATATTATAAAGAGGTAAAATTTGTAAGTTTGTATGTAGGGGGTAATCTCTGGAACTACTGGTCCGATTTGAAAAATTCTTTCAGTGTTAGATAGCCTGTTATCACCATCACGCTACGACCCACAGGAGCGGAGCAGTAACGAAAAATGCGGGTGAAACCGCAGGGGACAGCTAGTCTATCTATAAAATGGTAAACTGACTGACTTGACATATCAACGCACAGCCCAAACCGCTGCTCCTAAAGACATGAAATTTAGAGGGTATATTCTTTGTGAAGCTTATCCATTAATAACGGATTTTGGAAATTCTAACCCTAAAGAAATCATCATCTCCCTAGCCTTTTTCCAACTTTGTTGGGGTCGGCTCCCAGCCTATCCGGATTCAGCTGGATACCAGTGTTTTCCAACCCTAAATAGGTAAAACATATAAATGGAAATTTAAGAACCCACGTGGTCAATCAAAATGCAACCTAATCTGTAACAAGATCCCCTGCGACTCAGACCATTCATTCTCAAATCCCATTCAATCAAAATTCATGCTTCATTCCGTCTTCCAATTATCTGGCGCCATCTTACAAAGGTCCGTCTCGTAGATAATTCAGGATGCACCGGAGATGACGCGGTCCCACTGGTCCATTCCTCGAGGGATGCTGCTACAGATCTCACATGTGATTAGCACGCTCTGTGATTGCGTCTCGGCGTTTCGGATTAGTGGTTTGGTTGAGTTCATTAGTCTGTTGATTGTAGTCTTAGTTGCTTGTGTGGTGTTGATAGTTTTAGTGCCTAGTTATAGGATACTAGTAACCTGTGTCAGCTTCGTCTGGATGTTATGAATAACTTAAATTCTTGGCTGTTCTGTAAATAAATGTCCTAAGACAACTCACACACGACCATCTTAGCCTCAAGCTTTTTAGTTCCCAGATAACCACATATAAATATTAAAGATACAAGATATCATACCATCATTCGAAGTTTGTTATGGCTGGGAATCCAACACACGACCTCCGGCTTATCACTAACCACTAGACCAAAAGGCTCGACATTTATACATATTTTATTATGTAGTGACAGTTCTCATATCTATTAACCGGTTACTTGAACAAAAACAATAATGTGATAAATTGCGATTGGTTGACCGTTTTATTAACATCAGTTTTATCACCAGACGAGCCGTAAAGCGTTTGACAATCTGATTCATTATTGTTATAATAATTGTAACGGCTTTCCCAAGAATTAAAAAATCAATCAACAGATCTCCATTAAAACTGCAGTTGAAAATTAATAAACTGAAAACAGAGCAATATCGGAGAATCGTATCATACAGTCACAACGCGGTCCACATATTAATCTATGTACAAAAAGCAATATTTCAGTCGGTCGGCTGTCGGCAGACTTCAGCGCGGTATTGCCGTGGTATTGCCAAATGACAATAACTCAGCTGCAGCAATGCTGTCCGATACAACGCGCTGGCTAACCGATGCACCATGCTCTATGGAGTATGGAAGTCGTAAGGACCAAAAGTTATTAAGTATCAAGTTTTTTGGTCCTTATGTCTAGGTGGTAGACCCCAACATAGTTGGGAAAAGGTTAGGGAGATGATGATGATGTCTAGGTGGTCTAACTCTATCCGCCTTGTGTAGGAAGTTTGTTTTCAAGCACTTTTTGAGTGCCCTTTAGAACAAGAGTAAATTAAAACTTCCCTCCCTGAAATTATTAAAATCGCGACTGCTGCTAACAAAAGAATTGATAACTATGTAACGGTTGAACTGATTTTGATGAATCATAATTTAAAAATTAACGCTAGATAACGTATTATCAAATACGAAATTGGTTCGCCTGTTTAAGAGCTACGGTGCCACAGCCGGATAGACAGACAGAAATATACATATCACCGGAAAATAACAAGATCCGTAAGTTTATCAATCTACTAGGAAGTTTATAAACTTTCGTAGGATTCTAAACGGGAGATAAATTGTAATATTTTACGTCCACATTTTCGTAAATTTATCAATTTCCGACGTCATACTGTAAATTTATAAACTAACGGATATCTTTTCGTAAGATTTTAAATGGTTCGACCAATCACAGAAACTCTTTTAAATATATATCTTTGGAATACGTAAAATAACACACTGCTCTCTGATTGGTCAATGTTCATAGTGGCAATGCTTGTGTCCAATAACTTTGGTATAATCAGACTTGACAAACTATAAATTGGAAGCAACAATGCCTGGTTCCTCTCTGTCACGGATGTAGTGAGTTGAGTTTTCTTTGAGTTGCAACACAGTTCAACATTTAAAACTAATAAAAACGCACAAGCAAACTGGTTTATTTATGTTCCGTGGCGAAAAATGGCGGCCGCGAGGTAGGAGAAGTGACACGTGACAGTCAACCAATCAGATCGCGCGTAGCGTTTGGTTACTGCTTACTTATTATTTTACGAGTGAGTTCAGTAAGTTTATCAATTTACGAAAATGTGGACGTAAAATATTACAATTTATCTCCCGTTTAGAATCTTACGAAAATTTATAAACTTCCTAGTAGATTGATAAACTTACGGATCTTGTTATTTTCCGGTGACATACACAGCAAAATATCTTATAAAATCTCTCTTTTTGAGTTAAAAAGAAAACATAGGTACATAATAGTGCTTACTTTAAGACTGCAAAAGTATTTTGAAATCTATGTCAAACAACAGCGTTCATTACAATTTTCTATTGGTTTGTTGTTATCGGTGTTTAATACACCGTGGACGTGTTCCTGATTGTTTCTCTATCGCAGTCTCAGGTGGAAGTGTGTCAAGGATTGCTTTATGCGTACGTTGATTCAGTACAGAAAATTGATTTTACTTCAATCACTATAAATTGTGAATATAGTTTATATAGTTACTTCTAATGAGAATTACGCATTATTTTTACACATTTTTGATGACATGGTTGGTGCTTTTACTAAATGATCTTATTATACACCGTGTTAGGTAAGACAACAAACATATTAAAGGAGGCTATCCAGTATTCGATTCTCATTCCAAATATGTAAAAAATCAATACCTTTTTTTTAAATGCCTAATAAAATTAATAAATTGTTGAACCGCACTCTAGATACCCATCCAAAGACGAACGGATCATACCTACTTCACTCTGTTATCATAGGTTAGTGACCAAATGGCACTGCGAGCGCTAGGGTGTCTTTTTTGGCTTTGAGAGACTTATTGCGATAATTCAACTACGGTGTTCTTTACGATTTAATATTGTTTTATTTAGAGTTAAGTTCTAAGTCTAAAACAACATTACAAAAGGAACATTAGGTAAGTGAACAAATTCTGCCAGGTTTTTAACTTATTCTTTCTACCTAGAACTTATTAAGACTTTTCCTCTGCTTTAATAAGATTTTCATGCAGTTCCTTCCAGCCTCCCCATCTCTTTGTCCGGATGTTAGACGCATCTGCAGCAGATTTATACGCCACGGCGTCTGCCGGATGCGGTACTAATGCACTTTTCTTACTACCCGCACTTTTTGTGCGCGGCTAAGAAAATGATTTATGGCCTAGTGTACTGTGGATTCCGGTTCGTGTTTGGTTTAGATAGTAGGGCGTAGGAAGAAATAAGGCTAAGTGGGTGTCGTGATTCTTCTTATAAGTAGATTAAATGGGTCTTTGAAGTTCTTTTTAAATAAATAGAGCGACACTGCTTGAAATATTGATTAATAATAAAAAAAAATTAATCAGATTCACTTCCACATAACCAATATCCAATGCATATAACCCGGATGTATTCAAGAGACGAGTGCATAGGCATTTTTTGGGTGAGCTCGCTCCATCGTAGGCCCCGTCTATGCCCTCGGGCTAGTCTGGGACCAAGAGCAAGCCCATATGTAATAAAAAAAAAAAATTTACCCTACATTGGGAGCCTCCTTTTAAGTAAAAGATACCAGTGCTGGGAGACACCGCTTTTCAATAACTAGTATACAATTTGGAAGGTGTACCAAGTTGCTAACTGCTGAAGTGCTAAAAGCGTCATTGTAAATCAATTCTATTTAATTAGTGTAACAAACATAATTGAAAATTCTAACAAAAGCACAACACTAACATTACACGTCTACTTAATACATTATTGCCATCCACACAAACAAGGCGAAGCATTAAGAAGTCTGTTTGCTAAACACCGTGACCCCATACCTATTGAGACGCTTTTCTGCAAAAGACTCGGAACAGGACAATTTTAAAAATTGCGCACCGCCACACCGCATTTTGCTAACATTTTCTTCATGGATGGGTTTTAATATTCGCTCCTTGTGCTTCGATGGCAGTGGACTTAGTGATGGCTAAAAAGCGGAACAGAATAAATACACAGGTACCTAGTAGACATAGAAACTACATCAATTTGTAGCAGACAAGTACGAAAATATCTTTATTAACCGACTTCAAAAAAAAGTAGGTTCTCTGTTTGACCTGTATGTATGTATGTATGTATGTATGTACGACTTCGGAAATAGTTATTTTTGAGCTTTTAGTTTTTGAAGTCGGTTATCTTTTTTTAAAAAAAGCTTTTTATTTTATTATAGATACGTTCAAAAGTTTTAATTAATTTAGTATCAAAATTAATTGCAAAAGAAGTTTTCTAAAACGGAGTGAAAACGCTCCTTGTGCTGAAGCACTCATTAATATAACTTAAGTATTATTTTGAGATAACAACGAACTATGTTTTAAAGTAAATTAATTATTCTTTTCTGAAATAATGTAGCTGTTAAAGTTCGTAGTTTAAAAGATTTCTTTAAGAAATTCGTAAGTTGTTTTGGTTTTAATATTTTTTACAGTAGAAAACACAATAACAACAAATACGGAGTGAATATTCATAAACTTGAATAGACGCTCACAAAAGCATAAAAAATAAATAGGTACCTAAAAAAACTTACAACATTAACTTGTCTTCATAAACCGCTGTCGCCTATAAAGGGTTGCCCGCTGTCGCTTATCACCGTGTCTCCTCCTACATAGCCGTGTCTTGTCGACTCGTTCGTAAAGCCATTCCACTGACTGCGACGCTATGCATTGTGCATTCTTTTGTCCTGTCATTCATTACCATGTCACCGTGTCTTCTATGGAATGCATAATGGGAAATACCGAGAGTTTTTCTAACACCTTTCATACAAACCTAGTTGGCGATGTTTGTTTAGCATTATTTGTGAAGTCCTGTTAAATAGTTAGCAATTTTGGTCATGAAATACCATGTATATCTGACTAAATCATTTTTTGTTTTAAAATAGACAATGGTGTTGATTTTCTGTGACCACGAGAATCAACACTATTTTTAACTAGCCATAATGTAAGTGCATCTTTATCTTTTTACTGTTAAAAAAGGACAGAAGTAAAGTACATATGCGTTTAGTCCTGTCAAATTAGACAGTGTCTTATGAAATTTGGCGTATTTTTAGTTGCCGTGTTTTTAATCGCGTCTAAATTATCTATGGAGTGTCTTCATTTCGGGAAAGGGACATTTCGGGAAAGGGGCCAATTGAAACCGAGGGACATTTTGGGAAAGGGACATTCTGAGCCTGAACGTTTAATATGACTTAACTAAAATTTTATCTTCTGTCCTTTTCTTAATAAAATGGAAAGAGAAAGATGCACTTAACTCAAATTTAGGTTAGTATTTTAATAATAGAAAAAGTGCAGTATATACCTCCACGCACTAGCTTACATTATTCGCTGTAGTTCATCAGTGTGTCACATCCCTTCAGTCAGACAAATTTGGCTGCAGGCGTGTCTCCGACGGGGACGGGTGCGTTCGTCTGTCGCGTCATTCATTACTAACTGTGAAGTAATGGCAATTCCTAACGATTCTATGATTTTCGGAGCGGAAAAATATTGTTTGAAGTCTGTTTTCCACGTATTGCAGGAATTCATTACGAGCATATAGTACACTGAATGTAATAAGATATATTTTTATGGTTAGAAAGATGGTCCTTGGTTCCGTATTCTGTTTGACATGAACGCTAACCTTCTATTCATTTTGCCATTTCTCCATTCTTTAAATTATGGAATAAAACCACTACCTAGTAAAAACTATTTAATTGGAAAACTGTTTGTACTAGATAGTGATACGACAGCTTGCAGAAAAGAAACAGCATTATTTCCCGACTTTACAGTACACTAAGGAACCACGTTTAATTTAGCACTGAATCAACTAAGCCATGATTATAATACAACATCCCTCGGCCTCAAAACTGACCCTCATTCCATCACCTATAGTCCAAGAGCCAGTGCTTCACGGTCACCTCCAACCTGTAACTCGTCGCTCGTCGCGATAATATCGTCGTATTTATCGCGATATTTATCGGTAATTGATACTCGTTGTGTTTCCGTTCTCGTGTGCTGATGACACGGATGTGATTAACTTCCTGTTGCCATTGTTGTAAGATTTGCTATTTATATTCTGTGATGTACTTTTCCTTGTGAAATTACCTGTGATGGCGGAAATTGATTGTAGCTGCAATGCTTGCTGCAATATTGTGATAGACTTATTTTCTAACTAAGAAACTTCAATATTTATGTAGAAATATACTTTACTAGCTTCTGCCCGCGGCTTCGCTCGCGTTAGAAAGAGACAAAAAGTAGCCTATGTTACTCTCCATCCCTTTAACTATCTCCACTTAAAAAATCACGTCAATCCGTCGCTCCATTTTGCCGTGAAAGAAAGACAAACAGACAGACAGACACACTTACCCATTTATAATATTAATATGGATATTGCTATTGGTGTGAAAATAATTTATGTTATTACGTGTGTTCACGACTAAATTTCTACTTTTATTGAAAGTATTTATTTAATATGATTTTAGACATGTAATGCTGATTTAAATCTTTTTTAAACATGCGTTGGTCCGTATATTTTATTGTTTTTGCTAGATTAGTTAGACGTAGTTAATAAAATTAGTGATTAATTGTCGTTTTGCTCGTTGTTGCAGAACTGGCATAAAATTATTTAGTATTTACTTTTTATAGTGAACGGTCACGAATCTCTGTATATAAAATGGTAAACTGATTGTCTGACTGTTGATATATCAGAGAACAGCCCAAACCGCTGCTCCATGTTTCATGTCTCTAACTTGCAAGGTGTCTTCTTTGTAAAGAGTAGGAAACCAAAAAGAAACGATTTCTAGAAATTCCAACCTTAGGGTGAAATAGGGAATGGATATTAAATATTTATTTTATTCTGTTTTTTTAGTATTTACTGTTGTAGAGCAAACAGATATGAGATATTCATTATCTATAAAAAATTATCACGAGCCATGAGATACCTGATGAGAGTCAGACAGCGGTGTTTTTGTAATAGAGTCCCGTTTTACTCTTTAGGTACGAAATCCTAAAACTGATCTTTTAAAAAAACTGTTCAAATATGTCTCCTATCATTATTTTTACGACAATCGCCAGTCACACGGGAAATCCCGACACTAGTCTAGCACGCGGCACAACGTGATGACTGCTATCATACAATCACGCTAATTTGCAATGATTGCATCTGTTATTATTTACCGTCACGCTCGCTGATCAAGGACGTACATTATGGCTACATATTAGCTATATAGCTGCCAGTCGTGGAAATTTCCTTAAAAATATTGCTGATAATTTTCTTGCAATTTCGCATTCTTTAAATACATTGTGTTGAAATATCTGAAATGTCCTCTTCGTCTCATCCTCTGTAATTTACCGTCTATTTTGTTTCCCAAAAGGAAGTATTTGATTATCCGTACCAAAGGACCAGTACACCCTAAATTAACAGGCTACTGATAATAAACCCTCACAAAGTGCGATATAAATCCTGCAGATAATACCCTAATAAACAAATGCGAGCAAAAGCAGCCCCGATCAATCACAGACGAGAATTAACGTTGCAGCCGCATCGAATGTAACGCAGGGTGGATAATGGCGCGTGCGACGGAGCGGAAGTGACGTCGACGTGTGACGTAGCGCCAGCTCATTTCCAGTCGCGTCAATGGCCGCGAGTGATTACCAGGGACTTGGGTTACTCGGAGCTTTTATTGGAGGCTGGGTGAGGATAGATGATGTTGCGTTGCACTAAGAACTGTTTAAGATAATAATTTATTGAAGTTTTCTTATTTCAATGCTATAAAACAAAATGAAATAGAAAAGTCGTGATCGAGCGAGTTGTAGTTAAGAGATAAGGTTGCGGGCTACTTTTAAAGTGACTTCTTCAATTCTTATATATTTTCTAATTTTATCGAGCCACCACTGACATCCCTCCGAAGCACTCAAAGCCGTTCACTTCCGTTTTGGAAAAAGCCCTAGGTCATGATGATGATTTAAATTACTTAAATAACCAAGAAGCTGATTCATATAAACAGAATTAACAAAGTCAAAAACTTAATGAAAAACGAGTACAATAAAAAGACATTGAATAAAACAACCAGTCTATAACTACTGAAACAAATGCGAAAAAACTTATAACACAAGATAAGTGCGCGGACAATGTTAGTGTGTTCACATAAACACGTAGGAGCAGGTAAATCATCTGGCTACAAAAGTTGCCGAGCTGCATTTATAAAAGACACAATTTCGTGAGCTCACGTACCGCCGTATATCGTGCCGTGTATTGAATAACGACCAGGGACGGACCAGGGTGGGGATGCATATTTTAGGAATGGTTTTGGAGATAACAGGCTTGGCGTTAGTGTCTTTTGTGGTAACTGAGTAATGTGCAGTTAGTAGCGAGGTGCAGGTGTCGTAAAATCCTATTCTGAAAGGCATCGGTTGACCGGTGTTACCAAAAACCGGTTAAATGCAAGTTAGACGCTTGCAGGGAGATTCGTACCGTTATCGGCAAAAAATGGTAAAAAAATCACGTTTCTTGTATGGCAGCTTCCTAAAGTATTGATGTCATCCTGTTTTTGGTACCTGTTTTCATAGAAGTAAGAAAAGTACATTGTCTGTAAAAATATCACCTGTCTAACTATCACGGCTCATGTGTTCCATCCTGGTGACAGAAAATAAATTCCTCCGAGCTGCTGCTCCGAGGATTATTAGTTCACCCCGCTGTCAAACTTCAATCCTATAAGATTCATCACAAACAATTACCATAGAGTAACTTCTGCCACATCTATCCTCATTACCATCCTATCTAATATCTCCATCAGTCCAAAACTTGTAATCCGTCCCTGTTCCGTTATTGTCTGGGGCCGGACCGAGACGAATAGTTGTTATAAACTCAGTTGGACTGTAATGTCACCTTAGTTTATTTGCTCCGTGACAAATGTGTGTTTCTGTCTCACTTGTTGCGTCCTTCTTACACTATTTATCTGACTTAAAAGTGTTTTAAGGTTAAGAATACTCGAGATGTAGGTCAGTCATGTTTGGTCCTTTTTTCCAGAATTCGGCTAGAACAAAACTTGGAGACTTAAACTAAAAGGAACGTCTTTTAAAAACATCGCTATTACATTTTTCCCAATTTAATATAATCTACGTAGTCTATCTTAAAATAGACATGAACAATAAGGGCTCCAAAATAACTTTGTTCTAAATTTACTAACTTCAGAGGGATTAACTAATAGGGATTTTGTGCCTAACGAACAAACTACTCTCTATTTTTCATTCGATCTACGGTTTGGCTTGTCTCATTACATGAAGAGTCCATACAACTAAATCATTTGTTCAACATCTAATGGATTTTATAGCCCAGAGAAAAGTTAGCGAGGAAAACTAAGATAGCAAACAATCGTAGATAATTTGAAACGACTCGTCAGTACGTTCTGAAGCATTAGGATTTCCAGTTAACTTCTAAATTCCCAGCAAAGTTGTCTAAAAGCTTGGAAACTAAATATTGCAGTTCCAATTGAATTGTACTTTTCGGTCTATTAACGATAGAAACTTCTTTTGAACATGGCAAATGTTACTGAATCTTAAAGTAAAAACTAAATACAATTATTGTTATATTAGGTACTTACAGATAAAAAAAACGACATCGATTTTAAAAACCAATCTTCAAAACGTCAAGAGATTAAAAGAACACAAACAATACGGTAGTTTCCACCATTATCAATTGACGTACTTTTTATGAGCTGTCAAAACGCAATTCTCCAATAGATTTTGTATGGCAATGGCATTTTATGACGTCACTAAATAACAACTCAATTGACTATCTATTTATTGATTTCAAAGCAACTAAAAATCAAATTTTATAGCAAATTGAAAATGAACCGAATTTATTGGGCTGAAATTAAAAGAGGTTTTATAGGAATTGTGTCTAACATTTATTGGTTAATGGTGGAAACTACCCAAAGTACTGTACATATACCTACACCTCACCTCGAAAACACCACTGAACCTGAAACAAAGCCGTCAAACCGTACCTCAGTTTGATATCATTGTCAGCACCTGTCTGATTTGCATGAGCTGGCAGAACAATGGCGATGATCACACTATTGATACGCTACTAGCGGCATGAGCCTAATAGAGGAGATAGCGCACCGGGGCATGTTCTAACATATGTGCCTTCCTTATTGTGGTCCTGTCGCCCGAACGAGATCTAAAACAATGTTACTGGTGTTTTGTGAGTTGATAGATAGATAAGATAAAAACATTGAAAAAAAAAACAATACAAATTCAAAGTGACCTACCAAGCAGTGCGTGTCTCAAATGGGTGTCCAGCTCAGCATATGTCAGGTATAGGCTTAGCATAATATACCTGACGCTGGTATTCTGCTGGAACCAGGTACCAGGACTCACGGACGCCGGGTAGGCGAAATTAATAAGACAAAATAAATACATATGAATAAGAAAATAGTGTGCGGGTAAAAGAAAAATATTTTTTACACTACGGATCTTACTTAATTCGAATTTGCAGGTTGCTTTTTTATGTTTATTTGGTTATCATTTCACAGTCTACAAAATCGTATTGTAAAAGAATACCACAACGAATAAACAAAATCCTGTTCCACTTGTTACACCCCTTCCCGAAGTCGACTCGCACCCGAAAGCGCGACTTTAAAGACCAAAAATGAGTACTGCAATTTTGTCGCTCGTCCTGCCAAATATTTGCGAACAATTAACAATCGGGTGCTCGCAAACAGAACAATATCTTTGGCAAATAGAGCCGTGTCTCAAGTGAGATAACTGGATCCGTGAGTGCACCGTGCCACCGGAAGTGTACGTGCCCATTGTCCACTTCCGGCGCCCCGGAGCCTTTGTTTGCCGGTTGCTGTTGCTCTGGATTTGATGAATTTAAAAGGTGATAAAGATTTCTTTTGCTGCTTTATTACTTTCTTGCGAAGCAGTGTATGATCTGTCGCTAGCACTGATTTCTCGTACTAGAAATTGATGTGACAAAAGTATGCCGAGCGCGTGAATTGCTGTGATTGGTTAATTTAATCTGTCTTGTTATAAACGTTTTACAAAAAAATGGGGGAAAATTAATCAATTTCTATATTTAGGCTATAGTAAATTTGGTTTGGTCCTAAGATACGCGGTTGCATAATGAATGCAAACACTGTTTACTATTTTGTATAGGGAAGTTCGATTTACCTATCGTGACTATCCAGACAATACATTCTTTTAGGAATCCTATCCCTATAATCTAGCTGCATACTTTTGAACGTTCCAAAAAGATCTCAAAAACAAAACACTGCACACAATGAAGCGTATAAACCAGTAAACAATGGAGCTGGATTACAGCGCTGGTCCCAAGTGGGTCAACACCGCACTAACTTAGCGCACCTGCCGGGGACAGAATGCTAAACACGACGGAGCTCAACGTCGCCACCACCGACTTCGTGGCTCAGCGTGGTTGAACACCTGACTGACACCATCCTGGGATGAATGAGATAGTTTTACCTGAGCAAAATATGGCTAAACAGCAACTAGATCCACTAGTTGACCGGAGCAATTAGATTTGAAGTTTTTTCTGGTGATTATAGTGTGACTTGACTTTAGCTTTGACCTTCGTTGTCTTTCATTACTTTTAAAGTTTAGATTTGATTTAGTGATAGTTGTGTAGATGAATAATAAGTTAAATTAATATTTGGAAGATTATAAAGTACGTTTTTGTACAAATAAGTAAATAATAATAGTTATACGAACGTTATGAACGTTTAAACAAAGCTGTTAATATTTACGTAAATTCTTATACATCAAGTTATTCATTTTCAGGACGAGGTTAGGTTAGATTTGTTGTTATGGCAAAGTGAGCGAAAGGCCCGTCCGTAAATATTAATGAAAATGTAGAAAGAGTAACATAATTCCAGTTTTATTAATCCAAACATTCTACTCGCTTACAATTGACGCTTGCATAAACTACCTGTGTTTTGCTGATGTTACTTATAAATGACAACCTACCTACTATCCCAGCTGCCCATTCTTCCCAGCAGTATGACTCCAGACTCAGCCTGAACTTAGAATGATCTAAGCCAACAGTCTGGCTAGACCTGCAGCGCTCCGATTTTATCCAATTTAAACTTCACCGAAAGCTATCGTATTAAGTTATATACATAACAGAAGTTTAGATTATAATCGGATTTGGATCCAAAGGTTAGCTTTATTCAATATGCCTTTTAAATTAAGTTTCGATAGACGAATTGGATAGAAAGGTAAGTCTGAGAAAACTGGATACTTAGATCTTAACGCTAAGAAATAGCTGGAACAATCTGTAGGCGTCTAGAAAACTCTGTGTTATGTTCAACTTACTTATAATAATATTATAGTAAATGTTTTCTTAAACTTAAAATTCCTAACGTGTTAATTAAATTTATTATTACCACCGTTACAGCTGTGTTAATAAATGTATTTGCGTCAAGTGCCTTTGTTATTAAAATTAAGGTTTGTTAATTATTCAAAAACAATAACAACAATTAACTCAGACTAGAAAGTTTTTATTTTATTAAACAGACTTCATTATTATTCATTATAGCATAACAAAGCTGAATTGAATAGACGTAAAATAAAGTAAAAATATATTGAACCAAGCACTTGTTCATAGCCGTCATTACCATCACGCAAGTTCATTACCATCCTCTAAACTCGTCTCGCTTAGCCTCATTACCATCTACCAAAAATTCGACTCGACTCATAGCTCTTAAAGATCGGAATCGTTTGCACCCACTAATCTTTTAATCAATGCAATGATAAGCCCTGCACCCACGAACCCGGGACGCTAGTATTAAAGTTGATACTTATTTAGGTGGCGACAGCGGCTTACGGCAAAATTATGGGCGCTTTTGTTTCTGGTCGAATTTTTAATATCTCCGGGATCCCGCGCCTGTGTTGTGTCCCTGGGCCTTTATGTTTCGTTATCCGAGGTTTATATTAAGCTCAGGTAACTTAGTAGTATTAGGATCTTAGATATTGTTAGGATGTTGTGACAATTTTGTTGCAAAGAAATAAATATTTGTTAGTTGGCCTGTTGATCTAGGGGTTTGTGACCCTGACCGCTGGAGGTCGTCGCGTCGCTTTGATTTCCATCTGAAATAAATCTTTATGTGAGAAGCATGATTGTTTGTTCTCTCTGGGTGTAATTTTTATTTAATGTATTTATTTATAAATTAAATATTGTGTATGTGAATTGTTTTATGTTATTTATTTTATTTACAAATAAGTTGGTTCTGTATTGCAACATAATTGAAACATTTTACGTGCGTCATATAAAATAACTGACATCCTAACTCTGTCCACCCCTTTAATAATCTCAAATAACATCAACAACAGATTCTTTAACAAAAAGGAAAATATTCTTGCCATCATAAAAATGATTTAAGCGGGTTACGTCAAACCCTTAAATTTTATGACGGACCAAAGTTCGATTCCCGTGCGACGCTAAAATGTAATGTACAGATATAAGGGAAATAGTCTGCGTTCGTAAACGACAGGTGTTCTCTGTGTTCGTTATTTTCGAAGCAAAACGTTGTACTATAACCGCTGAGGAGAGATTTTATGAAAAAACTTGAAGCACGAGATCCGCACTTTAATAACGCCACCTAGTGGCATTTTCTTGAACTATGTTAATGTAAGCCGCAAATTAGTTTTAGTTTGCACTGTAGCTTCGATGTTATTGTAAATGCAAAATATTATATAGAAATAAGGCATTATTTTCTGCTGAATTAATAGGTCATCCATACTAATATTATAAATGGGAAAGTGTGTCTGTCTGTCTGTCTGTCTGTCTGTTTGTCTTTCTTTCACGGCAAAACGGAGCGACGGATTGACGTGATTTTTTAAGTGGAGATAGAACATATGCTACTTTTCGTCTCTTTCTAACGCGAGCGAAGCCGCGGGCAGAAGCTAGTACTTCATAAAATAGATATTTTGGGAGAACTTACATACGGCCACCTGACCCCAAACTAAACAGAGCCTGTAACCAGAAAACTGATGTACTCGTACATACTTAAACAATTAATACATATAGGTATATAACTATTATAAATAATTACACACAGACGCAGAACACACATTCATGCTCATAACATGAAAATTTGTACCGTCTAGAAATTAAACTCAAAGCTTGACAGTCTTTAGCCACTCAAGCAACAGGCCACAGGGTACTCGACTCATTCCCCGTCGAGCCTCTTTAGTAAAAAACTAAATAAACAAGTGAAACGGTGCCTATGGAGATTCTTAAATGTGTGATAGGTAATAAACACAAACCGTACAAATAAATGGCGATTGTGTTCTGAATACATTGCTCAAGTCATCCCCGGGGCGCCGTGAGGCCGACAGCCACCGTTTACGACAGAAATATTACTGAACACTTTTTTTTTTTGTGTGAAGAAACCTTAATGGATACCCTCTGGCTGGGGAAACGAAGGGTTCTGTCGTACCCTTACCGGCTAAAACCCTATGGTTCCTTCTACCATCAATTACTAAAGACCAGTGTTCTTTGCAGAGCTTTGAATATGAGAAAACAGACTTCCTTCATAGTTCAATATCTCCTGGTCTGTCCAGTAGGGCCTAACCTTCCGACCCCAAGAAATCAACGAATCTTGCTAAACTGCTTCCATAAGAATTCAGTCCACTGTCTCATCTCTTCCCTTATCGAAATCGGCTAAAACTGCAACTTGTTTTAAAAGTGCTCTTGCAACCATTTCTGATAAAACTTTTTACTGAAAAAATACTGAGCGTGCAGAAAAAAGGGTCGTTTGCTACAAATAATACCTTAGCCAGCTTTACGTGCAACGATTTTTGTAATAATTTCTCGTATGACGTCGACAACGAATACAGGCCACAGAACAGACACATACAAAAGGCCCACTTAGGGTCACACAGGGTAAGAAGAGAATTTTGACAATATGTGCGAAGCTAATGTCAAATAGCTAAGGAAATGGGGTTAAAGTTGTAGGTTAGGAAGAGGACGGACAGTTACTAAAAATATATTTTAATGTGGTCTGTGTCTGGTTGTAATTTATCGATACATTTGTATGTATTTACAAATAATGTCAATTGTCTGGTTACCATAACACGAGGTCAGCTAAGTTTGGGATCAGATGGCCGTGTGTGAGTTATCCCAAGATATTTATTTATTTTATTTTCTTCCCACTTTTCTAAAAAAAGCACCTATATAATTATTCGGTCGCAGATTTTGTAACCGCTGATAGTATGAAGGCTTACATAAGATGGATGACTTCTTCCTCATTATAACAAACCCCATTAACCTTTCATCGACCAACCGTCAGCCGGCTGTCCGGCTGCTATTGTTTTTCTATTGTGTCTCGAATACGTGTGTTCGAAGGGTTAAAGGCTATATTTATACATATAATTATTCTTGCTTTTATATAGTTCAAAGAAAACTTTATTTTTACCGACTTCACAAAAAGGAGGAGGTACTATGTTCGGCTGTTTGTATGTTTGTTCATCGATTACTCCGTCAATTGTCAACGGATTTTGATGGTTCTTTTTTTGTTTGATAAGTCATGATTCAGGGGTGGTCCCATATAAATTTTGTGGCGATCGGTTCAGTGCTTCTCGAAAAATTCACCAAGAACAAAAAAAATTGACGAAATTTTCATAGATGATGTGTGCTTTGTCTTTAAGTTTCTATTTTCGTTTTATAAGATTGTTAGTAGTTTTATTTCGAAAATAAATTACTTTGAAAGATACTATACACAGTCAAACATTGGGAGTCGACACTAAAAAGTAATAAATAAAAAACTTTTTTCAAAAAAAAAATAACCGCCTTCAAAAACTAAAAACCCAATAATAACTAAAATTTCGGAAGTCGGTGGTTTCTCTTCTGCCATTCATTTGTGTTGCCACCGACTTCCGAAATTTTAGTTATTATTGGGTTTTTAGTTTTTGAAGGCGGTTATTTTTTTTTTGAAAAAAGTTTTTTATTTGTTTGTATATTAGAGCGAAGACCTTCGTATCTTTCTGTAGAGTGCACACCGCCGGAGGCAAGTATAATTTTAATTATTTTACAGAAAAGCAGACTTAAGGATTTGCGCCACTGTTCAAATTGATAATTATCGTGCTTTCGTAGTGCCTAGATATAATTTATTAATAAATCTCCAGCTCTTATTTTGTATTCTGAGAATTTGTAATGAGTTCGCGAAAATTTTGTAGCCTTTGGAAAAATTCCAAGTAATTATACATCTAAAAATAACTTTTTCTGGTGAAACCGCAGTACCTAGACATTAACGTTAATACCTGCTAGATTTTATACAATTTTCAAGACAGGCCTTTTGGTTTAGTAAGATGGTGGTCGTGGGTTTGATTCCCACCCAGGACAACGATTTGTGTCATGAATATTGGTGCTGTGTCTGGGTGTAATTCATTTTTAGGGTTCCGTAGTCAACTAGGAACCCTTATAGTTTCGCCATGTCTGTCTGTCCGTCCGTCCTCGCTTAATCTCTGTGACCGTTAGCACTAGAAAGCTGAAATTTGGTACCAATATGTATACATATATCAACCACGCCGACAAAGTGGTAAAATAAAAATTGGAAAAAAATGTTTTATTAGGGTAGCCCCCCTATATGTAAAGAGGGAAGGGATTTTTTTTTTAATTTCAACCCTGACGTGTGATATATTGTTGGATAGGTATTTAAAAATGAAAAGGGGTTTACTAAAATCAGTTTTTGATAATGTCAATAATATCGGAAATAATCGCTCCAAAAGGAAAAATCAAAGCGTCCCCCCCCTCTAACTTTTGACCCGTAGGTTTAAAAAATATGAAAAAAATCTGGAAAGTAGATCTTTATAAGTACTTTCTAGGAAAATTATTTTGAACTTGATAGAAAAAACAGTTTTTGTACAAAAAAAAAACAAAAAGGTTGTACAAAATAATTTCTGCGTACTTAGTATGTCAATGTAACAAATAGCCTTTTTTTTTAACTTATAAGTGGGAACACTTATTGTGACGGACGGGAAACTACGGAACCCTACATTGAGCGTGGCCCGACACGCTCTTGGCCGGTTTTTAATATAATGTATATCTGTTGTCTGAGTACCATAGCACAGGCTCTACATAGTTTCAGATCACGACACCGTATCAAAGTTAGATAATTTATTTAATTATAATTAACCAACCACGAACGGCGGGACGAACTGGACGGATTCCTACGGGATTGGAAAGAGGAAGCGAGAGATTGCGATACGTGGAAAAAGTGAAGGGAGGCCTTTGTCCAGTAGTGGGACAGAATAGGCTAATAACATTCCCATTCAATTTTAAAACATTATTCATTCCCGAAAATCCATGAAGCCAATAAATTGTAAAAAATAAAAACTTTCAAATTTTCACGAAAATAACTCCTACATTCTTCGGTACACAAATTACAAGTTCGACACAAAGCTATTGAAAATAGACGTAAAAGTCATTACGCTATATAATTGCTTCCCGGCTCCTCTTTGTCAGTTGCTGTAACCTGTGTTGCCGCAAATTACCGCTGTAACAGTTACGTGTTGCGAGGTTGCGAGCCCTTTATTGGAAACGTGCTGCTCAATGACGCTCGAAGATTTCCGCCGTTTAATTATGTTACTTTCAATAGAAGGGAGTGGATGGGAGGAGTCTTGACTTGTTTTGTTTTTCACTTTTAGACTTTTTTTCATTTCCGTTACATAAAATTTGCATTAACTGTCGTCGCGTGTACTAAAAAACTATGTGTATGACATTTACGAGCCTTTTACTGTCCCACTGTAGAGCAGATGCCTCTTCTCAACCAAGGAAGGCACGGGGATTGATCACGCTTGTTTAAGGTGGAATGGCGATTATGGATGGATCGAGTTATCCTCATTAAAGTACTTGCCTAGATTTAAACCTACGGCTCTTAGATGAGAGGTGGGTGTCTAGCCTACAGGACCATGAGGTCTTTTTGTTCAGGAACTAGAACTCGTCAGTTAATAATTGGTATCTTTTGAGTATAGAATAGTTTTCATTATAAAGCCTACGCAAATACTCATTTAGCGGATATATCTACACCGTGTTAGGTAAGTCGAGGGACATAATAATATTGCATAGTCCCTTAATTTGTCCAGCTTACTCCAGTAAGCAAATATGTTCATTTACAATGGAAACTAACCGGCGGACATGCTGCCACGACATTCATTATTAACGATATGAAAATGTCGGCCAACTGCGTTGTGAGCCATTGCTTATTACATTTGGTGGTGTATACGTTTACCAGTCGCCGTTTAGGATATCCTTTGATAATCGGTTTATTTATGCGTTTAGATTGAAGTTTGTGAGAGAAGCAGAGTCACCGTCATAGCGAATCAAATTGAAGTAGCAGTAGGCTGGTCATTTCTGTCGCACAACCGACTATCATCATTGCAGTATGCATGTTCTTCAAGGGATAGAACTTTGTGTTTTCTGCCGTTCTGCGTCAGTAACAACTAACTTAGAGATAATTTCTTTCAGTTGCTCCAGACCTGCCCCCCTAGACAAGTAGCATTGTAGAATCGATAGCGAAAGCGAATAGATTATTAAATGAATGGAGATGACAAATTGTTTAGCGAAAGCTTATGTCAATTCCATACATTTGACAATCTATTCGTTTTCGCTATTTATTCTACAATGCCACTTGGCTAGGCCCTCTGAGTATTTAGACGTCGAGGTCTAAAAACTTTCTGCTGCAGCCGCTGTTTCGGTTTTAGTTCCAATGCTTACTTCATGATGGTTTTCAAGGAAGTGAATTGTTCACCTCTTTCTTATTTTTTTAAATACGACATAAAAATGAGAAAGCTTACAAAAAGTATAAAGTCGTAGCCATTCACTTCTTATTTAAGAACACCATATTTTAATTCCTTAGTGAAAACCACAGCAGATAGAAATTATTAGACTTCAGTTTACCGGAAAATATATAAACACTTCTGTATCAAAATACAATATCTATTTTAATGAATCGTCCGCTTACCCAGGTCCCTACATATTGAAGTTACGTTCCTCACAGCTCTAAGTGCAAGTGTTTGGTCCTCAGCTTGCCGGATGTTCGTCTGTAGCGATCTAAGTATAGCTCTACCTAGAGACTTAGCGTCTCTACAAACACATTACCAGTCGCTACGTCTTGCTCGTTTTGTTAATTGCGTCGCTTAGTAACTTAGAATAAAGTCCTTAGGTCTTGTGAGAAACATTACTCAATATCTGAAGATTTTTAGGATTACTGTGTTTACAATAGATTGCAATATGCCATTAATATAGTTGTGGATAAATCTACTTTAGATAAATCTAAATCTAGTTTCAATTATTTATTGATGTGAAACATCTATAGCCGCACGTAAAACAAATTTCTGGCGTGGCGACGCATGCCGTGGCGACGCGTCGCCACGCTATTTTATGGTATATATACAGTCACGGTCTTATGTACTGTGTGGCGATGATGTAACGTCGATGTTTCACATCTGCCAGGCGTCCCGTGACGGCTCACTTTTTTTTTGTTATGGAGCTCATGTATTTTGTAATAGGCTATAACACTTTTAGACATAAATATTTAAATTTTCTATTAACCTTCCGACGACCGGCTGTCGCGCTGCTATTGTCGGTCTATTGTATCTCAAATCACGTGTGTTCGTAGGCTTGAACTAATGACATCTAAAGAAAGCTAGACAGATCATAACATCAATTATTGAAAGACAAATTCGTAATAATATTATAACAGCCCGTATTCCCAGGTTTATTTTAACCTCATTCCCCAAAACAGTGGATCTTATTGAAAGTGTAAGTAAGTTACAAAGCTTTCAGTGCTATTATCGGGGGATTCCGTCCAATCTCGACAGCACAGATATACTAAGTTATAATTAAGTACAAAGCTAAGAACACACTAATTACAGATCTTGGTGGCGGTACAACATGTCTAAAGAGACATAGAAGGTCAGCTTTAAATTCACGCAACGATGCATAAGTTTAGTGATTTTAGATTATTAATTATTATTAAATACACACATCAAAAGTGTCTAGGGATATTTCAATTAAACCTAAATTACTAAAATTCTATTAACTTTTTGTTAAAACATGTACACATTAAAATAAACCTTGTTTAATAGACTATTTAATCTGATAATAAACTTTTAGATAAAGTTAAATTAAAAAAAACTTAGAAGAAGAGGAAAAACTCAAACAAAATTTCAATCTTAACTTTATTTTTGAAACATCAAAACTTAAACAAAACCACAATTTTTTTTATAAAAATTCTTGAAAACTTAAAATTAATATTCCGTGGATCCACCTAAGACTCTCTTGGCACATCTGC
The DNA here is from genome assembly GCA_033675125.1 of Athetis lepigone. Taxonomy (NCBI): domain Eukaryota; kingdom Metazoa; phylum Arthropoda; class Insecta; order Lepidoptera; family Noctuidae; genus Athetis; species Athetis lepigone. The sequence continues at coordinate 371,529 of CM066215.1, read as the reverse complement.
AGCGGTTCTGCATACTCAAAACAAGGGTGTTAATATCCTGTTGTGGAATACTGTCCCATAATTGCCGTTTCTGAAGCCATGAAGACCAGTCAGAGCGTAATATCCAGGCTTTGGTCATGTTATCGTGTCACGGAGGAAGTGGTGGAACGGCACAGAGGATCTCAACGCATTACAACACATGTACAGGACCGATTCTTAGTAAATGCTGCACGAAGTCAACTAAATGCAGCGGCGATGCAATTGGTTCAAAGGCTACAGAGAGAGTATGGTTTGCTGGTAAGCGGTCAAACTTTGAGAAGGCGACTGCATGAAGTCAATCTACGTGCTCGTAGGCCATTTTGGGTATCAGCACTAAGGAGAGGTAATCGAGGAAGAAGATTACAATGGGCTATTGCACACGAAAACTGGAACCATTCTCAATGGTCACTTGTACTTTTCACTGATGAATCTAGGTTTGGATTTCATCCTGATTCGCGAAGAGTACGCGTTTGGAGAAAACCTGGACGTTGGAATCGACTGCAGCACCCACAACAAGTTCATGCATATTAAGGTGGCACGATTATGGTTTGGGCAGGAATTCGTCTCGGCGGTAGAACGGACCTCGTTTGGATACAAGGCAATATGACTGCAAGAAAATACCGAGATGAGGTGCTAGAGCCTGTAATCTTGCCCCACAAACAGCAAATGGGACAAAATTTCCAGCTAATGCACGACAATGCCCGTCCACATACGGCGCGTATCATTACAAGTTGGTTACAACAGCATGTTATCCAAGCTTTAGACCGGCCTGCACAATCCCCTGACTTAAATCCTATTGAGCATGCCTGGAATATGCTTCAGAGAAGAGCTCGTAGGAATTTCCCTGTTGATATTGTGCATCAAAACCAGCTTTTCTTGCATCTTAGCAGGATTTGGGACAGTACTCCACAACAGGATATTGACACCCTTGATTTGAGTATGCAGAACCGCTCCAGATGTGTCAGGAGAGTCTTAGGTGGATCCACGAATTATTAATTTTGAGTTTTCAACAATTTTTATAAAAAAAAAATTGTTTTGTTGTTTAGGTTTTGAAATTTCAAAAATAAAGTTAAATTGAAATTTTGTTGAGTTTTTCCTCTTCTTCTAAGTTTTTTTTTTTAATTTAACTTTATCTAAAAGTTTATTATCAGATTAGATAGGCAATTAAACAAGGTTTATTTTAAAGTGTAGGTGTCTTAACAAAAAGTTAATAGAATTTTAGTTATTTAGGTTTAATTAAAATATCCCTAGACACTTTTGATGTGTGTAGATATTGTGTTCCCTTTATGTTAACACTAGCTTTTTGTTAACACTAGCTTTATGTTAACACTAGCTTTTGCCCGCGTGGATGTCGATACTTGAATCCCCTATTACCTTTACCCTTAAGGTTGGGTTTTCTAGTCATTCTTTCTATGTGATTACTTACTCTTAACAAAGAATACGTCCTGCAAGTTTCATATCTTTAGGGCCATAGGGCCAGCGGTTTGGATTGTGATATATATATATAATATTAATATGATGATAGTTAGTCGATCGCTCAATCAGTTTATTTCTAATATTTAGGCCAAGCATAATGTTTAATCTGAAATAACTAGCTAAGTGCGAGTTCTTGTAAAGCATAAGAAAACACCCAGAAATAATATTTTTTCAAATTCTTTACTCAGTATTTTCGGAGATAGGATTTTTTTTTCCGTTTCAATAATACCTTAATCAACAGTGTGTATAGTGAACGGATAATTTTTTTATTACATCCTGCATATGCATTTTGCTTGTTGCACAGCAGTCAACCTTCTGCCCTATTCTGGCAAGTGGCAACAGAGCACGCGGTTGATTGTGTTACCGTTTAACTTGTACTTAGCCAACTTAACTCGATGAGGCGAGCCGGGGCAATAACTTAGTATTAAGCTTACTCCTATGTACGCGCTAAGCTTGGAGAATAGTATCTGCATCTTGAACTGCATCGGCTTAATTTCTGCCTGTGTGTATTTTATTTAGGAGTATTCTTGAAAGTTACTCGGCAGATTCAGGTATAACTTTGGTATCTTGTACTACACTAATTTTTGTCCGAGACTTCAGACACGTAGTAGTCAAAGATTAAATCTGATTGACGTCTCTTAGGTTAAAACCTTTATTAAAATTTAGCTTTCTAAAGCTAAGTTTTCGAGATCTCTTGCTTATTTAGTAAGTATAATAGATAAAGATTATCATACTTAAATTACAACCAACAAAAACAAAATCAATTAACCAGCCGGTCATTCAATTGATCCACTTTCCTTTCACCACAAAAACGACAGTAAAAAACCGTAAAAACAAGTGACTTCAACTAGAAACAGATCTAGCGGACCGAACAGTTTGCAACAAAACCGTTTCAGACGGGCATCGAATCCGGGACAATCCCTCCTGCCTCGTAAGCCGACAACAGACACGCTAAGCCTCACAAAATTACTCGCAGCAAGTTGAAATTGCATTGGTTTGCCGTTCTACATCAGAACACGGGACAGAGGGAACTGCCTTCCTCCGGAACACTCTCTTCTGATATATTCGTATTTCATACACTGTATTTCATACACTTACAAACACATACATACCAAATAGTTATCTAGTTTTTAATTATTAACAAAATTTAGTCAAAACACAAATTTGTTTAGTACAAATTAAATCACCTGTTTAGTTACGTAACTATTACACGTGTAAGATATAAAAGAGCGGCGCCTCCTGGCACAGGCATCCATATGCTTAAAAGGAGACGCCACCAACTGTATAACCCTGTAAAATTGTGTAATAACGAAATAAAACCTTTTATTTTTTTATTCGTTTTACTTCTCGAAGCATAGAATAGTTCTTTATGTACAGAAAGTACGTACAAGTTATACATTAAGCTTAAGATGCTCCTTATACTATCTTAACTAAGCAGTTTTAATTGGATTATGAAGAATCACTATGACAATTATTGACAATTAACACATTCAATCAAATCAATACATGCCAAGCCAAGACAAACTATGATTGCATTTCAATAAATGATTGGAAAGTCAGTAATGGTCTGAGTTATTTTCGTTTCAATTAAACTATGTCAAAAAACTGTTGAACGTCCTTTACATTTAAAGAAAAATCTTAATCAAATTGTTCGTACTAACGGAGTGTCGTATAACTCTAGAAACTAATAAATAAATGTTTTGAAAGGAATGTGCTTGAAAAAGGACCCTGTTTATTTAGATGTAGACACGTTTCTTCATCAACATCCCTTTTTCTTCGTTTCACAGATTATAATCAAAGAAGTATAATGAAATAAGCGTTGAACGTAATCGCGATATCAAGCTCATTAGCGCTCGGTCGAGTGCTCTGAGCAAGGCGTTAGTATTGACGCGCCTGCATCTCATTAATATAGCCTCATTATAAGGTTTGATCACGGAGGAATGCAAATAATATTTAATTTGCCGTAAAGTATGAAAAAAACTGTCTATTTCACCATTCGATTGTGAATACCGTTAGTTTCTAATCTATTTTACGAGATTGTACATTTTCGATAGATTACGATCAATTTTTTGATACAAACAGATTATAAATTGATACTTTATGGTCCATTTATATCAATCCGTCAATTTGCGATGGCATCATAATATTTAAATGCGACGGAACACATCTTGTGCGTTAATTAATGAAAGGCGTCATATTTTAAAAGCTTTTTCTTATAAAGCTAACTGATTTACAGTGTTGGTTTTATAGCAAAAGTTCTGGTAATAAGTTATTCGATTGGTTTTAAATAAAGTATTATGTATGAAATGCTTTTTATGTAGCTACATTCCACAATATTGAAAAAGTACGATACGATTAAGTCGACAAAGTGCGGCTTTTTATTTGTTTACTTCCTCCTTGAGCAACAGAAAAAATGCTTCACTTTGAGGAAATGATACCCACATGAACACACAACAAAAAACTTGCGATAAGATACTTGGAAAACCTATATTAAAATAGCATTAACTTAAATTGATTTTGTATTTATAAAGAAAGTTAAAAAAACACTAGTTGCGTGCGAACCTCGACAACTACACGATCTAGACCGAATTTTGATTTAATGTCTTCGTCAAAAGTAGCATTGGGGTTTCTCAAAATTTACATTTAAAACGGTAAAAGTAGAAAGACAAAGTCGTACTTTGCTACTAGTCACAAATACTCAACGTTCCCTTTAAAAACCACGATTAAAAACAACACCCTCAAATCAAATTACGTCTGAAGTTTCCAACTCCGCAATATTCCATCAAATCGTCGCTGCAGCTAACTCCGTATCACTAAACAAGCGCTTTATCTCGAATCACGGCGTCTGCGCTATAAATTCGTTAGTTCTCGCACGTTCTAGAAAGTTCTAGACTTGTCTGGAACTAGTTGCGAGTGGATCACGGCGCGTCACAGCCGTGAGCCGAGCAACTTGCTAATGCCGTGCCTCGAACAGTAGCACTTGCTAATGCCGTGCCCCAACCAGTAGCACTTGCTAATGCCATGCCCGACCAGTGGCACTTGCTAATGCCATGCCTCGTACTGCCACGGTATAGTGATGGCTGAATTTATATTATTGTCAAGTTATTGTATGCTGATTGCAGTTCTTGGCTGTTTGTATTATTATTGTACAGAAATTGAGGATTATCTTCGCTGTGAGGTAGTTGGATTGGATCGTGGATTAAGATATTATAAATCGCTTCTTGGTATTCGGATTCTGATCGAACTGGATTTCCATCTACTTTTGTTCTGAAGGAACTTAAATACTATATCAATTTCTGACACAAAAAGCATTAACGAACCTGGGAAGTACGTCTCTGGGATGGGATGGCAACGCATCTACGATGCATCTGTTATTACTTACAAACACCTCAATATTTCTACAATGGATTGCGTTTCCTTATTCGTGAATTTCCTAGTTTCTCTCTCTCTCTCTTCTACGTTCTATAAGTTCAGGAACATTAAGAGCTTAATTTCACTAAATAGTTATAACTAATTAGGAACACGTCCTATGTACATTATCTTGCCAAGTTTCGGGTGCCTAATTAGCACAAAGGCGTAAAGTAAACGGATGAATCTTAGCCTATGATAGGCGACCTCCACACGACAAACTCGGAAGTTATAGAAAAACAACAAAGAATGTTGCCAGTTCATCGCAATCCCCTGTCCGGGTTAGTCTGGCAACTTTTGCCTGCACAGACTACAAATTACACTCTTTTCACCGGTGTTGCCAACTTATTGCTTCGAACAACTAACTTATTTCTACACGAAACTAAAAATAGGATTGTCGTGATGTCATTAAAGATGGGGCGACAGTGGCGACAGTAATGGCGGTTTGTTGCGGACGGTGTGAGAACTAATGTGACTTGTGAACTTAGACGTGTCTTGCTGTCTCTGTTTTTATCTTTCAATTATTGGGCTGTGTACTACTCGTGCGAGCTAACATGGCACCTGGCTCGAAAACAAACCTCTTCCCGCGACCCCGCGCGGCGCCCCTCTCTCGTCTTAACAGTAGCGTTAGCATCACTATTACATTATACGGCAAAAGATTAACTAAAATGGCGGATGTGGAAAAACAGATTTTCAGGCGAGCACGTAATTTTTTTTGCAAGTAACTTTCTAAGTAGATTGTTTTGTCATGTTTAAAACGTTGTAGTATGTTATGAGAAACAACTAAGCACAAAATAAATGTTACTCTAAAACTAAAATAAAATTCAGAAAGGATAACCCGGGTTGGCACAATGTCCACCAAATAAAAATATAGCCATACAAATGGGGTTTGCGTATACCTGTCATCTGTCATAGTGTTAGCCCAAAATCGAACATCTCCTTTTCTGCACTTAGTACTTCAAATGTCATTCATTCAACCCAGGTGCCATGTTAGCTCGCACGGATAGTACGTCCTGTCATAGATACAGAACCTACTTTGTGTTCCAGCGCAGAAAAGTATTTATTAAACCTTCGAACACGTGATTCGAGACACAATAGAAAGACAATAGCAGCGCGACAGCCGGCTGTTGCTTAGTCATCGAAAGTTTAAATTCAGCGCAAATTAAACGATAAAAAATTCAACCAAAACTAGAATATTGTTTTATTATTTACGAGAATTATCATATTTAGGAAAAGAGACCTCGGTAAACATTGAAATGTTAATTTTAAAATATATATATACCAATATAGTTAAGCTTAATTTATAATTAATGATGATATGGACTAAGCTCCATAACTTAATAAATGCTTAAATTATAACTGGATTTATAACTCCTCACAAAACAACGGTCCATTTCTTAAAACACAAATTACAGCTAATAATTTCTCGGGATTCAAATCCAATAGTAAGATTATCGCATTAGGGGGTATTCATCATAATTTGCTGTCAATGAGCCCGATGAGATAAAGGAAAATGACGCCCTCACCGCCTCCGGAGTACCTATGAAACAAGAAGATAGTCAGAAAATCAACTCTGCGGCTCTTAGCAAACCATTTCGTGGAGTAATCTTTTAACGACCAAGCGACAGCCGGTACCTATGAAACAAGAAGATAGTCAGAAAATCAACTCTGCGGGTCTTAGCAAACCATTTCGTGGAGTAATCTTTTAACGACCAAGCGACAGCCGGCTGTCGGACTGCTATTGTCTTCCTCTCTTTTTGTCTCGAATCATGTGTACGAAGGATTAAGACAAATTGTAACACGTTCCCAATTGCGTTTTTATTATTTTGTTATATATCCCTTTGCCCGCCTGAATATACGCACGTGCCCTGTACGCGAAACACAAATTCACCGCAAATACGTTCAATTAAAAATATTTAAATAAGGAATTCTAAAATTTTGCTGGTATTGTTAATAAAATTGTTTTGTTAGCGCACCACTTTTTCAGCATATATTTGTATCGTTAGAATGCATGCGCTCGCTTGTCATGTATACATGCCACAATTATTTGATGAAAAGATATACTATTTTTACTAAATGTTGATAGTTTCAGAACTGAAAACTTCACAATTATCGATACAGATGAAGAAAATAAGGATTACGTTACATTTTTAATGGATCAGTGATAGGTCACTGTCCACAAAAACTGAAAACGTTAGTAACTGCAACTGCTTCGCTCCTGTTATTATTCCTATTATTATACCTCAACTTCAACTTTTAAAATTATGACAATCCACCGAATTTTTGGTGATTTCTGCCAATGTCCAGTTTGAAAATAATATTATAAAATAAAAATAGTGTCAATTGTACGGTTATTAAATTATAGTGTGGAGATCATACACGTGTTTTTATAACCAAGAACACGGAATGACTCATATTATACCTCGTCAATTTTGCTAAAAATGTTTACGATCTGACCAATAGGAATTCGACTCTTTATCGGGGAGTTAAAATAAACAAGTCACATAAAGAATCATATTAACATAAATCACCGATTTATTGCTTTCCCTTTACACATTTTTCATAGGCCAGAAAAGCAAATATATGTATTGTATAAGTATATAAACACAATGCTGTGGAACTTCTGCCTTCTTCCATGTAATTCTATTAAGCTAGTTATTTATCTCGTCAGCGGCTCACTTGTAATCTAGGCTAAAACGTTTCATTAATTGGTGTTCTATTGTTTCAGGTAAATTACTTACATTCTAACTTGGACCGTTACGTTGGTACCCGCTTCCTCTTGGTAAGGTCTGAAAGCTTATTGATATTAAGTGTTAGCTGAATTTGAGGACTAAGTGTTGAGTTTTGTGATAAGTATCTAAATAATTTTGATTCTTTTATATCTGTTATTTATTGTCATTTTCTTCTGTCATCAATTTTTATTTATTTTGATTTCTTTTTATCTATTTTGATAAACGAAATATGCAACTATCCTCTGATATAAAGGTGAAATATTAAATGCATTGGTATAACACACGGCCTTCTGAACTCATATGAGGCTGGACCTGTACTGAAGAAACCAGACGACTGACATACATTCAAGTTGAATTAATTGCACCCAGATACATAATAAACGATCAAGTTCATCGGAGTCATCACACAAAGATTGGTCTTAGGTGGGAATTGAATTCGACCTCCAGCTTAGCAGTCAGTATCACTAACCACTAGATCACCAGGCCTGTCAAAACAACGCAATTATAATCAAGATGAAAGTAGTTCTAATCATTGACTAATAATGATTAAAGAAGTGTTAACGAGCGCTGTCGCTCTCTGTTGTGCTAGCGCCGACCGCGGCTGATTGCTTGCGGTCGCCGGGACCGACACATGCCTGATGCGTTATTTTCCTGCTAAAGTATAAAACTACAAACTACGAAGCTCACAACACGAATAATTAGGGAAATGACTGTGTACATAGTTATGTCTATAAAAAGAAAAAGAGGGAAGAAAGAAATAAAACGTTTATTTGTACCTCACACAATCGTACACAATACACAAACACACACAGGCACCAAACACAACATTTATTCTGCGATATTTAAAATAATAAATATCACTGGTATTCCTCTAGGGCTTGCTGTGATGTCGCGGACACACTCACTGAGTAAAATCATCGGAATAAAATAATAAATAAAAATTAAAACATTGATAAAAAGGCATGAGGTTATGGGACGCAGTGTTAAAATCATAATACGCATAGTTACCCATTCCCTGAATCACAATAAACAAAATGTCCAAACCACTCTGTCACTTACCTGTTCCTTTAGGAAATTATTCACCCTGAAGGGCGTATCTACGTATAGTCCTGCCGATGTCGAAAGTGATAAAATGTCGGCAGGTGATTGTCTATCGGTAGCACTTTGAGCAATTTGTCGGGGCATGCGCAGCCGGAGTACGCGCTTTGGAACTCGCAAATTGACTTTGGTGCTAAAAGTTGATTGAAAGTGCTACCTTTATCGTTAAGAAAAGAGTGGTAGAATCTCTATATTGAGTGGAAAGGGTTTTAAAATTACGCTTTGACTTTCACTTCTATTATTCGACGAAAAGTTTTGTGTTTGTTTTAATATTTGACCACTTTGACCTGTCCAGCAACGCTTAAGTTAAACCCTGTCCGTTAGAAAACCATAATTTCTAGTAAAAATTTTCTCGATCATTTGATCCTCAGTCATATTTTCGTCATCCCAGTAATTTAAAGCTTAAATTTACCGCCCTCTCAAAAGCCGTCTTATAAAAAACGAAATCCATTATGCCTGTAGACATCTGTATATGTATGCCTATCTGTCGATGGCACTTCGAGCAATTTGTCCCAAGAGTTCTGTGAGCACCGGAACCATTAACTGCCTCTCCACACCTTCCACTCTTGACACAATTTGACTCCACAAAAATGTCCTAGCTTATATATTTTAAAAGCGTTTTAACTGAGTGATCTCGCGGAAGTTTGTTTTTGGTCCTTTGTGGCGGAGGTTATGAAAAAGATTTTTGTTCATCTTGTTATGATTACTGTTATTTTTCATATATAAACCCTGCCAATGAGAAAAAAACAAGTGCTTCAATATAAATTGGGGTACTTTACTTAAAACCAAAGAGGACGTTTCCAGAAGTGATTACTTAAGCTAATAAGAATCTGTTTAAAGTCAGGTCCCAAAAAACAATTCTGAAATCTACATTTCAGTCTGCGGTACAGATAACACTTTAATTCAGAAATCATTTTGACATTCCCTTGTGTATTCATAAAATCTAAATTTGTCATATTTATACGTGATTTAAAGGTCGCTGGATGTGGCGTTAAATTAAAACGTAGGATCTGAGACAAGTGGGAGGCGGAGTTACATCATAATCATGTTGAATGGGGAAGGGAAGGACCTATGTGATGGGAAAAGTGGTGACGTCAACTTAAAGAGTGCCATTACGGTAAACTAACGATCTGTGAGTAGTTAAGAGGTTAATTAGAAGAGCAGACTGAAAAAGAACCGTGTTAATTTATTACTATGTAAAGAAGTTATAAATAAAATAAATAAACAAATAAATATCTCGGGACAAGTCACACACGGACATCTGATACCAAGCTAAGCAGAGCTTGTGTTATGGTAACCAGATAACTGATATACATACTTATATACTTTATAAATACATACATATTATACATAAATTACACCCAGACACAGAACAAACAATCATGCACATCACACAAAGTTTGTCCTAGTGGGAATCGAACCCACGACCTCCGGCTTAGCAGTCAGAGTCACTAACCACTAGACCAATAGGCCCGTCAATAGCCCGTCAAGGATGTGGCAACAAGCAGAACAGTTTCATTGCATCTTAATTATCACTATAATACTTTTAAAAAACAATAATAAGTGTAGTATAAATTAATACGTGAGTAAATTTTTCCCTTACCTGTGCTCGAGGTCAAAGTCCTAATAACAAAAAGTCCTGTAAGTAATACGAAACCGTAAATTCTAACCCCATGTCTTCGTCACGACCTGTAAGTGTTTAGAATTGCTTAAGTAATCAATCACCGGGAGAATCAATGACATTTCTATGTTAAATCGTTTTGGGACGATCCGTTTGGTTATGAACGAAACGGGATAATGGAGGTATTTACTAACCGTCGTCTGTCAGTCAATTGTTGGCGAAATGCTGTCGATGAAACGGATAGTTAAACTGCCTATTGATCTAAATTCTGATTATTTTAAGATGACTGGTACTGGTAATCTTGTTTTTCTTGCATAACAGTTAGAATAGCTTTTGCAGAAGAGTTATTGTCTCATTTTGTTAAGATTAGTTACTTGACAAAAATAAATAAACTTTTTTAACGGGAAAACCCTCATTTTGTCTAAACAAGTTTCTTCAAATAACTTTCTACTAAAAAACTACGTTAAAAGAACGAAATAATTTATTTTTTAACGGCTTTGGGAAACAGGAAGAAAGTCTTTACGAACTCATTCAGTCATACCTGTAAAAATAAGTCTCATAAATGTCCCACATCCATAAAAGCGATGTATGTAACTTTTGTAACTTTTATTATAGTAGTTCTGCAGACGGATGTTACTTCGCTAGTCGCATTTATTTAAAGCTTTGCGCTCGCTTAGTAGAAATACCGGATGGAGGAAGAGCGCCCTGTTTTATAATAGTTTTAATTATCTACGAGTGCTAGGAAGAATTTATAGAAACTAACAATTTAACAAGTTTACGTTCAAAGTCCGGCTCGAAGGACCAACAGGACCACAGCCATTAATGGCATCCTGAATAAAGGCGTCAGTTCACGTCTAGTTGAAAGGCATGCATGTGTGTTTTTCTTTGAGTCCTATTAAATATCTACTAGACGAAACATTTGAAAGTCGATTACAAGAAAATAAAATTGATGTTTCTTCCAAACGGAAACTACCTCTACAGAAAAATACTGTTTAATAGTCAGTTATAGTGTTCCTGCCTTTCTTTCCTAGTGCGTGGACTAATTAAATATGTCTTCGACACACATTTCTGATGTCTTCATTAATATTAAATGGGAAGTAAATTAATTATAATGTTCTTAGTGCGAACCATATGATAATGGTTTCCTAGAGAAATCAATGTTTGTTTAAATAATTAAGTACCTGGCAGTAGTTTACATAGCCATTTAAACCATGAAAATTGGTTTTAAGACAAGAAATAATAAGCAGTAAAATAAGGTATTAGGTAGTTCCGGAAAAAGCTTATAAACTCCATATTTAATTCAAACAATAGAACCATTATAGCCCTTTCTTTAATAAATATCAATTTAAAACTCCGAGCTAAGCACCCCTTTGTTTCAAAACTCGTGATTATTAAGTTAGAACTTAGCTGAATTTTTCAGGTGCGAACTTAGTCGGGAGTTTACTCTAGGTCTAAACTTAGCCTGAGCGTGGTGCCTAAGCGCTGTTGATTAAGTTTTAAGAACAAAGACTAGTAAAGCCGCGGATCCAACTAAACAAAACTAATCAGTTTACTTCAAGCGATTAATTGCTTTAAAACTTTATTTATTTTTCTTCTTCAATTGCTTTCAGAGGTTCTAAGTTATCGGGCAACGTTTCTACAGTATTCTGTTTTAGTTCAGTTTAAATTACTATGATTTGCTCTATTTAATATAATCCACCTTCATTATTCGCTCCACAATGTTAAATAGCTTCATTACCAGCTCCAAAATGATGCTCTGTTTACACGGCGCTAGTTAAGATCATAATATTAAGTTGTAAGTTGAAGGTAAACAGCGCTACTGGCGTCAATCGGTCGTAACTCGCGAGTCGAGGGCGAGTATAAATCTCTGTGTTACTGCTTCGGACCCGCGGGGCCGATTTGATGGGCGTTTGTTTTACTGGCAAGCGAGTAGATAGGATAGTACTTAAAAGATGTAGTTCTAGTTCTTGACAAAGAAATCAAATGCTTTTTGATAATGAATGATTTAATACCAGGAATAAAGATAAACTAGCTCAACCATATTTTAGACTGTCCAAAGTAAATACATCTTTCATGGGGTACTGTGATAAATGTTACAACAAAATTCCTTGTGATATATTAAAACTAAACGAAAGGAAATTTAAAACATATATTAAGAATAAATTATGTCAACAAGCATATTATAAATTGGAAGATTACATTCAAGATAAAAATGCTTGGAAGCATGCTGGTCCAGCTCCATAGGATATTTCATCCACAGTGTAGACAAAACCAAACTGGTGGCTAATTAAAACTGATAATGATTAACTACTTTTACTTTTACAATTATAAATTAGACACAATTCTTTTTTTTAATAGTTGGAAGCGCTGGCTCACACATTATTTTTCATTTTTTGAGGAAGGTAATTTATTTGTAAATGTGTTACACTAAATGTTCGTGAACTCGATTAGCTTCCATTTCCTAATTAATTTTAATTTTTATTATGTTTATATACTCTTTTGACGGAAATGGTTTTGACATTATATACATTCTTCTCTTCACATTTAACAATGTACAATTAATAATATTGTAACAACATTATTTGAAAAGAGTAAGTATGGAGTTTCTTGCCCATTCTTCTCCATACGTAACAACATTTCCGAATGGGCGGTAGATTCACTTTTGTTTATAAGTATGAAGTTTCAAAGTGCCTTTTTTGGCCTAATGGAAATAAATGATTTGACTTTGACTTTTGACTTTGAAAAATTCAAAATAAATATGTATAAGATTCCTCCTACGCCGATTATTAATACAAACAACTAATAAATATTTTATTTTAACTGCTCAACAATAATGTTATTTAACTTAAGGTAAAAACTTTTGATACTTATAAAACCAGATTCAGAATTAAATATTTATAGTATACATAATTTTAGACATAAAATAAAATATTTCATTTGGAACTTCAGAAATATCTTAAATATTTTACGCTTCACATTAAAACATTGTCTTTTATAAGTCGTCAACCTGATAGAATGAATGGGACAGTTATAATAGGACGGCTATACATAACCAGTATTGGATTGTATAGCTTGCTAATGTGCAATTAAAATAGCATTACTGGATAATCTGCGGGACTTTCTGCTTAACTAAAGTTAGTAAAGTTAGTAAAGTTAGTAAAAGCGGCATTGTTAGAATTACAATTGAGATTTTATTGCTCTTTATTACTTGACCGGAACTGGAATGATTATATACGAGTAGATATGCAAAATTAGGTGTTATTATTAAATGATGGTTGAAAAGAACGACAATACTAGGACTGTACTTTAATTAAATTGGAAACTCTTAACTGTTCAGCAGTGTCAGATTGTTTAATTAGTTAGTTCCATTCCTCTTTACTAGCGTATGTAAACACAGCACCGAGAATTTCAATGAGAAACCCTTTGGTCGTGCGGAGGCTGTGCGGGGCGAATCCTAATGAAACTGCTTTGTTGTTTATCGTATACGAATCGAATGTATCAGCCAATCGGACGGGGCAGCGATTTTACGTGATTTCGGTATTTGTTAGTTTGGTCTTTTGAGGCGAATGTGCTTTCAACACTTTTATAAAACTGAAACCTGGTCTACGTGGCGAAATATCCTCATTGTGATTATTTGAAGAAACATTTTTAGTAACTGTTATTTCTTAAGTAATTTATTCGTTTAAATATACCTAGATAGTTATCTGTTACAAAAGCTGAATATGACGAAATGAGCCACGATCTCACGACTCGATTCAAAATCAATTTAATATCCAACGCTGAACTTTCCATTATTCGACATTTTGATTAGTACTCGAGTCCCGACACCTTTGCCGTTCCTATGCAATCTGATAGACTCACCACTCGAGCAGTTTTATTAAAACGAAGATGGCGACTTAGATAAAACTGTATAAAACTGCCATCAATGCCCAGTAGAAAGAAACGTTGCATTTTATAAAGGTAGGGGACACGGGGGAAACCGATGATAGTGTGCGAATAGTTCTCTAGATAGCGCAAATATTTTAAATCTAGCAAGTTTCGAACTCGTTTCCGAAGTTGGCCAAAGTTCCACGAAGTTTGCCGAAGTATGTCCGACGAAGCTCACTTAATTCTTAACAGGGTGAACCAATTAAAGTGTTTCTTGCGGACTGACGCGAACAACAATGACGGATATCTGAACACATTACCGAGCTGTAAAAACTTCACTTAATATGATCGCCTGTAGATGACATTTTCTGTACTTTGTTTAAAAATATTGTATTTTCTTGTACTCCGTTGAATAGGCAGCTTTTCACCTTAGCGCTTTGAGTGTTGTATTGTAAATCCTGTATGTTATTGCTTTTGTAGTTTCGCAAATCTACGTGGATTTAGTTTACTATTACTACGGAAAATCAAGAAAAAATCTGAACACTCGTTTGAAATTTTCTTTATGTACGCAACGAAATAAAAGATATTTCAATAAAGTTACGTGTTGTGTTGACTTCTGACTGGGTATTTCGACAAGCAATGTGTTCCTTTAAAATCGAAAATGGAATTGCAAATGGCATACACATCCCATGTAATGGCAGCTGGTCTTTTTATTCTACAACATCGTCGAATTTGCAAAGAAACGTTCAAACCAGAAACTGACTTTTCTATAAACATTCCTGTAGTTATCTGCTAAGTGTGGTTACTCAAGTCCTTTTATTTTAACGACTGGTAGCTAGTTAGGGCTACGCTCAGCTCTCTGGGAGCTATCTTGGTTATATTAGACATAAATACTTGTACCATTACTTTATTTAATATGGCGGTCGTTAACTGATTATTGCTTACAATTTTGTAACTTAGCCATAATGTTTACTTTGTTGTTTTTGTTACTTTGAGAAATAAAACAAAGTTCTTAATTGACAGTCAATCACGACGAGACGTTCTTATTTTGAGCTTACATCGATAATTAAGTAAAAATACATTTTGTTAACCTTTTGTAGAAAAGATACGCAGACATTAAGTATTCTTTTCTGTCATAGTAAACAAGCCAAAGCGCATTATCGTGAGGTTTCGGGAAATTACTTCCTACTACATTCTAAGTAATAGTTGGCTTGTTCAGCTTTTAACATAACAATATTTTCACCGTTTTGCCCATTACTAACATCTATAATTTAGTTTTATCTACCAAAACCATCAAATTGTAACCACATTCTTCCGCTAGTAACACAGTTCTCGGTTAGTTTTCCCACAATCATCATACGAATTCTCGTAATGGCGCCTCCAATACTTTTTCCACTTTATGCGTGGTAGCGACGACACGCGAAATATTTCATGCGTGGTAAAGTTATTCCGCGTCTCCCCTCCTCATGCTAAATGAGTGTGTTCGAAGTATGACACGTTGGTACGGTACCGGGTAAGTACCGGGTTGGTACCGAGGCGGTACTTCCGTACTTTTAGTACCGGCTCCGGCTCGTTAAACGGTTCTGCTGTTTAAGTAAATGAGTGGAATGATGATGCCTTGAGTTTCGTGTGTCTTTTAAGTAAATGGTAACAAGAGGGCGACAGTTTATTTTTTTTTATGTCACGAGTATAATTTACCTGTGTGTACTTTGCTAAAGCTCAAACAATGTTTTAATTACGATGTAAAAACACAAAAGCTGGGCGTTTTTTAAAGACTTTCAAATAAGTTTTCCGCCTACGCTAGCGCGATGTAATTTAATCACAATATGAAGGAAAACAAACTTAGTTTACCACATAAACGCTGACTAAAACTAAAACTAAAGATAGCATCACAACCCCATCATTCACTGGTCCCCATAACGTTGTGCGTACATTTTCCTCCCCATAGAATTTGTTAAACTCACCGATTTCGATACTGACATAGCCCATAAATATTGCCCATATTTTTGCCCAACCCTATCTGTTTGAGACACAGTTTCACACTCAATTTGTTAATTTAGATGTGCTTTTTTGGTAAGGAAGGGATTAAATATCTTATGTTTTCTTAGGAAGCTTCTAAAGGCTACGTGGTAAGTTGTTGGCAATAACACTGTTTATATAATTTAATTTTACAATACGATAAAACTCAAACCGTTCTCACTCTTAAGCCATTGATCGGGTAACCTTTGTAGATCTTTAAAATAATCACTGATAGTCAAAAACCAGAAATTTAAACTACAATCTTATGAAGATATTTTTACCCAATAACATATACACTTATACAGGGTGTCCCACGGCTATGCCATATAGAGGGAAAGTACCTTAAATATTGTAGATAGAACATTTTACTGAAAGAAGACCACGGCTATGCCTCCCTCCAAGTGGCATAGCCGTGGGACGCCCTGTATAAGTAGTAAGCTTAATTGGATCTCACTATAAGTACAAAAAAAAACCTTTCTCCACCCGGAGAGTCTAAAAGCCAAACCTAACTTAGCTAAGTATAAGCTGGTCTGATAATAATTACAACTACATTAATACCAAAAATATTCAGAACGAACAATTCAACCCGCAATACCCTGGCTGGACATAACTCTTGGCCCGACACGAGCACACGCCTCGCAGCACTGCGTCACCAAGGCATGCTCGGTAACAAAGTGGCACTACCTAAGCATACTTACACCTACAACTGCTATGCATACTGGTTGTGCTCTGTCAGCCATCTTTGATCACAGAGGTTGGAAAGATTATTGCCTGTTAGTCAATAAATTGTTGTTAAAATATTATTATTGGCACACTAGAGCACGGCTGCTTTATGCCTAACTCGGTGTTCCTACGGTACGGTACCAGCGTTGAGGTAGGTTCTTGGTTACTGCCTCGCTCCTCCAGCGTGTTACTATGGAGCCTACTGTATGTAATTCTGACGTATTATGCTGTATAAAATTATTATTTTAATATGTTTATCAAAATCCATTTACTTTATGTAACTGAGTAGCACACTTTTATGCAACCATCTATCCTGCTAAATTTTCCCGTTTATAGCAGTTTTTATAAGATTAATGTAGTAACGTTATTTATTTATTAATTCTCAGGAGAACCAACAGCTACAACAAAAGGATAAAAACAATATGCTACTACTAGGAAACTACTTGTATACTATAAAGAATCTAAAAGAGAGCGATTCTTGTATTTTGAAACTCAAATCTCAATCTGCCTATAATACTCGTATAGGGTATAAACACACCGTCGGCAGATCATGCTACGCAAGGGAAAAGATAACGCGAGCGAAATCTGATTTACCGACGTAGAAAAAACGCAGATTTCCTCTCTATTGCAATGTGCGGCTTGTTGTTGGGTATTTATGGCCTTGGGTTGGGTACCATTTTTAACAAGTGTTTGACAGTGATTGTCGCTAAGACCAGTCCTGCAACTAAGGCTTTGAACGTTTTCAATTATGAGAGAGTAAATTGGCTTTCGGTCACCCCGACAAATGCTTTGTCGTAACTCTTATAAGTTCTTTATAAAAACACCTAAAAATAAAACAATATTTGCCTGGTTTCAAGCAGCTTAACTTTACACAAAATAAACATTATTTCCGTAGTTAAACAGACATGCAGCAGTTTGGAAGTGTAAACTAAATACACAACTGTTAGAGCAAAGTATTTAATTTAGTGGTTTCTTCGGAGGGTAGTCGGCGCTGTCTTTGTTCCGTCTACCCACTTCCAAGCGATTCGATAAAGTATACGTGACGGGTGGAAGTTTTTGTGCTTTATTCGTTCCTGTTTATTGTTTAGAGAAAATAGAGAGTGTGTTAATTGTTGGTATTTTTTGTTTAGTTATTTATTAAAGGAGCGTAAAATGCCATATAGGCGATCCGACCGAAATCTAACTAACTTCAATCTGTGATACCAATCCGACTTGATTGATAACACAGATTGAAGTTTAGGTTGAATTCTTTTTTAAACTGTCGAACACACGTGATTCGAACACAATAGAAAAACAATAGCAGCGCGACAACCGGCTTTTGGACGACCGCTTGGTCGTCCAAAAGTTGAAATGATTTATAAAACGCTAGCTGTTCCTCGCGGTATCTCCCACGTTGCATTAGGTTTTTGGTTACTGTTTCGCTCCCGTGGGACATAGCGTGATATTATATAGCCCATGTTACTCGTGGACACTGTAGCTTTCGAATGGTGAAATAATTTTTAAAATCGGTCTAGTAGTTTTTGAGCCTATTCATTACAATCAAACAAACAAAGTTTTCCTCTTTATAATATTAGTATAGAAGTATAGAAAAGTAAGAGTTCAAAAGTTACATATAAAGGCCCATTTATATAGGTAAACTAAAAACATACCTTATAATATAATAATAATATTTAGATTGGTTATTGGCGACAGCTAGCCCGTCACAGCAGCGACGAGTGCAATTGGCCACGATTCATTTCATAAACATTTTATATAAATAATAATATAATAGCATTATAATGCTATCAAGAATTTTAAATATTCTTAAGCACAGGTATACCAACTCTCATAATAATTTCTGGTATAACAACATACTGTACTCGCATATTAAGAAGATTACCTAGATTCCACCCCGCAGATAAAACTAACCTGTCATTTACGACGCCTTACAGCGTAAGATTTCTATAGATAGCCCATAAGATGGTTTCTCCCACTTTTATAAGCGGCTCATTATCATGAAGGCTATAACATGGCGATCCCTAGGGTAAAGACTCTATTACGTAGTAACTAATGTTAGAGGCAGCCGGTAACACGCTTGTAACACGCCTGTAACACACTTATACAGCGCTTGTAATACTGCAATATCGCGGCAAGCAATCTTCTTTTATACTCCAGAGCACATTTTATTGTCATTAACGTTAGCTGAATGTGTCTCCAGACATGATAGTTTAATTTCACGCGTCCGTGTGGAGGATGTTGTTTTAAAAGGTGGAACACGAATACAGTTAATTTAGGTTATAAAAGAAACTACTCGTCGCTTTTTACTATAAGATTACTATTATCATAAATATGAATTAAACTTTTTCCCGCTTCATACACACGCCATTTTATAAAACAAAGAATCATAAATTTCGGAGCCTACGCTCTGCAAACAATTTAAAAAAAAAACAATCCAAGTTTATAAATGGGTGTAGATTCTTCACTCCTCTATCCTAGTCATCGATATCACTTAATAAAACTGCAATCACTACCAAGTCTTAATTTCCTGACTTTCAAAGTTAAATGCAAAAGCGGATCGAAGGGGCAAACCGAATTACTGGTCCTTACATCGGACTGAAACTCCGGAAAACTCAGCCTACGCTCCAGGAAGCTATTCCGTCATATAATAGCTCAGCCAGCGGCCGGCCTCAAACGTGCACAGCTCAATTATAGACGCCTCGCCTCACGGGACGAGCCAGCGATTGCTTTCCACGAGGCTTAGACGGAGATATTTTTATTTGTTTCTTTTCAAAGAGAAGGAGATTGTCGCTTTATTGGGGGCTCTTTTTGTTTGAAAAGATATGTAGATGTGTTGAAAATGGTGGTTTAATGCTAGTTAAATATTTATTGGTTTACTTTACTAGGTATATCTCTTCTGTGTAGTGAAAATAAATAAATAATTTTATCCAACGCTAACAATTCTTTAGTTTTATACGTCTACGTCTGCTCACATACGACTCTAAAATAATCTTCAAAAGAACAATCCGTATAAGACACGGAATGCAGTCTGCAAATCCTCATTTTCCTCGCTTATTAAGACGTCTAAAAGACAAAAGACGCAATCAAGACATTCACCATTCCTAAAACCAGATTAAAGCAATGTTGGACAGAAAAGTATTGTAATATAGCGGAGGGTATGTCTTTACGTTTGTCCATCGTCGCGTTTAATTTACATGGCGTTCGGTGCACTCTCATAAAAATGTAAATAGCCCTCGCCGCGGCGCGCAGACATGCTAATTATTCTGAATGTCCAGTTTTGTGTTTTTAGTTTAAGAACTTGTCATTTTATGCTGTTTAGCGAGAAATAAAATGTGAGCATTTGTTTTTTTATAAGGTAACCGATATTGAGTCTAATTTACGATTTTGTATAAAAACCGCAACAGCGTATTTGGTACAGTATTTCTATTCTATCAGTGAATTACTCGCGAAAAGCACTTTACCGCAACGTAAGGATCCCTTAATTATTCAGTTTAACATATTATCGTGTGCCTAAGTAGTCATTATCGCTTACCGTAAAGCTACAAATAATTAAATCTATCCGGAAGCCCCCGCTGATGGCTCAGCCATTCATCCGCACACATTTACGCGATGTATCACTCTAAAATGTTACATTATGTATATTATTTAGAGGCCGGTGTAATAAAGTAATATTTGTATCTAGTAAGTTATGACAGTAACTAGGTACCAATAACAGTATGTAAAAGTAACGGTACTTCGCCGTTGAAATATCTAGCCTTACTGTATAAGGCTATAGGATGTTATCTAAATATTGAACATAACGACTGGAACATCTAGTTCTATGATTCTTTTGCGACAACGTCACCTAATGTTATCCAATGGTTAGTTTAATCCTAAACAGACATCGTATTATTTTTAGCCCTGTACATAATTTGCATTATAATTAAAATTCGCTTCAAAAGACCAACGATCTAAAAGTACAACCACTCGAACGTTTTGTCCCAAGTCAACAAAGTTATTGTAATGGCGCTCGTCACGGCACCGTCACGCCGGCGTAGCGTGGCGCTGAAACTAGCGTGCGGCGGAACAAACGTGTCAGTAATTGCACGCCGTCGCTTGTGACGTCATCGCCTCGCGGGGCTCGAGGCGGCCTCACTGCTCCGCGGTCCTATTTTAAAATGCAGCGCCTCGAAAAATGTGGGAGTGTGGGTACGGCTTTATGGAGATATGTTGATGAGATAGATCGGAATAGAGATGCCTCGATGTTTGCGACAGACGTTGAAGATTTAACTGAGTATCAAGTTGTTTGAGATACCTCGTTTGACAAAGGAAACTGTCTAGCCTCATAACAAAAAAAAGACGATAACGACAATAACTTTATTTCCAAACCTAATATTTTAAGAGCTATCATCAAAACTAAAAGCCCGACGACTGATATTGACAGGTCTGTAAGAGAAACCCAGTGCGGTCTGTTCGGTTACAGGCAAAGACCAATCTACATAATATAATTAGAACGCTCCGCCAGTCCCGAATTGATAAAACGTACCCTTTTTTAGAAAAAAAGTGCCGAATCTGGGGAAACACGGAATTTTCCAATAGAATTTAAAGTGGATTTCGGTACCCAATTCATTAGCGTGGCCTCAGTAACATGTACATAGGTACAATTTGTGAATGTATTAGCTTTATAGTGAATGTTTATTGGGATTGCTTTCGTATTGTGAACGGTCAAGGAATGTTCCAGTCGCCACTTCTATTTTAGGGTTATTTTTGTGTTACGTTCTAAACAGATAAAGTTTCTTTGTTTACTTTTTTTATTAAGTTTTTCTTTTAATTACTGGTAATCAATTTTCAAATATTAAACAATAAAGGCAGCCATACGCGTTTAAGTATACCTGACATGACAGGTTATTGCCTATACCTGTCAGGTAAACTCGTGCTAAATACTATGGAAACCTGCACAGTTATGCAACATTCACGCTCCGATTTACCTGCACACACAGTTCAACTATACAGGCAAACATGTCAAGTATAGCCTATAATTGTAATGTGTGTGGCGACCTTAACAGAGTACTGTCTATATTGGTCTGTAACGCGTTATATACGTCTTTTTGGTGTACTTACTATGTAAAGCAAAGTTTACAAGATTTGCCAGAAATGTGTAACAAAATAAATAGGTTTTTGTAAGTTTCCCAAAAATATCCGTTTGGTTAACCCTTACGATCCTTAGGATAATGCCTAGCAATATGGTCCCGGGTTTGTCAGGGTCCATCTACGAACTAACTATACGTGTATCTATACCGCACTATTGGCCATTAAGTTTTCGGAATATTTTTACAAACTAAGCTAAAAAGCTAAAAGAATGTCGGTTTAGGTGAACATCTAAGGCTTGTTAAAATATTCTAAACATTGTAGGTTCCGCAAGTCTGAGAGAATAACTTCATATAAGTGAAGACAACGCTTATTTTTCAACTTTGAAAATTCTTGGAATTTCTCACGTTGGATATGCTTGAACTAACCGGGTACAAGTTTGATGAAGTGCCGGATTTATTTTTCGTTATTTTTCTCTGGCGAATCACTACTTACTTTAAAACAAAGTCGTTTTGAGCTGTCTGTCTCTCCCTATTTATGCTTAGAGCTATAAAATTAGTCAATGGATTTAGATGTGTCTTTTAAATAGAATTGGGTAGTTTCCACCATTAACCAATAAATATTAGACACAATTCCTATAAAACCTCTTTTAATTTCAGCCTAATAAATTAGGTTTAGTTATTTTCAATTTGCTATAAAATTTGATTTTTAGTTTTCTTGAAATCAATAAATAGATTGTCAACTGAGTTGTTATTTTAGTGACGTCATAAGTCGCCATTGTCATACAAAATCTATTGGAGAATGGCGTTTTGACAGCTCATAAAAAGTACGTCAATTGATAATGGTGGAAACTACCGTATTGTTATTCAAGTGGAAGTTTTGGAACAGGCAATTAGCGCTTATTGACAATTCATAAGTACCTGTAAATGGTTTAAATGAAAAATAAAAAAAAACAAAGTTCAAGGCTTAAATTTTGTTTTTTTAAGGTTGATTTTTGTAATATACATATGAAAAAATTATAATTGTAGAAAAAAAGCCATGATGTTCATAGATTTGTAACACCATGCGAAGTTGGAGCGGGTCGCTAGTCTTCTATAATTAGAATATTTTTATAGACTCTTTGGTTCATTAATTGAGGAACAAATCTTATCTGTGCAGTATAAATATATCAGCATTTTGTGAACCGAACACAAAGCGCCTCCTGTCGAGCTAATGTTGCGGAAACATCGAGCGGTTACTGATCTGCTCAGCCCCCTTTATCGCGTCCGTGATGTCGTTTGTTATTATCGTTGTATGCTTTGTGAACGTTATTTGTTTTGAACAGGGTTTAAAAAATGTTAGATGAAAAAAATATGGAATAAGGTTTTGAATTATGAATTTAGCAGTACGGGATTAGTTAACTGACAGTTAATAAAAAAAATATGGACATAAACAACGTTTGTGAATTTGTCATGTCATTCATTTAACCTTTCCACGACCAAGCGTCAGCTGGCTGTCGGGCTGCTATTTTCTTTCTAATGTGTCTCGAATCACGCGTAAAGGATTAAGAAAACTGACGTACAAAAATAAACACAGATTTAATATCTAAATCCTTTCACTATAATATTCGACTTCTCGTATTTTCGTACTAAGATAGTAGTGAAAATACCGGGTCGCATCAAAGTGTAATTTCTTCGTCGGGGCTGGTATTATGCCTGCTCTCAAATTGCGGGCCAGCTTGAGACGCCGTCGAGTGTCCGTCATATTGCGTCTTGTTGCACTTTCAGCTCCTCCTCTTATTGTTAGGACATTTTTACTTGTAATTTTAAGGCGTCTTTTGATAATAACTGTAGCGAATCTACAATAATATTAAAACTACTAGTCGGATTAGAAAAATGTGTTTGTTTTGAATAGCCCATTTATCAAGGAAGTTATATAAAATCACGCTAAGACCTACGTTAGTGGAGGAGTAACCAAAAATGCGGGTGAAACCGCGGGGAACAGCTAGTAAATAAAATATAAATATCCTGGGTCAACTCACACACGGCCATCTGATCCCAAACTAAGCAGAGCTTGTACTATAGTAACACATATAGATTATAGGACAACTTACTGATAAACATACTTATATAATTTATAAATACATACATATTATAGATAAATCACACCCAGACACAGAACAAACATTCGCGCTCATCACACAAAGTTTGTCCTGGGTGGGAATCGAACCCACGACCTCCGGCTTAGCAGTCAGGGTTACTAACCACTAGTCCAACAGGCCCGTCGTATAATAAGTTAGTCTATTCAATTTTATTCAAATTGGTCCTTGTGGATGACTGGCTACAATTTAACAAAGATATTCATGAAATTCAACACTTATAAAGTCTGAAACCAAAATTGACCAAACTTTTGGTTTTATTTACAAAATAATAAATGCACGAGTCCGACTGTCAACTAATGTTATTCTGAATTTTGTTTCAGGTACGTGCCAGAGTCACAGCTTACGGTCAAATTATTTTGAGGACTAGCCACGGCGAATATGTAAATATTGTGTGCTTTAATATTCATTTTATTTACAATTTCTGACAGCGACAACCAAATGGACGTTTCCCAGAATATTCTAGAATGTTTGGAGTTCTAATTTGTTGGTCCTAAGTTACGCAGCGTGAACATAATAATATTGTTGTACAGAAACATTCACAAGCTGCTGACATTTTACATTTATTGTGTACATTTGTTACTGTTTAGTTTCCTTCAAATAAACGTTTAAATTTTCCCAAAGTAGCTTAATAACTGCTCATAAATTCTGGTGGAACATAAAAATTGGATTTTCATAAATACTGTAATTGAGAAGCATAAGGACCGTCCAGGGGATTAATTTACTGAATTATTTTGATACTGGCTTTGGAAGATTATTTTTTCATAATTAATAAGCATTTGCTCAACATAGACGCTTTATGCAATTTTATTGAGTTTGAAACGCGCCTGCATAGTTTTTTTTTCCAAACAATACGAACTGAAAGTCTCAATACTGCTCTTATACATGGACGATATACCTACATCGAAATATATTACAAGTACTCACAAAAATCTCCAATCGACAATGAATACTCAACATTCGGCACAACAATAGCTGGCACACTACGTGTTCATACAATTCACATCTGAACGAGAGGAGATTAGAACATTATTATTAAGCGAGGAGACGCGGCTAATTCGACGACGTCGTTAATATTGAACGATACCATTCCGCCTTAACGCAAGGATTTGAATGCTTAATTATTTGCTTATTAATTAAACAAGTCGCTATTCTTCGCAGACTTTGTGCCGCCTTAATCTGCGAGGCTGTAGCTTTTGTCGAGAACTCGCTAAGACTTTGAAATAAAAAGTTGCCTTAATAATAAATTGATATTTGATTTCGTCTTCGAGTCCTAAAGTGGAGTTTGAAAGACAAAATGACAGAATGAGTTCACTAGCTTACATTACAAGGTAAAGAGGAAGCCCTGCAAATATAATTTCATCGAAATATGTATGATATCGATAAATGTATTCGAGCTTAGTGCGATACTGCTGTTGCGGATCAAGCCAAGTTTTTGCGGAGAAGGAATAACCATATGATTTGAGGGATAAATGGAAATACGTCGGAAAATTGTTGCTATTAATAAGCGGCCCGTAATCCGATTCTGAACGAAGATGTTCGTAAGCATATATTTTATCTACCTTAAGCTTCCCGCAGTAACTAAAGCTGAAAAGGAAAATTCAACGTAACAATATTGAAGCCGTATCACAAAATATTTAATGAAAACATTGTTTGACAAATATTTATCCCTGTTAACGCTACGTATTAACAAATCGAGTTTGGTGCTTTTATTTTGCTAACACTCTCCATGTAACACAAAATTATAAAGTTACGTTGACAAAGCAAAAATAAATCTAATTTTCACAAGGAAATTGCTTATGAAATTGTGTAATTATATTAAAATTTGTGTCGGCACGTCGCTCGCTGCGTGAGACGGACCCGCTTTTAAATATTTCGTGGGATCATCGGCTTTCACATAAAACTAGGATTTTATGCGCCTTTAAGAATATTAAGAGCTGCACAAGGGTCGGCTCACATTCAATGTTTTACATACATTTTAGCAATACGAAGTAAAAGTGAAGATATTCAGCGAACCAAGTTTCGTGAGCAGAAAGTGGAAATGGGTTACCTGAGAATATTAAATAATCTTAATCCTAAAATAAAACTCAGATATAAATAACATGTTCTAGTTAGTCTTTCTTTCTCCAAAATACCTAAATAATGTGAATCTTTCCGGATTCTCTGAAAAACGTAGCATTAAAATATTTGCAGTAGGTATATCTTAAATGCAAGTTTCCAGGTTCAATAAGTAAGATGAAGTAATAACTAAGTTCTCAGAAAAGTATCGTAAACGAGTCTAAAGTCAGTGCCGTGTTTAATTCGTGGATTATCATGAGGCGCATTCGATCTCGCGACTCGACTCGATTAGATTAAACTTAAATTGTCTTCCGATTTCAGGGCTTACGGCATTACTCTTTAATCTTCGCCAGTTGACGTCTTAATTCCTGGCGTCATTTTTAATCTGCCATTTTGTTTCACGTATGTTTTTAACGAGATACCTACCGAGAGAACACAATTCTGATATATTTACAAAAGGGATAAAGCTACCGGCTTTTGTGTTTGTTTTTTTCATGTTTTCAGCAATCTAATGTTCCTGACAGCTCCGCGTTTAATACTTATTTACAGATAAATGTTACATTACGGTTTATTAAAACTTTGTGGTTTTAACAAAGCTTTTAGCTTAGTATGTTTTCGTGGAAATTGAGCTTACGATATTTAAAATAAAAACGAAAAATGTTTTATACATGCGGTAGATTCAAAACTCCTGGTAAAAACGGCAAAATAAAAGCCGAATCCTAATACAGTTTGATATTTGAGCGATGGCGTATGTTTCAGGTCGGACGGGGCGCATGAAGCCTCGCCTGCCAAAGCAATTCCTTAAAAAGATTCGTTTCAAAGGTACGTCAGTAGAGGGCGCTTGTACGACCGTGTTGCAGTTTTCTCTTCCTTTTTTTGCACGCCTTTGTACTGTTGACTGTAGTTGTTTATTTTCCTGCGATGCGATTTTGTTTGTTTTGTCTCGATTTCATGTTTTGTCTACTCGCTAGCTAGTTGTAAAGTTTGTAGTATTTATATATTTCTTGACTTGTTCTTTGAATTATATTATTAGTTACTATTTTATAATAATATTATTTAGAGGAGTAATAATATGCAAATAAAACTGTTAAAAGTCTATTTCTCCCGAGTGATAAAACGCAGAGAAAGAGAAGTTTAAGTAAAAGCAAAAAAAACAGTTTTGTTTGATTGTTTCAAATCGCATTTGATGGAGTGCACAAAAATCGAACGTGTGAAAATAACGGTTTGAATAATTCAATATGGACGTTTGGTAGCTGCACATACATTTGAAACCCGCGGGTTTGCCCAACTTCCGGACATCAGCACTTTTGCTTCTGTTAGTTTTATATTTCCATACAAATGAGTTTCATTTCAAACTGCCATCGTTCCTCTACTTTGGGATTTTTATTTTATTTTATTTCTATATTACTTAAGTACTTAGTGTGTTTGTAGATTTCATGTGTGACCTCCTTCTATTGTGTGGTAGATCTAAGTTTTTAATTTTAGATTTGGTTTTTTAAATAATATAATTAGTTAGTAAGACATTCTATTGCGGCATCTTTACTTCTATTGCTTTACTAAGGCCGTGAGAACTAAAACGATAATTCTTACTTGAATTTCATTTTTACCTTTAAACATTTTAGTTCAAGAAGTTTTTTTTATTTTAATTTAAGACAAACAGTCTACATCGTATAAATATTAAAGATTTATCTCAAAAATAAAGAAATATTTATTTTTCTTTTTTCTACTATCGTTGTTGTCAACTACAAGCAATTTATCACCGAAACAAAATATTACTCGTAAGACCTTAGGATTTATGGCGTAGAAAAGTGTCGTAATTTATGCAGACCTTAGGGCCTGGCTTATCTTGGACCTCACGTAATCGCCACATAATAAAGTGTTGGTGTGAGGGTAGATTGGGCCTTTTGTTCCTTATCGCACCTCTAGCTCAGACCGGTTTACTCATTGTTATTGTCGGTGCAGTTCGCAGTGAATTTAATTACGAGAACATTGCCCGAGACTTTGCTTTCCACAAACAAAATAACACTAAACAACGGTTATTAATTCTATTCATCATGTTTAACAAACAACTTATATTATTATAAACTAGCATACATTAAAAATATGTCCATACTGGCTACAAAATCGATTTTCTGACCACTACCTATGCGGCAGGGTTAACTCGATGAGCAAATATTGGCCGTGCCATCGACGGCACGGAGCCGGACCGTGTACGCGCCGCTTTTCCTATGGCGTACAGTCCGGCCATTGAAAATGCATGAAATAGCCGCTAAGCACTTTGGCCCATTGAGTCGAATTATTGTGGAATATCTGCCTAGGTATTTCAAATATTATTAATGTTTTTTACGACAACTGATATGCGGAAAATCGTATTTATTACTAAACGAATATTTCGATTTATCTGACAGTTTACTCATAACTGCCATTATTTACATTTATTTATTTGTATACATATTAAATAACATATTTAGATTTCATGAAAGTTTACTTATAATTGCTATTTATTATTATATTATTTAAATCTGTGTTTTTCCAAGAATACAGAGATTTACGTCCACAGACCGGAGATACAGCCATATTTATCCCGCATTATGTAAACGAACCTCCAATTATTACTTGAAGAGATATTTCCCCCAAACAGTCCGTGTTTGTATTACGCATACAAGGCAGGATATTTACAAGTGCCTTTATAAACACATAGACAGAAATAAATAGAGCATGAGTAATAAATGCGAAAGGGCTTAGTCAGTGCATTCAGCCCAAGTTATGAGCGACCACTGTTTTATACACGTGCGGAACCAACGATCTAGCTTTTCAATTAAATTAAATATTGTCTTAGAATAGTAAAATATAACTGTTATGCTTTCACCCTAGGAAAACGTCTAGCTGCATGTTGAATAACTGGAACAGATTGGTTTTAAACTTAGTAAAAATCTTTATAAAATTGAAGGACCATTTTTCCTAAATACTTATAATTATTTACTGTATAAAAACTGTTATATTCCCATGCACTACACACACCCGCCCCGTAGATCACAGCATCCTAGTCAAGATATATGGGGTGATCTAAATACTTTTTATGGCTATTTTCTCGTTCAAGATCCCTCACTTAATATACGGCGATGGGATGGTTCAGTCGAGTTATGGGCTTAAATGTCGCCCCTAATAGATTGAAATTGTCACTTTTATTGATGGGCCCTTTTCAATTTTACATTACCACCCCATTGGGGACAGGTAAATGGAAGTCCGGTGACCGGTAATGATGACAGAGCGATCTAGATATTTTTGACCTCAGTAAGTGGGGTATAATTTAGTAAATTACAAGTAAATTGACATTAGATATTCACGTTACCTAGATTCTGAATTGCATTAAGAAACCCAAACGAAAAACGTGTCTTATTAAAATTTCCGATAAGTTTACTCAGTCCTTAATACGAAATTTACAATCGAATGCATTAAATTATTCAAAGAAACCTCACAAAGTGAGCCGGAGTCCGTTCGATCCAATTATTCATCCGCATCGATAGCTTCTTATTGTGCGACTATTTGGAAACGACGATTTCATACGCCGACAATTTAAAGTGTTCATTAAAATGTAAAACCTGGTCGCACTCGGTACTGTTCGGTTTTGCAAACATTTGTAATTTAAAAGTTTGTTAATAAATGCTTCTCGGCTGTTTGCCGGCCGGTCGCGACACATTTTAATTAATCAAACGTTCGCAATCGGTCGACTCGTGCGGGTGCTCATATTTTATTCCGTGATCATTGCTTTTGATGAATAGCATAAATTCGAAACAAAAATATTACAAAACAAGCCATCACACAACGCCGTCATTATTTTTTCTACGTAATATTTACAATAAATATTGTCTTTACTTGTATAAAGGAATGTAACATTTACATCTCTATGTCGTTTCGAGTTGTTTATTTCGCAAAATTTGAACCAGCAAAGCTCTTTTCTTTGCGGCGTCAAAGTTTTCAAGTTAACTTTTCAGGATTCTTACGTGTCGACCAAACGTTTTCACAGACACAATGATACAATACTTAAAATATGTATCTGTATTCTAAGACTTGCTCTCAAATTACTTTCTTATTAATTTTTTAGTTAAAAGCTCAGCTTTTTCTTAAACTATGTTACATCAGAATCAGAATCATTATTTATTTGTCAAACATAGGTTATTATTACATTATAAGATCTTATGGTAAATAGTGTTAAGTGCTCTATGTTTTGTCAGCTAAGACATACAAATACATTTTTGAATAATTATTAAATTAAATATACATGAGAAAAAAAAAGAGAGAAATGTCAGTATTAATAAATTGTTACACATTAACAACAAAATTGTTACATGAAATTGTGTTCTATAAAACTCAATTTGTAAAACGTGATAATATGATGACTTTCTTAAAAAATAAGTGACAAGCCAATCTTAATGCAGTAATTTTTACTACAGTCATCTAACTTTGGCACTTTGGCCGTGTCACAAAGTCACGTCATGGAACAGCAAGTCAATATGCTAACACAAATTGTACACATTGTTGTAAGTTTATAAGCTGTTCCCACTCATGACCGAGAAAGTAGACTAAACTCATTTCTATTTAAAGTGTAAACTAATTTAGTAAATACTGCTAGATCTTTTAAATAACTATTCTATTCAAGCGTTAATTTATAACGTTGCAAAATTAAATTGTTAATTTTGTTCAGTGAATTTCCAAAACCAGTTTAACTAACGTTGGTAATAAATCGGCTGAATGTTTCTGTGCTGTGACGTCACGCTATTAAACGAACGATTCAATTTGTGATCGATGAGCGAACTTGACTCGGCGGCGACACCGCAGATCCAATTATACAGAGACGCGGTGCGGAGCTGCCCGATATCATTAACTTATGACACCGCGTCAAACACTTTTTAGAACGAATTCTGAAATTGAGCTTTGACCTACTAACTTACAGCTAGTAATTAGTTAAATTAAGCTCAACTTTATTACGCTATCCAGTTGAAAAACAAATGAAACTGAAAGTGTGGTGCTAATCTAACTTTAACGAGCACAAAAATCAGAATACAAATCTCCTTGCAAACAAAAGAGAGAACCGCGTCTGCTCATCAAACGTACATTCATTTAGAATGCAAATTCACTGGAAATATCAATGTGTATGAATCAAAAACAAATTGTAAAGCGGCCACCCCGTCGCGTCGGCTTTGACGCGGCGCCTAACTACTGTAATGCAAAATTACGTTCGTCGACGCTTTTAACCCGTGATTTACAAAAGATATGCTGTCTCTCTTTCTTCCACGCGTCTTTTGGTGTGTGGTTATCTCTTTCTCATATAGCGTGCGACATAGAGCCGGTGTTTGTGTAACGAAATTTAAAAACAATCCCCACGAGACGCGCGCAGCAATTTATTTTGTTGTCTACGAGATTGTTTTACCACTCTCTTTGTACGTCAGATGGCCTAATGTATGAGAGACGGCGGGGTCGCGAGTGTAATGTCGATACTTACTTCCCAGTGTGAATGAGGAGACAAAAGGCAAGCATCATACGTGCGAAGTCCTTTGAGCACTAACAGATTTATCTCTTTTGTGAAGTATATCCTTGTTAACTGTTATCTCAGCTGCGGCCCGCTACATGTCCCCGCGAACACCACTCCCCCTCAGCTTGCTGAACAACGAAATCATAACTCGGCCGCACTCGAGCGGATTGAAAACTCAGATAACGCTGACATCTCCGGCTGCCACCTGATAAAACCCCGCGTCGAGTTTCCGAGACTGATTTGGTGGATTTTTTTACATTTTCATATTTTAATTTTTTTTTAAATGAGCTTCTGCGCACGTCGCCCGTCGCTGACCATGAACTTCGTAATAAGATTGACTCTGGAGTTTAAACCATTTTTTCTAGGTGAACAGTAGATATCAAATTAAAGAAGCACCTTACTCACTTTCTAACATTGCTGACATTTTTACTGACATTGGCACTATATACTCTACAAGTAAACTTACCAAATTACCTAACTTGTACATGTGAATTGAAATACAGTAATAGTACCTGCGTATAAAAAATGTTACTCGAGTCCCACGCTGGGCGCCAATTACATTGTCAACATTTCTGTACATCGGAATCTTCCAATAACAATATAAATGTGTTGTATTTTGTAAATTACCTTACTTTATATGTAAGGCCTTAATACGAAAATAATGAGAGTGTCCTAGAGCGAAGCGCTCTGGTCCCACGTTGGGGCGCCATTACTCCTCATTCTTACATTATTATGGCTGTGCAATATGAGTAACGCAACCAGCGCTACTTATTTCTCATTTATTGGAGTGAGTTATTTCTGCGTTCCCCTTTCTGTTGTCTTTAATTTTATCATGAGTAGGCAGGCATTCGACAGATTAGTTGAGTGTGTTGATTGTTCAACTGTAATATAATAATATTCCCTACAAAAATTAAACATACGGAATATAATCAAATTGCAAATATGACGTAAATTCCAACTTTTGCCTTATTATTCTCAATTACTCAAACGGTTATTACCATCACGTTTTCCTGTCTTATCTTTCCTGCGAGAGCTTCCACAGACTATATAACTAGCCAGCAAGATGGCGGGAGCGTCTGGCGCGAAACGACACTCGGAAATTAGGTGCTCTATTACTGTCCTTATCTCGGCCACCTGAGAGCCCACGATACTCCACCAGAGATATAAACTGCTTTATAAACACCAGCGCTGGGCAATTCAACTGAAGTGCAAAATTGAGGCCAATGATAATATTAAGCCGTCAAACTAATTAGGTCTCATTTTGTGAGCGAATTTCTTGGATTCAGGTGAGACGAGCGGGTCGGATCGAGAGCTCTTGTCTTTTTAATTACAGCTCTGTTGCTGCCAACTTAGGTTTAATATCATTTAATGAGTGGGATGATTTATCTTTTATAAATTGTATCTTTATAAAAAAAGTGTAGGTGAGTAAAATACAGAATGTTCCATAGATTAATAAACCAGTTTTTACAATGTGCATGGCTTATTTATCTCCATGTGCTGGAGGCCCGTTATTTTGAATTGAGGTCCCTTTTGACCGTCTTATTATTTAATCGTTACGATATAGAGAACCGAATTATTTATTTAACCGGAGCATTTAAACTACACTTAAACGGAGGGATATAAATTAAAAGGAATGAACTCTTTAAGCGCGGTGTATTTATTTTTGGCACGGTTGGAAATCACGCGGATATCGCGCCGGCGAACAATCGCACATAAATTAGCATCCTTGCCGGCGACGCGCGACGCTGCCGGCGGCCGCCGCGGCGCAAGCTACAAGCGACAGAGATTATACATACTTCATCCCCTACTGGTGGCAATTTTTCATCATTTAATGCATTCAAAAATATTGTTTTAATCTGCATGTGAAAATTTCACGTATCCCAATAATACTATATTTCAAGTTTGATTCATAGCGGTAGGAATCACGATCCAAGCCAGTACCTGACACGACTGCACCAATTTAACTCTTCAACCATGCTTGAGTGCTTTTTTATTTGTTCTCCTAAATTAAAAAATAATAGTAAGTAAGCTACCCCTACCAGAGAAATATACTCCTGTTGTTCACAGTAAACCTTTCACAGCAGCATTCACAATATTACGATATTCAAATATATTCTAACCTAACCTAACCTAACCCAACACTTGATGGAGTACTTTTATTTTCACATCTACTAACCTTACATACAGTAGACGTTAATGTTACTATTCGTAACTTAACAAACATGCATGATTTCTTCCGTACATTTTTAGAAAACCGATCTAGGCTATACTTATAGAAAATTATAGAATCCATCTTTCCTGTCTATTCTAAATCATGAACAAGGGTAAAACCGATCCACTAGCTACAATGCTTAACGGGAACACTGGAAGTGGGGCAACACATTAAAGTGATCCGAAAGAGTATAATGTCAGTAATAACCCTTCGCCCTTGTACCAGCTGGTGATAACGAGTGCAGGCCGGAAGTGCGTCGGCGCGGAAGCCGGTAACGCTTCCCGCGCTTCCAGAACTTCCGCCAACATGGCGGAGCTGCAGGCTTGCTTCGAAAATGTGCTGAAATGCTGTCAATGTGCTCGGAATTTGGTGCCTCTATAAATTCCGAATCGAGGGCAGTTTAGATTTTACGTAAAGTTCGCAATCTGGCCGAAAAATTGTGTTTATGGTCTTGCTTTACTTTTTAAGGTAAATCCGTTCGCTGTGGTACAGCGTCGCTTGCGATTTAACGCTCCTCCTTTTGAATTAACTTTTAACTGTTCAATATGGCCCTACTTGTTTATGTAAGCTTATTTCTTCTTAAGTATTATGTAGGTGATATGCATACTGGCAGTGCCGTGCTTCGTTTATTTAGATACACGCGTTATATTAATAACAAAAATATTTATGAGATGCAAAATGTATTTATTCGAAAATCCTTTGTTTTTATGTAAATCAATATTCACAGAATCTATTTAAAGGTTCGAGCATTGCCATTTTGGAAAACTTGTATACAGAAATAACATCATAGCAAATGTTAATTAATAGGAATAAATTTAATATGAACGCTGTCGACTTGGTCTCGAGCCTTGGGTTGCGGTGATCTTCCTCGCCACCTGTGGCGCGTCGCTCTTAATGTTTATATGCCTCATTTATCAGCCGGCGAGTGCCTCGTCGTCATATACCTTCCTACAGCCCCGTTGTCGGCAGGATCTCTGTTTTTGACAGTTCAGCGAAATATGCTCAACATTTTGAATTAACGACAGTTGAGAAAGACTTTACATATCTGACGGTTGACGCCACCATTTTGAAATATGTCAAGTATTTCGATCTCAATTCTTCAACAACTTGTCGTTTCTGAAAATATGTAAATAAACTCTGCCGAGACGATAGCCTGCGGCCTGACGCGAATAGCACTTCTGCAATATTTTACATTTTATTTCTTGTCCATACGGTACTTAGGTGCAATATATTTCTCAGAAAATGTGATTCTTTCGAATTCGTAAAGTTTGGAAAGTTTCAGTGGGATCAACATCTCAACTTTAACTTGACAATACTATTGACTTGTTGTTTATTTGTAAACTTAAACTTCACCTCGAGGCCTTAATATCATGTTGAGCAAAACCTTCCCGTTCACAAATAATTGACACAAATACAGTAAACGCAACAACAAAGAAACAATTGAAAGTGTAACAAAGCGAGCAGTTGCAGGTCATTACAGAAAGAGCATAAAGAGAATTCAATAGGATAGGAATCAGGAGCTCAGCGGAGGCGCCATTAAGTGCAAAGTGGTAATTAGTGTCCCCCACCGCGATGCTATCGGTGACCGCTACAGGAGTCCCACTTAAATGGATTATTCAATCGAGGGATATAATTAGGAACTGTTTAAGAACTCCGAAGTTTTCTCCGCTTTTTACTTCCTCGTTAAAGCTAAGAGGATTGTTTGGAAAATCTTTAACGACTTTTTATATTTTTGCGTAAAGATCTAAGTAATGCGCGAGTTAATTAAAAGAGCAAAACGATTTGGATATAGTAATATCCTGCTAAATTAAACGTCGCGGACAGAAGGTTGAGAATAAACAAATATTTTGTAATAACCTTTAGGCTCTATCGTACAAAACGTATTCAAAAATCTAAAACAAAAGTCTGGATTAATATCTGTTTCAATGTTTACTCCTTTCATATTGTTGTAAGTGTTTAATTGTGTTTCGCTTCACACCGCCCACTCTTTGGCCTCGCTGACTATCTCCGACTGTTACTTCAAAATCACATTGTCAGGATCTGAATTAGTGCTTAGCGCTTGTAGGTTAACTACCTCCAGGGTAATAGAAATTGCGATCTTGCTGCTACACGATTAAGTTCCTTTTAATTTAGCAATACTGGTTTATAAGGGCCATTACCGGTACTTTATGGTTCGAAGTCTTAACAATAACATTACAATAGCTCTGTTTACTTTCTCAAACAGTTAAGATGCAAAGCCAACAGAATACCTTGACGTTGTTTCATCAAAACATACAAGGTATTTCTTCAAAATTATTAGAAATCGAATTATTCTTAGAAAAAACCAAGTTCGACATTGTGTGTTTTACTGAACATTGGTTGAAGGATTACCAAATGCTAATTAATTATGATAATTACAATGTAGGCAGTTGCTTTAACCGCAAAACTATGTTGCGTGGAGGTTCCCTAATATTAATTAAAAAAAGATTAAAATGTAAAGAAAGGAATGATATAGTTAACTTATCGGTTGACCATTGTATTGAACTGTCATGTGTCGAGCTAGATAAGCATGTAGTATTGTGCGTGTACAGACCCCCTAGCTATCAGAATTATCCCTTGTTTGAGTCTGTAATGGAAGATGCCCTATCGAAACTTACACTATGTAACAAATCTCCAATTATTTGTGGAGACTTTAATATCAATATTTTAGAAATTAATGTAAATAGTAGTAGACTGTTAAACCTTTTCAAGTCATTTAATTTATCTAATGTTTTTATGGAACCGACCAGAGTAACTCCAACGTCTGCTACTTGTATCGACAACATTTTTTGCGATTGTGAATATGTTGATAAAGCCATTGTAAATTATCTACCGTCAGACCATAGCGGTCAAACGGTGTGTTTTAAATTTCAAATGCCATTGCAAAAAATTCAAATTCATTATAGACCGATGACAACTGGCAAACTAATCAGATTCAATAATGCCCTAAATCAAAAATTAAGTGTTCTTATACGCAATAACGATGTAAATCAGTTGTATGATGAGTTCTTTTCAATAATACAATCAGAATTCAATAATATTTTTAAAAAGAAGATCAAAAATATCTCTTTAAAGTTTACATTTAGTGACTGGGCAACCAAAGGAATTAGGAAAAGCAGGGAAAAATTGTTTGAGTTGTATGGCCTTAAGCCTTATATTAACACAGAATCTTTTAACAAATATGTGGCTACTTATTCAAAAACTTTTAGAAACACCTGCAAGGTAGCAAAGGCCATATTCATAAGCGATAAAATCAAATCGGCAGACGATAAAATAAAGACAGTTTGGAAAATTATAAATAACGAAACATGAAAAAAATACGTAACACGGAATATACATTGGAGACGTCTCTTGGTCCAATCAGTTCTAACATAGACGTAGCGCAGGAATTTGTGAGTTTCTTTACTAATATACCGGCTAAAACTACAGAAGCTTTAAATTCATCATCTGAGGTTTCAATTGATTTTTTAAAAACAAACGTTCCTGGCTGTCCGGTTATATTTCAATTTAAACACATTAACCCGGCGACAGTTACAAAAGCTTTCAGACAAATCAAAATAAAAATCACTGAAGATCTATGGGGAATGTCAATTAAAGTTTGTACGTCTATAATTGAGACAATAGCACCATATTTGGCTTCTATTTTTAATATGTGCGTAGACCAAGGGGTCTTCCCCGATTTAATGAAATTAAGTAAGGTTGTACCTCTTTTTAAATCCGGAGACAGTAAAGATACCAACAATTATAGACCCGTGTCCGTATTACCTGCTTTCAGCAAGGTGTTCGAAAGGATAATGCTCAATCAAATGCTGATTCATTTTAACACCAATAAAATCTTGCATGATCAGCAGTTTGGTTTCACTAAAGGGCGTTGCACAACCGACGCCGGTGTTACTTTATTAAAACACATATATACTGCGTGGGAAGAAGCACACGATGCCATTGGGATCTTCTGTGACCTTTCCAAAGCATTTGATTGCGTAGATCATAACACATTACTTTTGAAACTCCAGCATTACGGACTGGGTAAACTTGCGCAAAGTTTGGTAAAATCGTATTTAAATAATAGGCTCCAGACAGTTCAAATAAATGGGGTAAATTCTGATGGTTTAAAAGTAGAAATGGGAGTTCCACAGGGCTCAATTCTGGGTCCCTTTCTCTTTTTAGTTTACATAAATGACCTCCCTCACTTATTAAAAAGCCAGCCACAAATGGTATTGTTTGCCGACGACACTTCCTTGATTTTTAAGATAAACAGGAAGGCCAATAATTTTGATAACATTAATAATGCTTTACTTCAAGTACATAATTGGTTCACGGCAAATAATTTAGTATTAAATGGAAATAAAACTAAATGCATTAGATTCGCTTTGCCAAATGTCAAAAGCAATAACTATGACATAGTATTGAATAAGGAGAAACTAGAATTCGTCACTGAAACTGTTTTTCTAGGGATCACGCTTGACTCAAGGCTACAATGGAGTCCTCATTTAGCATCACTCGCAAGACGCCTAAGTTCGGCAGCATATGCCGTTAGGAAAATCCGGCATTACACTGATGTAGACACCGCGAGGTTAGTTTACTTTAGTTATTTTCACAGTGTTATGTCTTACGGGATTTTACTGTGGGGACGAGCTGCAGACATCGAGTCTATTTTTATTCTGCAGAAAAGAGCAGTCAGAGCCATTTACAATCTTCGCATGCGCGATTCCCTACGGGAACTGTTTAAGGAAATTAACATTATGACGGTACCTTCTCAATACATTTATGAAAACATCATGTATGTTAGGAAAAATCTCCATCTTTTTGGTAAAAGGGGCGATAGACACAATTATAATACAAGAAATAGGGACCAGTTAATCCAACCTGGTTTTAGGCTGGCTAAAGTAGATACTTCCTTTATGGGGTACTGTTTAAAGTGTTATAATAAAATACCTCCCCAAATTACTCAACTAACTGAAACTAAATTTAAATCTTATATAAAACGCACATTATGTAGCCGAGCTTATTATAAATTAGGGGATTACATAAATGACCAAAATGCTTGGCTAACTGCTGGTCCTGCTCCACAACCGTGTAATTAATTAGTATTCGACGCTAGTTTTGAAGATTGTAAAACTACAAAAATAATAGTATTGTGTCGAGTCAAAGTGTTTGTTTTATATAGATTCACATAGCATACAATGTGAGCACTATGTCTTTACATTACTTTTGTCTGTCATTGACTGAATGTACTCTGGCAGCTGGGAGTTTGTCATGCTCACTCAAATGTCTCACTGACGGTGGCGTGTGTGTTGGATCATTTGGTTCCCTTCAAAATGGTTGAGCTATTTGGTGCCGATCCACACGTCATGTTCGTGAACGGGCGCTGTCTGCTGAGACTGGTCATCTCTTAGCTGCCACAGTTATTTTAAAATTTGTTTTGTTTATTCCTTAAATTTACAATATCTCTTACATTATGACTTGTTACGTTGTTCTCACATAGTACTTTAAATCCTACAATGAATGATGTAACCAAATTTTTGTAATCTATTGATTTTAAAAGAGTGTCCATGGAGTTTCTTGCTCGCTCTTCTCCATGAGACCTACTCCTTGGAACGAGCAACTAGCTTCATTTTTCTGACAGACTGACACCTTCACGATTCAAAAGTACCTGTAAATGGTTTATTTGAATAAAATAGTTTTGACTTTGACTTTGACTTTGAAGTGTAAAGATTAAACATAAAATTAAAGCAGAGCAGCTTCCATTTTTGTCAGGATAAAAATATTTCTAAAATAAGAAAAGATTTGCAGAGTAAAGTCGCAGTTTGTGGAATAAAAATTCCAGATTGCCAGGAATCTGTGCTTCTGCACAACTAAAAAACATAAAAGTAAGGAAGTTTTTTTGTTCTCCATTAGGAGTATTTCCTTTTAAATAACTATTTTCAGATTACGCAGGCAATACGTTCAAATAGAAAATATGGAAATACTGACGGAATAAAATAGCTTAAAGTCGACGTTAACATGTAATAAAAAGTTTGATGTCTTACTCGTAAAACCGTTTTACACGGCGAACATTTGTTCAGTAATGTTTAAGGACTTTCTCAAAAATAAGTTAATATTAACGACTCATAGCACAGCATCGGGTAAACGATAAAAGATTAATACGTCACCCTCCGGTGAAAAACAGCGAACCCTTGCGGAGATACAAGTACTTATTATCTAAAAAAGGAAAGCTTTGATTATGAGTATAAAGTGCTCCCTAAACCCGCTATTATCCAGCTCAGGAACGTTTGACAATAGAAAATCCCTTTGTCGACTCCAGAATTTGCATGGGATCATAGATAGTTAGAATAACTAGAGTTATCCTCTG
Organism: Athetis lepigone; assembly: GCA_033675125.1. Taxonomy (NCBI): domain Eukaryota; kingdom Metazoa; phylum Arthropoda; class Insecta; order Lepidoptera; family Noctuidae; genus Athetis; species Athetis lepigone. The sequence continues at coordinate 331,193 of CM066215.1, read as the reverse complement.
ATTACCATAAAGTTTGATATTTTAGTACGTAACCAAAACCCTTATTCAAATGCACACTACTAGAATGGTACTACATCTGATTTCTCGAATACTGATTCGATTTACATCTTAACCAAATTCAATAGACTGGCCATAAAGTCAACTAAACCACACTCCTTTAAACATAAATAAAACTACTCGGAGTCCTCGCTCATCAAAATTGACAACCCTATTTGTGTGTAAATTTATAGAATAAACAACCTTATGTGCGTGCACAGAGGGTTGATTCCACCTGTAAGTGATAGTTGTGCAGGGTTGTGACGCTCGTCAATCCGCACCGTTCATTCGTTCACATTGAGTCGTTCATCGGTCTGTTGAATAAAAGATGGCGTCGGTCCCGGCAAGCTAACGAGCCAGCAAAATGGCGGTGTTAAGGTAAATAGACACTACTTACATCGATACTCACCGTATTATTAAATTAATGCCGAGTCGAATTGTGTCTAGGTAACTAGGGAATGGCTCAAGGAGTCGTTTAATAAGTATACTATAATTTTATCTATACCTTTACACTTCTATAATAGTGAATTACTTTCTTTTTCTATGCAAGAATAGTCCAATTACTAAAATCCTTTGAACGAGAAAACTTCATCATACAGATACAGTGTCATACGCTGCTGTATCAATGCATGTTTTATTTTGGTATACTTGACAACAACACAGACGGCGTCGCATAAATAAGTTAGTTAATTAAATTACGTTTAACGTCAGGACTTGTCAGAAATCGTTAGAGATATATAACAATTTTAGAAGCGGGAAACTTAAATACTAATCATCATAAGATATACTTGTTCTTTATTAAAACAATATTTACCTATTCAAACATTTCTTTATAAAGGGTAACGTTCCAACGTTTATTTATTTTTGTCTTACGAATGCCTTAAAAAAAACATTTCCTTGGCGAAATGGGAAGACGTCAGTATCATGTCTAATTTACTCCAAGTAAAGCCTGTTCTCTGACTGCGAATGCTACAATACACCAATTTGGCCGACTATGTGTCATAATTGTGTACCACATAATACACTTTATTGCTTCCATGTTGGTACGTGCCGCCCGTATGTACGTGTGTGCCCGGGTACGTTTCATTATGTCAGGTAACGACGATTGATAAGTATTAGTAATGTTTTTTCTTTCGCGCCATTTCGGCCCTATTTTCTCGGGAAATTCTGTTGTTACTTGATATAGGACGTGCTTAGGAAACTTACTATTGCTGCTATTGAGTTATTTAGATACATATTTACTGTAGTAACTTCTCTCGGTCCCACGTTGGGCGCCAATAAAAATCTGCATCCACAAAAAATGTAAAAATGAAATCAGAGCAATGAATTTCATTTAACTGGAAGACAACTGTGCCACGTTACAAGGAAGACGGTAAAGGAGTTAATTTTCAAGTTCTCTGAGGAGGAGAATTGTTTCAGTATAAATGTCGGGCTCGGGTTCGGCCCAACCTGAGAGCAATAACGGCTGTGTTAGCCGAGACCTGTTTTAATAACGATATTTTACAATGATGCTTTTGGGAAGCTAGATATTGTGTTCAGGTTTAAATTTCGATGTACTGCGGCAATGTGAATGTTTAAACATTTTTATAATTTATATACTTATCTCGGAGGTTTATTTTTAAATATACGGAGCGCCTTTTATATGTGTAAATAGATAATTTGTCTAGCTTACATACAAATTAAAAGCATTTTAACAGAAGAATACAAACAAACATAGATGACACACCATTTCCCATAAATCACTGACCTAATCCTGAATACCGGAGCCTTTGTGAACTTTTTGTATCTTTTTACAACACGCGTTTTAAAGCCGTTAGAAAACGTTACTGGCTGTAAATCAATCAGTGTTTTCTCCGTTCTAAATTCAAATCTGCGTGGCGCGCGAACAGCGTGAGATTGGCGCCATTTTTCAACGTTGGCCATGCTGGCATCGCTGAGTCGACCTTTCACCTTTGCGGACGTGTGCTGTGCGCTTGTACGCTAGGGTTTACATCGCGTGCTGAAATAAAGGCTAAGTGGTTCAAAGATTATTGGTGAAGCTTGAACTATGGAAAAAATATTATAATAAAAGTTTATAGAAGTCAGTAGAGTGTGTTCATATATTTTCCTACACCCGTCGCCACGAACATGAATGCTTTGTTGCAAAGCTGTCAACATGTCAGGACTAATATTAAAATTCATTATTGTATTAAATATTCATCAATGCGTACCTATTATACAAAATATTTGTATCTACCCGTACTACCGTAGGTACGAACACCCATTAATGCCATATTTTTTTCCATATTGCTGCAACAACAAGGTAGTACAACCGTATTGTACTACCTTGACACACACATCGATATGCAGCGTTCTTCAACGTTTTCCCGCCTTTCCTCTCCGGTCGGCCATTATTATTCTCTCAGCGCGTTCCGTTACACGCACTAAGCAGTATCATGTTCTCTTTACAAGCTTGGCAAAGCGCTTACTATACAGGAAAATGCGCAACACTCAACTTTTAAGTTAAACATTTGCGGTTTCAGTATTTATCTCGGATATTTATGAACCACAGTAAGAATGTGTTCTCGTTCTTATTGTATCTGATGTTACGATATTATTAGCAGTAATTACTAATGCTACCTACTGCTATTATAACTGTACTAGCTTTTGCCCGCGGCTTCGCTCGCGTTAGAAAGAGACAAAAAGTAGCTTATGTTACTCATCATCCCTTCAACTATCTCCACTTAAAAAATCACGACAATTTGTCGCTCCGTTTTGCCGTGAAAGAAAGACAAACATACAGACAGACACACTTAATCACACTTTCCCATGTATAATATTAGTATGGATTATTATCTTAAGTCTACAAATACTGGTTTAGGAAAAAATAAATACTACAAACATATTATTTACTTCAAGTGAAATAAACAAGTCAAATACATTGAGTTTGGAAAAGAGTTAACTTTCATTGAGTCTTTGTTATATTAGGCACCAGTTATTATGAGTAGACGTTAATGTAATTTTAATTTCCGCACTCATAAAGCTCGTAAAAACATTCGGACGCACGACTATCTCTTACAAAGGAAGCGACTTCGTAAGATTTCTTAAACTTTGTTATCTGCAAGTTAATTTCCTTAATGTTGGCGGAATCTTATAATAATTCAGACGTTTTATGTACCACTCGGAAAAGTAAATTATCGTTTGTCTCGTAAACATTGGCCCTTTATATTTTTATTTCTTGTTTTGAGTGCTTTTGTCTCAATGAAATTATCATTAGACGTCATTAATCTTATTTATTAATTTCCCACAAGGACGCTGTTTTGGGGCAACGGTATTTATCTTTTTGTTTTTGCTTATGGTTAGATGGAATTAACTCTTAGAAAAATAATACAACATCAAAAAAGCTATTTTTGTTTGTTTTTTTTTTACAATCATTAATACCGATTAATCCAACTATAGGTACTGAAAGGGTTAAACTAACAAACGGATTAATAACCCCCGTGTAATAACTAGAACATTGCACCCCGCATTACAGCAACGTTCCCATTTAATGACCCAATCATGCCATAATCAGTGACATAGGCTGTTATTAAAACCACCAATTAGCGACGTAGTTACACGTCACATATTATGGTTTGATATTCGTAGTATTCGCTATGAGTTTTGGCGGTGAATAATCCTTAGTTATGAGATATGTACCAAAATATCTGTTATAAAATGTTAACACTCTTTATACTACGATTACAATAAAGCCAACAGCTTAATATTTAGAGTTCCGTAACCGAAGGATAAAAATGGCACCCTATTACTAAAACTGCGTTGTCTGTCTGTCTGTTACCAGGCTGTATCTTAAGTACCTCGATACCAAGACAGTTGATACTTTTACAATATGAATTTATGTTTCTGCTATGACAACAAATACTAAAAACAAAGTAAATTGTTGCAGTCGTTTGCCTATAACGGTACGACACCAAGTGCGATTCGGAGTTCGTCTATTGTAATTCCGATTTTTATTATTTCGCTTGCTATATAAAATGGTTTCAATACTCAATACTCAATATCTTTATTGCATCCATATGTTAGGTACATCAAGATGGTAGATGATAAACAATTTGTTTCAATATGGACCCTGTAGGGCACAGCAATAATTAAAAGATGAAGAGGGCTGCTTAATTGACTAACTTATACAATTTAATAAATACTATTACTACTTACTCATATCTACATAAACAATTTCAATATTACTTATACATATATCTCTTAGTGCAAGGTTATTGTGTGTGTGCGTATGTGTAGGTATGTATGTGTGATGCGTGTGTGTGTGTTTATGTTGTTTTATTTTATGATATTGTTTTGTCGTCCATATATTCTTTTATTGTGTGTGTTTTTGTTGTGGTTTCATACGTCAAAAGTATTCATTTTTATTGATGAAATATCCAGCAGCTGAGTTACAGACAGCCAGACAGACGAAGTCTCCAACAATAAAAACAATACACAAACAGTCTGGAGCCCGTCCAGACCACCCCCCCCACCCCCCCACTTCCAGGCGGCTGCACCTCACGTGAGCTCGTTAGTTCCGGTAAATCGACACTCGCATTAATTAATAGCGCCGTTGTTTCCATCGCCGATGAGCGAGGAATTATCTGCGCTGCCCGGGAATACCGCATGTGCCGGGAAATAACCGGGTGCAGTGTGTGGTATTTCAATCCAAATGGGATTGTAAATGCTGATAAAGTTGGTCCTTGTAGGCGGATTGTGATTGAAAAATATGCGAGATATGAACGGAAAATACAGAGTATTACAATACTTGCTGCTACAATACTTAGACCAGTAATTACATTTATGATTTCGTAGTTAATTATTACTTGCTGTTCCCGAGGTTTTTTCTCGCTTAGTTCTCGTTTCTGTGTTTCTTTTTATAAAAACTATTCAATGCCTTTTCTCAGACTACGGGCTGTCTCTGTACTGAATTTCATTTAAATCGGTTCAGTAGTTTTGGTGTAAGGGCGAGACAGATAGACAGCGTTATTTGCATTGTAATTGTAATGGATAGTGTATATTTGTAAGTGTAAGTTATAAATATTACTATGATGTATTGAAGTTTTCCCACTTTTAAAGTATTAAAAAACGTTTACGAAATCGATGCAAAATTAAACCACGAGTAATTTCCTCGCGCCATTCAAGCGGGCGACGATTTTTCGGAACTGAATATGTTCGTCGTTATCATCATTAAGGAGGCATACAGTAGCGCGGGGAACACAGGAACAACTCAAATATGTCATTTTATCGTAAAGCAATTAAATAAATATGTGGATCTTTGAGAGTTTGTTGGAGTTAATCGTTGTGCGTGTCTAGAAAGAATGACTAATTAAGCTATTAAACACTTTAATTAAGACAAAAAATAAAATAAAAACATACTAGTGTAATAAATGTGAAAGTTACTCTGTCTGTATGTCTCGCTTACACGCCAAAACTACCGAACTGATTTAAATAAAATTTGGTACAGATTATAGTTCATAGCCTGAGAAAAAGCATAGAATAGATTTCATCACAAAAATCTCACGGGAACGGAGGCTACGCGGGTAATACCTCAGGAGACCGCTAGTACTTAATATATAAATGAAAATATTTTTTTTTTTTTTTGGTGAGTGGGAAATCATCCAATGACTGCTCCCGTCCTGGGTGCGACGGGAGGGCGTGTCAGACTCTTACTGACTAAAACCCACTCATGTTCCTTCGATTGCCCTTTATGTTCCAGGGTCACGGTAACCACTATAAACATTCCGCAACCCCGGCAGGCGTTGGCCCTGTTGGGCCCCTTCCTGTGCTGACTCCTTCTCTTTGAGGCGCGCGTGGAACAAAACGCGCCGTCTACGCGGTCATAAATGAAAATATAAGACCGCTATTTCAAAAGGCAAAATATCATTGTCATTCTATCTTATTGTATTAAATAACTAAATTATTTATCAAAGGACAAAGTAAGATAAAACGGATTTTACAGTTCTCGACTTCAAACTAAGTCCTTTAATTCTATTCTGAACATTTAACTTTACAACATTTGACCACAAATCAAATTTCTCTGAGAACAAAGACTTGGCAAAAGTTTCACCGTTAATTGGTGATCAATAACTGAAGATAGACGATCTACAAGATTTATGAGAAACGGAGATAATTTAGAAAGAACTGTGATAATACACCAGTGAAACGTAATCTTACAAAATAGGCAGTGGTAACCGTTTGGCACGCGAGATGCGTATCGCGGGTTCGGTTCCCACACGGGACAAGTAATTGTATCACCTACAGGAATTTAATTTGAGTCTGCTTGTTTTGTTTGAGTTTACGTGTTGGTAACGTTTGTAAAAGATCAGAAATAGTTCTTAGTGTGTGGCAACGTTTTTGAAAAAACATAAGAAAAGGTGAAAATCTTATTGCCGTGGTATCTTTTTAATGGACTTAAAATGGCCAGTAATAAAAATATCACGACACTGCTAAACACAAACAAACAGTCTCAATTCTTTATTACTGTCATCATACTCAAGCATAACTCCTTGTAGTCTAGACAAGTCACGCCACAAATTCTGCTTAAAATGTCTCAAAACAATGTTCATTACTCCACACACTTTGCCCAAAAAAGTCTATATTCAGGCAAGACCGGTGCGTCTCCACGTTCCGCGTACATCCGTCACGACTCCGACTATCACGTGCGACGCGTATCTCCATTCTGACGGTAACACGACAAATTGACGTAAGCTGATTACATTACCTGTGCCGCAGCAACATCCGGCGTGAGCGCTCTCGACACGCGCGACTTGTCGTGCGACTGACAGCAGCTGCTGGGAAAGTGTTCGACTTTTTTTAATGATGTAGATTGTTGATGGTTGTTTTTGTGTGTTCTTTTATACTTGCAATTGTTGTTTCTGTGTCTTAATTAACTCCCGACGTAAAAAGGGGTGTTGTACCTAAGTTTGACTGCTAATTGAATGCCGGCCCCATCGTTCGATTAAAAAAAAAAAAGAAAAAAAAAATGACGTGTAAAAGTGTAATTTATTACCTATTTACAAAAATAAATCATTTATTCATTTATTCATTTAATTGTGTGTGTGTCTATTAATTAAGTACTTTATAATTAAAACCATTATGCAAGCTTGTTTTGATGATTGTTTCTTTTCAGTTTACTATTTCTGGGGCTCTTGATATTTGCAATACTTAAGGTCTGCCGTTTTTATAACATAGTCTTACTTATCTAGTATCATTTCATTGGGAAGTTAACATTTACCTATTTACTCCTTCCAAACTCTCCGTTCCCTCGTCTTCAAACAAATGTTCTCGTTGTTCCTATTTGGCGTAGCCGCAAGACACGCAGTTTTATTTTTCTATGTTATTGTTTTTATTTATTGTTTAACACGTGGTTTTCTACGCTGTGATTATCTATGTATATGTGCCAAATGAAATATTTTTCTTACTTTCTTGCTCGTTACTTAAAATATATGTTTTCCGCAGGCGACACAATATGCCCGAGCGGCATGTTCCGATGTCCGGAGGGCAAGTGCATCCCCGCGCTGTGGGTGTGCAACTACCAGCGCGACTGCGAGAAGGGCGAGGACGAGTTCCAGTCGTGTCGTGAGTACACAGCCTTATTTTGTTAACCGTATTTCGCGTACGATGTTATTCTTAGTACGGCTGACTGTTGTTTATTTGCGTATACTGTTGTTGTAGAATTTGTTTATTTTATTCAGTGTAAACATATAGATATGACTAAAGGCCAGACCCAATATTATATTGGAGTAAACTTAAATTTGAATACAGTTTTCGTAATAGCAAATTCTGTATATAAAAATATATTGCAATTGCAAAGCGCAACAGAAAGTCTGTGTCCACGGAAATTCATTGTTCTTATTTTCACATTAATGCATTGCAATACGAAACGAATATGGACACTCATTTCTACAAATTAATGTCATGAGAATTCTTTTATATTATTGACAATCATTATCATCAACAGTTTCAAAGAAACAATACGAATACTATCGAAATGAATATTTTCAAAACAATTTTATTCATAAAAATACTTTTGCAAAATTCTCCTTTATTTGAATTCCTTATTGAATTCATTCGTGTTAAGGTAATAGTTCTTCTAGACACGAATGTCCTCATGTCCTGCAGTTGTGTCTTACACATATCCTTGACTGGGACACGTGCCGTGTGGTCCTCACCGGACACGTGCTACCGCGTGTTAGTGCCGGCACTGGGACAATAAGTCCTCCGTCAAGACCGATGCAACTTGCAGGTTATTCTAGCACGTGACCGAAAATTCTTGGACGATTTGAAAACGTAATGGCTTGTGGGGAAATAAAAAGTTAATCGTTCTTGATCTATAAAATCTATATATTTTAAAGTAAATGCTGATTTGTCTATTAATAAGAACAACTAATTCATTGATAAGGTTGTTTCGAAGTGTCTTGAGAACGCCCGCCAAGATTTTTGGTTAATAAAATGATTTAAATTCACAAAAACACCTTGCTTAACTTTTTTTTTTTTGGTGAGTGGGAAATCATTAAATGACTGCTCCCGTCCTGGGTGCGGCGGGAGGGCGTGTCAGACTCTTACTGACTAAAACCCACTCATGTTCCTTCGATCGCCCTTTATGTTCCAGGGTCACGGTAACTATTATATTGCGACCTATACCGCTGTAAGTAACTAAAGTAAATAATGAGCCAAGGCATTCTAAGATTTTTAGAACGAGTCACACGACTTAGATCCCTTCATCACAAAAAAAAATCTCTTTTTTTTCAAAGGTCGATTCTTTTTATCCTAGTGCAACAACAAAGACTGTTTCCAGTCTCTTTCATACGCTTAGATATGTTTGACCTATTCTTATTACCATCGCCGTTTTCAATAAAGGTTTTAATCTTTGACCTTTTCGCTTTGACAACGTCCCGCTATCACAACCCCTTAGGTCTCAGGTGAGTGCACCTCCCGCACCCCTCCCCCCTTTATTACCTCTCCCCCCCTCGTCATCTGAGCTGCACATCGCGCCCTCGACACACAAACCTTTGACTACCTCGGAGCTTTATTAAAACAATAGTGAGGAGGTTTTATTGATTGTATATTAAATAATATATACTATTGTATGAGCACGCTTTAGAATATATGCGTTCGTTAAGTTAAACAAAATAACAATTAATTTTACTTGTGGTGACATTTAGTTCCTAACATGTGAACTAGGACTGACAGTCTACATCACGCAATCAGAGTTTGACGTGACATTAGCGTATAATAATATACAAAATTCCGTCAACCCAAACCCATCAAACACAGCACCTGTCTGGTCGCTTTTTGATGGAGAATGAAAATACACACTGTTCCTTATACTTTGAAATATTCCTGCAAAAAAGTGGATAGTTATTGAAATCACGATAATTGAAAATCGAAAGCAGTAAGTACCTAGATAAAGTTTATTAGTGCAGCGTAGGTAGCTTAACTTCAATGTATCGCTAGCGGAATGTTATATGCGTTGTCACAAGCAAACAGCGAACTGCAGAACATTGAGCGTGAACACGAGCGTGTTCGTGAGAACATGTCACGCTGTCGCCATCAATAACATTCGGATTAGTTGCTGATGCATGTAACTTCATGTAACCGCAGCGTGACAGTGGGAATGTTACATTAATTACCCTTTATTATAATTACTAGCTTTTGCCATCACTTCCATCCCCTATTTTAGCCCTTTAGGGTTCGAAAGCCCTTTCTTAGTGGTTACCTACTCTTTACAAAGAACACAATTTGAAAAGTCTTTGTTTCATGTCTTTAGGAGCAGCGGTTTATGCTGTGCATTGATATATCAACAGTCAGTCAATCAGTCAGTTTACCATTTTATATTAACAGATATAAATCTTCTGTCCTTCGTGCAGCACGCCTATTTATGCCTAAACCCCCTGTGTAGTCTCAATTCTAACAAACACGTATCGCTGAACTGACTGTTGATGATGATCATCGTCCGACTTGTTACGTTGTTCTCACATAGTACCTTAGATACAACAATGAATGATGTTGATTTTAAAAGAGTGTCCATGGAGTTTCTTGCTCGCTCTTCTCCATGAGACCTACTTTTTGGAACGAGCAACTAGCTTCATTTTTCTGACAGACTGACACCTTGACGATTCAAAAGTACCTGTAATTGGTTTATTTGAATAAAATAGTTTTGAGTTTAAGTTTGAGTTTGTCTACTCTTAGCACTAGTAAGATATTTAACTGAAACTTACAATACTCTTATTACTCATCCGTAAGCACCGACGTGACAGTTGTCAATGTCCCTTATCACCATATCCCTAGATTCTTCCAAACTATGCTGGCTTCTGACTACTGACATGCTTTTAGAGGTACGAGATATCAGTTTTTATTTCTTGGAAATCCTTGCGTCATAATATAATACATTAATAAAAAGTAAGCGCCTTTACTAATGCTCAATCACGCTACCAATACTCATTCCCTTGTAAACAGCGTAAATTATAATACCTGAAACACGCTATTAAAACACCGTCACGTGGCTGAAGCAGATCCCAGCGAGCAGCACAGATAAACACGCCATTTGAATCATTAATGCTTTCAATTAACTAATCAATTCACGCCACGAATATTTGCATGTGTTCTAACAGCGTGACAGTTTTCGGGCGGTCTTTGGTATTAGCTGTTGCTGTTGTTGCATGTTAGTTTTGCGTTAAATGTGTTTGGTTATTTGCGATTTTATTAACGTAAATAAATATAAAAGACCGTAAATATATTAACATCTAAACATCATTAACATTATGTGACTTACCAAAGATTTTTCCTAATTTAATTTATCAAAAAGAAAACCGATCTAGACATATAGCGTGACCAAAGGATGACATTCAAACACACACATTCATTATGCTAGCATGCTAAACCGTAATCCGAGAGAGAGCTCGCACCTTTCCCAATGTTAAAATAACGATACGGCCATGTATGCACAGCGAGCAATTCACGCTATTAATAATCACGCTGCCTTAGTCACGCTGCGTATTAATTCGCGTCACGATCGGCCGCGTGGCCCGAACGCGCCGTTGTTTGTGAAACCGGCGGAAAACAAGCACGGTGTGTGTGTCCGGCTCGTGTTGTATCGCTGAAGCTATAAATGAGGATGTTGTGAATTAGGTGTTTGAGTTCGATCCCCGGATGGAATGTATGGCTTTCAGGTAGTAGGTCTGGTGTTGTAGGTATGTGTGATAGGTATAAGGATAGAAATTTGTTAGGCTCGGTGATTGCTCGAGTGAACCCCGCACGCCATAGGTCGAGGAATACCGTGGTAGTTCGAGAGCTGGTAAGAACCTGGCACACCCCCGTCTTGCCTGTACGGGGGACAGTCCATGAAGATGTCCCCACACTTCAATGTGGGATAACGAATCAATAGTTAGACAAGAAAATTGTGCAAATAAAGAACGTCAAAGCACATTTTTGCCGGAAAAAAGTCTATGGAGGAAATTAAGTGCTCATTGCTCTTAAAAATTACATTTGATTGGTGGTTTCTACACCGTGTTATATCAGAACTCATGGGTACAATGGTCCAGTAAACTTCGAATATATTTATCTCACAATCCGTCGTCACAGTACACAAGCACTGCGTTCCAATATATCTTGAGCGCAGTTTTTCACTGATGTCGTTACTACCAGATATATGTACCTAGGTAGGTCCCGTAATGGATGGACGACAGTTAGCTTCACTGCTTGTACTCTGGGCTAGATTAATGGGAAATGGACTAGAAAACGTATTTACAGACGAAAATATAGAGAGATAGAAATCGAGTATTTGGTAAAAATCGACCCTTGTAATGCTTTATAATTAATCCATTGTAGAAGTAATAAAATCAGTAAGTTTAAGGTGTCATTTATAAACATCATGATGTGCATTACTAGGTTATACAAAGAGTGTAAAAACACACAAACTGACGTCACGAACCAAATACCGACATACTTCACCCCATCATAATTTCACACGATAATAAAACAATACTTTTCAGTGTGTATACTGACGTAGTATATCCTGTCCTCCTGAAACAATATTCAGAAATTGAACGTCACTGTTTTTGACTACCTCAGCGCACATACCCTCACTAGTTCAATTACCAAAACAACAAACCTATCTATATCCTTGCCCTATCTAACTACCTTAATTCTGAGCGCAGCATCCTAACACGTCCACAAAGCAAGCAATTTCACCAATGTTGCCAACCTAAGGATGAGCATATCAACATTAAGTGTGCGACATTTGGCATTCGGCTGCATAAGGAGGTGGACGCCAGCCAGCACAGATCTCTATCGGAAACAATTTAAAATAAATCACATATTTACGAGAGCGCAGATAACTATGTATTTATGTGGCATTCAAAGATGCGAGGATTCCTTTGTTGCATCTGTGCTTTTATTCTTTAACTGAAATAGTAGGTTTTCAGGGCAGATCTGTTCTGTGTACAATAGGAATGCAGCACTCATGTTTTTATTGCCAGTTTGATGAGGAATGACTTGGCATTGTATGATTTCGGTCATTTCAGACATTCATGTATCGGTGGATTAAGCTCTAAGATAAAGTTTTTTTAATAATAGTATTTAATAGTTTTTAGGGTTCCGTACCTCAAAAGGTACCGGAACCGGAACGGAACCCTTATAGGATCACTTTGTTGTCCGTCCGTCCGTCTGTCAAGACCCTTTTTCTCAGAAACGCGTCGAGATATCAAGCTGAAATTAATATCACATATTCAGGTCTGCTATCTCTCAAAACAGTGAAAAAATCAAGTTTCTAAATCAACGCAATAAAAAGATACGGTGGTTTACATTGCATATTTAGACATATGCAAGGGAATCAAAACCTATAGGGTACTTCCCATTGACCAAGAATCATGAAATTTGGCAAGAAGCAAGGTCATGTAGCACAAGTTAAGGAAAAACTCTGAAAACCGTAAATTTGTAGTTAGTTCACATCAGGCGTCAGTATGTCCGTCTGTCTGTCAAGAACCTTTTTCTCAGAAACGCGTCGAGATATCAAGCTGAAATTAATATCACATACTCAGGTCAGCTATCTCTCAAAGCAGTGAAAAAATCAAGTTTCTAAATCAACGCAATAAAAAGATACGGCGGTTTACATTGCATATTTAGACATTTGCAAGGGAATCAAAACTCAAAACCTATAGGGTACCCACTGACCTAGAATCGTGAAATTTGACAAGAAGCAAGGTCATGTAGCACAAGTAAAGGAAAAACTCCGATAACCGTAAATATGTAGTTAGTTCACGTCAGGCGTCCGTCCGTCCGTCAAGAACCTTTTTCTCAGGAACAAGTCGAGATATAAAGCTGAAATTAATATCACATACTCAGGTCTGCTATCTCTTAAAGAAGTGAAAAAATCAAGTTTCTAAATCAACGCAATAAAAAGATACGGCGGTTTATACTGCATATTTAGACATTTTCAAGGGAATCAAAACTCAAAACCTATTATAGGCTACTTCCCATTGACCTAGAATCGTGAAATTTGGCAAGAAGCAAGGTCATGTAGCACAAGTAAAGGGTAAACTCCGAAAACCGTAAATTTGTAGTTATTTCACTAAACAACAAATTAACGGAACCCTCGTTGCGCGAGTCCAACTCGCTTTTGACCGGTTTTTTTTTATAATATTAATAGTATATATTTAGCTTATGTCAAATATTTATCTCTACTAAACTTACGTTATGGTAGGTTGGATAAAATATATGGTTGTTATTCACTTCAAAATAACACAATCAAATATAAACTAGTTTAGAACACATTGCAAACACAACTCTAACAATATTCCCAATACCGCATAAAACTTTTATAACTGCAAAACAAAAATATCTCATAATGAATAGGAACATGGAGATGATAATTGGAATTGACGGACAGACGGACTTGCAATAAACGCGGCGATTGTACCGACATCGACACAATGAATCAGCGCGACACAGCACGCGACACTAGTGATTGTCGCACGTAAAGAGAGCCGCTTGTTGCGATTAATCGACAAATATTAAAACTTGCATCGGGACTGGACTTCTTTGTATAAGTCGTAACAAAGAGGTGTAGTGCTATTCCACTCAAAATTGCGCTCTTTTTAGCAATTTCAGCCAAGATTTTAAACAAGATATTTAATAGTTTACGTGACTTTAAAACTGTTGTTTTTAGATTATGGTAAACAAAACTCATTTCGCAGTGACAAAATTGCCTTGTTTATATAATAATATATATGAAACTAGCTGGCTCGATCACGCGTGGCTGTGTTTGTTATCGAAATAAAATATGGTATATCTTTCAAATTGTATTAAACGGCACGAGGTGTGAAAATTTGAATAAAATTGGACAAGTAGTTTAGTAGTCCATCGCGGACTAACAACGTGACGCTTAATTTATATTTTATAATAAATTATACTGAGAATATTTGTACACCATTTTCGAAAAGATATAGTGTTCAATATTTGTATATCAGAAGTCTATATTCCAACAATGTTCTACAAAAGGGAAAATCATTTAAAATCTTTAATTTTTTTCCAGAATCGGGATCATAAAATTTATTATTAAACCACCCGTGATAACCATTCAATTTGATTTGTCAACCTTTGTAATTGAACTCCAAGGACATGTTAGGATACCTAATCACAAAAAAACATTCACCCAGTTTCCCGTTAGTTATAATAAAGTCCCTTCAACAATCCGCTGTGAGCACGAAGTTATGCTCGTGAGCACGCGAGCACGGCGCAGTTTTTGTTCATCTGTAGATTTCCCGGGTGAGCAGAGTTGACTGGTGCCGGCAGTTAGTTAACTACCACACACTGCGCTTTTATTATAACTCGCAAGGAAACGTGACAGCGACTAGTTGTCAAGCGTAAATGTATTCTAGTCTCCAGGAAAGGTGTTTTGTATGCAAATGTAAGCGTTTAAATTCTTTGTCTAATCACAAAAGATGGCATAAACATTAAATATCACTTTCTGCATTTAGGTCACTATTTTCAAGCTTTTGAATATCTAAAAAAGCGTCCAAAAAATGTTAAATGCTAGTAAATGACATTCACATCCCCGTAGCACTGGCGTAGCGCTCCCGTAGCACTGGCGTAGCGCTTCTGTAGCACTGGAGTAGCGCCCCCGTAGCACTGGCGTAGCACACCGTAGCAAATGTCATAGAGGTAACGCTACGGGACTTGAAGTTTTATTATAAGTTCTTCAGCACAACGTTTAAGGCTAATATAATTTGTTATTGGCAAAAAAGGTTTTCCTATTAATGACATAAGTCTGCAAAATAAATCCCTAAATTACATAGAATAAATACCCAGTTATATCATTACTAAGAACGTGGTCAAAATAATTGTATGAAAATCTACTACAGAAACCCAAAACAATGTCGTTGCCATAGATAGAGCAAGCATTCTACATACGTCATGTCAGTGTCACTGCTGCCCAAACGTATGACACTGCAATATTTCCTCTACTGCCGTTATTTTAATCTTATGAGTCCCGGACTCAGTGCTATGACGTCACTGTACAGTCTAATTTGAGTCCTCGGTAACAATGTGACATTGTCAGTGCTAGTTCATAGTACTTTCGTAATTCTAGTGTTCTTTGTGTACACCGCTGTATTAATTTGCTGTCAGTGTGTCATCTATAATAATACTAGCTTCTGCCCGCGGCTTCGCTCGCGTTAGAAAGAGACAAAAAGTAGCCTATGTTACTCTCCAACCCTTCAACTATCTCCACTTAAAAATCACGTCCGTTTTGCCGTGAAAGAAAGACAAACAGACAGACAGACAGACAGACACACTTTCCCATTTATAATATTAGTATGGATGTTTTTGTTTGTTTCATAGTAATTAGGTTTAGAGGTAATTTGTTTTATAAGAGGGATTAGTCAATATTCTAATTTAGTAAATGAAAAATGTGGATTTAAAAAATTGAGTAAAAGTGTTAGCCTTTTTTTTTTTTTTTTTTTTTTGGTGAGTGGGAAATCATCCAATGACTGCTCCCGTCCTGGGTGCGGCGGGAGGGCGTGTCAGACTCTTACTGACTAAAACCCACTCATGTTCCTTCGATTGCCCTTTACGTTCCAGGGTCAC
Source organism: Athetis lepigone (assembly GCA_033675125.1). Lineage (NCBI taxonomy): Eukaryota > Metazoa > Arthropoda > Insecta > Lepidoptera > Noctuidae > Athetis > Athetis lepigone. The sequence continues at coordinate 315,050 of CM066215.1, read as the reverse complement.
GGTGACTACTATACACATTCCGCAACCCCGGAGTGTTAGCCTAATTGAAATAAAGCTTAAGCTTCAATTTTATAATCGTTATGTTTCTCTTTATATTTTGTTTGTTCTTATTTTATCATAAACCAAATAGTGTTTGACTAGTAATGATCATTTCACCGACAGTGCGCAATGCTTATGCTAATAATATATAAAAAGCTAGCTAATCAAAGTCTATAAGCAAGGACTTACCTTTAAATGACTTTGCAACGACTACGTTATCTTTTTTCCGTAGGTATTTATTTTTTAATCTGAAAATCTTCAAATCAATAACATTAACTCCTGAAGTGGCGACATAAAACTACAAGAATAAAACAATGACCATTAACAATTTGCTCACAATTTAACTCCCAATATAAATTCAGTAATACAAAGTTTAATTGAGATCCTGAAATCTGCTCAATACAATAATAACAGGTTCATTTCGATACAAGCGTCCCAATCAAACTATTTGAGCGTTTGAGCGGAAACTCGATTTGCACCTCGGCCTCAATTATAGGCGGGTTATACACTCGCTGCCTCGGGGCCGCCTCGGAGACGCCTCGGGGACGCCTCGGGGCCGCCTTTAAGCGCACGACTGAGAAGAGACTCGTGCAGGCCTCTGCACAGAAGGCTTAGTAATGTCGAAAAGTAAGGTATATAATGATATGGCTGGAAATTGAGACATGTTTGTATTCATGATAATAACAATTAATTTTAAAGGTTTAATTCTTATTTTTTATTGTACTCAAAATAAGAAAAAAATGCATATTAAAATTGCATAAAATTAAGTGGCGTTCAAACTTAATTTTGTGAGATTAACCCAACTAATAGTTTGTTTGGAAAAGTTGTATCATATCATGTTAAAGTTTCGTAACTAATTACCAGTTAGTTACCAGTGACCTTATGTATACTTAACATGAGTTTATAATGGCGTTTGGGCTCTTTAACAGTATATTTTTAAAACTATATACTAAACAATAATAAGATGAGTTATGCCATCCGTCAACAGTTATAACCACTATTCAAATAGACTAAAAGCCTTTTCTATAAGAAAATGTAGTGAAACTGCATTTAAACGATTCAGTGATCAAACTATATTAAGTACAGACTGACAGTGCTAGTCTTTCGTGGACTATTAAACTGGACTTTCTGCTTCCTTCTCGACCGGTGCCGATCTTGATTGATAGTGGCGCTGATTGCACGAACCTTCTTCTAATGACCGGAAAGATTCTGCTTGAGATTGTAACCTTTGTAACACTCTGATGGCAGGCCTGGCCATTTGAGGTCACCACCTCTATATTTGAGGTTACCCCTCAACTTAATCTGTTGAAGCTTGAAATCTAAAATTATTGGTCAATTTAAACCCAATTTATTTTCATAAACTACTTTATTGAATGATTGATGCATATAATTTTTAAACTTGTGAATTAAATTATAGTCCCTCAAAACTATTCAACTTTGTTTGTGGATCCGAGATGTAAATCGATGACATAGTTAGCATAGTGGCTAAGCTACCTCCACTGGGTATCAGGGGTTAGATTCCCTTACAGATCTAAACTTATTCGTAAAACCTAGTTCAAAGTATGGTACAAGTAGTAGTTCTGGATCAGAGAGGTATGTTTGTGTGTTAATATAAAAGCTTCAGGAAACAGATAGAGATTCAAAATTTGGAGAACATATACAATTTTATAATCCCTTATGTGTATTGAGTTAACTCAACAATTGTCTATTAACAATTATTTGTTTCTTCCCCAGCGCCCCCAGAATGCGAGGCCGGTCAGCTGACGTGTGGTCAGTACGTGTGGAACAAGACGTACTGCATCCCGCCGCACTACCGCTGTGACATGCAGGTGGACTGCGTCGACGGCACCGACGAGGCAGACTGCAGTGAGTACTCTGCTTTATAACCGTTGTTGACTGATTGGAACCTGTTCTAACGCGTACCATATAGTTAATCTCGATCGCGATCCACGATCAAAATCAATCGTCATTGATTTTGATCGTGGAGATTGACTGTGTACGGGACACCTAAGACATCAGGCAGTGTTGTAAAATTACAAGCCTCTCCACCTTTTATGTCGTATACAATAAAAATTATAAACAAATCGATTTTATTTTGTAATTGTGAGTTTGTTTTATACTTTTTTGACTGCTTTTCGACCTCGGTAGCTCAAGAATTGGCTTCTTTATCACTTGTTGTAAGTTCGTATCTCAAATGAGTTTGTCTGTCGGGTCTGAATGCCCCTTTTTAGATGAGGCTGGTTTTATAGTCACGCCGCTAGACGCGCCGCTGGGCAGTGCGCTGTTAAAAACGGTGCGTCTCAACGGCGTCACACTAAAACGAACACTGGCCGTAGAACCGCAAAACGGCCCGCGCCTGGCAGCGCTGGCGAACAGTGCGCGTTTTATGAACGGCGCTGCAAAAGCGCGCGACTTTGAAACGCAACTACTACTCTCATAATTATCTCCGAACGCGCGCGCTCCAACGGCGCTGCCGAAACGTTTAACAATAAAACTAGCCTGAGAGTCTGTAAACGCAAACGTTGAAAGGACACTTCAAGCTTTTTCGGCAAAACCTGATTTAAACAATTCTGAGAAGATTAATTATATCAGACTGTGCAGTAACTAACAATAATTTACATCTTAGGCGATGCAATGTGTATACAAAGCCTAAATTAGTTTACTACGCACTACTAGCATTGTGTCATGTATGTTCGGGATTACGTCTAAAACACAAGAGACATGTAGGTATGCATGTCCGCACAACCTCGTCAATAGCTTGACCAACAATAGGGATTAGTGCTGCAGATATTCTGGAAGATTCTGCTACTTTATATTATAATCCTTGTCTAGATAATTAAGTTTAGAAAGCTTTAATACTTTTGTTGTTGTTAGTTATAAAGTTGTGGAATATTAAAGTTTTCGGCTCGGCTTCAGTCAAGTTTAATGCTGGGATTTTAAAACGAGATTGGAATAATACCAGTATAAAATTTATCAATAATCATCATTATCATTTAGCCAACATTTAAGCTACCGACTATGCTGAAGCAAAAGGAAGGGTTATTTTGAGGCAATGCAAATGTTACTTTGACAGAAATTAGAATTGTATTAAACGGTGTCTTATTTAAAAAGTTCATTATCAATACAAAAAATCCATTTAATTTAATAAATATTTTAGTTTTTGCATCTCCATTCGATCGCGAGAACGCAATAAGCCACAAAATAATTGATGTGGCGATATCAGCAAGTTGGACGGCGCTGGCAACTCAGCGCGGAATCAGATCGCATTAAAAGTTAGAACTAGTTACGTGTGCGACTGCTGACTGAACTGACGGCCCCCTGCGACACTGTGTCATCTGGTAAATGTATATTGAAATGAGAATTTGGATTAAAGGAAAACAAAATTAGTTATGGTTATTTAGCTACACATTTCGGCCTTTTTACACGACTTTTTACGAAACATAACACTACTTTTAGTGGGCAAAAGTAGTGTTATATTTTGAGGGGTTGCGGAATGTTATGTTTATAACAGTTACCGTGACCCTAGAACATAAAGGGCAATCGAAGGAACATGAGTGGGTTTTAGTCAGTAAGAGTCTGACACGCCCTCCCGCCGCACCCAGGACGAGAGCAGCCATTGGATGATTTCCCACTCACCAAAAAAAAAAAAGACGGGTTGCACTCCGGGAGTGCCGGCAGAAGTGAAAACTTGATTATAGCTGTCTACTATCCATCCGTCCTACGCTTTTTCGATCAGGTCACGTGTCCTGACGCGAGTTTAAGATTTTATACCCATTACAGAAAAAGTGCTCAACGCCGCTAAAGAAGTTTTCACTTCAAAAATATTTTGAGGGTTAATTTTTAAACGTACACGTGAGTTTCCTGTATTCCGCTGTAAGTTCTGAATAATTAGATGTATGAGGAATTGAAATCCTTAAATTGCCATGAGAAACGTAGGCTAGTTAACCATAGTTTACCATGGCAGTCGATTTACTTTTGTTACTTTCTTGTTTATATAACTACAAGTTTGATATTGTAGAATATGCCTTGTCTGGCACCCGAAGGTCCCCAGGTGTAACGCAGTAACTTACACTGTATGTAGGAGTGCGAGTCGCGTAGGTTTGTTGTCGTTTGCAAAATATTTGAAGGACCAGTACGCTACAGACCTGCACCGAGTACCAATTTCCGTGAAAGCGTTCGTATTTCACATGCTTTACACAACCTACATTTATTCCGCCCGCTTTTAAGGTTGTAACAAAAATATTTTCATTCGCATTCTCGTGTCTACGTACCGCCTATTACCGAGCAATACTTAAATAAACATGCTACCGAAATACGCCGTCCTATTTCTTTTAAAGAGAACTCTTGTAAACGAAGTACCACGGCCAAATTTCTTAGAACTCCTCCACCCCCTTTCATGGAAGTAACGTAGGAGTCTGCTGGGTAGCTCTCTGAGATTCCGGGGGTCTTGCTTAATCGGTGGCAAGTGCGGAAAGTCTCAACAAGTGGGCAAGTTTTAATGGTGTGGAAATTGCGTTTTTGTTTGGTGTTCGTATCTGTGATGTGCCTGTTTTCATGTAAATCTGTTGTCTCTCAAGTTTCTAGGAGAAGCCGCGATATCCGGAAAGAGCTCTAATTTCTTATTTTTCTCGCAACCTTTCTTCGGTCTTGGAAAATTTGTTGGAATAGTTAAAACTGTGTCTATTTTGAAATGGTAAAAATATAAAATTGTCTACACTGTAGACCGAAAATCATAACCAAAATTCTTTTTACTGAAGGCTCCATTTCTCTTACTCTTATATAAATTCAAAGTCTACAAGTTTCAACATTCCGCGACAGGAATATAAAAGTTGACGTCCAGTTTTTCTTCAGTTAACATAATAGCGTCTATTAAGTCAGTGCATTTGAATAAAGTTTTAAAAGAAAAGTGCTCCATGGCGGTAATTCCGCTCGACTGGCTCTCAGCTGCAACTTCCCCTGCCATGGTAATTAACGCGGGGGGGGGGGGGGATCTTCCGCTCGCTGGCGGACCTTTATCAACACCTTTGAAGTTCTGCTTAAGATATTAAAAAGCGAATAGATGCCTTGTGTTTATTGTCGCATCCGTTTCTTTAATTATTACTTGTACATAAAGTATAAATATTATTTATTCATTTTCTAAAGAACTAGAGCCGATTAAGATTATTTCCTATGTTTAGAAACAGCTGTCACAGATACCTATCACCAAAAACTTCTTACTTTTTGTTCAAAACAAATTTCAAAAGTTTTCTCAGTCCAAAAAACTGTCTGAGAATCTTCAGAAAGTATTTATTTCACATGTAAGAGACTAAACTTCTTAAAATAAGCGAACATCGCAATTTTTAAGTCTTATCTACGTCGAGTCGTTGGGCAAAGTTGGCTCTCGTCTCAATGGTAAAGTTGTTACGCCTACACCGCGATTATTGTATTCTTTCCTTTTATTTGTCTGGAGTTTATCTATGGAACAGTACTTTGTTACAAACAGTTGCCACTCACTTTGACAACAAACACAGATAAGTATTAGTTGTGAAAGTTGAGTTGTTTTGCTGTGTTTTTAATTATTGGATGGCTATATCTTGTACTAGCTTTTGCCCGCGACTTCGTCCGCGTGAAATAATAGTTCCTTTTTCCGGGGGATTCCCGAGATAAAAAAAAATCCTATGTCCTTTCTCCGGTCCCAGACTAGTACCAAATTTCATTGAAATCGGTTCAGTAGTTTATTCTTGAAGAAGAGACAGACAGACAGATAGACAGGTTTACTTTCGCATTTATAATATTAGTATGGATAATAGTGTTGTTAATTTTTGTTGTAATGTTAAGACACACGGGGGTGAAAAAGTAATCAAAGAAGCTGGGAACAACTAATTAACATGTAATTTGGAGTTAAGATTGAATAAAAAATCTACTTAATCAAAATAATATCCACTTTTATACCTACCTATGCCAAAAAAATACATTCTAATGTTCCAATAACCCAAATTTTCTGTTCAACCAGTTTATAAATCTTTAGTTCCCAAGCTTACCTAAGTACTAAATCGCACTAAGTAGCTCAAAAGGCTCAGCTGACCAAGGATTAACCGGCTATAATACGAGTATATATTTACAAGATTACTTATTACTATAGTTACTTACTGCAGTCGCGACTAACAACCGGTTAAATCAGGACATCCTATGAGCATATTATTGAGTTGCGGATGTTTGCAAAGGTTTTAATTTCCTTTGGAAATAAAAATATCCGGCCGCGACGAAATTAATCAATAATTTTCGAAGGACCCATTCCCACGAATTAAATGTGGCGAAAGTGTTTCATCGAATTTATTTGTTATGCAGGATAAGCAATTATGAAGGTATAGAAATTGATATTATATTCACACGGCACTCTTCTACAATATGAAAACTAGTTTTGACGAAGTTTTTCTCTACACAAACAATAAATCCGTCTTTTTGCTGTTTTTTTTTTTGCATTTTATACCTACATAATACTATACAGAAAACTTTATTTAAATAAATAAATGCTAATAAAAACCTATTCCAAATTCCAACAAAATATATCCCTAATTCTCAGAAACCATTTCAATTCATTCGTATTTGGGTGCAGTTTGCGGAACAGCGGTATGCCTTTGACATAACCGTGTGTTGTCGGGGTTGTGGGGTTCACCGAAGCTTGCAGGGGTTTGCCGTGGTCTCACAAAACCGGCTAACACTGTACTGAAGACGATCTTTTGTCTATTGCTTTGTAGACCATATTTGTGTATAAATATCCCACGATATCATCTGGGTGGACTGTAAAATTTTGAAATATTTTACTCTCTAAACTGTATGTAACAGAATCTTAGTAAATAACCTAACCTATCGACGAGCAAGCGACAGCTGGCTGTCGCGCGATTTTCTTTCTATTGCGTCTCGAATCAGTGTGATTAAAAAGTGTTTTTTTGATCGTGCTTCAACTTATACTGGGACTGATTATTGAGTGAGTAAGTAATCTCACGGGCACACATCTCAACAGGGTAAATCTTTTCAATTTTAAATTGGATCAATATCTGTGTCCGAACTTCAGCTAAATCTACTCTGATGATAAATTGTGGTTTTCTGAACCTACTGCACGATAGTAATTTTAATTTTGTTATCCTTACTAATATTATAAATGCGAAAGTAACTCTGTCTGTCTGTCTTTCTGTCTGTCTGTCTGTCTGTCTCTTCTTCACGCCTAAACCACTGAACCGATTTGAATGAAATTTGGTACAGATATAGTCTGGGACCCGAGAAAGGACATAGGATAGTTTTCATCCCAGGAATCCCCCGGGAACGGGAACTATTATTCCACGCGGACGAAGTCGCGGGCAAAAGCTAGTATAATATACTTTAATATTTCAAGCCACAGTCGGGTAAAAATTACAGATAATTTAGATTGATGAACAGCCACATGCCAGCAAATACCAAACCACGAACCCCATGTCGCAAATGTAGGAAAATGACGGAAAATATCGGATAATGTCGGACAATGCCGGACACAAAATATGTCCATTGTCAACTATGACACTTAATATTTATTGCGGTCAGCCCGAAAAGATATCGTTAACGTGTACGTGGGAATTAACGAGCAGTGAATAGACCTGTCGCACGGTAAATAGTATGTTTAACGTGCCCCTGTTACTGCATGCCAATTTGTACGAATGGTGAAAGTATGGGTATGGACGGACTGTGTACTTCGCAGGCTGTCGTACAAAAGGTTTGTTGAATGTGGAGTTGGCAAATACCTATGTTTATTTATTATGGTGCCCTAGTAACAAATGGCTAGCAATTTCGTCATCTAAATATTGCCAGGAAAATATTTACACAACTTTTAAACATAATCCAAAACTGATCAAAGTTTACACAAAATTGAGCCGCTTATATAACGAGCAACTTACGAAACAAATAGGTACCTACTTAAAGCACAAACAACTTGGGCCACACCTCCGCTCATACAACTATGAGGAACTGTTTAAACAGACTTATTGTGAGACTTATAAACTGTATCGGCTTTGCTGTGGTCGAGGCACTTCGCTCGGGGCGCCCTCTATCGCGGGATTTTTACATAACTTTATATGAAAATCGCATTATCTCGACAAGTGCGGGTTCAGAACACATGAGATTACAGAAGTTCCAGTGCATTATAAAATGGGGCAATTGATGAATTACTCTTGGTGGATGGATTGATGGAGTACTCTTTGTAATATGAACATGTAATATTAAATAAGGATTTGGGTGGTATTCCACAGGTCTGACTATATAAAAGACTCGGATTGATTACTCTCCTGTCAATTGTAAACATTTCCTTTAAAATGCACTGTACACAAATGCATTGAATCTTTTGACTTGAAGCAGATGGTTAAATATGGTACGTAATCGTAATCTGGTTTGAAGTCCTCGTAAGATAACAGGTACCTAAAACTTTATCTTTTTGTGGTCGTGGCGTAATTTAAATCATCAATACTGTAAATAACACCTAGATAAGACACCAGTCCTGTCTAGAATCTCAACTGCTTAACAAGTCACTACGTTAAGGCCTCCAATAGGTACCGTAGTGGAGTTCAATTCCTCGCTTCGAACAAGTTGTACTTCTGTCCTATTCCTTACACGTTAGAACGGTTTTGTCGTAAAAAGCCGCACACAGCCGTTTTTGCATCTCATTACCAATACGGAGCGGATTAGATTAGCTGTCGGCAAGCCGGCCTAGGTGTCTGAGCTGAACAAACATTGCGTAAGCAACACGTTGCGGAGACAAACAACAGAATTAGGGAGGCGGCTTTTTATGACCAGGTTTATACAGCGTGGGTGGATGTTTTGAACAGGTCTGTATTAAAATACAATGAAAACAAGGTAGCTAATGTAAACATGTCGAGTAGAATTTCTTCCTACATACATGTTATAATTTTAGGTCCTCCTCAATAATTTTAACTATCTTCAATATGAAACAAAAATAATGGTAGGTCCATAGAAAACATTATTTAATCGTCAAGTTTTTAATCAATGTTTTCTGTTTGTTGCAGCATATCGCAAATGTCAACCAGACGACTTCCAGTGTGGTATGGAAGGCGCCGGGCCTACCAAAATCTCATTACAGGGACCATGTATACCTAAGGAAAAGAAATGTGACGGGTAAGAAAAGTAGCACTTATTTTTGTCCATCTACTCATAGTGCTAATGATCTCGTTTAAACTTCTGATTCCGCTTTTCTTTAGGTACTTAGACTGTAGAACAGGGCGCGACGAACAGGACTGCCCTGGGCAGCCGCTGGCGTGTCGGCTGGACCAGTTCCGCTGCGAGGCTGGCAACAAATGCGTGGACGCCGCCGTCAAATGTGACCACAAGGACGACTGCGGGGACAACTCGGATGAAGCGCACTGCAGTAAGTTCTCCTTAAGTATCATTGAAGGCCTGTTATTCAGAGTTCTTTAATTAACTTGCAGTTGCGTCATGTGGGTAATTTATCTTAGTAAAACATGATGGTGCAAGGCACCCGCCTCCCCTATAAGAGATTGTGGGTTCAAATACTGGCAAGTTAATGAATATCCAAAAGTCCAAAATCGCGATTCTGTCTTGAGATCAACGCTGGTGACTTCTCTGTATGAGAAGAGAAATGCACTCTGCGGTAGGACAGTAGTTCGCTGGTATTAATAAGACATATTACATAGTTTATTTGCCTTATGAATCGTAGCGGCTCCAAATAACCTCTGTATTCCAACTTCCAGGTTTCCCACCTTGCCACATCGGTCAGTTCCGCTGCAGCAACGCGCTGTGCATCCCCGCGACATACCACTGTGACGGCTACAAGGACTGCTCGGATGGCTCGGACGAAGCCAACTGCACCGCCATCGCCTGCCCGGACAACAAGTACCTGTGCCCGAAGGGCGGGCCCGGGGGCACGCACAAGTGCATCGCCAGGTCACAGCTCTGCGACGGAAAGAAGGATTGCGAGGATAACGCTGATGAGGAGACGGCTTGTTGTGAGTTTACATCGTGTTTTTTTTACAGTTTTGAAAAAAATACCGCCAATACCACCGCCATCGCCACGCCACTTTGGCGGGGAGATCACGCGCTTTGATACATACAATCTTTCAAAGGTATCATAAACGCCTATAAGTATTTTTCTTGTCTGGTTTTGAACCTCAAGCCTAAGTGGGCATCATTACCGAAAACCCCATTCAGTTACCATTCTCAAAAGAAAAATGCTATTTATCTGAGCTCGTTATAAAAAAAAATCTGCAGAAACGAACTATGACATAAATTATAAAGTGTAACTCAATTATATGCCATATACTCCACTCGACACCTAGAAATAAGCAATAAATATAACGCAAGCACGTGACAGTATTACAAAATATGTGCTGCGACTACATATGAGCTCATTTTAGACTAATCCACAGAGAAATAACTGTTTGTAACCAAAAGTGGTACGTGGTAATTTAGTTTTCTTTATTACCGCATGATTGCCTCTGGCTTTAAATGCGAAAAGATTAGAATGTCTTCTAAGATATACTTGTGATGGATTTATTTTACGTCTCGGTGGTAATGTTTCACATGTAAGTCGGTATTTGAATACAAAAGAGATTAAATAGGTTTACTGGAATTAAAGTTATGTATTTGTCTTACATTTAAACTTTGTACCTACTCACATAAAAGTTAGCTGATCTAAGTATTTAAGTCCAACGTCGCATATTTATGCCTCATCTACCTAGCCTTTTCCCAAGTATATTGGGATCGGCTTCCATTCTAAACGGATCCAGTTGAACACTAGTGTTTTACGTGAAGCGACTGCCTATCAGAGCTTCCCAACCTAGTTATTGAGCGGCCCTTGATTAGACTGGTCAGACTTTCTCCTTTTTCATCTATAATGACTGTCAAAGTTTCACGGATGTCAACGGGGACTCGTGGCTTTCGGTATTTTCCGAGACATTAAATACCTCTGTGAAATCATAAATCATTTCTTAGCTCAACGTGTCTGTTCCCCACAGCGACGGCGTCGTGCCCCGCGCTGGAGTGCGAGTACAAGTGCGTGGCGTCGCCGGCGGGCGGCGCGTGCGCGTGCGCAGCCGGGCTCGCGCTGGCGCCCGACAACCGCACGTGCGTCGACCGCGATGAGTGCAAGGAGTGGGGCTACTGCCACCAGCTGTGCATCAACACTCCTGGGTGTAAGTCTAGCAAGCTTGACTGTGCACTCTCTAAGTGCTTCTTAAATTCTATATATCTGTGCTATGGATCAATCAATCAATCAATCATTTATTTGCGTAATATAGGTTTACAGAAGATATTTAACAGATTTATAGTTTCACCATATTCAGCTTATGTTAGCATACAAATTTTATTACAGTGTACATAGTGGGAATAATTATAATGGTCGTCTTCAATAAAATAAAATAAATTATTAAAAGAGTACATTGCTATAGTCAATCCATTACAAATAGTCAAATTCAATAAGTAGTCATGATATCTAATAAAGTCAAAAATAATATTAAAATTAATACATATTATTGGATATTGTCATCATTCATTGTCCACCGTTCCTGATCTGGTACACATTTTGTAGCCGTACCATTTGCAAAATAGGAGCTTAAAAGGCCACTTCAGAAGATGATCATTGGAATAACAAGAGAGTGTTTAGTAACGTTTTGTGATTTTGCTAGTTGACACATTTTACAAATCGTCATAGAAAACCGTCAAATTGAACGGAATAATATTAGGAAGTGGCGTTCTTGGCCCTGCCTCCGTCGCTTTTTTAGCAATCCATAAGCTCATATCATGTATATCCTCGACAGCGTACAAGTGCGCGTGCGCGCCAGGCTACACGCTGGCGGAGGGCGGGCGCTGCGCGGCGCAGGCGTCGTCGGCGCCGTGGCTGCTGCTGGCGCACGCGGCGGCCGTGCTGCGCATGGACCTGCACGGCCGCGCGCCCACGCACGTCGCCAACGCCACCGCGGCCGCTGGCCTAGACTTCCATTACCGAAAGAATTTGCTGTTCTGGTCCGATCTTAAGACGAGGAAGGTGAGTGAGATTGATTATGTTTGGGTCGGCCTGTAGGTCGGCTCCCAACAGAACAGAATGCAGCTTGAGTACTGGTGTTTTATGTGAAGCAACTTCTTATCACATCTACACAACCCAGTTACGGGGCGACAGACTTGACAAACCTTTGTTAGACTGGTCCGACTTTCTGACTTCGTTACCCGTAACGACACACAAAGTTCTACTAATGGCAACCGGGATCAACGATTTATGTGCATTACGAGGGACGGGCTGTCAACGATGTCCAATATAAACTTTAAATCAAACGTATGTGTAACCACATTGATTCTTGCCCGGATTTGAACCCACAATCACTTACATGAGAGGCCACTGTTTTTTACATTACTAAAGCAAATACCTTATCATTCCAGATTCACTCACAGCAGTTGAGTGTACCAGCCGGCGTGACCAGCTACACCGGCACCGACATCACAGTGGCGGGGTCGTGGGCGCCGGTGGCGCTGGCGGTGGACTGGGTGGGAGACAAGCTGTACGTGGCCGACGCCATCGGCCAGAAGATCGATGTGTTTGAACTGGACGGCCGCTGGCACGCTGTGGTACTCGGGTCTAACCTCACCAACCCAGCTGATCTCGCTCTGGATCCCACGCTTGGGCTAATGTTTGTGGCTGATAGTAGTCAGGTATGCGTTCGATGTTATATATAGTTTTTCTTGATTCAATTTCCAACGATCTTCCAGATGAGGTCATTTGGGCTTCAGGACAGATATCAATATGCATTCAGTAATAATACACTTTCAAAAATATTACAAAACCAAGCACTACAAAATAAACTTTACCTATAACTAATCGTTTTAATGTTATTTGCAGATCATCAGAGCAAACATGGACGGAACACACTCAAAGTCAATTGTTTCTGAAGCTACTTACAAGGCGTCCGGTATTGCAGTTGACATCATCGCCAGAAGGGTGTTCTGGTGCGATTCGTTGCTCGACTACATTGAAACTGTGGACTATGATGGAAACCATCGGTTCCTGGTTCTCAGAGGCCAACAAGTACCCAGCCCATCCAGACTTGCGCTCATCGAGGACCGCGTTTACTGGTCAGATAACACCAAGCAAGGCATCAGCTCCGTCAACAAATACGAAGGACCTTCCAGCATACAGGCCATTTACAAAATGAAAGATATCAGAGACCCAAAGGCTATCACTGTGATACACTCTCTCAAGCAGACGTCAGTGAACAACCCGTGCGGCACCAACAACGGAGGCTGTTCTCAGATGTGCATCGTCACCGCGCTGCAGAACGGAGGCCTCGGGTACCGCTGTGCGTGCAACATCGGCTACAGACTAGAAACTGATCTGAGGAACTGTGACCTTGTCAAGGAATTCCTTATGTATTCTCAACAAAGGTTCATCAAAGGAAAGGTTTTGAACCCAGTTATCGAAGGATTCAGCGACGCCATATTACCAGTTGTCTCAAAACGGGCCAGGTTTGTAGGTCTGGACTTCGACGCCCGAGATGAACACATCTACTACTCAGATGTTTTACAAGATGTTATATACAGGGTTCATAGAAATGGAACTACCAAAGAAATCGTTTTGGCATCTCAAAACGAAGGAGTCGAAGGATTAGCTGTAGACTGGGCGTCGAAAAATCTTTATTATATTGACTCTAGAAAGGGAACACTGAACGTGCTATCGACAAGAAATGTAGCGTATAAGAGAACTTTACTGAAGGATTTGAAACGCCCGCGAGCTATAGTAGTACATCCTAACAAAGGGTACATCTTCTTCTCCGAGTGGGACCGACCTGCTAATATAAGTCGAGCATACACCGACGGTAGCAACCTGTTGGTATTTGAGAACGTCACTCTGGGCTGGCCGAACGGCTTGTCAATAGACTTCGAGGCAGACCGACTGTACTGGTGCGACGCATTGCTTGACCACGTTCAGCACTCCAGACTCAACGGCAGTGACGTCAAGACTGTAAACTCGAGGCTCATCAGACATCCATTCTCCATCGTCATCCACAAAGAGTTCATGTACATAACTGACTGGAGATTAGACGCGATAGTACGGCTACATAAATTGACTGGAGAACAAGAAGACATCATGGTCCGAGAACCACAAACGAACAGGCTTTACGGCGTTAAAGTGTACAGCGAAGAGATTCAAAGGATAGATCCTATGCAGCCGTGTTCGAGAGACAATGGGAACTGCCAGAAACTGTGCTTCGCTGTGCCTAGGAACAATACAGAGTTGCTAACTGTGAAGTGTGGGTGTCCGTATGGAGAGAAGCTGGCGGCTGACGGCACCAGCTGCATCGCGGACCCAAACTCAGAGCCGCCCGTGCAGGCCTGTCCTCACTCCTGGGACTTCACATGTAACAACCAAAGGTGCATTCCCAAGAGCTGGGTGTGCGATGGTGATGACGATTGCTTGGATAACAGTGATGAAGAACAGAATTGTACCAGTAAGTGACCTTAAATTTATAAATGGTGACTTGCACTGACATCATAATCAATAAACTAATAAATTGCCTTTTCTTTCAGAAACAACATGCAGCGCATCGGAATTCATGTGCAAGTCAGGTCGCTGTATTCCAGCGACTTTCAAGTGCGACTCCGAGAACGACTGCGGCGACTTTTCGGACGAGACCGGGTGCGTCAACGTGACGTGTTCGTCATCTCAGTTCCAGTGCGACAACGGACGCTGCGTGCCCAACACGTGGAAGTGCGACTCGGAGAATGACTGCGGAGATGGGTCCGATGAGGGCTCTCATTGTGCAGAGAAGACTTGTGCTTACTTCCAGGTCAGTTGATAGTTCCATCATTTTAAAATTTCTTTCTCAGAAATTGTACACAGCCGTTTACAGTAAAACAGAACAGCGAAACTGTTCTGTTTAACTGTAAACGGCTGTGTACAATTTCTGAAGAGCAAACTGATATATACACAAGTTTCGGTTTGCAACCTTCCATTTCCGTTTTATTTTTCATTTCAATATGTTTGATGCTCTTAACTCAGTTCATTACGTTCCTGACAAGATAGAAACTGCCAATCAGCAAACAGCTGTAACGTTTACAGCATACATAAAAAAAATATAACTATTTATAAATAAATAATCGCACATCTGAATTGTTTCAGTTCACATGTCCGCGCACGGGGCACTGCATCCCAGCATCGTGGGTGTGTGACGGCGACGACGACTGCTTCGACAAGCAGGACGAGGCGGACTGCCCGCCCGTGTCCTGTCTCGCCAGCCAGTTCAAGTGCGCCGACCTCAAGCAGTGCGTGCAGGTGAGATATACCACGGACCATTAATTGGCAAAGTGCTAGCTATACTGGATGTTACAGCACTAATCTATCCTGTTGAACCCAAACTCGTATTAGGCCAAAAAGGCACTCACTTTACATAGTTAACTTTCATTTACAAAACAAAAATTAATCTTAATTCCTATGAACATTCCAAAATGTTGTTTGGTGTTCAAAAGAATGGCTTAGGAACTTCATACTGTTGTATCGTTTGTGTTTTTAAAAAGTATTTCATCACATTTAAAAGTTCGAAACTTAAATAACCCGATATATTTGTGACAATTCTTCTGTCGTAACAGACAGCTGTTTTTTGAACGTGAATTATAGCTATCAATATGTTTATTGTAATAATTCTTATTACTATCGCTCTACTACTGGTGCTTCTGTACCTTCTGCTGAAAAGGTCAGCGTATACCAGCAGACGCCCTAGGTCACACTGACTGTATGTCGTATCGTGTCCAGGAAGCGTACAAGTGCGACGGCATCCCGGACTGCAACGACGGCAGCGACGAGGCGGGCTGCCCGTCGCTGGCGCCGCACCAGTGCCAGCCCGACAAGCAGTTCCAGTGCCGCTCGTCTGGCATCTGCATACCTACCACCTGGTATTGTGACGGTAAGAACCTCAAGTATATATTGATAGACTAAATAAAGTAGACATGATTCTTTATAGTGGGAAACATATTTTTCGCTCTGGCTTCATTGCTTAGCGCTTTTCTCGCGGACCTCACTGTTGATTCTGACTTTCAGAAATTGCAGTGGTTGGAAATCGGGGCAAAATTGTGCATTTGTTCTAGACTTTCACACAATCAAATCTTTCTTTCTACTGATACAATATACCTTTTTATGTATCATCATACCAAGTGCTTGCCAACTGTCGCCAGGCACTCCGGACTGCGAGGACCTGTCGGACGAGCCGGCGACGTGCGGCACGGTGTCGTGCGCGAACAACTACTACCGCTGCCACAACGGCCGCTGCGTGTTCAAGGCGTACGTGTGTGACGGACACGACGACTGCGGGGACGGCTCTGACGAGGGACTCGAACACGCTTGCAAGCCGCCTCCGTTCAGGTACGATTATTAATGTAGTAGGTATTTATTTGTCTAACCGACTTCTGACAACCAATACTCAAGAAAGATTTCATTTGAATTCAATATTATACCTATTATATATCTCCTAAAGTAAAATATTATATTTACGTGTATTTAGTCCGATTATAGCAAAATCACACATTAGATCATATAAATTACAACAGTTTATTCTAATTTGCTCATACACCAACTGACATTACACTATTCAAAGCGATTATCATTTGCTGGTCAACTCATGAAATGTTATTACGCAATTCTTATGTGATTTATTGTTGGTACGTTCTAGATGTCCCTCTCACCAGTGGCAATGCCCCGGTGTCACCGGCAGGTGTGTCAACCTCACTCAAGTTTGTGACTCCAAATTCGATTGTCCAAACGGCGCCGACGAAGGTAACACACAGCCTTACATAATTTTTTTTATTATACTGCAGTATTTTTTTATAACGTTAAATATTGATTGAATATTATTATTACAGGTGCAAGCTGTGATTTTGCTGAATGTGAACACCAGGACGGTCTTTGCTCGAATGGGTGCAAACAGACTCCAAACGGACCACTATGTCTGTGTCCAGAGGGCGAGGAATTGGACATCGATGGCTCCAACTGCAAAGACATAAATGAATGCGATCCTCCAGGTCTTTGCTCACAAACTTGTACCAACACCAAAGGTTCCTACGTATGCTCCTGTGTGGACGGCTACTTACTGACCATGAATAACCATACCTGCAAAGCAAACAACCACTCCAGCGCCTTCCTCATCATATCTAACAGACATTCCATCTTGGTAGCAGATCTCAACGAACAAGGGCTCGAAAGGGTTCCTATCAACGTTGAAAATGTAGTCGCGACAGCTTCTAACATGCACACAGGTACGATATTCTGGTCAGACATGAAACTAAAG
Source organism: Athetis lepigone (assembly GCA_033675125.1). Classification (NCBI taxonomy): domain Eukaryota; kingdom Metazoa; phylum Arthropoda; class Insecta; order Lepidoptera; family Noctuidae; genus Athetis; species Athetis lepigone. The sequence goes on along the minus strand of CM066215.1, from coordinate 297,708 downwards.
AAGATTTCCCGGTTAGACCGCGGCAGTGAGCCACAGGTCATCATTTCTACTGGACTAGACCTTGTTGAAGGACTAGCGTACGACTGGGTGGGAGGAAACATTTACTGGTTAGACAGCAAACTGAATACTATCGAGGTGGCGAGAGAAGACGGCTCAGCAAGAACTGCTTTGCTCAGCGGCAACATCACGCAGCCGAGAGGAATGTGTCTGGATCCTGCTCCAAATGCAAGGTGGCTGTTCTGGACCGACTGGGGAGAGAACCCTCGCATTGAGAGAGTTGGAATGGACGGTACACAGAGATCCGCCATCATCACCACAAAGATTTACTGGCCTAATGGTCTGACATTAGACACGGCAACACAGAGAGTATACTTCGCCGATTCCAAATTGGACTTCATCGACTTCTGTTACTACAACGGTACGGGCAGGCAGCAGGTATTGGCTGGCAGTCACTATCTCCTGCATCCTCATTCGTTGACATTATTCGAGGATACGTTATATTGGACAGATCGCCAACTGAATAGGGTGTTATCAGCTCATAAGTTCAAGGGTACCAACCAAACTGTGGTGTCTCACTTGATATCGCAGCCTCTGTCGATCCACGTACATCACCCGTCGTTACAGCCGCAGTACACGTCTCCTTGCAAGAAGGATTTATGCCAGCATCTCTGTCTGCTTAGCCCTAACAAGACAGTGGGATATACTTGCATGTGCAAGCCTGGCTTTAAGCTGTTACCGGATGGCAAATGTGTGGAAGGTACTTTCGTTTAAAAATACTTAATTTTAAAATGCTTGCAAATAAATGGAACCGTGTTACTAATGTGGAACTTATTTTTCAGAGGAATCTGCATATCTGATGGTGCTGAAGGGAAGCCAAGTCATCGATTTATCAATGGATGGCACAGGCCGAGCTGGACAACTCGCTCCTATTGTTGGTATTCAAGGTATGTACGATATTAACTTCAAATTCTTTGGAAAACTTTAAAACTAATTATTTTCTTTTCGATATTTAGACTAACTTGGGTATTCTATTTCAGGCGGAGTACAACTAGATTATGATCGTCAAGGTCACATGCTATACTGGCTACAATCCATAACGAGCGACAGCGATGACGATGAAAACTGTACAATCTACAGTATGCCTTATGGCGGAGGCAATAAGATCGAGTTCTTCGGATCTGACACCGGCATTGTAGGGGCACCTTCATCGATAGCTTTCGACTGGCTCGGCAGGAACTTGTACATGGCTAACAGGGTGGCCAGTAACATCGAGCTCATCAGGGTCGACGGCAAAGTGAAGTACAGGTCCATTGTGATGGCTAATGACGGCAGCAGAGCTTCTGTTGCTAAACCTAAAGGAATCTGTTTGGACCCCACCGAAGGGTAAGTTTGACTTTTTGTAATAATACATAAAATGCTTGTCAAGTTTGTAATCATATTTTTATTGATTTTTTGAACATAGGAGTCATTTTTTTACCATTATTTTGCGTAGGTTTTGTGTAACTGGATGAACTACTTTTCTATCTATTTTTAGTTACCCATCGCAATTTTTAATCACTTTGGAAATATTCAAATTGAGACATTCATATATGCTGTTTTATTTACAGAAAAATGTACTGGTCCGACGAAGGCGGTTTCGGAGTTCCAGCGAAAATTGGTAAAGCTAACATGGACGGTACAAACCCCATCATCTTAGTGGACATCATCGAAAGACCTGAGGCTGTCACCATAGACATCGAAAAGAAGATCATCTACTTCAGTACCCAGTTCCCGCCTAGCATCAACAGCGTCAATACTGAAGGCAATGACAGGAAGACGATATTGTCTGAAAACAATGCCATCTCTTACCCCAAAGTCATCGCCGTACTTGACTCCAGGCTCTACGTCTTGGATCCTCAGCATGAAAAGATCATCAAAGCAGATCTACCCAACGGAGATAACATCAAAACTGTATTAGACAACGAAAGTGACTTGAAATCGTTTACTATATTCCAGAAGAGAAAGATGGTCCACCATCCCTGTTCACAAAGCAATGGAGGCTGCGAACAGATCTGTATCCCTGGTGACGGCGGGTCTCGCATCTGTGCGTGCTCGGTCGGTTACAAGAAGGAGAACGAAGTGAACTGCGTGCCGTACAAGACTTTCGCTGTCGTCTCACAGCTGGACCTAATCCGAGGATACAGCATCGACTCGAGCGCCGAAGCTATGGTCCCGGTCACTGGCTTGGGACACCACATACTCCACGTTGATGTCCATTTCGCTGAGAACTACATCTACTGGGTTGAATTTAATCGCGGACAATGGAACGGTATATTCCGCATCAGGCCCAATGGAACAGAACTGCAACACATCGTTAAAGACGGCATCGGTAGCAATGGCATCCGAGGATTAGCCGTAGACTGGGTCGCTGGAAACCTTTACTTTACCAACGTCTTCCCCCATGAGAATTACGTAGAAATGTGCTGGCTTGACGGCTCAAACAGAAAGGTCTTAGTCAAAACTACAATGGATGCACCAAGAGAGCTAGCTGTGAACCCTATTAAAAGACTGTTGTACTGGATTGATTATGGCCAGTATCCAAGAATTGGTAAGGCGTACTTGGACGGAAGTAACTGGCAGACGGTCGTTAGCTCCGGAATATCTAACCCAAGAGACTTGACTATTGATATGTTGACACATGACGTCTACTGGGTTGACTCCAAACTTGATCAAATACAAAAGATCTCCTTCAATGGAGGTAACAGACAGCTCATCCGGTCCAACTTACCGAATCCGATGGGCGTCGCGATCCACACCGGCAGCGTTTACTGGGTCGATAGAAACCTGCAAACTATATACAAAGCATCAAAATTGCCTGGAAATATGTCCATGCCAGAGAAAGTTAGAATAAACTTGCCGAAGCTAAGAGATATTGTTATATTTGATGTAAACAATCAGCCTACGGACGAAAATAATCCTTGCAGAAAACTAGGTAATGGCGGATGTGACCAACTCTGTTTCAGTTACCCACCTGAAGCAAATAAAGGCTACACACACAGGTGCGAATGTGCGACTGGACAAATCTCTTCTACCAATCCTAAGAAGTGCGATGTGGTTGACGAATACTTGGTGTTTACCACAAGGACCGAGATTCGGGCAATCAACTTGGACCCGAAGTCTACAGGGGTTCCATTTAAACCCGTCGTAAACCTTACTAATGTCGTGGGTGTTGAATTCGATTACATCGACAACAAACTGTTCTTCACTCAGATCAGGCCGTGGGCTAGAATAGGCTGGATGTCGGCTAACAACCCAGACCCTTCGACCATCCAAAACATCATCAGCAAGGGTATCAACCCTGAAGGTATATCTTACGATTGGACACAGAAGAAAGTCTACTGGACCGACAGTTCAAATAACTCCATCTATGCCATGAACCTCGACGGCTCAGAACTTGTTATGATTGCTAGAGTTGAACGACCAAGGGCCATCGTTGTCGATCCTTGCAATGGAACTCTGTACTATACAGACTGGGGAAGATTCGGAACCTCGGGCAAGATCTACAGAACTACCATGGCGGGATCAATGAAGAAAGCTATCATTGATAAGGACTTGTCGCAGCCCAGTGGCTTGACCATTGATTTTGATGAGAACATGTTATATTGGACTGATGCTGTCAGAGAGAAAATAGAACGATCCAAACTGGATGGTTCTGACAGGGAAGTTCTCATCAGCGCAACCATCTATCCATTTGCTATTACTGTTTTCGGTAACTACATTTACTGGACAGATCTCCAGCTACGAGGCGTATATAGAGCAGAAAAGCACACCGGCGCCAACATGATTGAAATGGTGAAGCGACTGGAAGACTCGCCTCGTGACATCCACATATACAGTCCCAGCAGACAGAAGTGTCAGGTAAATCCGTGCAAGATTAGTAACGGAGGCTGCGCGCAAAGCTGTCACCCCGCACCTAATAACACGGTCGAGTGCAAGTGCGACGATAACACCAAGCTGGTGAACGAAGGAAGGATGTGCGTAGCTAAAAACATTACCTGTGACGCAAGCAAGTTCTTCTGCGCTAACGGAAAATGCATCAGTAAGATGTGGTCGTGTGACGGTGACGACGATTGTGGCGACAGCTCCGATGAAGACAAGAACTACTGCACGTACCACTCATGCTCGCCCAGTGAGTTCCGTTGCAACAATGGCAGATGCATCTTCCAATCTTGGAAGTGTGACCACGAGAATGATTGCAAAGATGGATCTGATGAAGAAGGCTGCGTGTATCCACCATGCGCTGAAGGAGAATTTACCTGCCTCAACTCTCGTTGTATACCAATGACACAAGTCTGTAACGGTATCAACGATTGCAAAGACAACATCACATCAGACGAAACACACGAACGTTGTCCAATGAACACAACTTGTCCAACAAATCATCTCAAATGCGAAAAAACAAATATTTGTGTTGAACCCTACTGGCTTTGTGATGGAGATAACGACTGCGGCGACAATTCTGATGAGGATCCTCTACATTGCGCGCAGAGAACATGTCCGCAAAACAGCTTCCGCTGTCCAAACCACCGATGTATTCCTGCCACTTGGTACTGCGATGGTGACGACGATTGCGGTGATGGCGCCGATGAACCTCCAGAATACTGCAGATCTGAAGGTCGAACTTGTTTCGGTGATCTCTTCACATGTGACAATGGCAACTGCATACCGAGGATCTACATTTGCGATGGTGACAATGACTGTTTAGATAACAGCGACGAAGATGATCGTCATCAATGTAATGAGCGTAAGTGTGATGCTGAAACCGAATACACGTGTGAAGAAAACAAGTTCTGGCAACGAGCACAGTGTATTCCAAAGAAATGGATCTGCGACGGCGATCCCGATTGTATCGACGGAGCCGATGAAAACTCCACCATTCATCACTGCGCGAGTCCCACGCCTTGCTCTGAAGACCAGTTCCAATGTAACAACGGTCGCTGTATCAACGAAGGTTGGGTGTGCGATCACGACAATGATTGCGGTGATGGTTCAGACGAAGGAAAACGTTGTAATACTCAATACAAACAATGTACTGACCAGGAATTCAAGTGCCAGAACTTCAAATGTATTAGAAATCACTTTAGATGTGACGGCGAAGATGATTGTGGTGACCATTCGGACGAAGTCGGATGTGTTAAAGAGAACAAGACATGTCCTGCTGGACAGTTTAAGTGCAACAACGATCAGTGCATTGACAACAGACTAGTCTGTAACAAGGTGTCAGACTGTACTGACGACTCTGATGAACCTGCTCATTGTAATATTGATGAGTGTGCCAAATTGGAAATTAATCAATGTGGCCATAAATGTATCGACACTCTAACTGGCTATTACTGCGACTGCAACCAAGGCTACAAGCTCCTCGCAGATCATAAAGCTTGTGCAGATATAGACGAGTGTATAGAAACGCCTGGAGTTTGCTCGCAATACTGCTCCAACACGCCTGGCTCCTACTACTGTAAATGCAATGACCAATATTATGAAAGAGAACCTGATGAGCATACTTGTAAACGAAAGGATAACACTACTGCCTGGATTATATTCACGAACAAGTACTACGTGAGAAATATGTCAACTGACGCTAGCTTATACAACTTGATGCATCAAGATTTGATGAACGTCGTTGCAATCGACTTTGACTTCAAAGAACAGAGAATGTATTTCGCTGATGTGTCTGCTAAGACTATCTACCGATCAAACTACACAGATCCAAATCCCACTAAAGAAGTGGTAATCAGGCACGATTCGCATGGCCTGGAAGGTATAGCAATAGATTGGATTGGGCGGAAACTGTATTGGCTTGACAGACATTCCAAGAACTTGGACGTATCAGAACTAGATGGAACACGACGAAAGACCTTAAAAACTGGCGTTACAGATCCTCGAGCAATAGTCGTCCACCCCGGAACAGGTTACTTATATTTCACTTCATGGCACCTACAGGCTTACATTGGCAAATTAGGAATGGACGGTTCCAATTTCACTTCTATCCTAAACTGGGAAGACGACATCGCCTGGCCAAATGCACTGACGATAGACTATTTTACAGACAGAATATACTGGGCTGATGCACATTTAGATTACATTGGTTCAGCCGATTTGGAAGGCAGACATAGGCATGTTGTTTTATCTGGCACAAAAGTGCCTCACGTTTTTGCTCTGAGTCTTTTCGACGATGAAATATTTTGGACTGACTGGAACCTCAAAGCAATTAGCAAAGCAAACAAGCATTCTGGAGAAAATTTAATGATACTTAGAAACACTACACATAGACCTTACGATATTCACGTAGTTCATCCATTAAGGCAGCTGCCATATACCAACCCTTGTGGTGATAACAACGGAGGGTGCTCACATCTTTGTCTGATAGCACCACCCCATGCCTCCAGCTATTTGAACATCGAGGGCTACGGAGAAGAAGGCGCAACAACATACAAATGTGCTTGTCCGAACCAATTCTACTTAGCGAGAGACATGAAGACTTGCATCGCCAACTGTACTGATGGACAACATAGATGTAACGGTCGGGACGAGAAGTGTATACCGTGGTTCTGGAAGTGTGACGGTGAGAAAGACTGTATGGACGGTTCTGATGAGCCTGAAATTTGTCCAGTGCGTCACTGCAGAGCTGGCTCCTTCCAGTGCAAGAACACCAACTGTACACCGGCTGCCACTATCTGTGACGGTACTGATGATTGTGGAGACGGAAGTGATGAGGCCGAGTGCGCTCACGAGTGTCCGCTCCTCGAATTCAAGTGCAAGTCCAGTGGAAGGTGTATTCTTGACAGCTGGAAGTGCGACGGCGACACAGACTGTAAAGATAACAGCGACGAGGATCCCGCAATATGTCATAATAGACCTTGTAATACCGACACTGAATTCGCATGCAAAAATGGCCGATGCATCCCGAAACTGTGGATGTGCGACTTTGATAACGACTGTGGAGATGATTCTGATGAGCCAGCATACATGTGCAGGCAAAAGAACTGTACTACAGGGTGGAGAAGATGTCCTGGACAAGCGAACTACAGGTGTATTCCAAAATGGTTGTTCTGCGACGGCAAAGACGACTGCAGAGACGGATCTGATGAATTACCAGAGAACTGTCCCTCATGCAGCGCGGAAACTGACTTCACATGCGACAACAAGCGTTGTATTCCCAAGCAATGGCTCTGCGACTTTACCGACGACTGTGGTGATGGCAGCGATGAATCGGAAAATGTTTGCCAGCATAAGTATAGAGAATGTTCTGAATCAGAATTTAAGTGTGGAAATGGAAAGTGTATCTCATCGAGATGGCGGTGTGATCACGAGGACGATTGCGGAGACAACACGGACGAGGCGGAGTGCGGCGGCTTCAAGTGCAAGAACGGAACCTTCCAGTGTAAATCTGGGCACTGCATCGCTGCGTACTTCAGATGCGATGGTGACAGAGATTGTAGAGACTTGTCGGATGAGATCGGATGTCCACCGCGTTACCCCGGCGGCAGATACTGTCCTGAAAGCAGGTAAACATCATTTCTTTTATGTTCACAGCTCCACACAATCGTTGTGAAAAAAAGTTTTACTAATATGCAAGGTACTTTTACAGATTCCAGTGCGCCAATAACCTGTGTGTCTCGCAATCGGACCTGTGCGATGGAACAGATGACTGCGGCGACGGTTCTGATGAGGCCTCGTCTATATGCAGTAACTTCAACTGCGATACGCTGAGACGATTCCACTGCGACAACCACAGATGTGTGCCTAGGTGAGAAACTTTAAGATGACATTGTATTTACTGGATGCAGGAACATTGTTAAGCGATTGTGAGGAAATTAGGCCTTCATGTGTCGAGATATTTCTATAATTAATCATCGTTTTCAGATATCAAGTATGCGACGGCGTAGACAACTGCGGCGACGGCTCGGACGAGAACAACATGACGCTGTGCGCGGCGCGCGTGAAGCCGTGCGACCCCTACACGCAGTTCCAGTGCGCCAACAGGCACTGTGTGGAGCGCACGCAGCTCTGCGACTTCGCCGACGACTGCGGGGACGCGTCTGATGAACTCGGCTGCCATCACACGCACACGTGCTCTCATCTCGATAAAGGTAAGTACTCTAAATTCTAGTTAATCGCCGCGTCTGCTGATATAATGCCCCTGTTATCCAGCGGCTCAACCTCGTCATTTTTTAGATCACAAATTGAATATTTCGCGTAATTCTTATTCAAAATGTGAGTAAGCCTGTGAAACTCAAGGCAACTACAGTTTCAAGCCTTTATGAAGAACGCTTCAAAACTCAACAATACACAGACGTTACCCAATATTTCGTCCTTCAGGTGGTTGCGAGCACTTCTGCACGAATCTGACAATGATCGGCGGCGCAGGCGGCTACATCTGCTCGTGCTTCCAAGGATGGATCATCTCGCCCGTGGACAAGAAGAAGTGTATCGACGTGGACGAGTGCGCGGCCGGCACGCATCACTGCTCGCAGATCTGTAACAACCTCAACGGAAGCTACAGCTGCGACTGTAGAGAAGGATTCAAGTGAGCAACTTTCTTTGTAGAAAAGTTATTGGTCATTCATAAGAATAATACTAAACTAACCACCACAACGTATAGGTATGTACCTATAAACTTTGTCTTACATTTATTACAGACTAGCAGACAACTTATCAGGCGTATGCAAGGTTGTAGAAGATGAAGTTGTTCTACTATTCGCTAATGGGCCAGAAATACACGCATTCGCTCAAGACAAGAATGAAGAATTCGACGTCATCACAGCTGAAAAGAGAATAGAAGCAATCGATTACGATCCTAAGCACGAGATGATCTTCTGGGCGGACAGCTACGACAAGACTATCAAGCGCTCGTACATGATCAACGCACTCAACGGACAAGTCAAGAGCGGATTCGCTCAGGACCTCAACATGAAGGGCAACTCAAAACCAACTGCCTTGGCTGTAGACTACATAGGAGACAATTTATACTGGACGGAAACTGATAGAACAGGATCTAAGCCGCGAGGACGTGTCATGGTGGCGAGAACCGACGGCAGATACCGAAGGGCACTTGTCTCAGCCGGAATAGAAAGTCCCACATCACTGGTCCTCGACCCACAAATGGGAAGGATGTTCTGGGCAGACGCTGGCTCCGCTCCTAAGATCGAAATTGCGTGGATGGATGGGTCGAAGAGGAGACCAATAGTCACAGAGAACATCAGACACCCTACTGGTTTAGCCATTGATCATTTGATGGATCACTCGATATACTGGGCCGACACCAAGCTGAATACTATCGAAATGATGAGGCACGACGGTTCCAACAGAAAGGTGATTCTCAAGGGTGACCTGCTGAAGCATCCGCTGTCGCTGGATGTGTTCGAGTCCTCGCTGTACTGGGTCACCAGGGATACGGGAGAACTCGTAAGACAAGATAAGTTCGGAAGAGGAGTGCCATTCGTTATATCTAAGGATCTAGTCAATCCATCGGCTGTGAAAGGTGAGTTGACTTAAACATATTTTTGATTATTAAGGTTACTTAGTCAAAAAGTTGTTTTGTGCAATACCTGAGCAGTCTAAAGTATGTTGTTGAATACGCCCACATGGATTTCATATTTTATTCTACATTTTAACCCCTCCATCTTCTGTAAAAGAAAAAAAAATAATTACTTTATTTTCTATTCTATTATTAACTACAGGCGCGCAATATGCGGCGCAAAACTGATTTGTTCGTTATTATGATACCGTCAGCAGGACCGCACGTCCCTTGATTCAGGGACGTGCGGTCCTTATAGGCAGAAAGGCACTGCCGACCCTAGACCAATTCACCCAGACCCAGTAGAAGTAATTTTAAAACTAAAAAATATGAAACAAGTAAAAAATTTGTAAAAGACCCTAACATAAATGAATAGCAATATCATAGTGTACTGCAGTCACTAGGTAAAGACGCGCGCCAGCGCGGCGTCTCGTAGAACGGCTGTAGGCATAGTTAGACTCTGCCTAAATCTCATTCATAAATGTGCACATGTAGTGGTACATCTCGTGTCTGTGCACACATCAGCGCGCGTACCTTACAAGTAGTTCCCAAGCCAGGCACTGCCTGAGCCAATCACGAGCCACTTCGTGACGTGGACTACAACGACAACCACTCTATTGGTTGACACATTTCAAATATTTCGCCTGTTGGCTGTCACCGAGAGATTATACGCTAAGTTGAAAAAGTCATTTGCTAAGTACTATTTCGGTTGAAATTGATGCAACTTTATTTGTCAACATTTTATCCATCAAAATTTAGATTATTGCATAATGTAAAAAAGTATGTGCATCTGGATTGAGAGCCCAAATTTGAAATCTTCTCAAAAGAAAATAAGATTTACAGGGCATTTAGTTAAAATTTAGTAAAACATAAGGCAATATGCCATGAATTTCTTAAACATGAAATAAAGCTTTTATGATGAAATAACTGGGGCTCTCAATCCAGACGCCTGCATAAAGTGGCATAGCCTGAATCTCAGAAAGTTCTGCCTCTGGGCTCTTAATTTTTATTTAAGGATTTAGTTAAGAATTTCTTATAACTTTTAAGAAATTCCCAAATATGTAGAATACTACTGTATATTACAGAGTTATAACGGTATATCTAGGGCCCTCAGTTCATAAATGTTTGTACTGAAGAATCATCAAACTAATGGATTTATTCAAAGAAATACTTAAATGCGACGTTTATATATTTTACTTAAACGCGTCTGTAAATTAGTAAAAAAGAAATAATGACAAAAAAGTTAATAGTTAAACTGTAAATGGAAATTGAATTTTCCTAAAACGTCTGAACTGAGGGTCCAATATTTTTGGCAGTATTGACTAAGATAAGGCTTCTACACTTTCTCACATAAGGGTAAGTATTTAAACTAATTCTTAATTAATAAACCAGTAGGTAGGTAGGTATTTAGTTTTCTTATTTAAACTATAAATACTTTTAAATCATCTAATCATCTAGTGAGTTTTTTTACTATCTCGGCAATAGCGAAAAACTTTTTATTTTTTCGAAAAAAAGCTGCCTACCCCTGTCATAAAACCCTGTGCACGCCACTGTACCGTGTAACCTATTCACAGTGTACCACCCGCGGCGTTACAACGTGTCGTCGCGCGCGCTGTGTGCGTCGGCGCCGTGCTCGCACCTGTGCCTCAGCGTGCCGGCCGGGCGGCGCTGCGTGTGTCCCGACCAGCAGCAGCCGCCCAAGCGCATCACGCAGGAGCTCGCGTGCGACGCAGGTATGTTACACTTGTGTGCGTGCTCGCACCTGTGCCTCAGCGTGCCGGCCGGGCGGCGCTGCGTGTGTCCCGACCAGCAGCAGCCGCCCAAGCGCATCACGCAGGAGCTCGCGTGCGACGCAGGTATGTTACACTTGTGTGCGTGCTCGCACCTGTGCCTCAGCGTGCCGGCCGGGCGGCGCTGCGTGTGTCCCGACCAGCAGCAGCCGCCCAAGCGCATCACGCAGGAGCTCGCGTGCGACGCAGGTATGTTACACTTGTGTGCGTGCTCGCACCTGTGCCTCAGCGTGCCGGCCGGGCGGCGCTGCGTGTGTCCCGACCAGCAGCAGCCGCCCAAGCGCATCACGCAGGAGCTCGCGTGCGACGCAGGTATGTTACACTTGTGTGCGTGCTCGCACCTGTGCCTCAGCGTGCCGGCCGGGCGGCGCTGCGTGTGTCCCGACCAGCAGCAGCCGCCCAAGCGCATCACGCAGGAGCTCGCGTGCGACGCAGGTATGTTACACTTGTGTGCGTGCTCGCACCTGTGCCTCAGCGTGCCGGCCGGGCGGCGCTGCGTGTGTCCCGACCAGCAGCAGCCGCCCAAGCGCATCACGCAGGAGCTCGCGTGCGACGCAGGTATGTTACACTTGTGTGCGTGCTCGCACCTGTGCCTCAGCGTGCCGGCCGGGCGGCGCTGCGTGTGTCCCGACCAGCAGCAGCCGCCCAAGCGCATCACGCAGGAGCTCGCGTGCGACGCAGGTATGTTACACTTGTGTGCGTGCTCGCACCTGTGCCTCAGCGTGCCGGCCGGGCGGCGCTGCGTGTGTCCCGACCAGCAGCAGCCGCCCAAGCGCATCACGCAGGAGCTCGCGTGCGACGCAGGTATGTTACACTTGTGTGCGTGCTCGCACCTGTGCCTCAGCGTGCCGGCCGGGCGGCGCTGCGTGTGTCCCGACCAGCAGCAGCCGCCCAAGCGCATCACGCAGGAGCTCGCGTGCGACGCAGGTATGTTACACTTGTGTGCGTGCTCGCACCTGTGCCTCAGCGTGCCGGCCGGGCGGCGCTGCGTGTGTCCCGACCAGCAGCAGCCGCCCAAGCGCATCACGCAGGAGCTCGCGTGCGACGCAGGTATGTTACACTTGTGTGCGTGCTCGCACCTGTGCCTCAGCGTGCCGGCCGGGCGGCGCTGCGTGTGTCCCGACCAGCAGCAGCCGCCCAAGCGCATCACGCAGGAGCTCGCGTGCGACGCAGGTATGTTACACTTGTGTGCGTGCTCGCACCTGTGCCTCAGCGTGCCGGCCGGGCGGCGCTGCGTGTGTCCCGACCAGCAGCAGCCGCCCAAGCGCATCACGCAGGAGCTCGCGTGCGACGCAGGTATGTTACACTTGTGTGCGTGCTCGCACCTGTGCCTCAGCGTGCCGGCCGGGCGGCGCTGCGTGTGTCCCGACCAGCAGCAGCCGCCCAAGCGCATCACGCAGGAGCTCGCGTGCGACGCAGGTATGTTACACTTGTGTGCGTGCTCGCACCTGTGCCTCAGCGTGCCGGCCGGGCGGCGCTGCGTGTGTCCCGACCAGCAGCAGCCGCCCAAGCGCATCACGCAGGAGCTCGCGTGCGACGCAGGTATGTTACACTTGTGTGCGTGCTCGCACCTGTGCCTCAGCGTGCCGGCCGGGCGGCGCTGCGTGTGTCCCGACCAGCAGCAGCCGCCCAAGCGCATCACGCAGGAGCTCGCGTGCGACGCAGGTATGTTACACTTGTGTGCGTGCTCGCACCTGTGCCTCAGCGTGCCGGCCGGGCGGCGCTGCGTGTGTCCCGACCAGCAGCAGCCGCCCAAGCGCATCACGCAGGAGCTCGCGTGCGACGCAGGTATGTTACACTTGTGTGCGTGCTCGCACCTGTGCCTCAGCGAGCCCCCCGCCGCGCGCCGCTTCTGTCCCGACCAGCAGCAGCCGCCCAAGCGCATCACGCAGGAGCTCGCGTGCGACGCAGGTATGTTACACTTGTGTGCGTGCTCGCACCTGTGCCTCAGCGTGCCGGCCGGGCGGCGCTGCGTGTGTCCCGACCAGCAGCAGCCGCCCAAGCGCATCACGCAGGAGCTCGCGTGCGACGCAGGTATGTTACACTTGTGTGCGTGCTCGCACCTGTGCCTCAGCGTGCCGGCCGGGCGGCGCTGCGTGTGTCCCGACCAGCAGCAGCCGCCCAAGCGCATCACGCAGAAGCTCGCGTGCGACGCAGGTATGTTACACTTGTGTGCGTGCTCGCACCTGTGCCTCAGCGTGCCGGCCGGGCGGCGCTGCGTGTGTCCCGACCAGCAGCAGCCGCCCAAGCGCATCACGCAGGAGCTCGCGTGCGACGCAGGTATGTTACACTTGTGTGCGTGCTCGCACCTGTGCCTCAGCGTGCCGGCCGGGCGGCGCTGCGTGTGTCCCGACCAGCAGCAGCCGCCCAAGCGCATCACGCAGGAGCTCGCGTGCGACGCAGGTATGTTACACTTGTGTGCGTGCTCGCACCTGTGCCTCAGCGTGCCGGCCGGGCGGCGCTGCGTGTGTCCCGACCAGCAGCAGCCGCCCAAGCGCATCACGCAGGAGCTCGCGTGCGACGCAGGTATGTTACACTTGTGTGCGTGCTCGCACCTGTGCCTCAGCGTGCCGGCCGGGCGGCGCTGCGTGTGTCCCGACCAGCAGCAGCCGCCCAAGCGCATCACGCAGGAGCTCGCGTGCGACGCAGGTATGTTACACTTGTGTGCGTGCTCGCACCTGTGCCTCAGCGTGCCGGCCGGGCGGCGCTGCGTGTGTCCCGACCAGCAGCAGCCGCCCAAGCGCATCACGCAGGAGCTCGCGTGCGACGCAGGTATGTTACACTTGTGTGCGTGCTCGCACCTGTGCCTCAGCGTGCCGGCCGGGCGGCGCTGCGTGTGTCCCGACCAGCAGCAGCCGCCCAAGCGCATCACGCAGGAGCTCGCGTGCGACGCAGGTATGTTACACTTGTGTGCGTGCTCGCACCTGTGCCTCAGCGTGCCGGCCGGGCGGCGCTGCGTGTGTCCCGACCAGCAGCAGCCGCCCAAGCGCATCACGCAGGAGCTCGCGTGCGACGCAGGTATGTTACACTTGTGTGCGTGCTCGCACCTGTGCCTCAGCGTGCCGGCCGGGCGGCGCTGCGTGTGTCCCGACCAGCAGCAGCCGCCCAAGCGCATCACGCAGGAGCTCGCGTGCGACGCAGGTATGTTACACTTGTGTGCGTGCTCGCACCTGTGCCTCAGCGTGCCGGCCGGGCGGCGCTGCGTGTGTCCCGACCAGCAGCAGCCGCCCAAGCGCATCACGCAGGAGCTCGCGTGCGACGCAGGTATGTTACACTTGTGTGCGTGCTCGCACCTGTGCCTCAGCGTGCCGGCCGGGCGGCGCTGCGTGTGTCCCGACCAGCAGCAGCCGCCCAAGCGCATCACGCAGGAGCTCGCGTGCGACGCAGGTATGTTACACTTGTGTGCGTGCTCGCACCTGTGCCTCAGCGTGCCGGCCGGGCGGCGCTGCGTGTGTCCCGACCAGCAGCAGCCGCCCAAGCGCATCACGCAGGAGCTCGCGTGCGACGCAGGTATGTTACACTTGTGTGCGTGCTCGCACCTGTGCCTCAGCGTGCCGGCCGGGCGGCGCTGCGTGTGTCCCGACCAGCAGCAGCCGCCCAAGCGCATCACGCAGGAGCTCGCGTGCGACGCAGGTATGTTACACTTGTGTGCGTGCTCGCACCTGTGCCTCAGCGTGCCGGCCGGGCGGCGCTGCGTGTGTCCCGACCAGCAGCAGCCGCCCAAGCGCATCACGCAGGAGCTCGCGTGCGACGCAGGTATGTTACACTTGTGTGCGTGCTCGCACCTGTGCCTCAGCGTGCCGGCCGGGCGGCGCTGCGTGTGTCCCGACCAGCAGCAGCCGCCCAAGCGCATCACGCAGGAGCTCGCGTGCGACGCAGGTATGTTACACTTGTGTGCGTGCTCGCACCTGTGCCTCAGCGTGCCGGCCGGGCGGCGCTGCGTGTGTCCCGACCAGCAGCAGCCGCCCAAGCGCATCACGCAGGAGCTCGCGTGCGACGCAGGTATGTTACACTTGTGTGCGTGCTCGCACCTGTGCCTCAGCGTGCCGGCCGGGCGGCGCTGCGTGTGTCCCGACCAGCAGCAGCCGCCCAAGCGCATCACGCAGGAGCTCGCGTGCGACGCAGGTATGTTACACTTGTGTGCGTGCTCGCACCTGTGCCTCAGCGTGCCGGCCGGGCGGCGCTGCGTGTGTCCCGACCAGCAGCAGCCGCCCAAGCGCATCACGCAGGAGCTCGCGTGCGACGCAGGTATGTTACACTTGTGTGCGTGCTCGCACCTGTGCCTCAGCGTGCCGGCCGGGCGGCGCTGCGTGTGTCCCGACCAGCAGCAGCCGCCCAAGCGCATCACGCAGGAGCTCGCGTGCGACGCAGGTATGTTACACTTGTGTGCGTGCTCGCACCTGTGCCTCAGCGTGCCGGCCGGGCGGCGCTGCGTGTGTCCCGACCAGCAGCAGCCGCCCAAGCGCATCACGCAGGAGCTCGCGTGCGACGCAGGTATGTTACACTTGTGTGCGTGCTCGCACCTGTGCCTCAGCGTGCCGGCCGGGCGGCGCTGCGTGTGTCCCGACCAGCAGCAGCCGCCCAAGCGCATCACGCAGGAGCTCGCGTGCGACGCAGGTATGTTACACTTGTGTGCGTGCTCGCACCTGTGCCTCAGCGTGCCGGCCGGGCGGCGCTGCGTGTGTCCCGACCAGCAGCAGCCGCCCAAGCGCATCACGCAGGAGCTCGCGTGCGACGCAGGTATGTTACACTTGTGTGCGTGCTCGCACCTGTGCCTCAGCGTGCCGGCCGGGCGGCGCTGCGTGTGTCCCGACCAGCAGCAGCCGCCCAAGCGCATCACGCAGGAGCTCGCGTGCGACGCAGGTATGTTACACTTGTGTGCGTGCTCGCACCTGTGCCTCAGCGTGCCGGCCGGGCGGCGCTGCGTGTGTCCCGACCAGCAGCAGCCGCCCAAGCGCATCACGCAGGAGCTCGCGTGCGACGCAGGTATGTTACACTTGTGTGCGTGCTCGCACCTGTGCCTCAGCGTGCCGGCCGGGCGGCGCTGCGTGTGTCCCGACCAGCAGCAGCCGCCCAAGCGCATCACGCAGGAGCTCGCGTGCGACGCAGGTATGTTACACTTGTGTAAATGACGTGAATTGGAAATTTTGTTTCATGGTTTAGAATGACCGAGGTATTAAACTCTGAGCGAATATCCATTTTTTATGAATTGTTAAATTGATCCTACGATGTGATGTAAGTGTGACCAAAATAACAGTCCCTAAATACGATTCGTACGTCCAGTTTGTCATTTATTAACGAATACTTAATTGTTCTAGCGGTGGAAGCACCGCGTCCGCTCCCGCGCGTGTGTCCGTGCGAGAACGGCGGCACGTGCGAGGAGGACGGCGCGGGCGGACTGCGCTGCGTGTGCCGCGCGCCGCTGTCGCCGCCGCTGTGCGCGGCGGTCGCGGCCGCGTCGGCGGCGCGCGCGGCCACTGCGGCCGCCGTGCTGGTGCCGCTGCTGCTGGTGTTGTTGGTGGCGCTCGGCGGAGCCGCCGCCTGGTTCGTCATCAGGAAGAGGCCCTTGTGAGTGCACGGTTTATTTCTATTTTGTCTGTGTTTTAAGTTTCAGTTTTTTTTTTATGGCCCATATACAATTTTGTTGGGTTTCCGGTTTCCGGTGTCTGTCGGTCAATACATACGTCAAAGTGCTCCGTAATTCAATATAAAAACTAGCGAATTAACTTCAACAAGCTGCGTCAATAAGCGAAATTCATACTGTAGAAAGCCGAAAGAGATTGAATCAGTGTAGAATTCTGCATGGATAGCAGGATTCGGTTGAAAAAGTGAAGTGAATTTAATACGACATAACCTAAAAAGTTTCAAATTGTGAAAAGTGAAGTTTGCTGCGAGTCTACTTGTCAATTATACCAACATTACCAACAAAACACATTTTGACAAATACACCAGTGTTGCAACCCACAATTAATACCATAGTTATAATTAGGGTTACGGTTATCGGAAAAAAAAAGTATTGAGACAACAAACGAAAATGAATGAGCAAATGGAATTATTGTTTGCGAAACTCGATGCTAAACTAGATGAAAAGCTTAACCAGCAAACTTACACGATAACAACTGCGGTCACTACAAATGTAATGGAAGCATTAGATGAGAAGATGCAAACATTAATGGAAGAAAACCAGAATTTGAAAACTAAAATAACAATATTGGAACAAAAAATAACCAACTTGGAAAAAGACAAGCGTAAACGTAATTTGATATTTTACGGTGTGGAAGAAAATGGAAAAAGGGAATCAGAACTTGTAGACTACATAAAAGAAATCATAGAGGAAGCGAAAATTCATCTAGATAGCCATGAAATAAGTAATGTTTACAGAATTGGAGCGAAGACCAACAAAAATCGCCCTGTGCTTATTACTCTGTCTACTATGTGGAAAAAACATCTCATACTGAAGTCTAAGTCAAAATTACCAACAGGCATTTATGTCAAGGAAGATTTTCCCAAAGAAGTGTTAGAAGCTCGAAAGCAACTACAGTCAAAAGTAGAGGAAGAATGGAAAAAAGGAAACAAAGTTTTTCTGAGAGGGGATAAACTGATAATGAAAAAGCCAAAGGCCAACCAGTCTGAGAAAAGGAAGAGAGATAAGACTGTATCTCCCAACTTACCAACACAGAAAAAACCCAACACAAATAGTCAGGTCGATAAACCATTAAATAAAATAAATACCACTGGTCCGAAGGACGTATCAAAACCAAACATATTACATTATTTGGGAAGAGATAGATCTACCCCAACATCAGAAACTTCAAAAAACTAATAAACACACGCTTGAAACTTAACAAAAATACTACATCCAGAACCGGAAAAACAATAGATAATAATAAGCACAAAAAACCGAACCAAAAACAACATTTCCAAAAAACCTTCCCACCACGGTTGGTCACCGTGGGAGGAGTAGACCATCACCCTCTAACGAAAAACCATACATTATACGTATCAACACTTAATACTAGAACTTTAAGAACTCCTGAATCATTATTGGAGCTCGAAGTCGCATTGCAAGACCTCAAATGGGACGTATTGGGGATAAGTGAAGTGCGCAGACAAGGACAATCAATAGATGAGTATAATGATTATATAATGTTCTACAAAGGAGAAATTGGTGGGCAAAAAGGAGTTGGATTCATAGTCAAAACCCACCTAAAAAACTATATTGAAGAGTTCATAGGAGTGTCAGACAGGATAGCTATATTACAATTGAAAGTACCAAATTACAAAAAAATATGGACTATTATCCAAATCTACGCGCCAACCGAACAAGCTGAAGAAGTAGAACACAAAACCTTTTATAATAACCTATCTCAAATACTACATGACAACTCTAATAACATAATATTCCTTATGGGTGATTTCAATGCCCAAGTAGGTACCAGACAATGTGAAGACGAATATATAATAGGAGAATTTGGCCATGGAAAGCGAAGTATCAGTGGACAACGATTAATAGATCTCCTCCTAGAACATAAGCTTACAGTTACCAATAGCATCTTCAAAAAGAATAAAAACAATAAGTGGACTTGGGTATCCCCAGATGGAAAGTACCGAAACGAAATAGATTATTATAATAAGTAGTCACCCAAACTTGTTCACGGATACGTCAGTTATTTCAAGATTAAATTTCAATACCAACCATCGCATGGTCAGAGCATCAATCAAAATATCCCCCACCAAAGACACATAGAAAGCATGTCACCCTATTCAGCAGAAATGAACAAGCAACATATACATCAACAATTAATACCAAATTAGCCGAAGAAATTGAAGGAGGAGATGTAAGAGACAAATATACTAAACTTCAAAATCAACTTACTAATACTAAAATAAGTAAAGAAAAGAAACAAAAAGACATGCTAAGTGACTTCACCATACAACTTATAAACAAAAGAAAAAATCTCCTTGCCGAAAAAAAACAGAACATGAGAACAATAACAGAGTTAAGTAAGAATATAAGAGAGAGCATACGTAAAGATAAGAGAATCAGGAGAATGCAAACACTAGATAAGCATATCATTGCCTCGGGCGGAACAAAAAAAGCTCTTAAAGAACTCCGTGAATCAACTTCCTGGATCCCTAGCTTCAAAAGCGACCTAATTAAACATCACTAATCGTAAAAATATTGTTAAAATAGCATCAAAACTCTACCAGGAACTCTATGCTAATCCAATACCTGCCGAAAATGGAGAACACGAGATACGCGACTCAAACACACACCCTCTTAACTTAGAACCAGAAATATTAAGAAGTGAAGTCAGCAAAGCTATTCTAAGCCAAAAGTCGGACAAGGCACCAGGCCCAGACAAAATAACAAACGAACTATTGAAAGGGACCTTAAATGAAATCGTGCCCGTTCTGACAAACATTTTCAATGATATTCTTACATCAGAACAAATATCAGAACAATGGGAAACTTCGCACATAATTCTCATATACAAAAAAGGCACAAAAGAAGACCTAGCAAACTACAGGCCAATAAGCCTAATGTCAAACGTATATAAGATCTTCTCCAAAATAATACTAGATCGAATAACCACCACTCTAGACGAAAACCAACCAATGGAACAGGCTGGCACACAGTCAAGCAAGTAATAGAAAAGTACAGTGAATTTAACAAATCAGTGTATATGGCTTTTATTGATTATACAAAAGCTTTTGACAGCATTAAACATGAAGCAATATGGGAAAGCCTAGAAAAGCAAGGATTGCCCAGGGCCTATATAAGTATCATAAAACAAATATATGCTAACTGTAAAGCGAGGATACAAATGGAAACACTTGGAGAACCATTCAAAATCGAAAGAGGAGTCAGGCAAGGCGATCCACTGTCTCCTAAGTTATTCTCTGCTGTGCTCGAGAACATATTCAGAAAACTCGATTGGAGTGATTGTGGACTTAATATTGACGGAAGAAGACTGCATCATCTTCGGTTTGCAGACGACATTGTTTTGTTTGAAGAAAACCCTCTCAAACTTGAAATAATGATACACGATCTAAACAAAGCAAGTGAGAAGGTTGGACTGTCAATGAACATAAATAAAACAAAATTGCTTTCAAACTCAATCCCTTACGAAATTAAAATCAATAATCAGCTTCTCGAGTATGTTGAAGAGTACATATATCTGGGGCAAATAATCTCCCATAAGGACACAACTACCAAAGAAGTCAAAAGGAGAATAGCAAATGGATGGAGAAAATATTGGTCTTTGAGAGAGGTGATGAAATCAACAGAATACAGTAACAAAATAAAGAGCAAAGTCTTTAACACCTGCATTCTCCCCTGCCTGACCTATGGCTGCGAAACTTGGGCACTTTCTAGTCAGCACAGGGATATGCTAGAACACTGCCAAAGAGCAATGGAAAGGAGCATGCTGAGCATCAGAAAACTTGACAAGCAACGAAACACAGCCATAAGAGCTAGAACAGGTGTGACAGATATTCTCAAAAAGATAGACCAAATGAAGTGGAGATGGACAGGTCATAATATGTTGCGAAGCGCAAAGGAAAAATGGAGCAAAATTTTGACGGACTGGCACCCTAGAGATGGGAAACGAAATAGAGGTCGACAACACAAAAGATGGGAGGATGAAATAAGATTGACTTTAGGTAGCAACTGGAGAAGAGTTGCAAGAGATAGAAAGCAGTGGAAATCGTTAGAGGAGGCCTTTGCCAAGAGGCACACCGAGCTCCGGGACATATTATAACATATTTCAAATATGAACTTAGACAACATATGGAGACTCGGAAATAAAGGCTATATTATTATTATTATTATACAATTTTGTTCAATACAGTTGCGAAGTCGAATCATTTCATCCATCTCGTTTTTGTCATGCTAACGTCTTTTAAACGGATGAATGCCGGCTGTACGCACGATAAAGTGTCACGTTCTGCCTGAGCCATAAACAGACTTAACAGACAACCACTTTTCTGCTTCCTCATTTCTATGGTCTCCTTATAAATCATGCTAATGTAATAATAAGTCACAACTAATAAACCGTCACGTTCGTGTCTCCAGCGGCAAGGGCGGCGGACTGAGCAGCCTGGCGTCGTCGCAGAGCGTGTCGTTTCGGCAGGGCTCCAACGTAGAGTTCGGCGGCGTGGGCGGCGCGGCCGAGCCCGCCTACACGCTGGAGGATGCGCCGCGCAAGGGCCGCGACTTCAGCAACCCCATGTACGACGCCGTCACCCGCGCCGTCGCCGCGGGAGAGCCCGAACCGCCTATACGTGAGTGTTTCACCTAATTTTACCATTTAACCCTTGATTAAGCTGTTTATCAAAAGCAATATTACTTCTGCTCACAAGCAAGTCAACCGCACAATGCAATTTAGGCAAGAATGGAAGTCGTTCACGGTTTCCGCCAGCGATCATTGCAATAAGCTTATTATGCTTTCAGCTCCATTATACCTTCGCGTAGTCATAATTCAGCCTCGACTTTAATCATAAACTTGGGTCACTCGTATCATAACGTATTGTTGTTCACAGCCGGTATATACGAAGTCCCCGACGAGTTGAAAGAGAAGGTAGTGTCGGCAGTGATCTCGCCGTCGTCGACGGAGACGCGCGGCGCGGGCGCGCGGGGCGCGGGCGCGGCGCGAGCACTGGACCCGGCGGCCGACACGGGCACGGACACGGCGGCGCTCGTGCGCGAGGACCCCGCCTGCTAGCGCGCACTGCGCGGCCCGCGCCGCGCGCCCCGCCCGCTCCCCCGCCCGCACCACTTCCGCGCCGGCCTGCTGCTGCTCCCCAGCGAGCTGTACTCCAATCGATCCCAATCTCTAGTGAAATAAGTCTTGACTTTTGGGCGACCTCCGCCCGCAACGCGGCAACAGTTATACGGTTGCATGTTGCATCGTGCATCCCGTTTCAAAACTAACACGATCGCCCCGATATTTTTAACTGAATTCTGTCATTTAAAAATGAATGTAAAAATAACTGTAAATGACGTAATACCTACTAAGTGTTTTGTATTTGTTTCCGGGTAGGCACCTCGACTCGCGCGCACTCGGCACACGTCGTAGTGTACACGACACCCGGCATCGCGCGTGTTGTCACGTTTCCGTTATATTTACTCGCTAACGAAGCGACGTCTCTTGTTATCTAGGTACCTACCTAATGTTTGTATCTTCCCCGATTCTATCCGTCCTTCTAGTTTTAGCTCGTAATTTATTTTCGTATTTTATTGTAAAACATTCCAATGACTTAATATTTATATTTCTTTCTTTCGTTTAATACTTCTGTATAACTTCTATACAAAGATTAATATAGTAATCCCAGCTAGTTCTGGTTGTACTTATATGTCAGTATTTTCCTTTTTAAGTTATCTGTTGCTTTTCTACCTATATATTTTGTTCTAAAATATAATATATACTAATTCGAGATCTAAATAAACCATATCATAGAGTGATACGTATGTTATTATGTGAAAAGATTTCTAAAGCGTAGCATAGAACTTGTACATTCCATTCGTTTGAGACTAAAGACTAAAGTTTCACCGTAGCTGTATCTGTATGTATTCGATATCTGTTATATTTGGTTGCGCTAAGCGTTTCAGGCCCGAACTATTGCTATATTCCTAATATCTGTATAAAAGACGTTGACTTAGTAATAAAAGAATAATTAGTACATAAATAAGGAACTAGGAATTGTTGTTGGTAAAGGCAGAGAGCGCCATTTTGTAGGCTTTTAAATTGATTTGACAATAAGCAATACACTATATTAGAAAATAATTTATTTATTTAGCTTTAAGACTATGTAAAATAACTATGTTGTGTTTTATAATTGTCTATTTTAATTATTATGAAATATTAGAACTTTGTTGGGCTCTGACGATTTGCCATAAATGTGTGAGATAATGTTTCTGTTGTTTTTGTTTTGTCATCACTTTGTTTAAATTACAAAACTTCTAAAATGTAAATACAAGCGTTCTGATTGTGATGTACATGTCGATAGGTCAAATTGTAATGTTCTACTTATATGATATAGGTATTGTATTTATTGGAAACATTATAAATATGTACTATACCTACTTATAAAACGATTCTGTGAATAAATAAACATCACGTTATTATGACTAAATAAATTGAATTGATAAAGTGTAAAAAGTAAAGGTGTCAATATTATAAATATATATAATTACAATGTTACGGATAAGGAGAGGAAATATTTTTATATCGGGACTATTATAGTTATTAGACAGTCGTCTGAGGTTACTTGATGAAGATATTGTGTAAAAATAAATTGATAATGAAATAAGGCACTCTTTTATTTACCACTAGCTTTTGCCCGCGACTTCGTCTGCGTGGATTAATAGTTCCCGTTCCCGGGGGATTTGCGGGATTAAAACTATCCTATGTCCTTTCTCGGGTCCCAGACCAGGCCCGAGTCACACCGGAATGGCAGCGGCCGGCAGCGGCGCGGCGAGCACCTTGTGTGAAATAATTTTAAACTTTAACTACATACTTAAAAGACCAGTACAGGGCTTGAAAACGTTACCAATTCACATTAAAAATAACGTTAAGTAACGTTATTTCCATAGAGATACTTGCATATCGGTAATGATTTGGTAGCGTTATTTAGTAACATAACATTAAAAGAACGTTAAAAATAGCGTTAAAAATTACCGGTATTTTTAATGTTATTGTGAAAATAGCGGTAACAAGTTAACGGTATATTTTGGTTATTTTATGCGACGTTGCCCTTTTTTCCAAGGCCGCGCGGGCGCGGCACGGCGGGTAGTGGCGGCGCCGCGCCGCGCCGGTAACAAAAATGACTCCTAGCGATAAAATTAACGTTATCGTACATTATAACGTTACGTATGTTTAACGGTAAAATGTGCCAGATATAACGTTAAATTTGGTAACGTTATTTAATAGATAACGATATCTGCATCAAAGGGCTGTAACGATACCATATTTTTAACGGTATTTCAAGCCCTGGACCAGTATCGCTTGAACAGCTTGAAAAGGCCGCGAGGCCGCCCGCGGCGCCGCGAGCAGCCGCGTACCGCGCGCTTCTAGCGACCCTGGGGCGGCCGCTGCCATTCCGGTGTGTCTCAGGCCTTACTGTACCAAATTTCACTCAATTCGGTTCAGTGATTTAGAAGAGACAGACAGACAGACAGAGTTACTTTCGCATTTATAATATTAGTACGGATTTTACCTCCAACCGCCTAGTAATCGACTGTTACAATTTTGATAGGAACACGTCGTACGAAAATGCACTGAAATTAAAATAATGATGTGCCGAACGTAAGGTCCTGTAACGTGCTTTACGTTTTTCTATGTGGGCATAATCTCTCATCCCTCCTACCAACAGCTTTCTTGGTCTAATATTCTAATATGTTAATATGTATATTGTTCTAATATGTTTCTAAAACGCTCCTTTTATCCTTTTTAATGAAATAGAAAGACGCATTAACAGTTAGTGAACAAGAAAAACAGCGCCATTGGTGCCGATTCTCTTATTCACCAACTAACCTAAATTTAAGTTAGGTGCATCTTTCTCTTTTTTTATTTTACTAATACGTGTCGAAACACCTATGCGATTTTTAATAGTTAAATGTTTTACAACTGTTTGCTATTTATTTAGAACAGGCGTTTACGGATGAACACCATTTGATTAAGAAAAGGACAGAAGATAAAATTTTTGTTGAGTCCTGCCAAATTAAGATACTCCATAGATAATTTAGACGCGATTAAAAACAAATACGCCAATTTTCTTCAGGCGCTGTCTAATTTAACAGGACTATAATAAACGAAAATGTATCTTCTGTCCTTTTCTTTAAGAAATGGAAGGAGAAAGATGCATTTAACCCAGTAATTAATTTAATTTATTTTAGATAGTGAACAGGAGAATCAGCACCATTGTCTTTTTCCCGAAATGAACATAGGCTAGGTAGGTATACTTCTTTTATCATTATTGTACAATAGAAGCATAGGCAATATCTTACGATCATCGTCTATATTTTATACGCTGTATGAAAGGAACTCGCATTTCAAAATATAAATCTCCTTAGAGTATACATATATGTTCTGTGATATAAATTGACTTGACATGAGTGCAGCTGAAAAAATTATCTCGCCATAAATGTCTAGTGGGGTATGGTTATATTTATTTTTTCGACATATTTTATTGATGAACCTAAAGATTGAATAACTCCGGCAGAAATACCTACCTAGCTACGGTTGTCAGACAAACAGCATTGATAAAGTGGAAATAAGTGAACCTGTAAGTACCTTTTATGTATATAATAGAAGGAACTGACGGAATAATTAACTGACTGATTAACGCACAGTTGAACCCACTGGCTGTGCCAATGGGTCTAGAAGCTTATAGCATTGAATCGACATAGGAAATGCACTAAGAAGAAAGGATTTAAAAAATCTCAACCTCTAAGGGAGGTAAGTTTGTTTGAAAATCCGTCCTATTCAAAGAATAACCACGCTAGAAGTGCTTTATAAGGAACATTGCTTACGATTTCGTTCGCGTCAGACTTAATCCATACTAATATTATAAATGGGAAAGTGTGTCTGTCTGTCTGTCTGTCTGTCTGTCTGTCTGTCTGTTTGTCTGTCTGTCTGTCTGTTTGTCTTTCTTTCACGGCAAAACGGAGCGACGGATTGACGTGATTTTTTAAATAGAGATAGTTGAAGGGATGGAGAGTAACATAGGCTACTTTTTGTCTCTAAAATTGCGAGAAAGATAGAGTAAAACAACAATTCCATTTTCCCATATAAAAGTTGTCCATGTTCTGTTGGATGTCGTTGTCATAGTAACCGGCAAATCAAGTGTCAAAACAGTTACAACCATAGAGGTTACAACCCGTCAAACCTGACACAAATAAGTAATGTTTAATTGTTTTCAAAATACGAATGGAATCATTTTCATAAATCCAAATCATGCAAATAAAAGCCACTTTTAATACGGTTTGAAATAACAAAAAGGCGTGTAATATGCTGTAAAAAATAATACTGTAACAGCTTTTCTTATTTCCAACGTACAAAAATAATATTAAGATAAAAAAAATATCTAGATTTAAAATATTTACTAGCCTTCGCCCGCGGCTTCGCCCGCGTGGATGTCGAACTTCTACCTACTATTTTAACCCTTTGGGCTATTTTTCAGGGCCGTCTTTACCAGGGGGTGCCAGGGGTGCGGTGCACCCGGGCGCGGAGCGCCCGGGGGCGCCTGTTGAGCGCTGAATTTTTGGATATTTAATTGAACTTATTGTACTTGTTACTTACGACAAATTTGAATGGGCAAGCAAGAAAAAATGGTCATCAACAATAATATTTTTTTCTTCTATTACACTTTTGGCGCTAGTTATTGACTTGTTATAGCCGTCCGGGCGCTCGCACTTAAGGTGGATGTTAAAGGTAGCCCGCGAAATTCAAATTATCTTACATTATCTTACATATTTTTGCAATTTGCAGCTCATTGTCTGGGTGTATGTTGATATAGAATATGTATGACTCCCCCACAACATCGAAAAAGGGCGCGCGGGAACAGTACGCGCCGCCACCTCGGGTCCAGTTGAATACGGGCGACGGACGTCCCCAAGTCCATCGCCCCTGGACCCATTAAGGAGGGCCGGAGGAGGGCAGCGTACGCCCTTAAGTAAGCCCCAACGAGGCGGCGGAGGTAAGGGGCACTCGATGATATCGCGGTGCCTCCTGAATACAACTCCACGGCAGGGTGTTGAAGGCGTTGGAGATGTTCAAGGATACCGCCAACAGCACCCCGCCCCAGGACTCTTACTTCTTCCACCAGGACTCTTACCCACGTTATTGCGGTGATGGTGGAGCGCCCGTGCCGAAACCCGAACTGATATTCGGCTAGGTCCGGCCCTTCTCCGCATAAGTGACTGACGAGGCAGGCTGCGATAATCCGCTCTAACAACTTCCCCACCTCGTCTAGCAACACTATGGGCCGGTACGCGGACGGTGAGTCCGCAGGGCGCCCCACCTTTCTGAGCAGGACCATACGACCAGACTTCCACTGAACGGTAAACTTGCCCTGCTCAAGGCACGCAGTGTAGAGTCCTCTCAGTTGAGGCTCAAGCTCCTTCAGAGCAAAGGCCAACACACAGCCGTGGATCCCATCGGGCCCCGGGGCAACGTTCTTAGCCCGGGGCCGCATCACGGCTGCCTTGATCTCTGCCTGTGTCACCTCTGGTACGCCGGCGTCCTCTTCTATATCAGGCTCTGTGGCTGTGGGCAGAGCCATCGGCTCGTGCTGGTAAGCGGGCTGCAGCCACCTTATCCAACAGCTCGGGTTTCGACTCTCCGTAAGTGGGGGCGCCCAAGGACCGAGTTTTCCTCGTACCGACCGATACGGACGCCCCCACGGTTTCCTATCTAGTGTCTCCAACTCCTGTGTCTCCTCCCTGGCTTGCGTCTTCGCGTTGCCAATGGCCAGCCACAGAGCCCTCTTTGCCGCGCGGTACACCTCATACAGCGCGGCTTCCTCGTCAGGTGCCCGACGACGTCTTCTCCGGTATCGGGTATGCTGGCGCCTGACCTCAACGCACGAGACGCGCAATTGCGCGATTTCGGCATACCACCAGTACACCTGGCGCTTACATCTACATCCGAGGACCCGAGGCATGGACGCGTCGGAAATTTGCATCATTGCCCCGCGGAACCACTGCGCCTCCCCTTCGACGTCGACGGGTACATTTGATATGCTTGCGTGCCCAGCGCGGACCGTCCGTTCGTAGGGCCACTGGACTGCGGCCGCTAGTGGTCTGGGGGGAGACATCGAAACGGATATATCTGTGATCCGGAAATGTCTTCACCTCCACGGCGACACGTCAGTCGTGGACTCGGCCCGCGACTGCGCGGCTAGCGAACGAGATGTCCACTATAGAACCTTCTCGCTGCCGAACGCACGCGCGATTCAGGACGGTCAAGCCGGTCGTGACCATCCACTCCTCCAACGCCTCGCCGTCACAGTTCTAACCTAATGTAACCTAGCAAAATTTGGTGATCATTAATCCATTTTGGTAGTCAGAAATATTTTTTTGGTGATCATTTAAATTATGTCCAGGATGTCATGATGGCCCCGTGGATAAGGCCCGCCTTTCGTTAAAGAGGTTGCCCGAATCTGGCTTTTTCAATTCATATAATGTACTTTCTAAAGTTTATCTTGGACATCACTGACCTCGGAAAGCACGTAAAGCCGTTGGTCGCGGTTGTCATTCCTAGAACTTTGACAGTCGTTACGTAGCCAGTTTAACCAAGGGGTATTCGTACCCAGTAACTGGGTTATGGAGGTCTGCTCCACGTAAAACACTGATATTCAGCTGAATCCGGTTAGGCAGGAAGCCGACCCCAACATAGTTGGGAAAAGGCTAGAGAGGTGATGATATAAAATGTATCCTAAAAAAACGAGGGCGCAGGCTGAGTCCCGCACCCCGGCGCAGAATAGGCTTAAGACGGCCCTGCTATTTTTTATATTCTTCACAAAGAATAAACCCTCCAAGTTTAATGTATTTAGTAGTTATTGTTATATATTAACAAACACGTTGATATCAGGCAGTGAGTTTACTATTATATACATACATACTATACTATATACATACTAGATGACCCGATGAACTTCGTATCACTTACCTATTAATGTAAACAAAATTTATTTAAACCATATCACCTTTATCGATTCCCCCCCCCCCCCCCACATTATCACAGTCTAGATTCACGTGTATATGAGTGGCCTAATAGTTGTTTAGTAATCTGGCAATACTGTCATTGTCGCTGTCACCTAACTTTTGAAGAAAAGATCGTTGAAAGGAAATGTTATGAAATGGGCTTTTAGTTTTAAAAAAAGTCCAGGATGGCCATACAAAAACAAAAAAAATATTAAAAGCACCATTATTTAATCAATACATCAATACATATAATAAAATCATTATATAATAAAATCAATCCATACTAATATTATAAATGGGAAAGTGTGTCTGTCTGTCTGTATGTTTGTCTTTCTTTCACGGCAAAACGGAGCGACGAATTGACGTGATTTTTTAAGTGGAGATAGTTGAAGGGATAGAGAGTAACATAGGCTACTTTTTGTCTCTTTCTAACGCGAGCGAAGCCGCGGGCAAAAGCTAGTATATAGATAAAAACGTTACTTGACGCATACTTTGGCTTAGCTAGTCTCCGTCTCTCTTCCTATCGTTGTTTGCCAGTTGTCCGATAGTGACAGCTAATAGGTAGCTTAGGCAAAGCCCTTGCTAAGTTCGGTCTATTAAATCCCGGCCTGAGATTTAGTCTGTTCTGTGTCTGTTGTGTGTCAATATTTTTATTTTTTTTTCTTTATTAATTTTTTAATTTTAAGAAATATGATTTATCTTTTATTTATGCTTACCTCAGGGAACAAAGCCACAACCATGGATTCACAGAAAAGAGTGATTACAATAGAAAATATGAATCCTCACATTATCAAAATAGAGTATGCCGCACGCGGACCGTGTCCCGACCGCACCGTGGCTTCTAGGAAGTCGTTTGAGCAGGTGAGACCTTATTGTTTGATATCGGAAAATCAAGAGTCTTAAACGTCTTTGGAAAAACCCAATTATTAACCGCAGTGATCGTGTCTGGATCACGTGGTCAGAGGATTTCCTCCACAGTTTTTCGAAGTAGGAAACTTGTCGTGCGCAATTTCGTCTACCGACATGACTTTGTGGATGGCGAAAAGTCACAGTCTACTACAGTATCACTCGTCAAAATTACCAAAAACCCGTCAAATGCAAGTCAAGCTTGCAGTCGAAGGGTGCACAAGAAAATAAGTTAGAGCAAAAAAAAACGAATTGAAAACCTCCTCCTTTTTGAAGTCTGTTTAAAATCACCGTAAATAACACAATTCTTATGAGGACTCTTCTTAACATTATTTTAATGTCTATTATTATTTGTTGTTATAGCGGCTAGTTAATATGAAATTTTACGTATAATCCTCTAGGGTTTTTTTAAATAAAAACAGCTTGGCTAAACACAAGTATTTGAAAAAAAATACGATTGACATAAAACACCTTTTTAACAAGTTCAGTGTTTTCACCGAACACCTTAGTCAGCAATATCGGGGTGATACGCTGAATTAATTAGATCAACTTGTCGGAAACGATTTATAGCATATTTTGTGCACTTTCGTCTACCGCGACAGCCGGGTGTATTCCAACCATAACATTCATACCATTATAGCATAGTTTAATATTATGAACCGTTGAGTGTGATGTGAAATAATAAATAGTGTTCAACTTAAACATTTGCTTCGCCTCAAAAACACCAACACCTTACTACAAACCCCGACATTTTTTAGGTCCTTCGAGCCGGATTGGATCACGCGTCGCGTAATTTCGGTAATTCGGACTCTGTGTTGCGAGGTCTGAACTAACGTAACAAACCAAACAGGTGTATTGTGACGTGAGGCTGTTGGGCAAACATTGGAGGCCTACATATGAAATGCATGATTTTAATTATTAGAAATAGATTCTTTGATCTCGTGTCTTGCCTACATCGTGTCTGTATTTTTTTTATTGGTAAAGCAGTTCAGTGCGAATATAATAGTTCTAAAATCGCGAAAAAGCGAGAATACATCACAATATACCGTCTGGCCCTGAAGTGAGAAACAAAAACTGTGAAAAAGTGCAAAAACTTGAACCAAAACCTACTACTGTATGGTGATTATTTCTGGAAAATGTATGTTCAATGCTGTGTAAACATAAATATAGGGCCGAGTCACACCGAAATGGCAGCCGCTGGCGGCCTCGCGACCCCGCGCGCCTGGTATCTCCTTGACGAATTTACCGGCCCACAGTGCCGCGAGCGGTCTCGCGTCGCCGCTGGCAGCAGCTGGCGGCCTCGCGACCTTTTCAAGTATTTCAAGCGATCCTGGTCTTTTAAGTATGTAGTTAAAGTTTAAAATTATTTCACACTGAAAGTGCTCGCCGCGTCGCTGCCGGCCGCTGCCATTCCGGTGTGACTCGGCTCTTAGGGCGAGATATAGACGCTTAGCTTAGCACTTAATCTATCTTTCACCGTCGTTTTCATCGTAATGGTCAGGTGCACACGACAGAGACGGAGCACAGCTAAGCCTTTAACCATTTGACGACCAACCGACAGCCGGCTGACGGGCTTCTATTGTCTTTCTATTGTGTCTCAAATCACGTGTGTTCAAAGGATTAATTCCACAAAGCCACAAAGTTCCACAAAGGTCGTAAGTCTAAAAATTAAAATTTTTAGACTTACGACCATTTATGAAAAGATGATTTTATTATTGTACTTAATGTGATTACAAAAAAAAACATATCGACAACCGTCCTTTCGGCAGTCGGGTAAAACGTAATAGGAGAATACTCATTGTATTGAAAATTATTTTGGTCATTATTGATTAATTATTGTTATTACTGTAAATACAGCGGGGTTCTAAAACTAGTTTTGTTTAATTAAATTGACAACTTAACCCTGAAAACAAACATCACTAATTTTAAGACACTCCCAAAAATCTGTTGCTCTCTTTACTTTATCTCTTTAGAGTGACAAAGACAGCAACAGATTTAAGAGTGTCTTAAAATATATATTTTTAATATAATAAATGATTTTTGAGTATTCGGGCATTAGTAAACACATTATTTATTCAACATACCACCTCTACTAGGATGAACACTGAATGATACTACCAACACACCAGAAACAAAGAAAGTAGATAGAACTACCCCAAAAAGCAATAAAATTATTGAAATCCAGCAAGAATAAACTAAACCATGTACCAAAAAAAAGTAAAAAACACAGACCACAGAAAGTGACCACTCTTCATCTACGAACACAAATAAGATTGCAGCAATATAAGCTGGACACTACCTGCTGAAACTGTCTATTCAGTAACTTTCACAGAGGTAACTTCACACAATAAGGCATGCTGCTAGCTATTAAAGAAAATTTTTTAAGTGACTAAATTATTGTAATTTTTTTTTATTTATTTATAGCCTTAAATCAGAACTTACAGAGTTTAAATTACATTACATTGTGTTTAAAATTATTTAATCTACGGTAATGGTAACAGATTCTGTGTGCCTTCGGGCAAAGGCTTCCCCCAATTTTCTTCATTTCTCTTTGTTATAAACTAGTCTTGTCCAGGTCTGTTGTAATTAATTACACTTCATCAAATTCGATCATAAAAATATTATTAGCAGGTATAGAACATTATGCAATGAATGATTACTGTATAATTATTTAGGGGCTGATTAAAAAATTAAGTGGCTCACGGACAATTTTGCTGAAGCTCAGTCAACAAATAAGTCCTACTCTCGTTGCAGTTCTAAGCTACAAGAGTTTCATTGTCTGACTGTACCCATATCTATTCAATGCTAAATGTTCAATGACTTCTTTGCATTTGTATGCCAGCAGTACCAAGATTTATCACCTACCTGTAGGATAATTTTCGTTCTGAGGGCCGTCCTTGATCAGCAGCAACTGTGGACAAAAAATATTAGTTTTTGTGTAAAGTCAAGTAAAATATTGTTGTTCTGTTTTAAAAGAGGTAAATGTTCAAAAAGAAACAAGATAATTTGAATTGAAAACTTGGGTTTATATTGGTTACAAGTTTTGCATACCTTGTTTAAAAAGTTCCTGTAGTTCATTTTGCATTAGTCATCTCAGCTTATACTACGCTAACGCTAAACTTTGTGCAGAGGCTAGGCTTGTAGTACTTACTTTCCAGCTTTCCAGTCCGATGGCTTATATAAGCAACAGAGGAAACAGGCAGCGTGGCGTTGAAACAACCTTATTTATTTACCACGGCACTAACCCAGTCACAACATCAATTTTATTATATTCGCTTTTTATAATCTGAGATTCGCTTGATTAAATTAGAAAAATAAAACGTTCCTCACTTTACTACCTACTACCTTCTGTAACAACAATAAGAATTCGAAATTTAAAAAATCCTATTTATAATTTCGCGGCAATATTTACGATCTATGAGTTGACATTGACAATATTAGGGGTGCGTTCCAAAAAGGGTAAGAATTACTCAATACTCAATATCTTTATTGCATCCATATGTTAGGTACATCAAGTTGGTAGATGATTAGTTATTTTCAATATGGACCCTGTAGGGCACAGCAATAATTAAAAGATGAAGAGGGCTGCTTAATTAACTAACTTATACAATTTAACAAATAAATACTATTACTACCTACTTACTCATATCCACATAAACAATTTCAATATTACTTATACATATATCTTAATTCTTAGTGCAAGGTTATTGTGTGTGTGCGTATGTGTAGGTATGTATGTGTGATGCGTGTGTGTGTTTATGTTGTATTCTTTTATGATATTGTTTTGTCGTCCATATATTCTTTTATTGTGTAATAGCATTTAGAATTTAGAAATATTCTCAATTTGCTTAAAAATATTGTAGTTTTAGGTTCGCACATTTTATCACAACGGGTATTAACGCGAAAAGTGATTATAAATACCTTGGAAGGCTTGACGTTTCGACCTGGTTGCACAGATCGTGGTCGCAAGCAGACTGAGGATGCGATGTCACAGCTCCCTGCATTCGGGCGATGAATCGCATCCTCAGTCTGCTTGCGACCACGACCTGTGCAACCAGGTCGAAACGTCAAGCCTTCCAAGGTATTTATAATCACTTTTCGCGTTAATACCCGTTGTGATAAAATGTGTTAACATGAAACGCGAAAGTTTAAAAGTTAGTTTTAGGTTCGTCTTTTATAATTTTTGTTAATTTATTTTAAATTTTTATAGAGCTAACTAACGGGCCGGAAGAGTGTATTTTTAGTCGAGATATACAATGATTGACATTGGAGATATAGGTAAATTCAATCTGTTTTTGTGTCGAAAGCTATATTTATTTTGAATATCTTTGCGGGTGGTACCTATACAATTCTGGGTATTTCTATTTTCGTACTGTTACTGGCCTGTCCCCGTTTGTCTTTTTAAAAAAAACACGCAAATTCTACCTAACCACTTTTATTAAGCCACAATGCAAAATTATACTTTAACTACAGTTAAATTATCAAACACAGACGGAATTTTGAGGTTTACAACTATATTGAAAATATGTCCCTCTTGATTGCTCCCGAATTTTGGGCACAATAGATTACGCGGCGGCGTCCAGAGTCTAACTGACAAAATTATGGAATTACTTCTGCGAGTAATGTAAAAATGCAGCATCAGCAATTAAAACAAAGGAAAATTACACTAGTTATGAGTGTTTGCTGATGTAGGCTTTGTTGCCTTGTAATAAGGGTTATAACAGCTCCCCCTTTTAAACGAAGCTTTATCTCATTAAGATGAAGCGAGGTAAGATAAGATTGAAAATGTAGTAGCTATCAAAAGAGACATTTTAAGTTTAAATTAGAATTTACATGATTTTTAATAGTTACATGATTTTGAATAAAAGTTGGCAACATAAACAGTGAATTAATGATAGTAATACAAATACATTAGAAAAATTAAGTTATACATTAAAAGTTTAGGTTTCTACTTGACGGAAATCTAACTTTATTAAGTTTACTAGTAGGTTTACAATTTGGGTAATGGATAGGTAAAGATTGGACAGACTTAGGCTACGTTCCAAAACGTGCGAATAATTCACTCGGAAATTAAAAAGAGATAGAAACAACGAAAGAAAGAGAACGGCTATACTGTTTTTGAACGCTACAGAGCGATTTACTGTTTTGGAACGGGTTAGGGTCATGATGGTTAGGGTCGTATGATGACACTGTCAACATAACCTTTTCTCTCTATTGCAAAGAAGGAAAATCGAGTTTTTTAAGCATATTTTGCAAATAAATAAGTACTACCTGTTCGTTTCTACTTTAATAAATCCATTCTTCAACATCAAACTTCAACATTGGCGCATATATGATTTTGACATATGTCAGGTAATTTTTAACGACGCTCAGCCTAGGGTGAGAAACCGCACTTGTCAGTGCGAAAATTACTCTACCGAAAGCGTTCCAAAATACTGCTCGGGTAGCTGTCGAGTAATGGTTCGGTTACCCTCGGTTTCACTCGGCTCATTTCGGAACGCTCTAGAGTAACTTTCGCACTACTCCGTGTAATTTTTACCCTTTTTGGAACGGACCCTTATTGTCTTCCTCAGATGTTGAAGATATTTCCGTCATCTCAAAACTATTCGAAACTTTGGAATTGCGTTTAGATTTTTTATTATAACATTGATTGAATATTTGCACGCAGCATCCAGAATTAGTAGAATTTTTGTTCTTAAAATATCTATATAGTTTATAAACTATGTATAAAACTAGAAACATAATTAAAATATAAGTAAAAGTAGAATAGTAAGGGCCATATTTAATAAAATGAGATTCTTTTTCTAAGTTAGTCAATTCTTGCTCTAAACTATCCATTTGATGTGTTGCATATTTGAGAGAATCTAAGTTGATTTTACTCAAAGAGATTGGAGACAAATGAGGTAAACTTTTATTAAATATGTCCTTCTTGCAGCAATCGTCTGCCGTTATATCAAAGCTTATAATAATATCTAAAGGAGACTTAGCAAATATAGAATAAGAATTAGTTGGTATTAATTGAATAGTTTTAGAATATCCAATACAATTAGGAGACAATTTTACAATTCCTGTACCGGTAATTGAATGATCATTAATATTTTCATCACATTTAATAGTCAATTTGTTTGTATTTGATTGTACATAAATCCATTTGTTATTTCTTAATTTTTGCCAAATGTCAATTTGACCATACAATATTTTAGCATTGCATTCTGTAGGTAATGACAATGTTACCTCAGTTAATATTTTAGATTCACAATTAGGGTTACTTATACATGAATATATAGTACTTAATTCACAAATAGAATAATTGTTATTTATTATCTTACACTTATCAAGAGTGTCCAACATAGCATAATGCATTCTGTCATCACTTAGTGCAATGTAAGAATTAGAAGGTTGAATTAACGCGAATGTATTATGTGAGTCATCGTGTGGAGTAGGTAGAGGTATGTTTTTATAAGTCATGAACTGATCAGGTGTTATTAAAGGAATTTGCAGTATAAAAATGATCTTATTGTTAAAGTAATAAGAGCTAAATTCAGAGACGTCAATTATAGAATGAATATTCTGAATACTTAAAGGGACTGGAAAGTCTAACCTTTTGCTTACTTGACTACTATGTTTATTTAATTCTAAATATAGATTTAAAGGACTTATAACACTAGGATGTAGTACATTAACCTTAGAAAATAAAATAGAATTTAACGTAGTATCTAGTAAATTAGATATAGCTAATAAAGAACCTTCGATAATGTTCAGAAGGTTGTTTAGTTTTGTAGTATATAGTAATAGGTTATCGGTTTTCGTAATTTGGGAAAATATTTCATTCATCTGATTAATTTGAGCGTTTAATTTAATCTCGTTTTGATTAAGTTTGTAAATAGTAGTGTTAAAATTATTTATAGTAGACTTGACAACGTGAATGTTATCTCTCATTAAATGAAATATTGCTGATTCGCTCTTTTTGCATGATTCAATTGCGGAATCGTATTTTCGGGCATCATCTGCATCTAATGTGCCGAAAAATAATTTTAAAAGTTCACCTCCAAATTCTAATGCACGTTTTACTTTACTAGTCGATTGATTGGAGATGATATGCGATAATGATTGTAATTTAATAATATTAGCCTGGATTAAAACTTCAATAGGGCTAGACATGTCTTTGCATGTACCTAACTCTTGTGGTTGAATTTTGCTACACAAATTTAAAGTATCTTGTAATAGAGTTTCGATTTTATTAAGATAAGGTTCTAAAGAAATTAAATCTACGTGGGTGATCACTTTCCAATGATCAGTATAAAAATGAATATTAGTAGTAGGTTCAAAATAGATCCCGGGGCTATGATAGATCGGGATGATGCTTGATTCAGTGCGGCTGAGGCATAAAGTGCCATGGCAGCATATAATTCTGAAAAGAAATACAGCGTATTTTTAAGATGTAGAAGGTTTAATTTCGTTAGTATGGTATTTAACATTTTTACGACCTACTTGAAGGGTTACATTATGTTTATTATGTACTTTTAAAATTTTGTATGGGCCTTTCCATACAGGCGATAATGCTTTGCGAAGTCTATGATGGTGTTTTAGGTACACCATATCTCCGGATTTATAAGTGACGTCACGAGAGTTTGCGTCATAATATTGTTTAGATTTTTCTTTACTATTTAAAATGTTTTGAACGGCTTTCTCGCGACTAAAGCGCATTCTATATTGTAAAGCTCGAATATATTCGTTATATGTAGTATTACCGGAGGTTTCGTATAAAGAATTAGGAATTTGTGGTTTATAACCATATAGTAACTCATGAGGAGTGAAATTAGTAGTACTATGAGGAGTAGTATTATATGCTAATATAGCAGTAAATAGATAACAATGCCAGTCGTTTTGATTTTCGTTAACAAAAGATTTAAGGTATTCTTTTAACGTGGCATGTGAGCGTTCAAGAGCTCCATTAGTTTGTGGGTGATACGGAGTAGTAAAAAGTGCTTTAACTTTTAATATTTCGGTTAATTGTTTAAATAATTCCGATGTAAAGCATGTACCTAAGTCTGTTAGGATGGTTTTAGGAAAACCAAAAAGAGACATAAAATGAACGAGGTTTCGAGCTATTTCTTCACTAGTAGCTGTAATCATAGGATAGGCGCTAGTAAATTTAGTAAGATCATCTTGTAATGTTAAGATGAATTTAAAATTTTGAAATCCTGCGTCGGGTAAAGGACCTATGACGTCAAGAGCTAGTCGTTCAAACGGCCTAGTAGATGTGGAGGTTATCTCCATTGGGGCCTTATTTGATTTCCTTAAAGGTTTATTAATTTGGCAAAGTTTGCATTTCTTTACGTACTGTTCAATGTCAGAGCGCATGCCTTTCCAATAATAGGCAGCTTTGATACGTGAGTACATGCGTTGTGATCCTGGGTGACCAGCGATCACAGAGTCATGATTTTCCTTTAATATTTTAGGAACTTCTACAGGAGTAGGATAAATTAATTGATTTTTGTAAATATGAATTTTGATGTTAGTATCGTGAAAAATGTACGATATCATATTATAAATTTTAGTATATGCTAATTTAGAAAATGGATCACTAAAATCTGGTAAAGCGAGATCCGTTATATTTGGACAATCAATTAGTAGATTTCTAAGTTTAATTAATAAATTGTAAACATCTCTAAAGTTAGTTTGTTCATAATGATGAACTTTTGTAAATAGAAAATAGTATGATTTATTTTTATCATCGACGCGATGTATTGTTAGAGGTTCGCGTTCAGAATTTAGTAAGTCAGCGGAATTGTCGAGCTGCGATAATATTTCTTCGCAGTGGGGCGTAGAGTAATCAAAGTCTAAAGAGACGGGACACGCTATTGTACTTAACTTAGATAAATGTAGACTTTGAGTGCATTCCTCAATAATAGTATTAGAAGTAGGAAGTTGATTAGTAAATTGAGCCTTGAAATATTGTTCATAAGATAAGTTATTTAAATTATTTACGTCAATAGCATTAATAGGGCAACGGGATAGCGCATCGGCGTTAGAATTGAGACGACCTTGTTTATAAACGATTTCATAATCGTATTCTTCGAGTTTAAGACGCCAGCGAATGAGTCTGCTACCCGGATCCTTTACATTAAATAACCATACGAGGGGTCTGTGATCTGTAATGATCTTAAATTTATTTCCGTATAAGTATGGTCGAAAAGTTTTGACGGCGAATAAGATAGCTAGAAGTTCTTTTTCTGTAGTTGAATAATTGCCTTCGGCCTTATTAAGAGTACGCGATGCGTATGCGATCGGCTTGTCTTTGCCGATAGGACCTTGAGACAATATTGCGCCAATGGCGTAATTACTAGCGTCAGTAGTAACATTAAAAGGTTGTGAAAAATCAGGGTATTGTAGAAGAGGGGCAGTAATTAGTTTTTCTTTTAAAATATCGAATGCATGTTGTTGTTCTATGTCCCAGTGGAACACAACATCCTTTTTCAATAGAGACGTAAGTGGTTTAGTTAATTTGGAAAAGTTTTCAATAAATCGGCGATAATAGCCTATTAGGCCTAGAAATGACTTAATATTTTTAGGATTTTTAGGAACTGGAAATTGGGATACAGCGCTAACCTTTTCAGGGTTTGGAGAGACACCTTTATCGTTACTTCACGTCTAAGAAACTCACACTTGTCCGGTTGTAGTTTTAAGTTATATTCACGAAATTTGTCGAATACTAATTGTAATTTATGTATGTGATCTTGTAAATTTTGACTATATATAATACAATCGTCAAGATATACATAGCAATGAAGGCCTTGTAAGCCTGATAAGACAGTGTTCATAAGACGCTGAAATGTGGCAGGGGCATTTTTCAACCCAAAAGGCATTCTGGTGAATTCATAGTGTCCAGACATGCTTGAATTTGTACTAATCGTAAAACCTGTTTTAGGCGCGTCCTTGGGACTGGTCTTCAACTGATGAAAGCCACTGGTAAGGTCCAGGGTGCTAAAATATTTAGAGTGACCTAATTGGTCCAAAATATCAGTGATAAGAGGCAGCGGATAAGTTTCGGAAACAGTGACATCATTGAGACGGCGATAGTCAATAACTATCCTCCACTTTTGTTTGCCGGATGCGTCCATCTTTTTCGGTACTACCCAGACTGGAGCACTCCAAGGCGAAATAGAAGGTCTAATTATGTCTTGATTTAGCATTTTACGAATTTGGGAATCGACTTCCTCCTTGTGGCATTCGGGGAAGCGATATGATTTTACATTAATAGGCGGTGCATCGCCTGTGTTAATAGTATGCTCTATAGCATTTGTAAAACTTAGGGGCTCACCTTCAATATGGAAGATATCAGTGTATCGTGAGCAACATTCTAAAAGAGATTTTTTCTCTTCATCATTTAAATGAGAACAGCGAATTAGACTTAGTACTTTATTTATACGATCAGATTTATTTGAAGAAATAGTATTAATATTGTAGCAAGATAAATAATCTGAACAATTATTATCAAACGGTGTCGCTTCTACGTAATAATCTTTGACTTCGATGTCATTCTCAGTAGTGTTTAAAACGGACACGTTTGTTTTACCATTCGGTTTAATTGAGACAATGCAATTAGCGACATAAACACCTTCACTTAAGGTATGATCTAGTATAAGAGCCTCATTGTTATGATAAAGCTCGGGAGAGTAATTTGATACAGTGCACTCGATAATTGCTTCAGATCGAGCTGGAATATTATATGAAGGTTGTGAATAAATTATAGGAATAGAATGATGTAATATTGACATTGACTTTGAAGAATAGTCGATGTTTGTTTTAAAATGGCTGCAAAAATCGCTACCGATTATTCCATCATAATTAGTAAGATTGATGTCATCTTCAGTGACATGAAATTTGTATTTAAGTACGTTATCTGATAATTTAAACTCCATTTGGAAAGTACCTAAAGTTTCTACTGGAGTTTCAGAACTGTTAATACCTTTTAATTTTACAGTTTCAGTAGAAAGATTTGGAATTTTTTGTAAACAGGACTTTTTAACAATACTGATAGTTGATCCTGTATCAATTAAGAAACACAGTATGAGGTAAGGCTACCTTTTTACAGTAATCATTAATTTCGAATATAGGTATAGGTTTAGGAGTTTTATTTAAGTTAGATGTAAGTAGGTTAGTATTAGAATTTAAGTTAGTTTTAGAATTAGTATACGATGTTTGTAATTTTTTATTACATATTTGACATTTTGTTTTATTATTAGTTATTTTAGAACTCAGTTTAATTGACTGAGATGTAGGTTTGATAGGATGCATCTCTTTTAGATGCGTTGTTAATTTAGGTAAACTCATCTCTTTTGGATGAGGTGTAATTTTTGGAGAACTCATCTCTTTTGGATGAGGTGTATTTTTTTGAGAACTCATCTCTTTTGGATGAGGTGCAAATGTAGTAGAACTCATCGCTTTAGGATGAGATGCGAATTTAGAAGAACTCACCTCTTTTGGGTGAGATGTAAATATAGTAGAACTCATCTTTTTTGGATGAGATGCGAATATAGAAGGACTCACCTCTTTTGGATGAGATGTAAATGCAGTAGAACTCATCTCTTTTGGATGAGATGCGAATTTAGAAGAACTCACCTCTTTTGGGTGAGATGTAAATATAGTAGAACTCATCTTTTTTTGATGAGATGCGAATTTAGTAGATTTAGTAAAGTTAGTATAAGAATTAGCATATGTCGTGTCATTTAGTACTTGCTTCGATTTTGGCCGACACGGTACCAAAATCTTGCTTAGTTTAAATTTTCATCGATTGCCGTGCTTTCACAGTTATGTGTAGGCGCATCGTTTAAATTAGTAGGTGCCGATTTACGGTCGCGCTGTGCATTTTCAGCGGCTTGCCGTTGTTTATTATTGTATTGAAGTTTGCGACATTCTTTAATCGTGTGACCTATATTTTTGCAGTAGTTACACGTTTTAGGATTATTTTCGGAATTAGTAGAGTTAGAAGACGGCGAATTGGTAAAAATTTTAGAATCACGATTTTTATTTTTATTTTTAAAACATTCAGATGAGCTATGACCCATCTTATTACAAGTCGAACACTGCTTAATAGTTTTTTGATTAGATCTAGATAAATTGTATAATTTTTCTTCGTCGATAGCGTATTGAACCGCTTCGTTAAGATTGGATGGATTTTTACAACGAACAATAGTAGAGATAGAAGGATTTAACCCTAGCATAAAAGTATTTAAAGCAAGGTCCTCCATGGCAGCTATTCGGCCCGGCAGTTCCTTTTCATTTTTACAACTATAATGTATATCTGAGTGGATGCGAGTCAATATTGACTCCACCCTCAATGAATATTTGGTGACATCCTCATTTGAAAGTTGTTTACAATGTTGTAAATCAGATAATAAGTGTGTGGCATGTTTCTTTTCGCCAAAAGTAGCTTTTAGAAAGATCTTTAATTCTGACCACTCTGTGAAAGATCTAAGGCTACACGCAACCTGTGCTTTGCCCTCAAGTTGGGAAATTATATACTTGCATAGAACAAACTGTTGGTCTGTTGAAGCTAAAGACAGCATTTTCACAATTTGTGAGGAATGCGGGAAGTGTTTCCCTGTCACCATTGTAGGGTTTAATGAATTTAGTTAGAACGGATAATGTGATTTTGTCCGACATTTCTTTAGGTTGAGATGACTCCTTTTTGATTGACATAAAAGATTGTATAAAAGATTATGATGTGTTGGACAAAATTTAGTAAATAGTAACAACAACAATATAGTATAAAAACAGTGTAAAATGGAAAAATAAAACGATCAAAAACAGTGAATATAGAAAAGCAGTGGCGAACTACTTATTTAGAATATCACACACGATTTTTAATCACGAATTCGGCACTTGAATTTAGTAAAATTTAGAAAAAAAAAAGGGTTCACAAGAAACACTCACAGTAACACGATATACGCTGACGCGTGCATTATCGGGGCGCGGTAGCGACGCGAAGAACGGAGTCACGTTGCGCTGCGACTTTGCGGAGTTGAAGTTTCTCACGCTGTGTTAGCT
Organism: Athetis lepigone; assembly: GCA_033675125.1. Classification (NCBI taxonomy): domain Eukaryota; kingdom Metazoa; phylum Arthropoda; class Insecta; order Lepidoptera; family Noctuidae; genus Athetis; species Athetis lepigone. The sequence goes on along the minus strand of CM066215.1, from coordinate 254,690 downwards.
GTGGAATTTCTTGAGATCTGATGGTGGTGAGTTAGACCTGGGGCTGCTGGTAATGTAAGGCCGGCTCACACTATACAGTGGATGCTGGCTGTCGTCTTAGTGTCGATGTGGCTGGAGCGGGCTCAAGCTGCAGAGCTGAGGCTGACAGTCGTCCAATTTCTGATGTGGCTGGAGCGGGCTCGAGCTGGAAGGCTGAGGCTTACCGTCGTCCAAGTAGTGACGCAGGCTTGTCCTTAGGGCAAGTCTTACTGTCGATCAATTGCAGGGGAGGGCTGTAGATCTTGAATCCCAGCGCCTGATGACACACGTCGAAAGACTTCTTCTCTGGGATCCCACTTCTGACACCAATTTGTTACTGGCCTGTCCCCGTTTGTCTTTTTAAAAAAAACACGCAAATTCTACCTAACCACTTTTATTAAGCCACAATGCAAAATTATACTTTAACTACAGTTAAATTATCAAACACAGACGGAATTTTGAGGTTTACAACTATATTGAAAATATGTCCCTCTTGATTGCTCCCGAATTTTGGGCACAATAGATTACGCGGCGGCGTCCAGAGTCTAACTGACAAAATTATGGAATTACTTCTGCGAGTAATGTAAAAATGCAGCATCAGCAATTAAAACAAAGGAAAATTACACTAGTTATGTGTGTTTGCTGATGTAGGCTTTATTGCCTTGTAATAAGGGTTATAACAGTACGAATTTGCAAATTTCTAGAATGTACAAACAGGGTAATGTAAGTATGTTGTGTTTTTGAAATTGTGGTTTACAACTGTCTGTTTGGTCTATATTGGTTATTATTCGGATCAGTTTCTTTTGTAGAGTAAATATGGTGTGAGAGTCGGTGCTGTTCCCCCATAATATGATGCCGTAGCTCAGCCACGCTTGGGCATATGCATAATAGGTGACGAGAGCCGTTTGTAATGTGGTGGTTTTTTTAATTTCGCGTAAGGCGTAGGAGAATTTTGATGATTTTGCCCAAATTTTTTGGATGTGAGATTTCCAGTTGACATGTCTATCTATTGACAATCCTAAGAGAGTAAAATCGTTAACCTGTTCTAATTCCGTGTTATTGTAACTGTAGCTAATATTAATTATTGGGACTTTTTGATATGGGTGAAAGGTGATTATTTTGGTTTTAGTAAAATTTATTTCCAGATTATGGTTATCCATCCAATTGATCGCTGTTGAAAGGAGGTGATCGAGTTTTTCATTTATATTTTCATTAATTTGGCAAGAGGTGAGTAAAGAGACGTCGTCTGCGAATAGCACACACGGTCCGTTTATTGTTTTAGGAAGGAAAGAATTACACGGAGTAGTGCGAAAGTTACTCTAGAGCGTTCCGAAATGAGCCGAGTGAAACCGAGGGTAACCGAACATTTACTCGACAGCTACCCGAGCAGTATTTAGGAACGCTTTCGGTAGAGTAATTTTCGCACTGACAAGTGCGATTTCTCACCTTTGGCTGAGCGTCGTTAAAAATTACCTGACATATCGCACACCTAGATCAAAACTAAGACAACTCAAAAATCGTGAATTTTTAGTTATCCTTATATTTGAATGCTCGGTAATCATACGCAACTATCCAACATAACAGATTCTATAAAAGTTTCATTAAACCAGTCGATAGATGGGATTAGCTTTCTTTTGTTGAATCAACGTTTGTCAACCCCTGCCACCTAAACAAATGTATTGTCAGTTGACCTTCGCTAGTCATAGGTAAAGTACGTATTCACTTGAACGAAAACACGGATATTTTGAATTGATACAATTTGTTGGAAATATATAAGAGAGTTAATTTGAGTTGTTACAGTGTAGTAGAATTGCTCTGACACTTTACTTCAAGACTTTTTGACTTGTTCCAGTTTTGTTTGATAAGGTACGTAAATATTGTGTAACTATTTTAACTTGACTTTGTTTTGGTGGATCAATAAGTAAATTTCTAGTTATCCTACTTTTGTTGAAATATATTTATTTTAATTTTTTCCAATACAAATCGTGGTCTTTTACTTAATACGCTTAAAAAATGATGTACTAAATTTAAATTTCTGTTTTAAACTTATACCGTTTTTATTGAAACTATCAGCCGCTTGGTTTTAAAAGAGTTTTTTGAGTTAACTTACTATTGTTGGACAAGTAATACTTACAATAGTCACTTTTTTCTTTTCAGAGAAAAAATAAAACGAGGCCGTTTTCATGTCAATATTATAAAAGAACGGCATACAGAGAACCTATTAACATTAAATGAGCAAGAGTCAGCAACTTCTGCAAATACAGAAGTACAAAAAAATCAAGAAAATAGGCCAATAAACACTACAGTGCGGACCAAACCAAGCCACAGCGAAGAAATTGAAAAAGTTGCTTATTTCACAAGTGCTTAAAGTCTAATATCTAATCCAAATTATATCATAACATAACATAAAGAAAAAGAAATACTCGTACCTCTTGAAGCAGTTCCTAATAGGCATGGAGAAGTTTATGGAAAATTGTCAGCAACTTCTTTCTTGCTATATCTTATTTTAATATTTCCAGGCTTATATTTTGTGATTTATAGCCTCACATTAGATAAAAGTTTTGTTTTATATTTGTAAGACATTTAAGATAAGCTATTTTTAATAATAAGAGACAGTTATAATGTCTAATTTTTCTGTTCCCATTTAACTTTGGAGATTCAATATTGTTATCCGTAAAAAGCATTAAGTATAAATAATTCACTTAATAATACATTAATGTATAATGGTAAGTGAAACAGTAATGGATTATTGGGATATTTCCTTGATAATTTATGTTTTATAACTCGTTTAGAACAGTTTTTTTTGAAGAATTATATATTTCATATTTCAAGTTCTACTCAAAATGGTTAACAAAAACTGTTTCAAGTCTAAATGTGGTTTATTTTTTATACAACGTCACCCCCCTAAAGTGTAACAACTCAAAAAACAGCAATTATAAGGAAAAAGGATTAAATGTTAGCCCCAATTTATTTACAGTGACAATTGAGAACCTATTTAGCATCTAAAATAAATTTAAATTGTATACCTTCCCATACAAAAAATAACGGTAACACGTTTTTTTCGTCTCCTGAAATATTACCTTTTTTGAGTTGTCTTAGTTTGGATCTAGGTGTGCGATATGTCAAAATCATCGCCAATGTTATAGTTCGATGTTGAAGAATGGATTTACTAAAGTAGAAACAAACAGGTAGTACTTATTTATTTGCAAAATATGCTTAAAAACACGATTTTCTTCCTTTGCAATAGAAAGAAAAGGTTATGTTGACAGTGTCATCATATGACCCTAACCATCATGCATGGCACTAACCCGTTCCAAAACAGTAAATCGCTCTGTAGCGTTCAAAAACAGTATAGCCGTTCTCTTTCTTTCGTTGTTTCTATCTCTTTTTAATTTTCGAGTGAATTCCTCGCACGTTTTGGAACGCACTCTTAAGAACATCTTAAAGGTGAACGCAGACTTGGCCGTACCGCACGCGCCGCAGTCCCCGCAGTCATCGCATTTTCTTTGTTGTCGTTTCAGGGTCTGCGGCAACTGCGACGCGGGTAGGTGTGCGAGGTGGCATAGAACTTCATATAAAGAATTCGAATGCGAAGACTGCGGCGCGTGCGGTGCGGCCAAGTCTGCGTTCACCTTTAGAATGAGTCAATGAGCTGACAAAGTGACAATGACAGATGACTGTTAAACCCTTGCTCTGCTGAGACCCTCTATGGTCTAATGGGACATGGGAAACTTGTTTACAATAAAGAAATTCATGTGAAGAAGTTCAATGTTTACGCTCTTGATTATGCTTTCATATCTGTAACAGCCGAGCGCACACAAAGAAGGCATGAGCTATGCTGAAGGCACCCATTTCCTCATCATCTTCGGACTGTGACAAATACTGTTATTGTGTTGACAGTAGTGACACTTTACACTTTTAAACTTGCCTGCGTAGTTTGACAGCGAGATGCAGCTCTGCAGGTGTAACTGTGTGTTTTATGTTTTATACCTACTGATCAACTTTTAGGTTATATTAACTTATTTTAGAATTGGCAACATCGGCTGCTGTCTGCTAAAGCTAGCTTGTACACTATATTTGTTAGGTGGCTTTGCCGCATTCACACCGAACTGAACATCCCACAGAGTATGTAGATTGTATTGTAATATAATGGATAACTGGAACTTGTGCCAGTGCCACTGTGCGTTCGTACTAGGGTATACCAATACGAAACGCTTGTTGACAGTCAGCTGATCAGCTCATGAGTTGTCACACACACACAAGGCTGATGAAGTGATGACAGAGCAGAGCACGGCTGCGTACAGATATACTAAACATTTGGTTTGGTGTGAATGTGACACAACTACACACACAAGTATATTTTTATGTACTGAAGATGCGACATATCAATTAACAGGTTAGGTTATATACCTACAATCATTATCATTATTCAATCAATTTAGTTATTTATGCCGTATGTGGCTGTAACCATGGACCTGTAACATCTAGTATTATAAAAATAATGATTTTTCGTTTGTTTTATGTAATGTCTGACAGTACGATTACGAATAACATAAATTACTAATTAACAGCTACGGTGTATTTATGTTTTTAGGTATTTTATAATTATATCAGTAGACAGGCACGTAGACTCATTTTAAGTTATGTCACGCCCGTTAGGGTATAGGTGTTCTGTGTGTCACGGCATGGATAACACATCACTAAACTTAATAAGATTTTTTTCAATTTCCACACTTTCACGTTTCATGAATTTTCACAGGCATAGTCGCGGGTAATAGCTAGTAGTAGTATATTTAGATAAAGTGATGATGATTATTTTGATAGTATACTCTGTGGTGTGATATTATGTAGAATTATGTAGTAATGTAGTTGAATGTTAAGTTTCGAATTCTTTACGTAACGTTAATTAGGTAGTAGGTAGTGAATACGTAACAGCGTTTATCTAGATTTTCTTGTAGACTTCTCAGTAGTGAATATTTGTGTGTGAATTGTACATTTAGAAATCATATTTTGGTAGTAAATACCCTATGTACTTGTTATCTGATAACGCCGGTTAATATTGATAACCTACGGGGGGTCATTATAGTACTATCAACTGTTTTTATCGTCAGCCGTCTAAAGTACACTTCCTCTATTAGATTTTCCAGTAGCAATTACTGATTGCAATCAGTATCGGTTTCGCTTTTCTGTGGAACTCACATCTTTGTGTTTGTTTATAAACTTGTCGCCGGGCTCACGTCTGGTGACATAGCATCGATCGATAAAATAAGAGAGGTGCAGAGCACTTCACGATACCTACTAAAAATCAGTATATGTGCAACGTTTGTGCATCAGAGAGTTGTAATGTGTACGTATCAATAGTGCTCGATCTCTCATTCATAATTTAATTTTGCGATTTAGATCGGCAGGATTCACGTTATTTTGTGCAGTGCGCAACAACAGTGACGTTTGTAGTTAGATTGATTAGGTAGGGTACCGCACCGAGCATGTCGCAGATAAAGTTGATAAACCGCGCTAGTCGTGTGTTGTCCGGCGCAGCGGTGCGGTCGGAGCGAACGTTAGGCGAGGCAGTGTCGGCACAACCACAGGGATATCGCACCACCGTCCGCACCATGGCGACTAAAAAGACCCTCACGTTGGAAAATATGAACCCCAACATTAAAAGGTTGGAATATGCCGTGCGTGGACCTCTTGTCATGCGCGCTACTGAGATCCAGAAGGAGCTTCAGAAGGTACGCATTTGCTATTTACTCACTTATTTTGTAACGAAACATAATATCATAAATGTAATAAAAATGGCTCAACTCAAGCTGCACTAACAATCATGGCCCACTAGATTTTATCAAGTGTCACTTAACAGCAGCTGTCAATTGTTTTGTGGTAAATACAAAATTAATATTGATCACTGTGATTCACTATGGATGTATTGTCATTTCACACATATAAATTGTAGTGAAACATTGAAACAAGTGGCAAGGTCACAGCGCAAACAATATCATACTGCTAATTTGTTACCTTGCAAAACATAATTTAAGTAAAATCTTGGCTGGTATTGTATTGATTGTCATTAAGCCCATGCATACTCATTTAAAATAATAATAACATAACATATACTCATAATACTAATTGCTTTAGTCATAGGTTCACTTTATAAGTGCTAAAATTTACATACTATAGGTATTAGAGGAAAGATTAGAACTATTTTCATAATACTGTGGTACAGTGACAACATCTTGTAATAATACCACATGAAACAGTCAATTATTTATGAATGATGTAAATAATTCAAAGTAGGTGCAATTTTATTCTCTTCTGTGACATAAGTTAATATCAAGCTCATTTAAGCCGGTGATTGGCTAAGCTTACTTTTAAGGTCAAATTAAGCCAATAAGCACTTGAAATATAATTGCTTTCTTACTAGTTTGTCCTTGCCTGTAGATTTGCACATTAAAGTTTACTAGATCAAATTAATTGTTTATAGTATAACGATAAAGGCCTCTAATACAAGACCTAGGTAGTACTAGTACTTAACATATGCAATAATTGATTAAACCTTCAAACACACGTGATTTGAGACACAATAGAAAGACAATAGCAGCCCGACAGCCGGCTCTCGGTTGGTTGCTAGGTAAAAAAAGTTTTAGAAGGTAGTTGCATGACTGTGGGTGACAGATACAACTGCATTCTGTAAACAATAATTGTTTTCAAATATGTGTGTATGTCAAATATTAGCAGTAGACACAGAATTTACTTTTTTGAAGCTATACCTGCGGATTCAGTACGTGTATAATTATGGAGAGTTATTGACACCACAACCCACCTATAAAATAGTAGAGGTCTGAAAAATTAATAAACTGTTTTTGTCTCAATCTTAGTATAATTTACCTATTTCAGTAGCTTTCAGTTGTAATTAGCCCCTTCAGGTGAACTTATGCTTATGAATGATGGTGGCATTTCGAATAGCACTACTTTTGTTGTTCAACCAATTGAATAATTCTTTGTAAAGATTTCAATAAAAAAATGTTTATAAATAACTGTAGGTAGAGTTTCTAACTGAACGCCAATTAAATTTGTGAAACAAAATAATTGTAATTGTCTGACTATACTTACAATTTATTTGAGGATTTTTTATGTTCTTTGTAAAGAACAATGAGCAGGTTTTTATTTTTATAGCATAAAAAATTATCATTATTTGTAACTAATGTAATTACCTATTTGAAATGTATAATATAAACACTGGTTCTAATTTATTGCAGCAGGTTGTATATTTTAGAGTTCTGTACATTGGTATAAAAATAGAATCTTTATATTTATAGGATCACTTGTTTACCTGTCTTTCTATCAGATGATAAAATTATTAGGTAGAAAAAAAATACCATGAATACTTAATACTTACAGAATTGGCTGTTTATGTTTCAAATTGTAATCAGCTTATTATGCCACATATCCGAGAATCGATAATTACATATTTTAGAAACTCCATATAATATTGTTATAGTTTCCACACCATAAACCATAAACATCTGACGTGCTTTATCTATAACAAACAAATAATTATCTAAATGCATGTTATTCACATAATAGCTATTGCCAGCACTTTTTCATAATACTCTAAAGTGTCATAATGCAAGAATTGTTGTTATCAAAGCACTCAGCTTTCCATAGTATGATGTAATCTAGAGTGCTGCCTAATTATAAATTTAAATATTTACATGCATTAAGAGTAAATACTACTAAATACAACATTTTAATAATGGGATATTTGTATATTTTTTCAGACATTTGGTTAATAAGTCATAAATTTTATATAATTAAAGCTATGCCAGGATTATTATGGTGCAAAAATGACTTAGCACGTCCACAGTTCATTATTAATTACTTACCTAGTAAAATTGTACACATTTATGTGTCTAAAGTATACAATACTGTACTGTCTTATATTATAAAAACTGCAGCACAAAACGATTTCGTGACTACCGCCGGCCGGCCGCCTCACGCCAGCTGTCGGTACTACATAATTACTGCAACACTAAATAATGCATTTTTTATCGATTTGACGCCATTCTTCTTTTCACTTTTAAGCTGCCTTTTGTTTTCTTACTCTTCCGCTACGCTTTGTTGATTATTTCGTTACAGGATCCAGATCCAAGACAGTTAAATCGTTTACTTCAGTTTTGATTCAGATTGCAAAGTTGCCAAACTGATTTAAATTTCTTTGAGAATTCTATTGTTTGGCCAGAAACTTTCGGCCAAAACCGTTGAACGAATTTCTCTTGCAATTTGCGGATTTTCTTACAACTGCAAAGCTAAGCTAATAAGTATATATGTGTCTAAAAATAATAAAGATCCTACCACTCCCAACCACCAAGACTTTCTGCATCATTTACGATTGTCAACATAATGTTTTCTCTCGCCAACCGAGTGTGAAAAGCATGCGGTTGGTAGTCGCGCAGATGTAACACCTTGCCGTAACATTGACACAGACAGTATAATGTTACATGCACACGTTACACTGACATCTATCCGTGAGGTGTCGGTCTAGGTCTCTAGGTCTTCGACATTAGGTTGCGGTTAAGATTCCAGATTGATTCTAATAGGTCTGACGCCTGGGCTTGGGACATCCGCCCGCGATTTGGACAATACCTTTCTAAGCACTTAATTTTTTTAATTTTTAGCACAGCTTTCATGTTCAGATGGATTTAAACCAAGGCCGCTAAACAATTAAAAAGTAGCAAGAAAAAACATGGTTCAAAAAACGTCTAATTTAAACTCTAAAAAGGCAAAACTACTCTTCGGGCAGGCAGAATACACCTAGGTGTATTTGAATAGATACTTTAAGTATTTAAATGTGAAAATGATGTTCGCAGAAAGTAGGGTCTACACAAGTAAACAGAATACAGTAGGTGCCGGAAATACGTTGTTAACGATGCTATGCTATAGTGTGAAGCGAATGTCCTTAAAACAGGTCATATGCGCAAGAGTCGATCCCGTCAGAGCTATTTAGAATATGCAGCAATGTGCAATCGGTAGTGCAAATAACGTTCCATTGTTTGATTTACCAGTGCGCCAAATTCCTATTACATTTTGAGATAAGAGAAAGATAAGTTGTAAAATGGAGAGATAGAAACTGAAGACTCTTATTCAGATATCATATTGACGGATCTTATTAGTATAATAATTACTAATAATGATAGGAGGAATGATGTAAATATTTTATCTAATTGTTCAAAGATGCACTCTGATGTTTTTGTACATTTATTTAGAGTACAAAGTACGGCAAGCATTGATAAAAAACGTCATTGTATATCGGTCGATTATATTTTTTACTGTTGCTCTCATCATAAACTGTTATCAGATATTACATTCTTCATTTAACACCACCTACAGCATTTTTCTTAAACCTGGGCTTAAGTAACTGAGTCAAATCTAATCTGATGTTCCAAAAGCCATGTTACATGTTACTCCTATTTACTGAATGATATCTATGTAAACATTCATTGTGACTGACACTCAAGGTCCTGACGCAATTGTAAGATCGAAGCGCTCAGCTTAGATGAATTAGCTAGAGTACTGACCACAGGTTCTGGCAAAGTGAGAAACAAATAAACAAACCAACCTGAACGTTTACTGATATGCAGATATTTCACGGGCAATGCATCAATTCCATGGAAAAGAATAGGGAGATGAAGCATCCATTGTACATTTGCACAGTTTTAATAGGGATTTTAAACCCCAATCTGCGGAAAAATTCCTAGTGAGCTGAATTTTTGTATACACCTTTATTATGGCATTGTAATTTGTAATGAAGATGTGAAAAATCGACATTGATATCGTGCCGGCTAAAAAAGTTATAAAGGTCAAAAGGTCATGAAAATCAGTTATTCGCAAATATCTCGCGATCTATTGCTCAGAGGTCAATGAAGGTTATTATGAAATTGTTTGTCGTGAAATTGTCCACAAAAGATGTCTCTTGCATTTTTTTATAGAATTAACCGTTTTTGAAGTAGAGACTAGAATGAACTCACATTCGGTATTGTATTACTGTACGGCGTATACCAAGGCGTAAACCCTATTGCTTTTTATTCATGTTTGTAAGTAACACACTTACAAACATGAATAAAAAGCAATAGGGGTTAGTAAAATCTACTACATACACAGACATAAGCACTAGTAATACTAGTATAGACAGGACAATTCGTGCCCGTGAATGCCTCAAACTACCTCCACTTAGGGTTGCCAGGTCCTCAGACGCAAAAGCCGGACAGACCTGTGAGTTTGTCCTGACATTTGGGTAAAAAATCCGGACATCTTGTTTTTTTTGTCCATTTTTTTATAAAAAGTGTAAAACTAATTTTTTTTTGTCCTAACATTCGGTCGAAAAATCCGGACGCCTCACATTTTTGAAAAATTTTCGTGATACTTAAAAAAATGGAAATCCGGGATTTTCTGATTGCATTTTAATAAAACAAAAGCAAAATCAAGTGTTCGGCATTCGTTCGGCGTGATTCGATCTCGACCGCGCGCGAATTTCGAAATTGAAAAATCCTACCTAAATCCTAACAGGCCGGATGCCGCTTATTTTGGCCGGACAAGCAATCAAAAATCCTACGTATGTCCTGCTTTATCCTAACACCTGGCAACCCTACCCACTGATAGGCAGATGTTCCGTATTTTATTGTACCTCTATACCTGCTACTGCCTGTATAATTATTTCAGCCCACTCGACGTTTGGTCAGCAACTGTTGATGATACAGAACCTGAATGTTAAAAAAAATTATATAGGTACTTAAGTTAATTGTTCTGTAAAAAAAAAACCACTTCTTACTTATTATGGAGCCTAATGTAAAGATCCTGCCATTGTTCTTTTATTACCTTATTATTTCTTCTATCTAATCACAATGCGTTCTCGGAGCGTTTTCATAATCTATGCATCACAAAATCAGCTACTTTCTTCTTAACATAATACCTAACATCAGAGACTTTTATCGAAGGCCGTATTTTTTATTGTTAAAATCCACAGATTTAATTTATTTTTACAAAGTAGTTTCTGAGTGACTATTGTGATATCTTAACAATCTATAAATAAGTATCGCAATAATACTAACTACGGAAAGCACTTGAATAATAGAAAAGACGGCGCGTGCGCTGTGCATTGTGTTCACTCAAATCTGTATTTCTTCTAAATACCCTCCTCTAAGGCCTTTTTCCCTAGGTCATCAAAATAACAATCTGACGATGTCTATAAATCCTTTGTAATTATACGAGTATTTCCAGGTTTTATTACTTTTTCAAGAGTTGTCGAATATTCCGCTGTAGTTTCGATTTCCATTTCCATTTTAATTTACGAGAATGTGACGAGAATAATCTATTTATTTCAATAACCCCTTTGCAACTGAAAATTTTCTATTGTTCTTTAGTCCATAGCAACAGATTTTTCTACATACTTACATGCAATTTGTTAGCTCTATTAAAACCCTATACCTTGTACCTTGAACAAGTTAAAAATGCTTACCATTTCAGGAAAGTTACAACTGTCATTTAAGCTTTACTAAGAACTTTATAATAAAGCGATGCCCTCTAAAGGTCGTTCTCGTGTTTCTTCACTCGGTCGATACGTACCGCGAAAAACCAGTTGAGTGACGTCGTTTCACGTCCGACCTGTTTTTGTTATGCCACCAATACTACTCAAGTTTGAGCCTTATAATTATAAACCTAGATTTAAGTAAAGCAGTCATTTAGGATTCATTATTATGGGTACATGTTTAATTCTCGTTCTTAATTCTGGGCAATGTTGCCCTACATTCATCCATATCTGACAAAGTAAATATAATAAAAAGTACAGAATTGTAGTACAACTAAACAATAAAAATTGTAAGAGCCTTACCTACGTATTGCATCTTCAGAGACGGCAGAGGTTGATAATCTAGTTTAATTGTAGGTAGGAACAAAAAACATTATGAAGACAAATACTCAACACTGATTGCTAGTAGGTATCATTTAAATCTCGTTCAATGATATTGTTTTCGTACCTACTATTAGCAATTTGTACAATCGAGTCTGTTTAGCAGTTGAGAGTATTGAATAGTTACATAGATTATCTTCCTGACATTCACAAAAAAAAATTATGTTTCCTGACATACCTACCTAGTTGATGCCAAATATGAGCAAACCTGGACCAATATTAAGTCTGAAATCGTCAATCCGCTTTGAGCCTGCGTGGTGACCATTGCTGGCGCGTTTTTTGCCAGTGGCATCATCCTGCAGATAGGCAATAATAGGCTTCCATTATTTCATAAATTCTATAAGTTTTTCCCCAAGTAATAACTATGAAGAGTCCCGAGCTATCAGAACAGTCTCGTGAACAAATAGTGCTCCCCTGTCACCACGCTTCAAGACAATTTATGAGCTACCATTAGCTTTTTCCATTCACATTATTTTTGTCTTCATAGGAACTACGACTTGCTTTTAATTCTTGTTGTTTGTCGACAGGGTGCCCAGAAGCCTTTTAAGCAGGTGATCAATGCGAACATCGGAGATGCGCACGCCATGGGACAGAAGCCCATCACCTTCATCAGACAGGTATGACCACAGGACCTGATGCACATGTCGCAGTCATCTGGTTGAATCAGCTATTTGATTGTATGACTAGCGCGTTTATTGAATGGCAACATTTAATTATGTAGTAATGTAGTAGGACTGGTTAAGTTGATCGTTAAGATTTAATTACAAGGAGAAAGTTTAGTTGTGTGAGCTTGATGGCAGAGGTGTATCTGGTGAAGAGGTAAGGCACGTGAACCTTTTAAAGAAAGCGCGAAATATTCCAATACTATTCGACAAAGTTCATACATCAAAATATTTCATAATAAACCATTTTTTATCAACTAATCCCCTTTGCAATTCCCCCGCTTCGCAATTATGAGTATATCGGCTTAACGGATTAGTTTTGTTATGAAAATACATATCGTGTAAATATGTTTACTAATTCTTGCATCTTTTTGCCCTGGCCGCCATTTATGATTGCTACTCTGTTTGAAGGCGTTGTCAAATGTAACGCGCGACGGTGTGACACGCGATTCACACATTCTTAAATAGTTACTAGTTAGCTCTGTTGCACAACGAATATTAACTTAGAATAACAAGTTAATTATGTACGCTTACAATTTGGCTCTGAACTAAAAACAGGAGAAACGGATTACCATTACAAATTCGCCTGTCCGTTTCCAAAGCTGCTGGAGTGCGGTTACTAAGTCCAATAAGACCCCTATATACCTGTCATGCAAATATTTCATTTGTATGCATTGAGTTTTAATGTACTACGTACTAGAGGAGTCACCGCAACTAAATTTTTTGTAACACGAGTTAGAGTGCATGCACCCTAACTCACTTAGTCTATGCCGAGCGCTTGCAGCAGCTAGACGATTTCGAGTGCAAAGTTTTGTTCAAAAATATGCCTTCGTGTGCATTGAGATACTGTTCAAACAGCTTGAGACATATAAATAAAATTCAAGGAGTGATTTTTACCAGTTAGTTCAAAATATTATCTTTAAAACATGCCTAATTTAATTTTATTATTTGTAATTTGGAAAGTATGACGAGTTACCTCGACGGCGGCCATGTTGATGTTAATATTAAAGAGTAAAATATTTGTTGCATGCGCAGAATGGACACTATCGTCGGGTAACGTTAAATAATAACGAACAAGAAAATGCTATTAATAATCATGAGAAAAAATGTATTAAGTAATATTCATATTTTTTATTTATTAAATATATTATTATATACATATATATATATATTTTAAGGTTTTGTTGGCCGTGTCCTAGTACTAGAGAATTATGGATTAAATTTATTCAGAAGAATCGCAGCAAAGTCACGTTATTGCCAATAGAATATTCACGAATATGTTCCGTTCATTTCAAGAAAAACGAGAAATACACCACAAAGTTAAGAGAGTACTTATATTATTTCATGGGAATTAAAATTTTTACAGTTTAAATTCGTTTTATTTATTAAATATAATATCATACAAGATATTGTGAGGCAACTGAAAATACTTATGTATCTTCTAAATTCACGACTTCCCGACTAATTTTGCCTCTGCTAAGTTCCACGTATACACTGACCGTCACTTTAATACTCAACTCACACAATCGACACTACACTCCCTCACTACCCTTTCAATCATTTTTTTTTATTTTGTTATATTATTATTATTATTTTCCACATAATTTTATGTTATACATTTCTTGTTTTAAATACCTATAACTATTTCTATAACGATACCCATAATGCACATAAAATTAAAGAAGTCTATATAAGTCGACTTCCAAAATATGTCGCATCTGCGCGCATTGGTGTTATCTATGGCACCTGCTCGCACTGCGCATGCTCCGCTGTCACCAAATTACGCGCCATATTTTGTTTGAGATAGCTCCTCTAGTACGTAGTACATTATAACTCAATGTTTGTATGTATAGTATTATCAGGTGCCAGGTTCAACCAACAAATTATGCCATTCCATAAATAAAGTTTCGAAAGCCATTAACCCCGTTACTAATTGCTTACCTACTGAAATTAACGGTATAGCGAGTAATGACCAAATAAAACCAAAGATAATTAGCTATTACTTTGACAATCATGGATGTGGGCGCGAATCTATTGACACAAGGCTGTGCCGAAATAAACAAATTATAGATACGTCTATCTATAATTAATTTTTTTGCTCTTTGCCAGTCGATTTTAACTTACTGTATTACCTCCTGGGGTGGAGCAGGTAAAACATTGATGTTAACTGTGGAGAGAGCTCAGCGAGCTATTCTCAAGGTATCTTCTTTTCACCCTTATCTTTTTCCGACTAACCTTTTGTATAAACACTGTAAAGTATTAACAGTTCGCCAGTTATTCATAATGCACATCGTACTTAAGCAACACGCCGACCTTCCTTACAGCACTGACTTAACTAACAAAAGACGGAAAGATATAGTTTGCACTCAAAAAATAAGAACAAAACATGCCTTTACGTCGAAATTTTACTTCTTCCTGGGTCCCCTTCTGTATAATAGATTAAATTCTGTAGCAAACATCTATTCCTTGGGCTACAACAACTGTAAAAAGCAGATTAAAAATGCGCTTCAAGAGATGTCGTATGAAGATACAGAGAAATTATTAGAAGTACTAAAATAAGTAATATTAAGGTACCTAGTGTTAATTCTTCGTAATTTTTGTATTATAAGTATTGTTATTATGATTGAATAATTTTAAACTATGTGAGCTCTTCTAGCCTGAAACACAGGATCTCCTAGTTCAGGCACATGAAATGTATGATGTATTTTATAGAAATAGATCTTAGTGTTAATTTCATATCTTGTAAGCTTTTTTGAATAAATTATTATTATTATTAAAAAAAAAAAAAAAAAAAAAAAATATTCAAATTGGAATTCTGCGGGTTTTCTGACCATGTAACCAAATATTAGGCTTAAAGTATTTGACTGGCGTGTCGGCGGAAAATTTTCTTTTTTCTTGCTTGTAAATCGAGCATTAGTATACGTCATATCGTGCAGCTAAATACATATTGGACAACGCCAGGAAGTAATTGTGTCACAAGAAAAAATGGTTACTGAATTATTACAGCCTTACCGTTTTTATATATAATTAAGAAAATCTGAGTCTAATGTATGTCTTGGCGTACTGGCTGAGCACTTGGACACTACTCAGCATCAGCTCGATTCCCTCACATAGCTCGTTTTCTGTGGCTTACGGAAACATACGATAGAGATTACGGGTTTGGTAGTTTGTCTCGAGTTTTTTTTGTCTGTTAATATGTATTCAGGAGAAATGTAGAAATTATAGGATACATAATTTAGAAAATATATTAATAATAAGAATGTGACTAACATGTTTTTACTTCTCTCATACGCACTGATGATCTGCACCCTGACCTGATCGGCTCGGAGTGCGTGCGTCCTCCTAGTAGGCTAATGACTAGCTGTCCTATATACTGATGGTACCTGTGTTTGCGCAGGTGTTGGCCTGTATCGTGCACCCCGAGCTGATCGGCTCGGAGTGCGTGTGTCCTCCTCCTCTGCCCGAGTCGGACAGCTTCCCCGCCGACGTCAAGGAGAGGGCGCGCGCCATATTGGAGGGCTGTGGGTAAGTTAGCTTATTACGTACTTAACACTTTGTGAACATACAAGTGCTTCAAAAGTTGCAGATGCAAAAGTTATGTTTTCAAATTGATTCTTTCACATTCTTTTAATGAGATTTCTTTTTCATTACTAGCTTGATTTTTTTTATAAAGAACGCTTTTTTTTTATGTATACTACGACTAGTATTTTTATTACACAGGTTCGGAAAACACGGATTAAACTATTTATAAAACGTTTATTTAACTTACAACGTATGTTTGTTAGGTAAGACAGAATCTTGGAAGCTAAAGATCCACTTCCAAAAAAGCATGTTGGTTCTATTCCGATGAAAATTAACTTTTTGATAAGCTGCCTTGCTCCTACACCCAAGATTGGTTCCAGGCGATGGAATTCTTCAACGGCGTAAACATACAGATACCTATTTAGCGTCGGCTTTCCAATCCCATCAGAATGCCAGTGTTTTATGTGGAAAAACTGGCCATAGCCTGTCAATTTTTTTATAATATCTATCACTTCTTCACTAGTAACGTCTCACTAAGTTACTACCATATTCTTCCAGCGGTCGTTCAGTAGGCTCGTACACGACCTCGCACGGTATCGAACTGATCCGTCGCCACGTGGCGGAGTACATCGAGAGGCGGGACGGGCACAAGGCGGACTGGCAGAACATCTGCCTCACCGGCGGCGCCTCCAACGGCATCAAGAACTGTCTGCAGCTGTTCTGCAACAAGGTGGACGGGAAGGACTCGGGTACGTGTGCTTAAGGACTGGCTGATAGGTGCTTTGAATTGGAAGCTGCGTTTTCTGATTTGCTGTGGGATGACCAATGTTTCTGTTAAAAAATACGAGAGCAAATCCGCGTGCATTACTGCTATAGGCTTATTAGTTATAGTATTGGCTTAAGTTATAAAGTGGTCCATTTGAAATGTAACATATCAGTAGCTTAGGTTATATAGTGGTCCATTTGGAATGTAACATAGCAGTAGCTTAGGTTATAAAATGGTCCATTTGAAGCGGATAGTTTTTTGTCAGATAAATTACTTTGGCTTATATTGCGACTATACTGCCGGACAATCAATGCAATCGGATTATAATTATTGATCAGCCACGGTGGCATCAGTTAGGTACTCGATAAGTCGAGTGGTCGATGTCAACCGACCAAGTTAATTAACATCATATCAAATCCAGCCTTATTGATTAAGGGCGTTTTAAATCACTCGTTGTATGTTACAAAATTAATAATATTTAGAGCTGCAATAATATCAACAGTATTTAAACTTTCGACGACCAAGCGACAGCCGCGCTGCTATTATCTTTCTATTGTATCTCGAATCACGTATGTTTGAAGGTTTCATTTGATTAAAATAATATTCTTGATTGGATATGGATGGATTTGGGATACCTAACTGATTTCTTACTGTGGGTGTGTGTGTGTGTGTGGGTGTGTGTGTTGCCTATCTTTAATGAAAGCAAAGTATTGGCCAAGATCTTACATCATATGCGCCTTACTAATAATCGCTGCATAATGTTATGACAGGTTTATACGTCAAAAAATGTATGGTTACACAGGCTTTATTCATTGCATAACTTTACACAGTGATTATTAGTAAGGGCATAAATGTATAGTAAATAAATAACAAAGTTTGTTTACTACGTGCATTAGTATACCTATCTACTTAATACTTAGGTAATACGTGATATGTTTATGAATGCCTGTTACTATGTTACTTCACTTCTCTATCTATAGATATGTATTATACAATCGTAATGAAGTCAAACCTGTACATATTTATACAAAAGAATAGTGCATTCATGCTCTATCTACTACAGTTGCCAGAGCCAAAAATTTAGTTTTTAGAATTTTGTTCTCTCTGTTTATCTGTACGGGGTAAACAAACTCAAAAAGTAGTTCATTCACTAAAATTTAAAACACATAATATGCTAATTATAATTATTATCACGCTATCACCTTTGTGGGATGAACAATTAACTCTTATATCTATTTACCAAAAGTAACAGAATATCTATCTATAAATATATATTAATGAACGTCGTTGTGATAATGCGGGGTGGGCGTGTGAAATTTTATCGATTTAATTGTACTACGCTTGTTGAGTTGTCGAGCGATAAGTAAAGAATTCTTTAATTACTGTTCAAGTGGAGATTGATTAATGAAGCCTGATTTAATCTTTCGACGACCAACCGACAGCCGGCTGTCGGGCTGCTGCTGCTGCTGCTGTCATTCTATTGTGCCTCGAATCACCTGTGTTCGAAGGATTAAATACATTTGTAAGCTTATGAAAATCTTTAGTTGTGACCGGGTTTTACTTTTAAACTTTGTTCGAGATGATTTGTACAGAGTTTTTACATGTGTAAATTTCGGCTTCTTTGTTGAAACGTAGGTCTAAATTGAATCATACATGTTGTGCATATGTGAGAGTAATGGTTTAGACAAATTATCTCATGGCACACGCAGCGGTAGTCATAGGCAGAAAGGGCTGGACGAACCTTTTATACAGACGGTCCCAAATCGCTTATGTAAAGAGAAATAGGAGAGTGAGAAGGTTTTTGCCGTACAGGAAAATTTGTGCTTGTAATAAAAAAAAAATGAAATGGTTTCCAGGCGTGTTGATCCCGATCCCGCAGTACCCGCTGTACTCGGCGTCGCTGGCGGAGTACGCGCTCGGCCAGGTCGGCTACTTCCTCGACGAGGAGCGGAACTGGGGGTTAGCCACTGAGGAGCTCGAGCGGGCCTTCGCCGAGGGCAGCAAGACCTATGCCGTGCGGGCCATCGTCGTCATCAACCCCGGCAACCCTACCGGACAGGTGAGGAGTTAGATATTTACTTATATTGTATCTTTTACCAAGAGAGGAAGCTTAAAAGTAGCACCGGTCACAGATAAGTTGAAAGGAAATAGTTTGTCGTGGTATTGGCATGTGAAGAGGAGGGATGAGTCGCATATAGTTAGGACAGTTATGAGTATGAATGTAGAGAGTTGAAAGAGAAGAGGAAGACCGAAGAAAAAATGGATGTAATGTGTAAAAAATGATATAAAGGAGAAAGGGATAAGTGATAGCATGACAGGTGACAGGTTGGTATAGAAGAAAAAGACATGTTGCGCCGACCCCAAGTAAAATGGGATAAGGGCAGGAAGAAGATTGTATATTTTACCAGGAATACTGACTTCGTGGTTTTTGCCTATAGGAATACATTCCTAAAAAAAAAACGTGGAAACAGGCCCGGACTAAGTCAGGGCCCCTAAGCACTTAATTTGGAGCCCACTACGCCGACGCAATTTTGTAAAAAAATATTGAATAATTTTTAAAACTTATTTTTGTCTGACTTTGTTAACTATAAAAAGCTATCACTGGGTAGGTAGGGCCCCTAGGCCAGAGCCTTGAATGCCTAAGCGGAAATTGAGGCCTGAATTAGGTTTTACATATGACCGATTAGTTTTTTCATAGATTTTGTATGGAAATAGCAATTTTGTCGACACTGCGTAAATTGCAAATAAGGCGAATTTTTGAAAATAAGGTTTGCTGGAAAATAACTCAACTTTGTGTTATGCTCGTCATTGTATAAAACTCATGTTTTTTTGCTATATTCAATGTTTTTTTTCTTGTGCAATAAAGTACAATTTATATACTTTTACTCTCTATGAAACTAAACGGACCACATTCAATTCATCGTGACGGTTATTGAGACCAACTGTCACCATAAGAGTGCTTATTTAACCATCTTTTCTATTTATTTATTTATTAATAAAAAAGGTACACCAACAGCTTCTGTATATAACTTAATAAACATAGTTTTTTATGAGTTATAGGCTTATACAGTTGCCAATAACAGGTGAACCAACATTCACGAACATAAGTGGTTTCTACAAATAAACGTTCCCAACATAAGTATCAGTAATGTGACCGTTCCTTCCCCCGCAGGTGTTGACTCGTGAGAACATCGAGGACATCATAAAGTTCGCGCACAAACACAACCTGTTCATATTCGCAGACGAGGTGTACCAGGACAATGTGTACGATAAGGATAGCAAATTCTTTTCTTTCAAGAAGGTAAGACAACTTTTGGATAACTATGACAATCGTAACGTATGCCTATAATAACTATGAAGCATAAAAATCTATTATGCAAAGAGATATTTATGACATGCGACGCATATAATGAATACCTGACATATGTGCGATTTATCGCATCATATGCTAGCTATAAGTGAAGTTTAGATACCATAACGTGCTTTTATTGTTCTCTGCGGCATTAGCACGTATGAAATGTGACAAAAATCGTTGGGTAACACCCCTTCAGATTCAACACCCGCCTGTTCAGTATACCTACACAGTATATGCTTACCTGAGGAAGAAATGGTACCGAGCGACTGTCAGGCGCTGTAAACGTTAGCTGTAACGCAAACCCTGTATTATGTCGACCTAGCTCCTGGTTGGAGGGATCATAGCGGGGTGACCTCCCCCTGTCCGTTTTTGCACAATCAACATCTTTCAAAATAATAGGCGAGACGACGAAAAAAAAGTAATTAGTCCGTCATTGAGATTATTAAAAAATTTTGGACACGTACCTATTTTTCTTTTTTCTCGTAAACGAAAAATTACGACGATACAGTGCGTCGAAGTTGAGCGTGACGTCACGATCTGATACAAATTTTGCATTTCGGTGACATCAAAAGCCCCAAAACTCTAGAACTTTGTTGCTCTTTATCATTTTGATGAAGCAAAAAATACGTGTCTCGTATTTTTGGCCGATCTACAAGACGGACTAAACAGAATGCCATTTTTTTTATGTTGTCGTCATCCCTATTACGATAGTGTTCTCTTCACAATACTAACAACAGCTGCTCTTGTGATAAATGTGACAAGATAGATTACCGGATGAAGTGCTGACCGATAGTAATTCTGCGAGGTTCTCAGTGCCGTGCCGTATTAAGATATGTGTCTAAAAACTGCCTCGATTGTAATATAGTTACTTGAACGGCCACTGTTTTTGATAATGTATTGTAAAAAGTTTATTTTAATTTAATGATATAGAGGTGCTTTTGAATTTTAAGGAGTAGGTCAGTGCCATGTATTACGACAATTTTAATTTCCATGCATACAGGTTCAAAGCAATTTTATTTGTATTCCCTAAATTATGACATTTAAATGCCTTTTCTTTTTACCCAAGTAGCACCATAAACTACCGTTTAAACTCAGTATGAGTGTAACATAATTATTGTTCCTTCATTTTTTCACTAAACAAACTACATTTTTCTTTTGTTTGTTCTGCAGTTTTGTCACAATATTTACTTAGTGGTTTTGCTCCACGTTTAACCCATTGAATGCCCTAATTACAGTCACATTTACAAAATCATTGTGTCTTGCGTAGTTCCACGTCGTAGATATACGAAAGGTTAAGATGTCCCGTAAACAATATAATAATATTCATCACATTCTTTGGGCGGGCCAGTTGGTCTAGTGGTTAGTTACCCTGACTGCTAAGCCGGAGGTCGGGAGTTCGATTCTTACCCAGGACAAATTTTGTGTGGTGAGCATGATTGTTTGTTCTGTGTCTGGGTGTAATTTATCCATAATATGTATGTATTTATAAAGTACTAGCTTCTGCCCGCGGCTTCTTACTCTCCATCCCTTCAAATATCTCCACTTAAAAAATCACGTCAATCCGTCGCTCCGTTTTGCCGTGAAAGAAAGACAAACAGACAGACAGACAGACACACTTTCCCATTTATAATATCAGTATGGATACTAGCTGACCCCGCGATCTTTGTTTCGCCCTATAGGCAATAAATGATCACATTTTTTACTTTTTAAATTAGGATAATTAAAAAACAAATGACTAATAATTCAGTGATACTTTATTTGCTATTTATTTTTTTGCATGGATTGCACTTTCGGCGGGGACAAATCCAACGAACCAAAACCATGAAAATTGATCTAGCCGATCTCGAGTTATAAGTGTTGTAACAAACCCGTCTTTGTTTTATATATATCGCCGTCCCCGGAGAATAAAATGATAACTGCAAAAATGTAACTTTTCAGGAAAAATAAAAAACATGTTTTCGTCGATTGCTCTTTAAATACTTAACGTAGACAGATGACTGTATGCTTATAGAAAAGGTTATTTTTCGTTTGTTCTAAATGTTTTCGTGAAATACGCCTAAGTGTTAAAATACAGATATTATTTAATAAATAAGAAGTTACTCAAAATCAGTCATAGTCTAAGTTGTTTAATGTCGTTTATCATTTTATTCTTCGTAAAGCCTGACCAGAATCAAATATTGCATTCGTCGCTTATCATTTTATTCCACGAGTTTTTAAGGAGAAAGTGATACTGATAATACTTTAATATCATCTTATTCTTGTACATATTATAAAAAAAGTATATGATATTAGCTTTAAATTTGATTTTCTAATAATAATAGAATGTTGTATGACATGATAATCAACGTTAGTTTTATTCAAAATAATAGTAAAAAACAACAGTATTTTTTTCTCTTATTATTATATTAAATTTACTCTTATTAGTCTTTTTAACCGACTTCTAAAAAAAGGAGGAGGTTCTCAATTCGGATGTTTGTATGTTTTTTTTTTTTTATGTTTGTTCGCGCATATCTCCGTCGTTTGCCAACCGATTTGAACAATTCTTTTTTTGTTTGAAAGGGTAGACTTCCCAAATGGTCCCATTGTCAACAGGTCCAGGATCTGATGATGGTATCATGCCGAAATCGAGGGAATTCCTCAATTTTTATAGAAAAACGTACATTTTTTTTGAAAGTTACTCTAAAGTAGTTGGAACTCACTAAAAAGTAAAAAATAAAAAACTTTTTCCAAAAAAAAGATAACCGACTTCAAACACTAAAAGCTCAAAAATAACTATTTCGGAAGTCGGTGGCAAAGCAACACAATTCGACCGGCAGAAGAGAAGCCACCGACTTCCGAAATAGTTATTTTTGAGCTTTTAGTGTTTGAAGTCGGTTATCTTTTTTTTGGAAAAAGTTTTATTAGTTTAAATTAGCCTTATAATCACATGTTATGTGAATTATGAATATAACACTATTTAAATTATTAAGAAACAATCTTTTACACAAGTTGGTATCAAAAAAACAGCCTCATAATTACATTTATCATATAAAATCAGTTTTTATAACGAACTAACTTTTGCCCGCGACTTCATCCGCGTTCCCAGGGAATTTCCGGGATAAAAATTATCCAATGTCCTTTCTCTGGTCCCAGACTATATCTGTACCAAATTTCATTCAAATCGGTTAAGTGGTTTAGTCATGAAGAAGAGACAGACAGACAGACAGACAGAGTTACTTTCGCATTTATATTAAGGTTGATGATTAATCATTATTGTCTTCCTAATTGCCGTCATTGTCACCAGAACAGCTACTGCTATAAGTCAAGGATTCGTACTCCAGTTTCCTGTCTAATGGAAGTCTAGTCGTCTGGCCCTGCTCGGGAAGGTGTTTATTATTCCTTTCTTTTGTCACACTTTTATGAGTCAACATTAGTACAGTCTATCTGACCAGTGTCTGTAGTCGTCGATGTACTTTTAGTCGGTCTTGAGGTACAACGACGTGCTTCAATGTACTACTCCGCGCGGGAGACCATGGATACTAACTTTATACCACAACGCGACCTTAATAGAATTTCTAGATTACTTATACCGCAGACTGCAGTCTGGGAGGAACTCTTATCCGAATGGCATAGGTGGAATAATTCTCTGAAGTGCCGACACCTTTATCTGTTCTTTACATCCGTTCGTGAGCGGCTGGCTAAGTCATGGCTGAGGTTGATCACTGTTGCTTAATTTCTCACAGGCCATGGCAATTTTAAGAGTAAATTATATTCTTTTAAACTAGTTATGCTTTGTTGTTGTGTCAATGTCAATGTTCTACATCTAACTGTGAATTCCAACAATCTGCACATCACATCTTATAGACACACATCTTCTTTGGCAGAGTAAGCGCAATATTATGCTGGAAAGTGTACAGGTTACATACGGTGTTGTTTATTATGAGGACCTCGTGGAAACTTGAACCAATGTCTGTGCGTTCGAGTGCTGTTGCCATACCTATTATTGGAAAAAATCGTAACAGCTCACATTTTAGCACCCAGTAATTTTAACAAATTTTATTTCGTGGTGCTAGGCGTGGGCTTCTCCCAGTCGTAATCGCCCCTTTGTGTCTATTGGCGTAGTTCTGTTCTTGTTTCCTGCTTGTTATGGAGGGTAGAGGAAAACATACTTTTCTTACTCCTCCGTTGTTCTTTTCTGATTAATTTCGTTGCGGGATCCAAGACAGTTAATCGTTTTTCCGGGGTTCGTGGAGCTTCATTGCTTCGGCGCTTTTCTTGGCAGACCCTACACTGTTGATTTTGGCTTTCTGGAGTTGCGGTGGTTGGGAATAGTGCGGCGGGATCGTCTCAAAAAACAGGGGTGGCATAAGTGAGTGTAAGTTTCTTCTACATGCCTAAACCACTGAACCGATTTGAATGAAATTTGGTGTAAGTATAGTCTGAGACTCGGGTCTCAGACTATATGTATGATTGCGGCTATTACACGCCTGTGTTTATGCTAAGTTATCTCTATCAGAGAATTTCTAGGAGATACTTAGTATAACTACAAAAAATAATGAAATTTGTCTTTTAATCACTCAGCATTCGTTTCAAATAAGCAAAAAATAAGTCCCGAGGTCATCTTTTATTTAAGATACCTACCATCATG
Source organism: Athetis lepigone (assembly GCA_033675125.1). Lineage (NCBI taxonomy): Eukaryota > Metazoa > Arthropoda > Insecta > Lepidoptera > Noctuidae > Athetis > Athetis lepigone. Next base: position 229,778 of record CM066215.1, on the reverse strand, counting down.
GTCTGATTACAAAAAAAAAGTTTTTCTCAACAAAACTTTACCCGCGTTTTTCATTTATTTTCACACAGTCATTTTACTAACACATCTTATACGAAGCGACTGGATGGTTTTGAACGAGAATAAAATGATAACTGGGTTCATCATTATCTAGTCGAATATTTTTTCACGGGAACATAACTGTATGACTATTTGTCATAACAAGAATTGGGAATACATTTTGATAACATTATATTAACACTTTATTCTCGTAATTTAAGACCTGTTATAAATATTCGAATACTATTGTAATATTTTGTAACTTCGTCAATAACTGTACAAAAATTACGAAAAAAATTAAGCAGATGTACACACATCAAAAGTGTCTAGGGATATTTCAATTAAACCTAAATTACTAAAATTCTATTAACTTTTTGTTAAAACATGTACACATTAAAATAAACCTTGTTTAATAGACTATTTAATCTGATAATAAACTTGTAGATAAAGTTAAATTTAAAAAAAACTTAGAAGAAGAGGAAAAACACAAACAAAATTTCAATCTTAACTTTATTTTTGAAACATCAAAACTTAAACAAAACAACAATTTTTTTTATAAAAATTCTTGAAAACTTAAAATTAATATTCCGTGGATCCACCTAAGACTCTTCTGACACATCTGCAGCGGTTCTGCATACTCAAAACAAGGGTGTCAATATCCTGTTGTGGAATACTGTCCCATAATTGCCGTTTCTGAAGCCATGAAGACCAGGCAGAGCGTTATATCCAGGCTTTGGTCATGTTATCGTGTCACGGAGGAAGTGGTGGAACGGCACCGAGGACCTCAACGCATTACAACACATGTACAGGACCGATTCATAGTAAATGCTGCACGAAGTCAACTAAATGCAGCGGCGATGCAATTGGTTCAAAGGCTACAGAGAGAGTATGGTTTGCTGGTAAGCGGTCAAACTTTGAGAAGGCGACTGCATGAAGTCAATCTACGTGCTCGTAGGCCATTTTGGGTATCAGCACTAAGGAGAGGTAATCGAGGAAGAAGATTACAATGGGCTATTGCACACGAAAACTGGAACCATTCTCAATGGTCACTTGTGCTTTTCACTGATGAATCTAGGTTTGGATTTCATCCTGATTCGCGAAGAGTACGCGTTTGGAGAAAACCTGGACGTTGGAATCGACTGCAGCACTCACAACAAGTTCATGCATATTAAGGTGGCACGATTATGGTTTGGGCAGGAATTCGTCTCGGCGGCGGCGGTAGAACGGACCTCGTTTGGATACAAGGCAATATGACTGCTCGAAAATACCGAGATGAGGTGCTAGAGCCTGTAATCTTGCCCCACAAACAGCAAATGGGACAAAATTTCCAGCTAATGCACGACAATGCCCGTCCACATACGGCGCGTATCGTTACAAGTTGGTTACAACAGCATGTTATCCAAGCTTTAGACCGGCCTGCACAATCCCCTGACTTAAATCCTATTGAGCATGCCTGGAATATGCTTCAGAGAAGAGCTCGTAGGAATTTATTTCCCTGTTGATATTGTGCATCAAAACCAGCTTTTCTTGCATCTTAGCAGGATTTGGGACAGTACTCTACAACAGGATATTGACACCCTTGTTTTGAGTATGCAGAACCGCTCCAGATGTGTCAGGAGAGTCTTAGGTGGATCCACGAATTATTAATTTTAGGTTTTCAACAATTTTTATAAAAAAAAATTGTTTTGTTGTTTAGGTTTTGAAATTTCAAAAATAAAGTTAAATTGAAATTTTGTTGAGTTTTTCCTCTTCTTCTAAATTTTTTTTTTAATTTAACTTTATCTAAAAGTTTATTATCAGATTAGATAGGCAATTAAACAAGGTTTATTTTAATGTGTACATGTCTTAACAAAAAGTTAATAGAATTTTAGTTATTTAGGTTTAATTGAAATATCCCTAGACACTTTTGATGTGTGTATTAGCACCCACAGATCCCAAAAATGGCATAACACTAAAACTAAGATAATGGCAGTTATCATTTTATTCTCCGGGGGCGGCGATATAGATTGTTTATTTATTTATTTATTTATTTATTTATTGGAAAAACAAACAGTAGCATATTAAAAATATACATTGAGTTCTTAAAAAATAGACTTAATGAATACGCTACCCACTACATTTTTCACAGATTACATGCAAAATTTATCTGTAAGCAAACACTGATAGTCTACGGGATACAGCTTTATATTAAAAAGGGAATATAAGTTGAACACAGGCTCCAGCAGTAAGAGTTAACTGATTTCTAAAATTATACATGAATATATACCTACTTAAATATACTTAATAATACAGCGCCTGCTGTTGATCCTTTAATATTTTAATGATACTATTTTTAAATCTTAATTTATTTAAATGTAATATGTCAAAATCACCAAATTTCTTATTGTAAGTGTCCACTAGTCGGTGTAACGGAGAGCGCTCACCTGAATTTGTTCTGCGTAGGCCAGTAGCGAACAAATGTCTTGTGCGCACTTCGCGACCATGCACTGTTCGAGGAACCAGGTAGCATAATCTATTTACCAAGTCGGGGCAGTCAAACTTATTGCGGCATATACTGAATAGAGTCATTGTATCAAGGAGAGCTCTTCTAGATTCAAGGGTTAACATGTCATATTTCTTAAGAAGTAATTGATATGATATTTTTTTTTTAAAGCATCTATATTGCATTGCACGAAGATATTTACGCTGCACTAGCTCAATAGCATCCTTATATTTTGTATAGTAAGGATTCCAGATAGGTACAGCATATTCCAACTGTGGTCTGATTACAGATTTATATAGATGGAGGAAAGTAGAAGGACGTCGGAAATCCTGAGAGGCTCTCATAACAAAGCCAAACATTTGATATGCTTTATTAATTATATTATCGACGTGTATGTCCAAATTAAGTTTAGAATCAAGGTGTACACCAAGGTCACGAAGTTGAGCGACTTTGTTAATAACGCTGTCATCTAGTTTATAATTAAATTTAATGGTATTAATTTTTTTAGTAAATGTAATGCTCTGACATTTTGGCAGGCTTAGGTGTAGTTTATTAACGTTGCAGTAGTTACAGAGTCTATCGAGATCTTGTTGAAATTCTGTACAATTTGATGTATTTTTGATTACTTTAAACATTTTTAAATCGTCTGCATACAAAAGAAACTTAGAATGCCTGAAACATTTCTTGATGTCATTTATGAATAAAATAAACAATAAGGGTCCTAAAATCGAGCCCTGTGGGACTCCGGAAGTGACCCTTATAAAATCAGATTCAAATTGTTTTATATATATAGATATAAGTATGTATATCAGTTGTCTGGTTACCATAACACAAGCTCTGCTTAGCTTGGGATCAGATGACCGTGTATGAGTTGTCTTAAGACATTTATTATGACATCTATTATTCTTTGTAACTCCAGGTGATGACAGAGATGGGCGCGCCATACAACTCGCTGGAGCTGGCGTCCTTCATGTCGGTGAGTAAGGGCTACGTGGGCGAGTGCGGGCTGCGCGGCGGCTGGGTGGAGCTCGTGAACCTGCAGCCCGAGGTCCAGGCCATGCTGTACAAGGCCATCTCCGCCATGCTGTGTCCCAGCTCGCTCGGACAGGCCGCCGTCGACTGTGTTGTGAGTTATTTGTGTAATACTTGTGTCAAAACAATCATAAAAATATCCTAGGCAATCCATACTAATATTATAAATGGGAAAGTGTGTCTGTCTGTCTGTCTGTCTGTCTGTCTGTCTGTCTGTCTGTTTGTCTTTCTTTCACGGCAAAACGGAGCGACGGATTGACGTGATTTTTTAAATGGAGATAGTTGAAGGGATGGAGAGTAACATAGGCTACTTTTTGTCTCTAAAATTGCGAGAAAGATAGAGTAAAACAACAATTCCATTTTCCCATATAAAAGTTGTCCATGTTCTGTTGGATGTCGTTGTCATAGTAACCGCCAATTAAAGTGTCAAAACAGTTACAACCATAGAGGTTACAACCCGTCAAACCTGACACAAATAAGTAATGTTTAATTGTTTTCAAAATACGAATGGAATCATTTTCATAAATCCAAATCATGCAAATAAAAGCCATTTAATACGGTTTGAAATAACAAAAAGGCGTGTAATATGCTGTAAAAAATAATACTGTAACAGCTTTTCTTATTTCCAACGTACAAAAATAATATTAAGATAAAAAAAATATCTAGATTTAAAATATTTACTAGCCTTCGCCCGCGGCTTCGCCCGCGTGGATGTCGAACTTCTACCTACTATTTTAACCCTTTAGGGCTATTTTTTATATTCTTCACAAAGAATAAACCCTCCAAGTTTAATGTATTTAGTTAGTTATTGTTATATATTAACAAACACGTTGATATCAGGCAGTGAGTTTACTATTATATACATACTAGATGACCCGGTGAACTTCGTATCACTTACCTATTAATGTAAACAAAATTTATTCATAAAAGATTTGTATCGATTTCCCCCCCCCCCCCCATTATCACAATCTAGATTCACGTGTATATGAGTGGCCTAATAGTTGTTTAGTAATCTGGCAATACTGTCATTGTCGCTGTCACCTAACTTTTGAAGAAAAGATCGTTGAAAGGAAATGTTATGAAATGGGCTTTTAGTTTTAAAAAAAGTCCAGGATGGCCATACAAAAACAAAAAAAATATTAAAAGCACCATTATTTAATCAATACATCAATACATATAATAAAATCATTATATAATAAAATCAATCCATACTAATATTATAAATGGGAAAGTGTGTCTGTCTGTCTGTCTGTCTGTATGTTTGTCTTTCTTTCACGGCAAAACGGAGCGACGAATTGACGTGATTTTTTAAGTGGATTGGAGTGGAGATAGTTGAAGGGATGGAGAGTAACATAGGCTACTTTTTGTCTCTTTCTAACGCGAGCGAAGCCGCGGGCAAAAGCTAGTGATATTATAAGCAAAAAGATGTAGACGGGTTGCTACTTACACGACATTCTATCTCCAAAAACAGCACACTAATGCACACTTGAAGATGAATGAAAAAATTAGAATAAAATATTGTAAAGTACTAGCTTTTGCCCGCGATTTCGTCCGCATGGAAGAATAGTTCCCGTTCCCAGGGGATTTCCGGGATGAAAACTATTCTAGGTCCTTTCTCGGGTCCCAGACTATATCTGTACCAAATTTCATTTAAATCGTTTCAGTAGTTTAAGCGTGAAGAGGAGACAGACTGACAGAGTTACTTTCGCATTTATAATATTAGTACGGATATTTTAAAATGCCATATCCAATGCCAAATCCTAAGTCCTTTCTCAGACTATGAGCTAACAAACTGATCTTTATACCAAATTTCAATTACAGTACTACTTAATTTATGCTCAACAAGTGCCCCAAAACTCACAAACAAGTTATTAACACTAGTATTCACCCTCAGGCGCGGCCACCACAACCAGGCGAGCCGTCGTACGAGCTGTGGATCAAGGAGAAGACGGCCGTGCTCGACTCGCTCGCGCGCCGCGCGCACGACATCGCGCACACATTCAACACTATGAAGGGCTTCAAGTGCAACCCTGTGCAGGTCAGGCTTTTTTAATAAACCTTCCAACACACGTGATTTGAGACACAATATAAAGACAATAGCGGCCCGACAGCCGGCTGTCGCCTGGTCGTCGAAAGGTTAACTGATTAATTGGTTGTCAAAAGGTTAAGAATAATGTAAGCTATAGTTAGCCAGACAGTTCATATTTTTGTGCAGAAATTTACCTTAACTTTAATTTCTATTTCTTTAACTGTTAGAGAATTCAAATGCAGCCCAGTGCATGTGAGACTATTTCAAGCATTCTACTTAAAGTAAAGCTATTTAAGCCAACGCATTTCACTAATAATGTGAAGTGAAATGAGCTTTTCCAGTATAACCGTTTTTGGAAACGGTATTTAACAAATATTATTCATATTTTTTTTATTATTAGCCATTACCTGACCACTTCATATAATATGTTATTATGTTCCAGGGCGCCATGTACGCTTTCCCGAGTATCGAGTTACCTCCGAAGGCGATCGAGGCGGCGAAGGCGGAGAACAAACAACCCGACGTGTTCTACGCTTTCAAACTACTCGAGGAGACCGGTGAGTCTGCCGCTTATACTTCACCTAAGCTTATTTAACGTTGTATGTATTAAACCTTCGAACACACGTGATTCGAGACACAATAGAAAGACAATAGCAGCGCGACAGCCGGCTGTTGATTGGTCGTTGAAAGGTTGATAATAGATCAGGAGAAAACTATGCATTACAGAAATTACTTTGCAATAGTAGACCTGATTTTGATTCGGATGTTTCTTCTCGGAGTAGTCAACTAAATAACACCGGTTCCATAGTTCGCAAAAGACAATACTGACGTGTAAAAGAGTAACTTCATCGTTTTATCTGAGTGACATTGCAAGTGCTGGGCTTCATAGAGGGGAAGCCTGCAAATATATTGCCATAAAACGGCCCATTAATCCCACTGTCAAATATATCCTGTCTGTATATGTGCACAGGTATCTGCGTGGTGGCCGGCTCAGGCTTCGGTCAGCGTGAAGGCACGTACCACTTCCGCACCACCATCCTGCCGCAGCCGGCACTGCTGCAGCAGATGCTGGACAGCTTCAAGGCCTTCCACCAGAAGTTCACCGACGAGTACTCCTAGACCTCTCACAGCGACGGTACTGGCGACTATGGCAACTCTATTGTAATCTGTAGTTTGTAGCTGCGAAGTAGGCTCGGATCTCATCCGAGATGTTAGTACGTGGCAGTAACTCCACTTTGCCTTTATTTCATGGCAATTGGAGCGGTTTTTGTAGTTCTACTGTCTCGTGGTTAAACTAGTTCATTTTGTTACATCTGATTGCCTCATCAATCAAAATCGCAATGTCAACAAAATAAAGTTATCAAAGTATGTCCACAAAATGACGTCTGTCGAGATCTCTCTTATCACAGTAATTGTTTGGGTGGAATATTAATGTTTTATCTAATCATACTGTGTTCTGAAATTATTCCAGTCCCACTCCGCAGCTACAAACTCGTGAATCAAACTGTCTGTGTACAAACGCAGGTGTTTGTACAACTGTTGCTATACAAGATCGAGGTGACACATTGTATGCCCCTGTGTATACTTTTGTACTAGTGTAGGTTGTAGACTAGCCGATAACAATATCTTTGCTTACAGTATTTAGCAGTTGAAGTCTGTCCTAAAACCTTTGAGATTATCTGCAGCACAGCTGACACGCATTTCTATGTTTATGAGTATACTCCATGTTCGCTATGAGATAAAATCAAGTGCCATTTCGGGACTAGTCGCACTAGTGAAGGTAGTTCAACTTGCAATGCGTTTCGTACGAAACAATTTGATCTTAGCAGTACAATCTTGAATTAATTTAACTGCAAATGCTCGTTTACACTAACACTAGGTGGCGCGGGGTAGCCATTATTGTTGGCGGAATAATGTCTTAGCGAATCTGTTGTTCATAGAATAACATTGTATTCGCAGTAACTTTCACATTGAGAACATCAGACATGTTTTGAAGTAGTTGCCAAACAAAGCATTTAAAGTTTATTAGTTTGTCAGTCTAGCCCGCGCCAGTTGTACAAAATGTATGTACGAAATTAATTCTACATCTGTATATTCGAGTATGTTTGTATATCAATGTGTAAAAGACAAATCAAGGAAAAGAACAATGCATTTTGTTGTTATATCAGATATATTTTTAGCATTGCGTTTTTTTAAATTAAATCTTGCTTTTTTGTTATGTATTTTTTTTAATATTCTATAATTATGGAGCATTTTGAATGTATTGTTTATTTTTTGCTACCACTAACTTTATTATCTTTACAAAAATGTTAAGTGAACTAACAAAGGTTTGTGGTGCTCGTCGAATTGTTTAATTTGTGATATAATTTTACTATGTAATACATGTATATATTTTAGTTTACCGCGTTAACTGGCCCTGCACGTAATCTCTCCACTCTAAAGTTATAGTAGAGAATGCTCAGCGCATTCACTCAGCCTTTGTAACCTTCATACAGTTAAAATGTATCAATAAGTCATGAATGGTGCAATAGATGTTACTCGGTGACATTCCGTGTGGGAACAGGTCGCGTAATACAAACATTTGATGTCATTACTTACGTTGTTACCTTACACTATAATACGTTGTTTTAATGCGTTGTTATAAATCAAATAAAGTGAAAAGTTAAGTTTTGTTTTTTATTACAATTTGAGTCTTCTCACGGATCCCCTTACTGCTCACAGCTTATTTGTCATGGATGTCAAATCTATACTAATATTATAAAGAGGTAAAATTTGTAAGTTTGTAAGTTTGTATGTTTGGGGTAATCTCTGGAACGAATGAACCAATCCAAAAAATTTTTTCACTGGCAGAAAGCTACATTATTCCTGAGTGCTATAGGCTATAAATTATTTTTATAACATGTATAATAACCGAGCTATCACAACTTTTGTCAAGCAAGTCGGAAAAAATTACCTCATAAAACAGAATTATTTGCGTGCGCTGCCTATACAGTTGCTTAAAATTAAAAACAATGTATGGCAACTTGGTTTGTCTTAATTATTTCTACAAAAAAGTCCGCGATACCATATCTCTATCTTTTATATTTTATCTTTTATACTTCTTTTATTGCATTAAAAAATATATTTTTCGGCATACTTACGTTTGGTTGATTATTTGAGCAACAAAATATTAATTCTTATGACAATAAATTATTTCAGTATCACAAGGACATCATACAGATAAGATTTGCCATTTACAGTATGTCAATTGGTCATATAGTTTCGGAGATAATATAAAATTACTAAAACGCAAAATGCTCCTAGCGTAATTTTCTTTTTCAATTCATATGTACCCCGGTTGTCATTCGTAGTTACTTTGACGTTAGGGGTATTCAGAAGCCAGAAAGTCTGCAGACCAGTCGAACCAAAGGGTATCGTCGCCCAGTTACTGGGTTGTGGAGGTCTGATAGGCAGACGCTTTACGTAAAACACTGGTATCCAGCTGAATCCGGTTCGGCTGTAAGCCGACCCCAACATAGTTGGGGAAAGGCTAGGGAGATGATGATCCTCCTCACCGCACACGGACATTTCGGGAGGTTCCTATGTCGGATTCGGGCGGAAGTGACGCCTGCGTGACACGGTGTAGCATACGGTGGAGGTAGGCCCCGCTTGGGCGAACCACCACCGTGTCGTTGCAGAGGCGATCGGCGCTGGTTCAGGCCATGCTTCGGGGCGAGACTGAATAGGAAGCCGTCGCCTCCTGCGAAGCAGACACGCTGGAGAAGAAAGTGGAGGGGCGCGTGAGGCAGCGTCAGGCTTCACGCCCCGGACAGAGACCCAGGCTTAGTTGTCGAGAGTCACAAGATGATGGCCACTGGAGGCGTGGGCCTGCGAAAGGCGAGCGGTAGGTAGCTCGCCGCCCGACTAGGACCAGACCCGTGTCGACGGCGTGTCGATGCTTCTAATAGTTACCGCGGCTCCGGAATATATAAGTTTAACCAAAGAGACATTATTGGATTTTAGTCAGTAAAAGTCTGACCCCCCTTCCCTCTTCAGGGGCGGGAGAAGTCATTTGATAATTTCCTATCCATCAAAAAAAAAACGCCATTGGATATGTTTTGGTTGCTTTTACCATGGTCAATGTAGCTCTTTCACGCTTATACAACCCCAATAATCTTTTTGTGTACGCTCAAGATAGTTCCACAGTTAATCCGTACTAATATTATAAATGCGAAATTAACTCTGCCAGTCTGTCTGTCTGTCTCTTCTTCACGCCTAAACTACTAAACCAATTTTGAATGAAATTTGGTACAGACATAGTCTGGGACCCGAGAAAGGACATAGGATAGTTTTCGTCCCGGAAATCCCCCGGAAACGGGAACTACCTATTATTCCACGCGGACGAAGTCGCGGGCAAAAGCTAGTTAAGGATAACTAGATTCTGATAAACTTAGATTCTTGGTTACTGCTGCGCTGCCATGGGTCATAGCGTGATGTCATGTAGCCTATTGTATAAAGGTTCAATAAAACAAGTTTTGATTGAATAATAAGCACGTAGGTTTTACCAATTTAATAAATCTCACGAAAGAGTTTTTTATCTTCAAACTTACGTTAAAAACTGGCCGTCAGATCCAAAAAAACAGGTGACCGCCATTAATTGTTGAGAAAAGTTATAAATAAAAAAGAAACACAAATGGCATCTCTAATTTTATTCTACGTAAGATTGCCAGCAACCTTTATTAAATTATGAATCAAAGAAGATCCAATGAGGTTCTATCCAAAATATAATATTAGAACTTTTACAAAATATGGTAAATTGTCTATTTAGAGCAGCGTTGCCAGGTTTTTTATTGGAAAGCTTGGACTTTGAAACTTTTTGGGGGTAAAAAGCGGGACATAGTAAAAACTTTGTGGTTAATTTTATAAAGTAATCATCTAATTTGAATTATAATAGCGGTTATTGTGGCCTTCCTATCCTTCTTTTTCTGACTGAATTTGGTCTAAAGATTTTTTGACCCCGCGTTTTTGGTAATTAATTACTTCAACGTAATAACTCAACAGTAGCACTTGTAATTACTTAGCACGCTGCGCGCACAGTCGAATGGTCAATGGGAAGTACCCTATAGGTTTTGATTCCCTTGCAAATGTCTAAATATGCAATATAAATCGCCGTATCTTTTTATTGCGTTGATTCAGAAACTTGATTTATGTACTGCTTTGAGAGAGCAAACCTGAGTATGTGATATTAATTTCAACTTGTTAATTATCTCGACGCGTTTTTGAGAAAAAGGGTCTTGACAGACGGATGGACGGACGGACGCCGGATGTGAACTAACTACAAGTTTACGGTTTTCGGAGTGTTTCCTTTACTTGCGCTAAATGACCTTGCTTCTTGCTAAATTTCATGATTCTTTGTCCATGGGAAGTAACCTTTAGGTTTTGATTTCCTTGCAAATGTTTAAATAAGCAATATAAACCGCCGTATCTTTTTATTGCGTTGATTTAGAAACTTGGTTTTTCACTTCTTTGAGAGATCTGCAGACCTAAGTAATAATATTAATTTCGGCTTGATATCTCGACGTGTTTCTGAGAAAAAGGGTCTTGACAGACGGACGGACGGACGGATGGACGGACAACAAAGTGATCCGATAACAGTGGCGTGCCGGGGGTAGCAAAAAGTGCAAGCTAAGGTTTTTATTATTCAGTGCAAGTCATTCATGTATGTCTCATTCTATGGCACACTCTACAGCCTAAACCAGGATTTTGACATAGGAGGTGTCATTGAAGTCGTCTCAGTTGGGAGTGACATAGGGTATACTAAAAAGAAGAAATAAAAAAATAATTATTAAATAATTAAAAATCCCAACGTTTACTAACAAGCTCATGTTAATGCAAGCCGGGCTTTTCGGCTTGTGTGAAGGGCACGCCACTGTCCGATAAGGGTTCTATTTTTACCGTATGAGGTACGGAACCCTAAAAATGAATAGCCGAATTGTATGCGCGTACATACACTTCGGCGTTGCATTTTTATTTATATTCAGATTTCAACCTGACTGACTGACTGACTGGGTGATATATCGCCGCACAGTCAACAGTTTAGGAGCGTGTGGTCTTTGTGAAAAATAAATCCACTATAAAGTTTTTTTGGAAATTCAACCTTAAAAATGGGTAGAAGTTCGACATCTACGTAGGCGAAGCCGTGAGCGTGTCTGAAAATATAATGCAAACAAATCAATTTAACAACATTTTTGACGCCTACCATTTTTAGGGTTCCGTAGTCAACTAGGAACCCTTATAGTTTCGTCATGTCAGTCTGTCCGTTCCTCCGTCCGTCTGTCCGTCCTCGCTTAATCTCTGTGACCGTTAGCACTAGAAAGCTGAAATTTGGTACCAATATGTATATCAATCACGCCGACAAACGGACAAAGTGGTAAAATAAAAAATGTTTTATTAGGGTAGCCCCCCTATATGTAAAGAGGGAAGTGAGTTTTTTTAATTTCAACCCTGACGTGTGCTATATTGTTGGACAGGTATTTAAAAATGAATATGGGTTTACTAAAATAATTTTTGGTAATGTCAATAATTACGGAAATAATCCCTCCAAAAGGAAAAATCAAAGCGTCCCCCCCCCCTCTAACTTTTGACCCGTAGGTTTAAAAAATATGAAAAAATTCTGGAAAGTAGAACTTTATAAGGACTTTCTAGGAAAATTATTTTGAACTTGATAGAAAGAACAGTTTTTGTACAAAAAAGACAAAAAGGTACTTAGTATGTCAACGTAACAAATAGCCTTTTTTTAAACTTATAAGTGGGAACACTTATTGTGACGGACGGGAAACTACCCGACACGCTCTTGGCCGGTTTTTTCCATAGCAAGTAAGTTATTATACTAGGTGTATTCTTGGTTTTGCACAACCCGCTAGGAGATGATTCTACCCATGAAAACAAGCAAACCAAAAAAATATCAGCTGTTTCATACATATGATATTGTTTTCGCGATTTTAGTGTTCCATAATAAAAGTTGTTTATTTTTTATGAGTAGAATAATTTCCTTGCGAGTTATACAAGACAAATAATACACCTGACGGGCCTGTTGGTCTAGTGGTTAGTGGCCCTGACTGCTAAGCCGGAGGTCGTGGGATTCCCACCCAGGACAAACTTTGTGTGATGCATGATTGTTTGTTCTGTGTCTGGGTGTAATTTATCTATAATTTGTATGTATATATAAGTATGTTTTCAGTGGTCTGGTTACCATAACACAAGCTCTGCTTAGCTTGCTTAGCTTGGGACCAGATGACCGTGTGTGAGTTGTCCCAAGATATTTATTTGTTTTTATTTACTTTGCTAGACTATTTTGTCGTTGATGTACGCGGTCTCATAAATAACGGTCTCTAAAGAGGATTCGACAATCGCTGTGAAGATCTTGAATAGTATGATCACTAAATTAACACTACTAATTAAGTGATTAAATATAAAAAAAAAACATTTTATTTGGCGAACTTAATATGCCTAGGTGTATTTGATCTTTCTGGTAAGCAATTAAAAATATCCCCGTTTTTAGTAATAACCTCCCTGCAAAGTCCTGCAATACTACAGAAAACAGTTGGTATTGAATAATTTAGGAATTCTCCTGAAACCAGCTCGTGCTGCTGCTCTTATTCAGGGACTCAGGGTACATCTTCGCTCAATCGTATACCATGAATTCAAAAATGTTGGAAAGGAAATGATATTTCTATTAATTAACCTTTCAACGACCAAGCGACAGCCGGCTGTCGCACTGTTATTGTCTTTCTATTGTGTCTCAAATCACGTGTGTTCGAAGATTTAAATATGTATACCTATTGATTGGTAGATTTTTTAAATTACTACATAGCTTTGCTCTCTGTAACCACGGTCATGAGTAGCCCACACATCAGAATTAATTGCCACAATGTCGGTCATGTAGTGAACGGGGGTAGGTCGCTACTTAAACATGGCGGTGGGCTGCGCCTGCACAGTCCCTTTGATCGGCGCGTCCACTGCGCGTGCGTGACTTAGTAGCTACACCACCACACGATGAAGCTCGACACCTGCCTGACGGCCGACAACATCAACCAGAACCTGCTGAACATACAGTACGCGGTGCGAGGACCACTCTTACAGAGGGCGCTGCAGATCGAGAGGGAATTGCAGAAGGTAGGACTTCACGAAATAAGTACTGTTTTTAGTCTTGTGTTATAAATATTATAGTCCAGTCAAATAGCAGATCAAACTCTGAATGAGAAGCGATTTTGGCGTTCTAGCAGTTGTCTTAATAGTCTCATATAATATTATGCCTGCACGTACATATCTGGGTTTCTATTGCTTCAATGATAATATTAACATCTGAAATAAAAACTGTAGAGCATAAGATTTGCCCCAGATTTTGCCTGAACAATTTATTCGTGCGCTCAATCGATTTTGAGAAAGAGCTATCTCTATCAAGAGTGCAACACCCAACTGCGTACTATAAATCATTTTCCTATGAAAAGATAATGTGAGATGAGGTTGGGTGCTTCTAATTCAATTACTGGAGAAAATGACGATATCATTACCTACCACAGGAAATGCTGGATACCTTAGTGGTACCTATCATAAAGAATCGGACAGGAGACATAGCAGACAAGGAGAATTATAGGCCAATCTCGCTGGCAACTGTGATAGCCAAAGTATTTGACAGTGTGCTTGACTCGCATCTCAGTAGATATACAAAACTACACGACTCACAGTTTGGTTTTCGTGCTGGGTTCTCTACTGAGAGTGCTATACTTGCTTTGAAGCACACTGTCAAATATTATACGGACAGGAAAACTCCGGTTTATGCTTGTTTCCTAGACCTTTCCAGAGCTTTCGACCTGGTTCCTTATAATGTCTTATGGGAGAAACTGCGGGAAGGGGGAGTCCCTGATGCATTGGTGTCAACATTATCTCTCTGGTATGACAAGCAGAGGAACTTTGTCAAATGGGCCAATGTATTGTCGGACCCATATAAACTTGAATGTGGTGTGAGGCAGGGCGGGCTCACTTCTCCGCGACTGTTTAACATTTATATTAACAGCTTGCTAGTGGAGCTCAGTAGCACTCATGTCGGATGCCATATAGATGGAGTGAGTTTAAATAATCTAAGTTACGCTGATGATATGGTGTTGCTGAGCCCCACAGTAGGTGGGGTTAGAAAGCTGCTAGCCATCTGTGAGAGATATGCTGAGCAACATGGCCTGAAGTATAATCCAAAAAAGAGTGAGTTGTTGGTATTTAGAGGAAGAAATAGGAGTCCCTCAAATGTCCCGCCGGTAGAACTCAATGGTTCTCTGTTACAGAGAGTTACAAAATTTAAATACTTGGGCCATGTAGTGACAGATGATCTTAAAGATGACGCAGATATAGAAAGAGAACGCAGGGCGATGGCTGTGAGGGGTAATCTGTTGGCTCGTAGGTTTGCTGGTTGTTCAGTACCGGTGAAAATAACAATTTTCAAGGCGTTTTGTCAAACATTTTACACCAGCAGCCTGTGGGCCAATCATACCCAAAAAGCAGACAACACCCTGCGTATTCAGTACAATAATGCCTTCAGGATGCTGTTGAGGCTTCCGCCTTACTGTAGCGCGTCAGGAATGTTTGCCGATGCGCACACAGACGACTATTTCGCGTTAATGCGCAAGAAAGTGGCATCACTATTACGCAGACAGAGAGGGAGTAGCAATAGCATTCTGAAGGTGTTCGCAGAAAGGTTGGAGGGGCCTATAATGGATAGATTTATCAAGCTACATGTCAGGCATGGAGCTTGATAAAGCTACAAATTGGTCCTAAATTGTGTTTTGATTTTTGTGTTGTTTACTGTTTTAAGTGTTTTTTACTAACATAGTTTTTAAGTTTATGTAATACTAACACGCTATGGGCCCTCGATGCCTGACAATAAAAGATTTTTATTTTTATTTTTTTTTTATTTTATTACCACCAAATCTATTTTGTAATGTCGGCTAGGAAGGCCTTGGGAAGGCATTTGTCCAGCTGTGGGATATTGTGGGCTAGAGAAAAAAAAACTATTTAATAATATTGTTATGATCATATATTAGGCTTGTATGATATAAAAATGAGCCCGCTGTATCAGCATTCTCTGTGCATAATGGTGGATGTGGCATTATTTTTTGCTTCATTATTTGTTCGTCAGGGATGGGGTCAGAAATAAAAACATATTTTCGTCTAGGGTTGTCTCGCATGTGTTCAGCCATAAGGGAGATTTATAGCAGTCTTGTTTCTCTTGTCGCACAACGCTATGAGGACGAGGGATCCGCAATGAGTCCATTGCGGGTTAATCGGATCAACCGACTAATAAAATATGGAGCTAATTGATTATTTAGGTAACATAAATAGGTATTTAAAAATTTGTATTATTTTGTCATTGGTGTCTACCTGTCCACACACAGCATAAGTGGTTGTATAATGAAGAAGCTAGCTTTAAAAATATTGCAATCGGTCTTGAGTGCACTAAACTCACGTTCTGATATGTGGGCAAAGCAGTAACATATCGTTAGTAGAGCTAATATTATTAATACTCCGCCAATACGGCATTTGATTCCGATTCTGCTGAGCTCATCAAACAGACTATTCACATATAAATTAACGACTGCTGGGGAGTTTTCGGTAGAGTACAGGCAGTGTGGGGTGAGGAAGGGGGTCCTGCCTCACCCCACACTGCCTGAACTCTACCGAAAATATGTCTGTCTATCTCACACGATTGCATTGTTTGTTGTACCAAATAAGAGGACTAAGATTTTTCTCTTTCCTCCAATAAACGGAATCCCTTTTTCGGACATTTATAGCGGTTACAAGAGCCGGATGTACCAATTAACCTTTCAACGACCAACCTGCGATCAAAAGGTTAAAATAGCTTATTTACAGGCTTCTTTGTCCATCCTACACGACGCCCGTGTTCCCAGTGGTGGGCGGGGCGGGCTGCGTGAACATAAAGGTGGTTGCGTTCTGGAACAGCTGCTTCTTCACGAACTCCGTGGTGGCAGACTTGAGGTTCTCCTTGGCGCCGAACTTGCACTTGATGTAGCCGTACAGGTTCGCGCCTGTCAGGGTCAGCGCGATCAGGACTAGCAGCTGAGGAGGAATAGGGAATTCTTTATTAATATGTGCTGGTCTACAGCTATTTTTAAGTTATAGTTGAGCTAAAGTTTCAAGTCTGGTCGTGTGACTATGTTTTTAAACGCACCCAAGGCACACGAAAAATCGGTAATATTTAAAAAATATATGTTTACGACATAAAAAGAAGGCTTCTGAAATGCCTAGTTATGGCTGGAGTCACGATTTCACGTTTGTGTACTTGAAATAATACCAATAAACTACTTTATTATTTGCTGATACACCAGAGCTCTGACGCGGTATTTTTAGCTCGTCAAAATAAATCATAAAAAGATTGTGTTTTTAAACAGAACATTTGTAATAAAAAGTACGTAGTACTATCTACTGTCATAATCATTACCTCAGTTCTGTTGATCAATATTTGTTAATGAGTAAAGCATGTTTTGAGTTTATTATCTGATTACTGTGACTCTTTCACATAGTAAAAAATATGAGTATTTATTTTATTACGAATAAAGGTAAATACAAAGATAAGATCGAAATAAATAAAAGCTACTAAGCACATAATTTTATTAAGCAATATTCCTGTCCCTATTGCACACCTGTCAAACCACGAGTGTTGGATAAAGACTGAAAATGGCATAGTCAAAGTAAATGCTAAACAACATTTATTTGTCTCAACTAGCTTTCGCAACAGTGAATACTTCCATCCCCTATTACTCTTTTAGGTTAGAATTTCCACCTGTCGGGCTGTTATTGTCTTTCTATTGTGTCTCTAATCACGTGTGTTCTAAGGATTAAGCTTATTTTTATTTTAACACTTTTTACGACTATTACTTTTTTACAACCATAAACTACGTTATTTTCAGACATCAGATCTATCTCTTTCCAAAGTTTATGTTAACCGCGTGAGCTGCGGATGATGAATCCATCGGAAAAAGGCCTTGCAAATAATCACACAATATAATGGAGATAGAATATAGATAAGGGACACAAGATATTAGTATTATGGCTCGGATACAATATTTGGCAGAGCTCTGCCAGCGACCAACAAAAAATCCATAACTAGGTAATAAACAGTGTATATGTTTGTATACTATTATTGTGTCGTAATGAGTCATCGCCGGCCCCTTGTCAGTCGGCGGATAGAACTAAAACCGAGTCAATCTAGTAGATCTGAAAACATTCTCACTGTCTGTCACGTATGCAAGCATGAATAAGTTAGCGGAGTCATATATGTAGTACTTACATAGTTGAAGAGGTGTTTCCGAATAATAGACTGTATAATATAGCATTGAGGTAATCTGGCTACGCTCGGAACAAATGTACCCAGTCGACAAATTAAAGTCATAAGCTTTCCTATTAGCTATGAAACTGCGGTGCGGTGTGGTTCTGTCAACGTTACGTATAGGTGTCATTATTCTTCGCGCCGTGAATTCTAAGCCTCAGACAGACGTGGAGTCAAGACGAACAGTTTTTCTTAGGAAATGTCCTAACATTAGGAACAGATTCTCTTTGGCTGTTTAAATAAGCATCTGTTGTCAAGGATTGTAAGTATAATAGTAAGTAATTGCTGAATTACCGTTCCTAATAAGTCCATAGATTCAACAAATTCTAATGTACTTTGTGTATTGTACAGGGCGTGCCGAAGCCGTTCTCTCGCGTGGTGCGCGCCAACATCGGGGACTGCCACGCGCTGGGGCAGAAACCCATCACCTTCATCAGACAGGTCAGTTCACCACACAATAGCATTTTATATGTAACTAGCTGTGCCCTGCGGTTTCATCCGCATTTTTCGTTACTGCTCCGCTCCCGTGGGTCGTAGCGTGATGGTATATAGCCTATAGCAATCCTCGATAAATGAGCTATCTAACACTGAAAGAATTTTTCAAATCGGACCAGTAGTTCCAGAGATTACCCCCTACATACAAACTTACAAACCTACAAACTTACAAACTTACAAATTTTACCTCTTTATAATATTAGTATAGAAGAAACCCCCCTAATTCAGAATTTTTTAAAGGTAATGGTAACTCAGGATGTGAACTATAAATAGTTATCGGTTTAATCTGGTTACCTTAAAATACGTTGTAGTTTAGGAATTCAACGTAATAAAATGCAATAAAACCGCTAAAGAACGTTCTCTGCATCAATCGTTTTAATTACCCACGCCAAAAAATATCAAGTAGGTAGTATCATTGCTTTGTGGTAATTTTTCGAAAGTTTATAGATGTCGTCACATTTGTTACACATTTCCCAAGAGATCACTTGTCGACCTATGACAAGTTGCTCTAATTAATTCCTTAGGAAAAGGGTCATGATCTATCCCACGCACTACGCCCCGTAGTAAAATAATAAGTACAGTAAAGAGCAAACATAAACAATTTTAAGATTCTTATCTACATCGAATTTCTCCTTAAGTATTGATTAAAATTTACTTTTAAAGCTATTTCGTTTCTACGTCCAAACAATATTGTATTATCTGGTAGGTGGTGTCGCTGGCAGCGTGCCCCGAGCTGGCTGACTCGGCAGACGTTCCCGAGGATGTGCGCCACAGAGCTAAGGAGATACTGGATGACTGCACGTGAGTACTTTGCTCAAAGACCGTCATCGCACATCACGTGAATATTAACAATAGACCTTCGATCAGTTCTTCTAGCAACTGCCTTTTTGCCTTTCTACTGTGTTGGATACGGGACAAGTGATACAACGGCTAGCTGGAAACGCACTGACTTTATTCAAAAATTATTACACTTGCACAGGAGTCCGCGGGTGCGGGGGTCGGGACGCTAGGCGGGGTCGTCCTTGAAGCGCCGCGCATCGCGTCTATGCATTACAAACCCAACATCTCCCAACCTCATTTCGAAGACATAATAAGACAACATTTAAGATATAAAATAAAAAAGAACATACACAACATACAACATAAAATCTTAACAGTATTAGTTATATTTAAAAATCCTAATTATCGTTGCCCAAAGCAAGTCTTCGGTAGTCAACTTTTGGAAGCTGCCGCAATGACATTTGGGAACGCCTGGGCGGCGAGGGCGGTGTCGCTGGTGGCGTTGCGCTAGTTATCTGACTCTCCTCCCTCCCATCGTCAGTTTGAGTTGCGGGTTGTAAACTCTGTGACGTCGCTGGTAACGTGCTGTCGTCGTCATCGTCACTATCGTCTTCCACTACGTTGGCACCCCCAGACGTCCCGTTTCGATGTGCATTGGCGTAGCCCTTATATAAGACTATTTGATTCTTATGTTTTTTTAACATATTTCCACTTATGTGATCGTTAACTAAATACACAACTCTTCCGATTTTGTCTACAATTGTGCCTCTAAACCACGTGAATTTGCCATTTAAACTAAACTTTTTAAACAAGACTTCGTCTCCTTGTTGAAAACATTGTTTATTCTTGCCACCACTATATTTACTCTGCAAACACTGTTTTTCTTTTACTACATTATCCAGTGACGCGTTTGAGGATGACGACGAAGGCTTGGACGACAACAGATCTAATCTTGATCTCAACTTGTGTCCGAAAACTAATTGTGCCGGAGAGAACCCTGTGACAGAATGCACTGAATTACGGTAATCAAAAAGATATTTTAACAGGTTGACCCTTCTGTCTTTTTGATTGTCACTCGATAAAATGCATGCTTTTATACCTCTCTTAGCGATTTTCACGTAGCTCTCGGCCTGACCATTGCTCGCTGGACTATAAGGCGGTGACGTTACATGCTCAATACCGTTAACTAAGCAAAAGCGTTTAAAATCCTGTGACGAAAAAGCCGTACCATTGTCACTAACGATTGTGTTTGGTAACCCAAACCTCGAAACGAACTCGTATAGTTTTTCTACTGCAGCTGATGAGGTCGTTGACCCACACATATCGTAAACTTCCACCCATTTCATGTACGCATCCACTACAATTAAATAATGTCTATTATCTAACGGACCCAAGAAATCTATGTGTACGCGGTGGAATGGTCGCGGTGGGTATTGCCACGGTGCAAGCGGGGCCCGGGGAGGGGTAGGTCTTAAATGCATGCAAACACTACACGAGTTGGTCATCGTTTCAATTTCCTTATCAATACCCGGAAACCAAAACCGAGAACGAGCTTCGGCTTTTGTTTTTACGATTCCCAGATGGGAAGTGTGGAGTTCGTTTAATATTTTTTCTTTTAAGACTTCGGGTAAAACTATTTTGTGCCCTCTCATAATACATCCGTCTTCGTATGATAACTGATTCCTACATGCGTGGAACGGTTTTAAATTCACGTCCGATAGGCTTCTTGGCCAACCCTCGTGGAGGAATTTAACTACTTTCGTCAAGGTAACATCTCGGCTGGTTTCCTTACGAAGTTCGCTCCGCGTTACTGGCATGTGTCCGTCTATCACGAAGTGAACATACGAAGCGCGGTCAATGGGCGCAGCAGCGGCAGCGGCGTGCCCCGTGCGCTTTTCTCTCGTCTGCGAGTGCGCTCAGCAAAATGGCGCGTTTTCTTGAACCCGTTGGGTCGTTTGTTTCCGTAATGTCATTTGCCACGAACCATTGCCGCAGGCGACTTTTGTACGCCTTCCATTCGTGCACTGTGTGGTCAAAATTACCCAATATACCGAAACTAAACTGAGCCATTGTGAGTAGCGTGGGTCGGTCTCGTCGCCACTGTTGGATACGGGACAAGTGATACAACGGCTAGCTGGAAACGCACTGACTTTATTCAAAAATTATTACACTTGCACAGGAGTCCGCGGGTGCGGGGGTCGGTACGCTAGGCGGGGTCGTCCTTGAAGCGCCGCGCATAGCGTCTATGCATTACAAACCCAACATACTGTTGCCTTCAGCCGCGGCTCGGTGGGCGCATACTCGCCATCAGCAGGTATGTGCTTGGTGCGCGCGCGCGTGGCCCAGCACCTGGCAGCGCGTGACGGCGTGCCGGCCAGCGCTGACGACGTGTACCTCGGCGCGGGCGCCTCTGACCTCATCAAGGCCGTACTCACTATGCTCGTTAAAGATCTCGACGGAAAATCACCTGGTGTGTAGCTTGGAAAAGCCTAGTGTTTCACACTTTACACACAATATTATTATATCGCCAACCTTGTTAGTTGTTTTATCTTTTACAGCTTTAATTAGGTTCTCGACATTTGGTAAGTTTTTATCAATATAGCGATTTATCACCACTACAGGTTCTATAGGTTTATTGACTACAATAGGCCTGTCCGATCAGTGACGTTAAATCAATGTGAAGTGTAGATCTAGTAGTCAAATCAATACCCCGTGAAGTCGTTATTTTCAAGAATTAGTTCGGATATATACCTATAGGCAAGTTGGTGGAGAACAATCCTAAAGAATGAAAAGGCCTTTGGTTCCAAAAATTCAAAATTCTGCGTCCAGCGGTGATGATCCCGATCCCGCAGTACCCGCTGTTCTCGGGCACGCTGGCGGAGCTGGGGCTGAGGCAGGCGCGCTACTACCTGGACGAGCAGCACGAGTGGGCGCTGCAGCCCGCCGAGCTGCGGCGGAGCTGGCGCCAGGCCAGCCAGGACTGCGCCGTCAGGGCGCTCGTCGTCATCAACCCTGGGAACCCCACGGGACAGGTGACTCAGTGACGCATATTTTGAAAAAAAAACCATGACTATATCTTAGATTTTCAAATCCAGCAAATTTTTATCTTCAGCGCCCATAAATTCGTAAAATGACACCTGTGTGACCAATCCGTGATGCATTTTAAAAACGTTAAATCGCTTTATGGAACTGACCGATTAGCCTTGGCCAATTCGCTAAAAGAATTTGCCAACTCATTTTCTAAACAAAACATCATTTCATAAACGAGACAAGGTCTCGTTTATACTAGGTATTTCATTGTGACTGTGATGGAACGTAAACGAATTATATATCGTTACTTTTCCGTCGGTTGCAGGTGCTAACACGGGAGAACATGGAGGAGATCATCAAGTTCGCGTTCGAGCACAACCTGTTCCTGCTGGCAGACGAGGTCTATCACGAAAATGTCATCTGCAAGCCTTTCCTCTCCTTTAAGAAGGTGACAATTATCTTTGAGTCAACGTCATGTATTGGATAGAATAACTATTTGTCACGTTCTCACACTTACGATTATTTGAAAGGATATGCCCTGATATTTAGTCGCTCTTACCTTTACTTTGATCTTTTCTACGTACTGTTCCAAAATCTGACTTATAATTATTAGACAATAAACTCAGTTTTTTCTGTATTTTCTCCATCGTAATCTCAATAGGTTTCTCTCCATTTCATAAGTCGACAAGCTCATGTCATGTGTAATGCTCTTGATATTAAAGTTCGCCGGTTATTTCCAGGTGATGCACGAGATGGGAGCGCCGTACTCTGGCATGGAGCTGGCCAGCTTCGCGTCATGCTCTAAGGGCTGGGCGGCAGAGAGCGGGATGCGCGCCGGCTTCGTGGAGCTGGCGCGGGTGAGCCCTGAAGTGCGCAGTGCTTTCTACACCACTCGCGCCATCATGCAGTGTCCCACCGTGCTCGGGCAGTGCGTAATCGACTGCGTGGTCAGTACTCACCAAAACTATTACAAGTATTCTAGTTAGTTTGAGAATCCTATAGCCTGTTCCAACCATCCCACACTACCCTAGAACAGTAGCAAACTTTTAGTTTGCTAAGCTTATAGCTGAAAAATATTTTTAGAAGCAGTTCTTGATGTGACTGACACTGAGACTGAGACAATGTGATAAGCCATCTATCTCCCATATCCAGATGAAGCCGCCGTCCCCGGGCTCACCGTCGCACGCTCAGTTCTCGCGCGAGCTGCGCGACATCCAGCAGGTGCTCGCCGAGCGCGCGCACACTGCACACCGCACCTTCAACTCCATCCCGGGCTACTTCTGTAACCCTATCGATGTGAGTCTACATTGTTTGTTGTATGTATGGTATGGAACACTGCACACCGCACCTTCAACTCCATCCCGGGCTACTTCTGTAACCCTATCGATGTGAGTCTACATTGTTTGTTGTATGTATGGTATGGAACACTGCACACCGCACCTTCAACTCCATCCCGGGCTACTTCTCTAACCCTATCGATGTGAGTCTACATCATCAGAACTATGTTAAATTTGGCAGATAGAACACACAAAAGAAAAGATGTTTTCGGCTGGTAAACTGGGTTACGAAATATAAACACTTATTAGTTATTTATCAAGTCTTTTTGGAACATGCTATTGTTTAGGGAGCGATATTCGCGTACCCTCGCGTGGAAATCCCAGAGGCTGCGCAGGCGGCGGCGAGCGAGCTCGGCGTGACGCCTGACGAGTTCTACTGTCTGCGGCTGCTTGAGGAGACAGGTACACTACAGTAATACATCCTCCACCTTTAAAGCATAAGCTTAAACATAAACAAAAAGAATAAGGCCAGATCATTTTCTGTTCGTTTTTCTATGCGTAATTGACTTTCGCTCCAAAGTTTCATTATTAATATAACCGGCATAGACGGCACTCACGGCACATACCGTGGTGGCGCTATCATAGTTTACTATTTGTACAGGAGATGAGGTCTGTACATTCTTATTCATTTCCTGCCTCATTTCATAATTCTTATTTTCAAAAGTTTGTCATGTCTCAGTATCAGCACTGAACACATTTCAATGTTGCATCTCAAGTGAGGGTTTCTTCTTTAAGATCTCTTGTTTCCAGGAGTATGCGTGGTCCCGGGCACCGGGTTCGGCCAGCAGCCGGGCACGTTCCACTTCCGCACCACAATCATGCATCCTCGCGACGAGTTCCAGCACATGATGGACAGCATCCGAAGGTTCCACCATAACTTCGTGGAGCTGTATTCATAGTATTTTTAAATAATATGTAATTACAGAAATAAATATGTCAAAATACATTCTGCAGCATTATTTACCATTCACAGCTACAACAATACAACTCCGCAACGTTGTGTGCCTGAATGCTGCCACAATAACTTTCCTGAACCACGCGCTATTTCTTCGGACATATAAATCATTATTTGCTTTAACGAGGCACGACCGCTGCCCGCACACCCCGTACTGTACGTGTACACTTAACATGGACAGAACCAGAAGGTTCTGATGTTTGAACATCCTCAGGAGTGCAGACCTAGCAAAAAGAAATCTGATCAAATAGCTTTTATAGTGGGCCTTCTGTGTTGCCTGTATGTGTCAGCAGTCACGCGATCCATCACTTTTTATTAGATACTCGGGAAGCGAACCCGGGTGTTGTGGGCTAATTAATGTCAGTACACGCCATTCCTGTAAAAATGATATAATCCAACTCGACAGATAACGAATTAAATATTCTCCTATGTTTGCGTTTTCAGACGCAGTGGTATTATAATTATTTTATCTACAAGCAGTTTGTATGACCCAAGGTCGCGCTACTTAATACAATGGGGATGGGGTGAACATTAATGACACAATTCGGTTCTAGGTTGCACAGACGTGTTGTGATGAATGGTCTTGTTCAGGAATATCCCACTCATAGTGAGTCTGGGTCTGAATCCATTTGATGAAAACTTTAAGTAATACCGTGCGATACATGCTATGTAGGTACTAATTGCTTTTATGTCTATTAATGGTCTAACTAGACAAATCCCAGTATAAAATTATATAAAAATTATATAAAATCACAATACAAAACACCAAAACAAAGAAAACTATCGGTTCACAAGAGTTACAACAGAAGGCACTATAAGTATACCAAAGACACAGTGTGAGAACTGCGTACACAAACGACAGCAGTGTCAGCGACAGTCGTGCACTGACATTATGTCAGCAAATCTTCAGTTGTCTAACGCCATTAGACATGGGATTTTTCAGCAATTAATTTCCGTGGATCTCACATCGCTTTGTTTATAAACTTTCATCATCGAGCTCACGTTGTGGGCAAAGTTGATCTATTCGCTCCATTAAATAAGAGAGACAAGGCACTTTGTGGTATTCTCTGTGATATTTGTGCAATTTCAGCAACGTTCAGCAAAATTTCAGAAACGTCAATTTTCCTGAGAATTGCGATATGCACAATCTGTCAGTCATAAGGTTATTCTGAAATATATATTAATCTGATTTGGTAGTCTCTACAGAACTGTACAAAGCATGTCGCAGAAGTTGATAAACCGCGCCAGTCGCGTGTTGCCGGGCGGCGCGGCGCGGGCCGAGCTACCAATAGGCGACGCCGCTTCACACATCACTGTCCGAACTACGGCGTCCGTGAAGAAAGCCGTTACTATAGACAATATTAACCCAAACATTAAAAAGTTGGAATATGCCGTGCGTGGACCTCTAGTCATGCGCGCTACTGAGATCCAGAAGGAACTCCAGAAGGTAAATACCTGTTCAGTTCATATAGTAATAACACAGAAACTCTGGATGACTATGGCAGGCGTTCTGTCAAACTGAGCCGGCATACACAACGCCAAGTTATTTGTGTGTATTTTTACCCGACTGCGCGACGCAAAGGAGGGTAATGTGTTTTTACCCGACTGCGCGACGCAAAGGAGGGTAATGTGTTTATCAGTCTATGTATGTATGTATGTATGTATGTTTGTTTCTATGTGGCGTTGTAGAGACCGAATGCGTAGGCCGATTTTGATAATTCTTACGTCAATCGATTCGTATTAACCTTGCGAGTGTCACTAAAGACATGACAGTAATCAAAATTCACCACAGCGACAACCAGACGCCATATTGTCAAAATTAAAAAAAAAAATGTTGATGAACTATGTCGAGTGGGGTGTCGTTGAATAGGTATTTTAAAATCATCTTTAGGTTCCTTTAATTATTTTTCTTTTTAAATAACAGTTTAGAATATATAACGATTCAAAGTTGTTTAACAAAACAATAATTCTCGCTAATTTTCTTACTTATTGATTTAAGTTTTTATTTCAAGTTTAAACGGTATACAAACAAACGAAACATTAAAAAAAACATTGGCGGATTAACCCTAAGGCAAAATAGGCACGTGCCTAAGGCGCCAGGGCCAGGATTCAGGGGGGCGCGCGCCCGAAAATATGAAGTATGCATCTACCTTACCTACACAATTTAAACAACAACTACTATTCTAAAACTATTTATTTATTTATAGAGGTGTTCAAGTTTAATTAAATTCTTGACTATTCTTGCATTTCTTGATTTTATAATAGAAGTTGCTATGCAATTTCCTTGTAATGATAATGACGATTGGACTTTGGAAACAACATATTATAAACCTCCAAATCTTCAGCCCTTTTGATCTCGTGGGGGAATCCTTATCTATACCTTATGTCTGGGGAAAGTAAAAGGTTTTGTTGGGTTCTTTCCGACTTCTCAAACCCCACTGTTATACGGTGGAAATGTGCCCCACGAGGCGATCGGCGACGGTGACCTCTCGCGCCCAGCGCTGGTTCAGGCCATGCTCCGGGGTGAGACTGAATGGGAAGCCGTCGCCTCCTTCTGCAAAGCAAGTCATGCTGGAGAAGGAGGTGGTGGCGCGTGTGAGGCAGCGTCAAGCCTCACGCCCCAGACAGGGACCCAGGCGTAGACTTCGAGAGTCGCGAGACGGCTACCGGCCACCGTAGGCATGGGTGATGGTTAGCTCGCCGCCCGACTAGGACCAGACCCGTGTCGACAGCGCGTTTGTTCCACGTGCGCCTCAAATAGCAGTCAGCACGTGAAGGGGCTCTCTAGGGCCAATGCCTGCCGGGGTTGCGGAATAGTTGTAATTGTTACCGTGGCCTTAGAATATAAAGGGCAACCGAAGGATCATGAGGCAGTAAAAGTCTGACACGCCCTCCCACCAATCTTAGGACCGGAGAAGTCATTTGATGATTTCCCTCTAACCAAAAAAAACCCCCACTGTTCCTTCCATCGAAAGTTGACATACGCTTGACGCACGATCCGAGCTCCCAACTGGTAGCTATGTGTGGTCTGTCTATGCGTCATTATATAAACTACACGGAGCTATTGGAATGACGATCACACACTCACGGGCAGTTAAGTGCAACGCCGGGTTTTATGGTAGCCACAGAAACTTTTGGGTTAGTAGCGTTATGACTACATCTCGATAAGACTAAATAGCTTCTGTCGCGTCGAAACTTTGGAGTGCCGATTCGACACTCACGATCAAATTTTGGATGGACGTCAGTTCAACTGACGCGAAGAAACGACCGTCTCAATGCCCAACTTAAGGGCCACGTTTCATTAAGACTCCGGGTTACTCAACTCGGGCCACACCACCAACAAAATGTAGGTATACAGTTCAGTTCACTTATAGGAGCGCCACCTCCCTCCACACCAAGTTGATGATGTTGAAATATGGCCCTAAGAGTAAGTCCGGATAGGATAGGTAGAAAATACGTATTAATGTACTATATAGTAAGTACGTATGTTTTTTAGGGCCAGTCAGTTTCTTTCGGGTATAGACAGGTGTAAGAAATCGATTGCTGAATCGAAAACGCCTTAAAAGTTACTGGTCCACGGTTTAGGTGAACGCCGATATCCTTGAAGCGCAAATTCATCGACATGTACTAAGCTATGATGCTCAGACCTGGTAAATTTGCCAAAGAGAATTAGAGTCGTGGACAGAAGCCAGTGGTACCAGGGCCAAGGGAATCCGGTAACAGAACATCTGAAAGGGCTTGGGCGGTGCGTTTGCCTAGCAGTGGGTCAGTAAAGGCTAACAAAAAAAAAGAGTTTTGGAGGGGCGCCGATGAGGTTCTTGCCTAGGGTGCTCTCGACCCTTATTCTGCCTCTGCTCCAAGGGACTACTTTGGACCGAGCTGTGGTTAATTTAAGTTCACGCGTTTTAGCTAAAGGTCAAGCATATGTAGCTTTGAGCCGAGTTAGGTCTCTAGAGGGACTAATCATCAGTAGTTTAGACCACCGCAAGTTACTTAATAATCCTCACGATATTAACTCCCTCAATAAATTGACTAGATTGCAAAATTTTCCATCTTATAACAAAGTCTATGAACTGTAACTAAAAAGTATAAAATAAAATAAAAATTATTAAAAAACAAAAAACCCGACTGCCTGAAAACTGAAAATAAAGAAACAAGCCTAGTAGTTTAGAATAGAACAGAACGACTCACAGTCGGGGCCCATTCAAATTTTACCGATCAAATCTTTCCAAGGGGCCCCGACTGTGAGTCGTTCTGTTCTATTCTAAACTACTGGGCTTGTTTCTTTATTTTCAGTTTTCAGGCAGTCGGGTTTTTTGTTTTTTAATAATTTTTATTTTATTTCTGCCGTGTATCAGAGATGGTTATGCTTTGTTTATGAAAATAATTTGCATCAATGATGTTATAAGTAAAAAAGTGTAGATAGGTTACCCAAACGAAATTCTATCTTCAAAAACGGCACACTGACGCACACATACATTACACGTCAAAGTAGGATGACATGATTGAAGTAGTGCGAGTGAAAAAGAGATAAACGTCAAATGTCAACGCGATGCACAGTATCATGTTGGTCAATTGGCAAACTTTTGATGTGCCACTTTTTGACTGCATATAACCTATCTACACTTTTTTACTTATAACATCATTGATTTGCATGGTATGTGAGAACCCTACAGTCAACTACGGAACTTTGGGTACTTAAGGGTACTTAATCCTCAGTTTCTATTGTTATTCGTCGGCAGGGCGCCCAAAAGCCGTTTAAGCAGGTGATCAATGCGAACATCGGAGATGCGCACGCCATGGGACAGAAGCCCATAACCTTCATCAGACAGGTATGACCTCAGGACCTGCTGGTTACTCTCTGTAATATGACGGGGCTATAAGTATACAGGGTGGAAATTTTCACAGGCGAGGAAAACCTTAATCGTTGCAGCCACACGAAAGTGGTCTTAGCAGATTACCCGTAATATTATGCATAATTTTGATTTTGATTAATGTAATCTCAACTGATGCTTTGTGTTTTGCGTAGGTTTTGGCCTGTACTGTCTACCCTAAGTTGCTAGAATTAGACGTTTTCCCTGCCGACGTGAAGAGGAGGGCAAAGCAGATATTGAGCGTTGCGGGGTTAGTTTTTCAGGGAAGTTAAACCTACTGTCCACCCACTAACAGGTTCTGACCACATGTGATATAGTGCTGTTTGATAAATACTAATTATTTATCAAACAGCACTATCTCACTCACTAAACTATATTTAACACTATTCACATTCTCGTTTTTATTCATTTGTCACGAAATAGTGAACACATGAAAATTTGTACCGATTATCCTGAATGTTTTCCCGTTTGTTTTTCTGAATTTGGATAACATCCCTCAGGGACATAATCGCTTCGATACCAAAGACCAAACCAAAGATCAAAGAAATTATTTTTGTACATTGATAACAGAAAAAATTATAACAAAATCCACTGCTGCGTTTGTCAGGCAGTTCGCGATGAATACTAACTGACGATGTATGGATTTTCACACTGTTTTCAGATTTTGATCCGTGAGGAGGTTTGACTGTAAAACATGCATTATGCATAATATTTTAGATTTCTAACACCCCATGGAAGTTAGGGCGAAAAAAATTAAATAATGGGGGCACTAGATGAGAGCCCCTGAGGCAAATCGTATTCTGATGACTTAAAACCAATGAGTGATTGCCTAAAATTGACGATCCGATCCGTTAGAAATGAATTGTATCAGCTCATAACTGACGAAAAAAATGCCAAGACATTCCATATTAATAATAATAGCTTCATTAAATCATTTCATATAAATCTCAGCAGAACCCTGTGTGTGGGTGGTACTTTATTTAAAGCCTTACTGAACTCCGTTTGCGATTTTTGTAACTACTGTTGCTAGTTGCTACTATTAATTTTTTTAAGTTTAAAAAATCACAGAACTGTGCCTTAATTCACACGGGCATAGTAAATTTCGCACTTGAGAATCGCAATCACAATCCAGGAAGAAAACTATTTGTCATTTCTTCACCAGTTACATCTTTTCTCTAGTAAGTAAAATAACGTTTCAGGGGCAAATCAATGGGGGCGTACACGACGTCATACGGCATCGAGTTGATCCGGCGCCACGTGGCCGAGTACATCGAGAAGCGAGACGGACACAAGTCAGACTGGCAGAATATTTGTCTCTGCGCCGGCGCCTCCACCGGCATCAAGAACTGTTTACAGTTGTTTTGCAACAAAATTGATGGGAAGGCTTCAGGTTTGTATGTTGAAGCATGGCGCCGTAACTATTGGATAGATTCCAGTCAAGTTGTCACGTTATAGCAGCGTCCGGCTGTGCCAACGACGCAACTGGGGTTCCACACGAGGGTTTAGAAGTTCGTGGAGTATACTCCTGTGAAGACCAATTTGACTCTAATAGGTCTTAAAAATATATCTAACATATCGGCAATTACTCTCAAGAATGACGAACCGGTAGACCATATCAATGAAATGTAGGCTGACTCAGCTGACTGGGACGTTAAGACAACGTGCGACTCTTGCTACCATTTGATGCAGATATGGTTAAGTCTAGATTTCCGATTGGAATACATGGTGTATTTCCGGCAGGTGTGTTGATCCCGATCCCGCAGTACCCGCTGTACTCGGCGTCGCTGGCAGAGTATGGGCTGGGCCAGGTGGGCTACTACTTGGATGAAGACAACAACTGGGCGCTCTCCATCGAAGAGTTAGAGCGCGCGTACACAGAGGGCAGCAACCAGTATGCTGTGCGCGCCATTGTCGTCATCAACCCTGGCAATCCCACCGGCCAGGTGAGTTTGGACTTTTATGCTCACATGTATAAAACACGACAGACTACATAATAAATTTTCCGTTAGTCGATGTTGAGTAGTCTGAGTAGAGAGTAGCTGAAATAAGCAGTCAATAAATGATGCCATATGATAGTAGAACTCTTGAAGTGTCCGACAGGTTCTGAAGCGAGAGAACATCGAGGACATCATAAAGTTCGCGCACAAGCACAGCCTGTTCATATTCGCGGACGAGGTGTACCAGGACAATGTGTACGATAAGAACAGCAAGTTTTTCTCTTTCAAAAAGGTGAGCTCACTTCTGGATAGTCATGACAACTACATCGGTTGCCTATAACGACCCTACAAAGTGCGAAACTTTTTTAACATTCTGATCGTTCCATTGGCAGGTAATGACAGAGATGGGCGACCCGTTCAAACAGCTGGAGCTGGCGTCATTCATGACAATCAGCAAAGGCTACATGGGTGAGTGTGGGTTCCGCGGCGGCTGGATGGAGCTCATGAACCTACAGCCGGAGGTCCAGGCGCAGCTGTACAAGGCCCTCTCCGCCATGCTGTGTCCCAGCTCGCTCGGACAGGTTGCTGTCGACTGCACCGTAAGTATGCCGTAAAATAAGCGTAATCACTTACCTATACTAATATATTTTGGTGCCCACTTTTATTTAGGACAATTTATTTGTTCCAGGCGAAGCCACCTCAGCCGGGCGAGCCATCCTACGAGCTGTGGATCAAGGAGAAGACGGCCGTGCTGGACTCGCTCGCAAAACGCGCACTTTCCATCGCGAAGACCTTTAACTCCATGGAGGGCTTCAAGTGCAACCCCGTGCAGGTGAGCAAGACCAAGGAATGAGGCGTGCGTCATCGTCACGATATAACTCTGCCTACTTCATCCAAAAATGACATTCGTATTGCGCCAGAATGGAACACAGTTAATGAAATAGATGGCGAGTCTATTGCCGCTATCTTTTCAGAATTTTAGCCAAGTAACACATCATCACCCCGCTAACTTGACCAGCTAGCTGCACCACCGGGCAGTCTTCGTTGCTCGTCACTATTTGTCACTATATTTGTTCGATTTATTTCCATGTTTCGAAGTAGTCTATTTAAGTTTTTAACATAGTTACAAGGCTTATGCCTATTATCTTATTGTACTAAATATTTGCATTACTAATTATTAGTATGTATGTTAGTAGGGAGTTATTGGGCATTCTGAGCCACTTTCGTCCAGTAGCTCGGCAAGTAAGCCTCGCTACAGGACAGTGGCTCAGAACGCCCAATAACCAATAATCAACTAGTAAAATGTGTAGCTTGGTCATTGTGTGAATTACAATTAAAATGCAAAACGACTACAGCTAGCTTCATGCGAACTGTTTGCCGTTGTGACTAACATTATTCAATGTATTTGAAATGCAAAACGACTGCAGTTGGCACATGCGAACTGTTTGTCGTTGTGACTAACATTTGTAATGCAAAACGACTACAGCTAGCTTCATGCGAACTGTTTGCCGTTGTGACTAACATCAATCAAGGTATTTAGAATGCAAAACGACTGCAGTTGGCACATGCGAACTGTTTGTCGTTGTGGCTAACATTTGTAATGCAAAACGACTACAGCCAGCTTCATGTGAACTGTTTGTCGTTGTGGCTAACATTTGTAATGCAAAACGACTACAGCCAGCTTCATGTGAACTGTTTGTCGTTGTGGCTAACATTTGTAATGCAAAACGACTACAGCCAACTTCATGTGAACTGTTTGTCGTTGTGGCTAACATTTGTAATGCAAAACGACTACAGCCAGCTTCATGTGAACTGTTTGTCGTTGTGACTAACATTTGTAATGCAAAACGACTACAGCCAGCTTCATGTGAACTGTTTGTCGTTGTGACTAACATTTGCAATGCAAAACGACTGCAGCTAGCTTCATGCGAACTGTTCGTCGTTGTGACTAACACAGTAAGTATCAGCTGAGAAAGGAAACATCATATTATAAAAAATATATTTGGTTTATTTTCAGTAAAGCATTGGTTTTTCTGGAAACAATGTATCTACCGAACGCACGAACTCTTGTAGTTTTCGCCACTGAGACGAATCAGGGTCGGTCTGGAACTTGAGTCGCACAAGCGCTTTCTTCCACAGCTCCTGGGAGTCGGTGTGGCGCACGTCGTCCGCCTTGTACACCTTACAGTCGATGTAGTAGTCTCCGGTGATGCTCGCTGCTCGCCGCTCGCAGCCGTTGGCGATACGGTTAACGAAGAATGACGATAAACATGTACTCGATGAATCGTCTTTTAGCAAGGTGTCAGACCCGCAGTTGCTACTGATACCGAATAAATCATTATCAGTATTGGATTTTGTACTGAAACAATAATGAAAGCTTCTATTAGTTCATCATACATTTACACAGGTACATGGTACATTTACTGTTTAGATATGCACAGGAAAAAATAAACACACTTGTCAATAAAATCTACACTAATATTATAAAGAGAAAAACTTTGTATGTTTGATTGTAATGAATAGGCTCAAAAACTACTGGACCGATTTTAAAAATTGTTTCACCAATTCGAAAGCTACATTGTCAACGAGTAATATAGGCTATAATTATAATGTCACGCTATGTCCCACGGGAGCGAGGCAGTAACCAAAAACCTAATGTAACGTGGGTGACACCGCGAGGAACAGCTAGTTATACAAATATATACTTGCAAAACATGAGACACTATTACGAATAAACATTATTGAACATTTTTAACTAGTTTGGGAACTAAATTATTAAATTGTTTGTTTACCTTGTACGAATTAAATTCGTTGTTGACGTGTGCGACTTGCGTTTCCTGTTGTCTGCAGGCGGCTTGCGGCCGGGCTTCATTTTCTGGTCAGGGATCGGAGCTTGTTGGAAGTACTCGCACTCGGAGTCGGACCTGAAATAAGGATGCAACAAAATAATAGTCAAATATAATTATTACAATTACACACGTCGGGACAGAGCTCTGAGTTATGAACCAAGCGGTAAAGTTTTATACTCACATTTCCTAATTATATCCAATGGATATAGCAGGCTGATGAAAGCAGGCAGGCAGGCGTAGTGACGGTTAGCTGTCAACACTGGTATTGACAAGATAACGCAGCTGGATCGCAGAGCACTTCTTGAAGATTACTTCCACACTTGTAGACTCTAGTTGAATTGTAACAAGTACTTCGAAAACATATAGCTTATAAATCGAAAAACGAATGATAATGCACTACATTATAAATTGACTGCAAGCGTTCATAATAATGTTGCATTAACCAACATTTTTCCTTAGACGCATTATACTTGTGCAAAAAGTGAATAGTAAGGTATTTTCGAGTAGCACTGAATGACGAGACAGCGAAACGACTCAGGGTTGACAAAACGTTACACCTTAACCAGTAGATAACGAGTTATAATTAACGCTAATAGGGAATATTCTTACGAGTAATTTAATTATTGAGAAAACCAAAGACAATCATAAGATTAGTGTTTATCATTGTATAAGTTTTTTTTGTGATACTTTTATGTTCGAGTAAATCCTATACCTGTATAGTACAGAAAATAAATAAATAAACATTAATAGTTGGTTAAAAATTAAAATATAAATATATACTTGTTAGTTAAAAAGAACTTGATATTAAAATTAAAAATGATATAAAAAATAAATAAACTTAATTTGGAATTCCTTTCTTAAAGTTAGTAAGCTACTTATACGTTTTATTTAATATTGGATAGTACACTTGGTTTCTAATACTTATAACCCTTAATAAGGATGTGTGCCAACCCTGACTAAAGTAGCTTACTGTTGCGAATACGATTAAGCTGACGAAAAAAAAATCAAGGTTACACGTGTAAGTTTTTACGCAATAATTATTAAAATAACAATTATTTCAATCAAATATTTCATTGATTTATCGGAAATTGATCGTATGAGTACCTACTCAGTAACGACTACTCCATACTTATTAGTAAAATTTAGAAGCCAAAATTATAAAAAAAAAAAAATACATTATCCGAATTCTACAATGCGTGACGGTGTCTCAAATCTGTAACAATTAAAAAAATATTATGGACTAACAGCAAATATCAAAATATCAAGTCCTATAATCTCGCGAAGCAGCTGTGAGCAGTACCTGAATTTTAGTATTGCGATCTGAAAAACACCCACACATTTGGACTACATAAAATTGGTACATTTATGTACAATACTGAGTATATAGCAAGAAGGTAATTATTAAATTTGTTTAGTTTTTTTTGTTAAAAATGTTGTTGATTTTCATTAAAATATTGGCTAACCGATCTTTCTTTTTTTGTTTCAGAAATACCCAATGAAATGTGCTAGTTGATGGAGAAGTAATCATTAAAACTGGAAGACGTATACCTGCTCTGGAGTCAATCATTCTATCACACTACACTTGCTTTGATTATTATTTATTAGTCGTTTGCGTAGGTAAGACCTTTAATTTCGAGATTATATTGGATGTTAGTTAATATCAGATAGTTACATAATGCCTCACTGTTTGATTTGCAACTTATTTGTGGATAATCGTCGTTGGTCTGGTCATTTACGTAGTAATACTCATAAAACCAATGGTGCGACCACTATTTCAGACAATGTCGCAATTATTAATTCAGCTTTTAAAAAACGAATCGTTAGTTACAAGATCATCGCTAATGGTCAGCAAATAAATAATTTTCCTGAAATGTTTCTTAATAGTATTAGTGAACAGGTTAAAACTCTAATAAATCGATCATTAAAAAAACATACTGCTCTAAAAATAAATTTTGAACTTTTTTCTTTTTTTCTTATGTTTAAAAATGATCAGAAGGAAATGAAATCTTTCGCCACAAAAAATATTATTATAAATTTTAATTACGATTTTGATTCAATTTATAAAACAACGGTTAATTTACTGTTAAAGAAAATTGAAGAGTTTCAGGAGAGAGATAGTGGTTGGACATTTTTGAGCAATTCACATGTAGAAATAAATATTAATAAATATCAGCCTCTCGGTGGATCTAAATTTATAACTTTACCAAAATGTATAAAAAATAAAAAAGCATGTTTGAATATTCGCAACAATGATGAGTATTGCTTTTTATGGTGCGTTGTGGCGGCTCTATACCCTGCTAAACTACACCCCAACAGAGTTTCATCTTATCCCTACTTCCAGGATGTTTTGAATATCGATGGTTTGGCATTCCCGATAACATTTTCGGATATAGCTGTATTCGAGAAAAATAATCCGTTTTTGAATATTTACGTGTATGGTTTAAAAAATAATAAGACTATCGTAGGGCCTCTGTATTCGACATCGAATAAAAAATCTAAAAGCATCCATTTATTGTTCTTAGAAAATAATAGTAAAACTCATTATTGTCTTATCAATGATTTACCTCGTCTAGTCAGAACTCAGATAACTAAACATCATGGTAAATTATACTTCTGCGAAACGTGCTTATTGTTTTTTCCGACACGCATCCAAATTGAATCACACCTGTGTGGAGGAATTGCCACGGTATTACCAGAAAAAGGAACATTTTTAAAATTCAAAAATTTTGATAGAAAACAAGACATTCCTTTCGTCATATATGCCGATTTCGAAACGATACTCGAACCGATTTCCGGCCTTGAATTCAACACCGCTAACACGACATACTCTCATCGTCATGTGCCGGCCGCGTTCGCCTACAATGTAGTGTCAGCATTTAACGATATGGTTGGCGGCTATAGAAGTTATCGCGGAAAAGATTGTGTTTCAAAATTCATACATTTTCTGACTGAAGATGCTAAAGCAATACACAGAATTCTTACTAAAGACCCACCTATGATTTTTACAGAAATAGATGCTCTAGATTTCAAACGCGCTATTAAGTGCTACCTTTGTGAAAATTTACTGTTGACAGATAGAGTAAAGGATCACTGTCATATTACAGGCCAGTACCGAGGTGCAGCACATCGACACTGCAACCTACAACACAAAGTACCAAAATTCATTCCAATATTTTTTCATAACTTATCCGGATACGATTGTCACTTATTTATTAAAAAGTTAGGTGAAATTCCCGGACAAATTAAAATTATACCTAAAACGAAAGAAAAATATATTTCGTTCACAAAGTTTATTCCTATTGCTGATAATGAGTTTATACAACTAAGGTTTTTAGATTCCTTCAACTTTCTAGGAACAAGTTTAGACAAACTTGCTAAAACTCTGCAAGTAGACGATTTTGTCAACCTTAAATCATTTTTTTCTGACGAATCACAATTTAGTTTGCTGATTCGTAAAGGTGTATACCCGTATGACTATATGAAAGATTGGAAATGTTACGAACAAAAGTCATTACCATCAAAATATTATTTCCATAATTCTTTGACTAATGAAGGTATTAGCGATGAAGACTATACTCATGCTCAGAATGTTTGGACTGAATTCAATATTACTGACCTAGGCGAGTATACAGATCTATACTTAAAAACTGACGTGCTTTTGTTGACGGACATATTCCAAAATTTTCGGAATACATGTAAACAATATTACAACCTCGATCCTGCCTTTTACATAACTGCACCCAGTCTATCGTTCGATGCAATGTTACTAAAAACAGGGGTTCAGTTAGAACTGATTTCGGATTTAGCTATCATTAGAATGATTCAAAGCGGAATACGAGGGGGCTTGTGCATGTGTTCTCATCGGCATGCAAAGGCAAATCACAAATACATGCCAGATTATGATGCGTTACAGCCTCAGAGTTTCATAGTATATCTAGACTGTAATAACCTATACGGGTTCAGCATGTGTCAGTATTTACCATATTCCAGTTTTAGATTTCTTGATGAAAATGAATTAACTAACTTTCGTGTCGAAAATGTCGAGAACAACTCTGAGTGGGGTTTTATATTAGAAGTCGATCTTTTTTATCCTGAACATTTACACAAACACCACAATGATTTGCCATTCTGTCCTGAGAAATGTATACCTCCAGGAGGAAAAACGAAAAAACTGGTAGCAAATTTGCATAATAAATACAACTACGTAATACATTACGTTCATTTAAAAAAGTGTTTAGAACATGGTTTAATATTACGTAAAGTTCATAAAGCTATTACTTTTAGACAAAGTCCCTATTTGAAACAGTACATAGAATTAAACACTCGATTAAGACAAAAGGCAAAAAGTTCTTTCGAACAAGACTTTTTTAAGTTGTTGAACAACAGTGTTTTTGGCAAGACATTAGAAAATACTGAAAATAGAGTAACCATTCATTTAGTAAATCAATGGTGCGATCAAACTAATCGAACTAAGAAATTTATATCCTCCGAGAGACTTGTAGCCAGCCCCTATTTCCATAGCGCGTCTATTCTAACTGAAAACTTAGTTGCAATACAAATGAAACCTGACCAAATTATTTTAGATAAACCTATTTATATTGGATTTACTGTATTAGAGCTTTCTAAGACACATATGTATGACTTTCATTATAATATTGTAAAACCTTTTTATAAAAATCGAGTGCAGCTGTGTTACACAGACACCGATTCGTTTGTTTATAAAATATTCACGTTTGATTTTTATCATGACTTAAAGTATAATTTTTTGCAATATTTCGACACCAGTAACTATGATGATAAAAATGATTTTAACATACCAATTATGAACAAAAAAGTTCCTGGTTTGTTCAAAGACGAAATGGGAGGAAAATATATCTCAGATTTTGTTGGTTTGAGATCGAAGCTTTACTCAATAAAAACGATAGATAAAGTTATTAAAAAAGCAAAAGGAGTCAAAGCAAGTGTAGTAAGAGACTTAAATGTAACAGATTATGAAAATATTTTATTAAATGGTGGAGTTATTCGTAGTAAAAATATTATGTTTAAATCTATAAAGCACGAAATATTTACTAAGAGTGTAAACAAAATTGCTTTATCTCGAAATGACGATAAACGCTCGATATCCGTTGATCGAATATCAACGCTAGCCTGGGGTCACTCACTTATTTTAAAGAGCGAAAATATAGATTAAGCTTATTAGTTATAGAGGTCGAATATGATTTATGTATCCTACCTAATATAATCTCAATATAGTCATTTAAAATAGACCTAAGTAACTTTTAATGTATGATAATTAAAATTCATAGTTTTAAAAACCTAAGTTAATGTAAATATATCAATAAAATGTGATTGATTATAACTACATGTTTAATTTACGATTTACCTCATCCTTTTTTGTAGTCGGTTAAATAAAATGAAACCTGGCTGTGATTCAAGTTGCAACATGAAGTGCATGATGAAACTTAAATCGTTTATTGTCAAAGGGAAATGTGTTTTATATGTAATTAAATAAGACTGATTATACAAACTTGGAAGAGCCATGTTTGCGTTAATTGCAAATCGCTGATCACACAAAAACGTAACAGTGCATTACCCTCACAAATGCTTAGTTAACACTTTAATTTTAATTAGGAATGATCGCGATGGTATTTTTGTTATTCACGAAATAAAACTCGGCTTGAGTACTAGTACAGTAATACAAAGCAGCGTTGTGCTTATCTCGAACATGTCATCGGTAAGTTTCTCAATTTATTCTTATATTATTATTTAGTAACTAGCTATTGATGTGACAGTAATTATGCTCAAAGTTATCAGTGAATGTGCTATGAATGTTGTAACCTGGTGAAATTCGTTTATGCATCACTTTATCAACGTCTACGTTTTAGTTAAC
This sequence comes from Athetis lepigone, assembly GCA_033675125.1. Classification (NCBI taxonomy): domain Eukaryota; kingdom Metazoa; phylum Arthropoda; class Insecta; order Lepidoptera; family Noctuidae; genus Athetis; species Athetis lepigone. The sequence continues at coordinate 189,676 of CM066215.1, read as the reverse complement.
CTTTCAACGACCAACCGACAGCTGGCTGTCGAGCTGCTATTGTCTTTTTTGTGGTGTTCGATGGTTTAATGAACAGTACTTAATGAATGTTTTTTTTTTTGTTCCAGAATACAGATTCAGAAATAATGTTTAGCCAGTACGCTCAAAATCCTTATGAAGAATTTTCCGAAACGCTTTACAACGAACCCGAACACAGCAAACAAGTGCCAAACAAGAAATCAAAACAAAGATGCCGGGAAAAGTCGAAGAACACACATACACAGCACAATCCAACAAAATCTTTTGTGATGAGCCGATTACAGCGACGAGGCATCAAATTGATTAAAATAGAAGTTATAGATTTATGCAATAGTAATCTGCAAACCGGTGACAGTGAGAGTGACAGTGAGAACGTTATTTTAAGTGCTCAATATATTGTTAAAGACGCTATAGACAATGTTATGGACGAAACTGAATCTTTAGTTAAAAAAATATCTAAATCTTTAATAGACAGTGATTTTTAGTACTACTTTCGGAACTGTTTTCGGAAGAAGTTGATTAGGCAAAAACGTAGTACTTATTGTTTGTTTATTTAGATTATTTAAATTAGATTATTTTATTTTTAAAAGGTTGTTGGTTGTATAACAAAATAAAAAACAGTTTTACTAAACAAATGATTTTTTATTTATGAAAACCTTATAGCTAGGTACACATTTATAACTCTAAATACTTTTTTATACATAACACATTTTTAAGAGCACAATGCTTTAAATGTTTTATACAGTTTAAATTAGTTCTTCCTTCACAGTATTTATTATGTAAAATAGAGAAATTAGGACATCCTTTGGTACCTAGGTCTGATACTTTACAGTTCTCACAAAGTTCCTTTATCCACTTTACTTTCTCTAAACCATTAACAACGATTTCCTTATTTTCTAGATAGGGAACGATTATGCGACGAAATTCTCTATAGTCGATATAACCTTCGTTCCAATAAATACCCCTGTTTCTCTCCAGCCATTTAACTTGCCTCTTTTCGTCGCTTGTTAAGTATTTATACAAGTATGGTGGTTTTATTAAAAATGTTTGCGTATAATCACGGGTAGCAAAAGATAACTCTTTTATTATAAAATTATTGTACATGTCTTTAAACCCTTGAACATCTAATATGACAGTATTCGTATTCATGATATTTTCCTGACTGTACTACTTAAAGGTTTATATTCAATAATACAGTCGTTCAGTATAAGACAATATGCAGAAGTTTGATCTGGTATTTCCGAATCACTCTCAATTTCCACTCTTACGTCTACAACAGGGCCTGTCTTTATATTATCCGCTTGTCTGGAGCAATCAATGACAAATAGTGGTGCCAAATCTTTAAATTGTTTTTCACTTAATAAGGGTTCCGCTCGACGCCCATAATAAGACTGCTGAAATCTTACGTATTGCTCGTATAATAAAGCAATTCTGTTATTCGCGAAACTCACGTTTAGGTTTTCATACGGGAAGTAAGTAGAGTTGAGGTACACTTTTACATCACGAACATGACAATGATCGAACTGAGACATATCAGAACTGCCATTGTTTTTTCTATTTGTCTGTAGTCCCATAATAATGTATCTTGGTTTTTCTATTTGCGAGGATGTTTTGATTGACCAGGTATGTTTTGTAGTTTTGGGTAAAGCCGGATATTCGTACAAATCCCAATTTCTGAATATCATCTGGAGTGGTCGATCTTTTTCTAATAGTTTCAGCAAACTTATTTTCTCTTTGTCAGACACTTTGACGTGCGGTACGCGCCAAATGATTTTATTTATCTGAACGTCTTCTATAGTTTCACCGGTGTTGAGTTTTACAGCGTTGAGGTTAGTATTACTTCGAAGCAATATCAGTTCGTGCCTACAATTTATTACTACTTTCTTGAAATCTTCTGCGAAACCGATGATATTACAGAGTGGTATAGAAGCAGAAAAATTACCCCCGTTAATATTTTTCGTACCATCGATATTCCAGCCCCACGAATTAGATATCTTTGATTCGTTTTCATTCATTGATATTAACGATTTTATTGTGGTAGTTACGCCAGCATTTTTTATTCTATCAATTTCCACTCCATTTAGCTCGTACCTTATATCTTGAAACAAGTAGAGTAGTGCATTATTCGTAAACTGGACAGTAGTGGCTTTATCTTTCATATCCTTTTTGCTCACGATAACGGATCCTTCCAAATACAAGGTACTCGCTGACGGAAGAATGTACAAGTCCTGTTGGTTAATAGGAATGCGAATTTCGTCATTTCTATTAAAACTAGTAACATACGGTTTGTAAGAATGAAATTCAATTCCTTCAACTGTATTGTCATAAGTCGGAGCGGATAAAACGTCTAAGATATTCATTTTAGCAAACCAATTACTTTAAGAAATGCTTTGTTGTCTTTAGTTAATTTTATTTTCTTCTTACTACGAGCTCTTATTAGGGTGGATGCTTGAGCGGGACTGATATTTTGAATTTGTTGGTGCACGTATTTATTGTAGTCAATCATTTTTTCTTCTCAGATGCAAGTACAGTTGTACTTCTTCACCCCGTAAATTTATTAAGCGGTTATTTATATCTATCAATCGGATATGTATGCAGTTTATGTTGTTTTGGTTGACTGGAAAGTATATTGCGTTTTTTGGAATTTCTATAATTCTATAACCGGGAGGTACGTTAAGAGCGAATTCGTGAATTATGTGACTCGGTTTTCCGTTTGTGTACGAGCCACTCACGATATCACATTCGATCCTGATCACTGTCGTAGGTAAAATGTTGACCGGAAACTGTGACACATGCCATTTATTTGGTTCCAAGATCTGTTTATCAAAACCTAGTAAATTTCTAATAGTATCCTCTTTACTAAAATTTATGTTTTTTGAACAGAATACAGAAGTTTTTAACGTATTGTTATTGCACTGCAGTTTGATTGATGCATCTTTAATTTTAGATTTCAAGTAATCATCAATATCTTGCAGTTCGTAGGTGCCTTCTGGTATTTCAATAACTTCGTTAGAACCGTAATAGAACTTATTATTTGTTTTGTCGATGTTTGGAATAGAATTAAATGTTGAGAAATGTAATAACGCACACTCGTACTGTTCGTTTAGTTGCAATGTGTTAGGATAATACGTAGATAAAGTTGACGAGTTTCCAGTTATTGACAATGTGAATGACATCTTGCAAATGATTAAAATAAAACAAAATTATATTTTTTATAGGTTTTTATTCCAAAAATTCTTTAGATATTCTAAACATAAGTGCCCACAGTTTTCTGTGTCAAATTTCTGATATCTATTATAGTTATAAAAAACATTACATTTCTTGAAATATCGCATTAGTTCCAATGGAGGTTTCAAATCCCCAAAGCTATCAAAATATTCACAATAGTGGTTAACTTTAACATAAGCTACCCAATGCGTCCCGAGATTAGTATGATTATCCAAGTTAACGACACCGCATTCAATCTGTTTTGGCATCCTTGGTAACTGATCCTTCATGTAGACTCCTCGAAAGTAGGGGATGTTACGGGCATGCTTTTGAATATCTACATTAGTAAGAGGACGATTAGGTAGCTTATTTTTTAGTTTTTTGAAGATTTTATAAATAAACCTTTACCATTTTTATGTGATTTAATGTATAAACCCTTGCCCAACCTTAAAGACTCCATAGCCTTATTGTGTCTTACTGTTTCTTGCAAATTCTGCTGTCCAGCTTTGTAGTCGTTAACAGTTTTTGCAATACCCGCCGCCCCGCCTGCTAAAGTACCTAAAGCTGATAAACCAGCAAAAATTGGTATTAAAGGTAGAATTCCTCCAGTTTTAGGTAACGGTATCACTCGTGGTACTCGAATTTTTGAGAGTTTTGGAAATATTTTTTTGCTGCTGCGTAAGCAACGTTGATTAATGTTTTGCTGTCCTTTGGGTTCAGTTTCTTGATCGTTGATTTTATTTTTGATACGAAATTCTTAAACGTTTTAACGCCGGCACCGGATTTCAATTTGGCTTTCATAACTTTACTCACTATCCATGAACTCAGTTTTTCACCTTTTCCAGCATCATTTGACCTTAGTCTTTGTTTAGCCATATTTAATAGTTGTAAATCAGCTTTGTGGCGATTTGGTAAGTCTGTGTGGTTTGCATAGGCAATGTCGTGATGCATACAAGCTTCGTCAAGCTTATTTACACCTCGATCACCTCGCTGTAATCGTTTCTGGAGTTTGGTTCCTGGTCCGCAATAATTGTAACCGGGCAAATGAAGTTCGAACGGTAGATTATTGATTAATGTATTAACTAGTTCACCTCCGTGCATTGTCCGAATTGTAATGAAGAAAATATTGTAAACATAATGTTTATATTATGTTATCCTACAATTGCAGTTTTGTCAATCCAACTGTTTTCTTCATTGTTGAGACCGAGCCATTTAACAAAAATTTTTGATCCTTTTCTTTTTAAAACTCTTTCTATCAAATAAACACCAGGATAGTTACATTTTTGAAGTTCTTGCTCGTAAAAAGTTCCCAAAATTGCCTGCTTTCGCTGATCTTCTAAAATATATGTAACAGGTATGGTTAAATTAATCTTTTTTATGGTGAATATTTCAGTTGACCAATTAGGTGTATAACCTTTCTCAAATTGATGTTTGTATTTACTAATCCGAACAAAATCACCAACTTTGAACTTAGGTTTTCTACGAATAGATGCATGTTTAAATGATTTTCTTATATTTTCTGCTATAACTGACATATTAGCCTTATTCACTTCGATTGGTTTAACTCTGATTGTTCGATGTTTTGTGTTGTTATATGTTCTTAATATATCTTGTAACGGTAAATCTAGCCATTTATAGTTTCCATTAAGACTAAAATATTTATATAAATTATTTTTAATAGTTTTAATCAGTCGCTCAACAATCGAAGCCTTTTTAGAAGAAAATGAAGAGTAATGGTTAATATTGTAAGACCTCATAAGCAGCTGAAATGAGTTGTTATAAAATTCTGTTCCCATATCCGTTTGTAAATTATCAGGTTTGCGTTTGCTGTTAATCAAAATTTTTTTAAACGCACGAGTAACATCGAGTTTATTTTTTGTTTTTAAAGGCTCCATCCAAGCATACTTTGAGAAGCAGTCAATCACTACTAAAATGTAATTGTAACCTTTATTATATTTGCTTAGGTTTTGCATGTCCATCAGATCAGCTTGCCACAAGTCATCGACTCCCTTTAGAATGACAGGACGCCTAAGAAAATTTCTTCGTGCTGCTTTGTGTATTTCATTAACAATTTGCTGTTTTGCCATTACTGAGTTTTTTGAAGTAATTTATCAACCTCTTCTTTAGTATAAAACTTTTCTTGCAAATGACTTACAATTGCAGGAATCTTGGCTTTTAAAGTAACCTGGACTGTTTCCCGTGCGTCTATAATACTTTGTGAACGCAATGTATGCAATGTACTAATAAGTGTATTAATTTCTTTTACCATATTAACACTCATTTGATCTACATAATCCTTGTTCACTGCATCACCAGCTTCTACTGGATTTTTTATTCCTGTGAGTCTTGATGATTTTAAATCAAAATCTCCGTTTTCTGATTTTAATAATGTGTTATCTTTAATCTCAAACAACTCCGATAATCTCATTCTTTTATGAATATGATGTCCAAATTTATCTACGTTCATGTTTAAGGTGTATTGTGTTGTGAGGTTTATAATAAAATGAACACAAGTTTTAAAATATGTACTAATGTACGTCTTTTATTTATTTATAATTTTACTTTCACGCAATTCTTCAATAATAGATATAATTTCATTATCTAATCCTGTGTTACCAGCATCTCGAGATGCGATTAATAATTTTAATCTATCCACCAATTCATTTGGATCGTCCCAATATACAAAATCAACATTTTTCTTCCAAATTTTTGTCAAGGGTAGTCCTTTTCCCTTCGATTGAGACTGAATAGTAAAAATAGGCTTAATAACTTGCATATACTTTTGTCCTTTATTACTTTTTATTGGTTTATCCGGCTCATAGTCTCTTCGATGTGCGTTTGTATCAAGTAGCATTGACTTATAATGTTGCATGTCATTCTCTGTAACCATGTTTAAATCAACGTTCTTCTTCAGTAACAACTGTTTCAAACCGGGCGTATTTCGGTATTTGCGTCCAGCTACAGTGATATATTCATCGCCGATCGTTATACGTGCAGAACCTAACATAAATTTCCCATTTTCTACTCTAACACCGAATGGAATATCTTTCAGGGCTTCTGAAGATACTGACCAAGATGACGTGTCACGACCTGGGTCGTTTTCAACTAATGATTTATATGAAGAGTCACTTTCAATATCAGATTCATATTCATATGAATTGTCATTTTTATCATTGACTGCTTGATTCTGCATAGTTTTATCAATAAATAGAAGTTCATCATTTTTTGTAGGACACAGGGAAGAGGTCTGCTTACTGACATTAGCAATCTGGTTGAGAGGTTCTGTTACAGGCTTGAAAACTGATTCCAGTGTTTGCTGATTGTTAATTTCAACATCTCTCATTTTTCGTACTTTTTTCTTGACAGCTTCGGCTGCAAGTACTATTTGTCTTTTTAACGATTTTTCCATGACAGAAAAACGATAGTGATTGATTAAGCGATGACTGAAGAATAATAATATCACGATGGTAACAAACTTAAATATCAATATTCTCAATCAAATACTACAAAGGTATCAAATTTGTTTCTGTAACATCCCTTATTTTTTAAACAATCTTTATTAATTACTACATAATTGAAGGGTTCATTCCATATTTCTGAACACATTTCACGAAATTGATTCCATGTCATATCAGTGTTCACATGTTCTTCATATATATGACGCAAATTAATGTCATCTTGTTTAAAAAGTATTATTAAGTTTGCGTTGTCTCTTACTAACTGTTTCGGGATTTTACTATAAGTTTGATTTAGATAAAAACAATCAATGAACTTGTGTCTTCCCATTGCAAAATAATCACGCATGCTATCTTGATTTTCGCAAGCAACATCATCAAATATTATCACAGAGTTTGGTTTTGCGTCTTGAACTGTAAGCACTTCCTCATTTCCATGATATTTCTGGAGTGAAGTACCTGGCACTCGTTGTAAAACTTTTTCTAAAAAAATGTATTTGGGCTGGTACAGAGTTTTCGAATAAACATAAACATTTTTAAACCTTAATCCATTTTCGTGTATAAGGAGACCAATCAATAAATTGGTTTTTCCACAATTGGATGGTCCGCAAATGATACATCGAATTGAGTCAGGTAATAATTCTCCATGACGAAAATTAGTCTTACAAACATCTTCGCAGATTGTTGGGACTTGCAGTGATTGTGGTTGCTTTACAAACTTCATGATTACACTTGAAAACGAACTGTTTGATTATGAGTAAATGTATCGGGTACATTAATATTTATAAACTGAAATAGCATTATTTATTGCGATAGAGCGTTTGTTTGAGCAATGACAGACTAACAATATTGGTTGAATGGTATGGAGGCGATCCGTATCTACTCGCCTCGCTACTGGCGGTCAGTGATTTAATACACACAATGACCAAGCTTCACATTTTACTAGTTGATTATTGGTTATTGGGTGTTCTGAGCCACTGTCCTGTAGCGAGGCTTACTTGCCGAGCTACTGGACGAAAGTGGCTCAGAATGCCCAATAACTCCCTACTTATGTTCACCGTTGTTTCCGTTAATGATAAAACTTTTTTTATATTTAAGTTCAGTTGTATCTAAGACTTAGGTGATTCACGCGAGATACAATCACGAAGTAAGTATGAACTTCGTGGATACAATGCTCTTTTAATTGTGTCTGTCATTGTTATACACACTGAATAAATACACTTTAAAATGCTTAATTTTGAGCTTCATTTTGGTTTAATTGACATTTTATCTAAAGGTACCGGAGAAGCGAAATTTTTGCACTCTGATAACCTAAAAAACCGGTCAAGTGCGAGTTGGACTCGTGCAACGAGGGTTCCGTTAATGGAAAGTACCCTATAGGTTTTGAATCCCCCGCAAATATCTAAATGCAATATAAACCGCCCTATCTTTTATTGCGTTGATTTAGAAACTTGAGTTTTTCACTGCTTTTAGAGGTAACAGACTTGAGTATGTGATATTAATTTCAGCTTGATATCTCGACGCGTTCCTGAAAAAAACGTTCTTGACAGACGGACGAACAGACGGACGCCTGATGTAAACAAACTACAAATTTACGGTTTTCGGAGTTTTCCCTTTACTTGTGTTACATGACCTTGCTTCTTGCCAAATTTCATGATTCTTGGTCAATGGGAAGTACCCTATAGGTTTTGATTCTCTTGCAAATGTTTAAATATGCAATATAAACCGCCGTATCTTTTTTTTGCGTTGAATTAGAAACTTGATTTTTTCTCGGCTTTGAGTGATAGCAGACCTGAGTATGTGATATTAATTTCAGCTTGATATCTCGACGCGTTTCTGAGAAAAAGGGTCTTGACAGACGGACGGACGGACAGACGGACAACAAAGTGATCCTATAAGGGTTCCGTTTTTACCTTTTGAGGTACGGAACCCTAAAAATTGTATCGCATTTTATTCATGGTTACCTATGATGACTTTTTCTTTAGGACACTGTTGATATTATTTACAATTTGAAAGAGTTTCTGGCACTTTTGGTTCTAATGTTTTTTTTAAACCTTTTGCTTTCTCGGCGCCCTATTAATTACATAAATAAAATTATTACCTAGCATCACGGTAAAGGGTCCACAGAGAAAAGAGCTTTATTCATTACCTCTACGGCTAACTAAAGCAACATTTTGCTGAGGTTTAGCCACACTTTAGGACAGTGTGTTACAACATAAATGGGCGCCAAAGGTGTGGCACGACGGCAGTCCTCGATGCCAGTTTCTCTAAGAAAGGTTAGTGTTTACTTATTGTTTTGTGTCTTAGAATCTTTTTTATGTTTTAAAGGGTTTGTTAAAATATTGTACTACCATTGAAGTCATTATTTACGGGTTGTAACGTGAGTTAACTATATGATGTCATAAGAAAATTACTATGATTAAAAAATATATGAGTACTAAGTTACTTTAATTAAGTAGAGGATTTCATCTCACTATGACAGTTGATACTGTAGATTTAAACATAGATGTAGAATTAGAAACTTGTTATAATGTAGTACTTAGCGACAGGATAGAAGATTGTTTTGTCTTGTATCTGACGACATAAATGTCGTAGAAAGCATCAATAAGAAAGATTCAATAAGGAAGAATGTGATAACGTGGTATTTCAGTTGATGACGTTGATGTAGCAGGTGCCAGAAAATCTGCTGAGGAGACATAAATGAGCTGAGCTGGAGCTTCGATTGGATCGAATGATCGGCCAGAAGGCCGCTGATTGGCCCAGGCTCCTAGTGCACTAATTGTGGCAACAACACCAGTGACAGGTGAGCAGCAGATCACCCTTGACTCTACTCCAACGTCTCTAACTGAAACATTAGGTTTTCTGGTAGAAAACGTAGTTAGAAGGCTGAGAATATGTAACACACATGAGAGGAATTCATAAATCTTATGAAAGTACTATGCTTTTCTTTCGCAAAAGAGGAATAATAGAAGGAGTTTACAATAGGACATAACACCCTGTAGAAAGTCAATCGATCTTGTTTCTAATACTGATCTAAACCTTATTGGACCAATTATCGTTGGAGTACTAAAGTCGGAAATTTCAAAAATCTCAAGGGAAAATCTCTTTTAATAATTCTAAATACTAAATAGGTGTAATTAGAATTATCAAGTGGGATTTCCACAGAGACGACTCTGGTGATCTGTTGCTCATTGTGTTATCCAAAATGTTATACCTAAAATTATTTTACTCCATTAGAAAAATATACATCTGTCGCTGTTGCCGTAACTGGAATGCAATACTTTCACTTAGGTATATTATGTGTAACACTTGTATCTTGTGTTTTATTCCCCAAATTGTTCAGGGTGTGAATCATGTTTCGTTTGCATTGGTTTTTTCCGGTTGGTTCGACCCTGAAACATAATTTTGTTCACTGTATTATACTTCGATCGTTTTTCTTCAGTGAAATTGCGTTTTGCATGCGCATTAACATCTGGCAACAATCCATCATTTCCAAATGTTATAAAATCACTTCCTCAATTAACCTTTTTCTAGCTGTGTTGGGGTTGGGATATGTTCTCAGGCTAACTGGATGTAGCTGAACTCGCGTAATTTTCAGTGTTTTAAGGTCTTTAATGTTGTGTAACTTATTATACTCTTTCCCGGCCATGACCAACTCAAATTCATGTTTAGCAGAACTTTCAGTTCTTTTCTCCGATAATTTAAAAAATAGAGCTAGTAACGGTTTTTTTTAGTATACACAACGATAGAACTACGTAACGATATAAATATTTAGGCACTTGTATGATACATGTATCTCGCTTCTCCGGGGCCTTGTAAAAATGTGTCTATCTTAATAACCCCTTAGTAGCTTATTCAAAACAGAACTTTCACTCTGTATAATAACCCGTTAAAAAAAAAAAAAATTAATATTTTTGCATAAAATGTCCTTGTGTTACAGGGCGCGATGTATGCTTTCCCGAGAATCGAGATGCCCGCAAAGGCGATCGAAGCGGCGAAGGCTTACAATCGGAAACCCGACGTGTTCTACGCTTTCAAGCTTCTCGAGGAGACCGGTGAGCTACCTTCCGCTGAGCACCGCATTGTTGTCACGTTCATTTTCAATGAACATTGCACGGAATATAGTGTACTTAAAAATGTAGCTATAATTCATAATTATCTACTCAATCAAAACTATTAACATTAATTAGACAGTAACATTTGAAATAGTACGCTCTGCAGAGTAGACCACGAAGCGTAGTGTGGGCCTCCCATCAGATGGAGCAACAATCTACCCAGAGCAACTGGCACCAAATGGATGCGTGTAGCAGAAGATATAAGTGGCGCGCTTTGGGAGAGGCCTATGTCCAGCAGTGGTCTGACGTAGGCTGATGATAAGTGATTTGAAGTGGGACACCTCTCGTTTGCTCAGCCACCGGTGTGGTAGCATAATCAAATATTACAAAATGTGTATGTGCCCAGGTATCTGCGTGGTGGCGGGCTCGGGCTTCGGCCAGCGTGAGGGCACGTACCACTTCCGCACCACCATCCTGCCGCAGCCGCAGCTGCTGCAGCAGATGATCGAGATCTTCCAGGCCTTCCACCAGAAGTTCACCAAGGAGTTCTCCTAGACGAGGCTCAGGTGTGCTTTATGAGCACACACCATAATATGGATGGCTTCTATTATCTTTTATGACGCGGAGTAGTTTGTAGCTGTATAAGTAGGGTACCGTGTGTTCGGACCTGATCCGCGGAACCAGGTGGCACCAGAATGGATGACGGCATGTCTTTTATATTAGGATTAGTAGAATGTCTATCCTAGTAATTGGGATTATCTGCAGCGCAGCTAACGCGTATTTCTATGTTTATGAGTACATTCCATGTACAATATGATTTCAATGTCAGTAAATGCTTCAAGGGCATTTATGAAGTGGTCTTACTCGGTAGTGAATTCACCGTATAACTATTAAATTGCGGCCGAAATGAATAAACGATTCTTAGCACGTAGCTTACGTATTTTCTTGGCCTAAGAACTAGCTAAGCAACGTTTATTTGACTTGGCCTAAGATTCCTTATCCATGGCACAGGCGGGCAAATAAAGTGTCCCAATCGTGTCGATTGCGCGTGGCAGAAATTTGTCGGCGCATTAGAGTATTCAACAAAGACTGACAATATGGCACAGACAAAGGGGCGGTTGGGCGAGGTGGTGGCGGCGACGGTGCTCAGCTCAGTCCCGTATGCAGCACAGTCAAACTATTATATTTGTCAATGAATTTATAACATTGAAAAGGGAAGCGAAGAATGCATGGTGGTGTTATATTCGTGAGTGGAGTGATTTTTCATACTACAAAATATGTCACATAACAAGGAAATTCTAAGTTGGAATTTTTGAATTCTCATCGAAAACGTCTAAGTAAAATTCTCTGATTGTTTTACGCCAAATAAGGTATTCAGTAGGTATGCCATGTACTCTGATCCCAGGTAATGTCTAATATAAGGTTTAGGGCCTTTTTCACATTTCTTCTAATAAGTTCTAGTTAAAATAACTGGCAGATCAATTCAAACACAGTTTTGTGCCGTTTTTAGGGTTCCGTAGTCAACTAGGAACCCTTATAGTTTCGCCATGTCTGTCCGTCCGTCCTCGCTTAATCTCTGTAACCGTTAGCACTAGAAAGCTGAAATTTGGTACCAATATGTATATCAATCACGCCGACAAAGTGCAAAAATAAAAATTGGAAAAAATCGTTTTATTAGGGTAGCCCCCCTATATGTAAATAGGGAAGTGGTTTTTTTTTAATTACAACCCTGACGTGTGATATATTGTTGGATAGGTATTTAAAAATGAATAGGGGTTTACTAAAATCATTTTTTGATAATGTCAATAATTTCGGAAATAATCGCTCCAAAAGGAAATATCAAAGCGTCCCCCCCCCCTCTAACTTTTGACCCGTAGGTTTAAAAAATATGAAAAAAATCTGGAAAGTTGAACTTTATAAGGACTTTCTAGGAAAATTATTTTGAACTTGATAGAAAGAACAGTTTTTGTACAAAAAAGACAAAAAGGTTGTACAAAATAATTTTTGCGTACTTAGTATGTCAACGTAACAAATAGCCTTTTTTTAAACTTATAAGTAGGTACACTTATTGTGACGGACGGGAAACTACGGAACCCTACATTGAGCGTGGCCCGACACGCTCTTGGCCGGTTTTTTTGTATTTAATATCTGAAAAATGGCGTCTACTGTGAGGTTGTGAAACAGTCCCTTAACGTTGCGGTGTTTTAATCTTCTCTCTTTATTGTTTATATTTATTTAAATTATTTTATAATTATATAGATTTTCTGAATGTATTGTTTGATATTATTTTCATTATGTTATTTATTTTGAATGTATTGTTTATTTTTGCAAACATTACTTTTTTCCTTCTTTACAAAAACGCTAAGTGAACTAACAATGAAATGTGGTGCTGGAGGAATGGTTTAATTATGACAACATTTTACTATGCATTGTCCTGTGTAGCGTGGACAGCGTTGTTGTCTCTCTGGTAAACAAAAAATAACGTTGTATTTACGTTATGATTTTGTTATAATGTTGCACAACACGTACGCTGTTTCATAAATGAAATAAAGTGAAAATGAAGTTCATTGTTTTATTTCAAGTCGAACAATTTCACGTATAGGTGTCGGTGTGTCGGCCGCTGTTCATGATTATGTTCTCTTTTTATTATGTACGTTTTTGGGTCCTGATTTTTATTATAAAGAAGTATTCTAAACAAACGTTATCCGTGATTATATCATGCAAACATTTCTTTTCGTTAATTTGTTAGTTTTTGGATGCCGGCTATGAGTTCTGTTATTCTTGACTAATCGTACCTACTTTTTGATTTTATCTTTTGCCAAATATTTGCTTCTTAGACACCTACGTGCAATTAGGCGTAAATAAGACAAAAAATATATATTCACATAGGTTTTAAACATAAAGAGGGGTTTTATCTAAGTATGGTGCCTATGTAAATTTGGCTAGCATGATACTAGATAGGTCAGAAGCGATTGTAATCTATCAATCTAATAGGTATTATTAAAGCTGCTAAACTATAAGCTTACTTACTGACAACTGTCGAGGTGTTGTTTAGTGGCGACCGCGAGGAGTTTTACTAGATTCCACGCTACGGAAGTTCGGAACAACAAAGTTGTCCAGTCAGTGCTATTCCCCTAAACTGCTACTACTGGCACGATGTAAGCATTTCACATTACCTTGCATTTTGACGGCGTTGTCTGTTGGCTTGACGATAGATGGCGCTAAATTCAGATACCTAAGTAAAGTGACTTCTACTTCACATAGCCGTCCGTCACTGGCTCCCGGCCCGCGGGGTTATTACCTATGAAACAGCAATGAGCAATATTTGCGCAGTGATCGCGCGATCACCGCGCGATCGTCAAAAAAAATCGTATTATTTATGAACGGCACTGGGATTACGTATCTTGCAATAGCCGAGCGATCGCGATAATTTAGCAAAATTTGCTGCTCAAACGTCAATTCAAAATACGTCACGTCAAATAGCAAAATAGCGATAGTGCTGCCTCTGTGGAGCAATCAGTTAACTAAAATATGCATTTTTCGTTTGGTGGTTTCGTATTTAGTATGGTTTTTAAGAGCAAAGTTAAGTTTTTTTTGTTAAAGGTGATATTTAATTAGTTCCAGCGATTGCTACTTTATCGTCATCGTAGCAATAAGTGCATTAGAACAATCAGCGAGCGATTAGCAATCGGTTCATACATAATACGATTTTTTTTGACGATCGCGCGGTGATCGCGCGATCACTGCGCAAATATTGCTCATTGCTGTTTCATAGGTAATAACCCCGCCGATTGCTAATCGCTCGCTGATTGTTCTAATGCACTTATTGCTACGATGACGATAAAGTAGCAATCGCTGGAACTAATTAAATATCACCTTTATTAAAAAAACTTAACTTTGCTCTTAAAAACCATACTAAATACGAAACCACCAAACGAAAAATGAATATTTTAGTTAACTGATTGCTCCACAGAGGCAGCACTATCGCTAGTTTGCTATTTGACGTGACGTATTTTGAATTGACGTTTGAGCAGCAAAATTTTGCTAAATTATCGCGATCGCTCGGCTATTGCAGATACGTAATCCCAGTGCCGGACTTATGTAAATGACCCTTCACCATCGATCGGTGCCTTTACTAGATGGCGCTGTAAGTACCAAAAGCGAATTTCTGTAGCCTATTTATAATTTATAGGGGCCTTATTTTCAGGTTTGTTCTGTGGTTGGTTTCAGAGATGCTTGACACAGCTGGACATTTATTAGATGGAGAGGTCTTTACAGATATTTTGAAATATTCTTGAAGTTACATCACTGATCTAGTTATCTCTAGACTGTAAAAACACAATAACTGAAAAACTCGTATGTTCTATTTAGTATGTATTTATGCAAGTACATTTTGTATGTTTTTGAGTTAGGGATCGTTGCGAAAGCTAGTCTCTTGACATAATTAAGATAAATGTAAGATTGTAAGTACACTTACAGATTACTTCTGCATGAAGCAAGCTGCCGGGACTGTCCCCCTAATTAACCAAGGTTAAGAAACAGCTAATTGTTTTATCGTTTAACCTAAATTATATTTTAAAAATTTATCTATCTATAATACTATAAAGAGGTAACGTTTGTTGTTTTTTAGGGTTCCGTAGTCAACTGGGAACCCTTATAGTTTCGCCATGTCTGTCTGTCCGTCTGTCTGTCCTTGCTTAATCTCTGTGTCCGTTAGCACTAGAAAACTAAAATTTGGTACTAATATGTATATCAATCACGCCGACAAAGTGGTAAAATAAAAGTTGGAAAAAAATGTTTTATTAGAGTATGTGTAAAGTGGGAAGTGTTTTTTTTTAATTTTAACCCTAACGTGTGATATATTGTTGGATAGGAATTTAAAAATGAATAGAGGTTTGCTAAAATCATTTTTTGATAATGTCAATAATTTCGAAAATAATCGCTCCAAAAGTAAAAAACAATGCCCCCCCACCTTTAACTTTTGAACCATAAGTTTAAAAAATATGAAATGAATCTGAAAAGTAGGACTTTATAAGGACTTTCTAGAAAAAATATTTTGATCTTAATGGAAAGAACAGTTTTTGTACAAAAAAAGACAAGAAGGTTGTACAAAATAATTTCTGTGTACTTGTCAATGTAACAAATAGCTATTTTTTAAACTCAGAAGTGGGAACACTTATTGTGACGGATGGGAAACTACGGAACTCTACATCGAGCGTGGTCCGACACGCTCTTGGCCGGTTTTTTGTAGAAGGTAATTTCTGGCAGTGCTGACTAGATTGCAAACATTTTTGCACCGATAAAATGCCTTAATCCTTCGAACACATGTGATTTGAGACAGAATAGAAATTCAATAGCAGCGCGACAGCCGGCTGTCGCTTGGTCGATGAAAGGTATTCCTGAGTGCTATAGGCGATGCTTCGCCAAAAACATATCACGATCAAGTCAAAAAGCTGATTGGCACCTTTTTTTTTTTTTTTTGGTGAGTGGGAAATCATCCAATGACTGCTTCCGTCCTGGGTGCGGCGGGAGGGTGTGTCAGACTCTTACTGACTAAAACCCACTCGTGTTCCTTCGATTGCCTTTTATGTTCCAGGGTCACGGTAACTGTTATAAACATAACATTCCGCAACCCCGGCAGGCGTTGGCCCTGTTGGGCCCCTTCCTGTGCTGACTCCTTCTCTTTGAGGCGCGCGTGGAACACTAACGCGCCGTCGACGCGGTCCTGGTCCCAGCCGGGCGGCGAGCTACCCATCGCTCGCCATCCGCAGAATTACAGATTGGCACCTTTATCAGCATGCATTGGCTATCTAATTGAAATAAGAAACATTGTACTACCTATTACAATAACAATATTGGTATTATTATAAACTTAAAAGATGTCCGCAATAGTGTCTCATTCACGGCCATCAATTACACTTGGTCACTAACCATGGCTACTGTCAAACGGACAAAAACGCTTTTTAAATGAAAAAGACACAAACATAAATTTGTAGGAGAGTATGATCTCCGTCTTTTACTTTAATCAATTCTTTGTCATCGGTAATCAAAACACAACATCATCGGTAATAAAGGGTACTTTGCATAATTACCTATTCAGAATAATTTTATCTACACAGGTTTAATTGCATAGATATCGTTGTGCGGTGTGCATTACATAGTTGTCTAAAAAGAAATAATCGTAAAAAAGTTATGGTCTTTGCACGCGTGTAGCCACGGTCAGTCTCTCATTGTGTCCGCATATCATATTACTATGTGTGTTGCGTATTAAAAATATCTTTAAAAGCATAAACTACGAAACTGATTTTAATAAAATTTGGTGCTGAGTCTTGAATGGCCGATTGCTTTTTATCTGACTACGACTTCGTGACAATAAAACCGACATTCGCCAAGCCGAAATCGTGTGAAAACGATAATTACATCATTAATTAGTATAACAAGCACGGGCGCCACTCTACAGCCGATAGCAGAAAACCCCCGGACACTCGGCAGATCACTGAGTAGTAGTTACCTATTTCTTGTAGTAGTGTGTCGGCCAGGGGTTACATCACAGATAACTGAGATGACTCGGTTACACCCAGCAAGGGAGACTAGCTCGATTTGCGTTTGGGAATGCACCAGCAGAGCTAGGGTGTCCAGATAAAGGTTGTAAATGCTTTTAAAGCAACTTCAAAAAGGTTGAGGTTATCAATTCCTTTGTATGTCTTCCTTTTGTGTTATGCCATTTCTTGGTAAATTAATTATGCATTGGTATGCACTACGGAACTTTTCATTGTACACATACGTAGAAAACAGTATTATGCGGAAATTTTCCCTAGTCTTTCAATAACATTCAACTTATTTCTAAATAAATACCATTTATTTCAGTTTAGAAATAAGTTGAGTTCGAAGATGAAGAAAAGGGATCACGATCTATACTACCTCACATTTGACAACTTTGTAAAGTGTATCAAAAAATAAAGATAAAAATAATGAGTAAGTACATAATAAAGAATATCGCTATACTTACAGTCAACGTACAAAACATTCGCTATAAATATTTGTTCAGGAGCAGTAATATGTGCAAGAATATGAGGTTATGGGTTAGGTCGTCGGACAAGCCAGAACAAAATAGCAGTTATTCGATGACACTATCATTGATGTAAAGGAAAGACAAGAATTTGTCAACATTGAAACTAGCTACTCTTGCTCACAAAAAGAATATTCAGTGTATGTACGAGGAAGTTGCTCCTGAAACATGGTTTCCGGAAGTATGTCGTCTTTTTTTTTAGATATTTACCTATTATTTTGGTCGGACTTAGGTTAATTTTACCTTCATTTTAATTTTAAAAGAAACGTGCGTCTTTGTTGTTTAACTGAATCTTAAAATATTAAAAGTCTGTACACACCTTCCGTACTATAATGTTGTTGAGCAAAGTATACAGTGAAAGCCTTCGTTTGCATTTCTGACTCACACTTGACCGGTTTTTACAGGCATGAAAAAGTAACACGACTACCTCTGCTGCACTGCCAAATATATACGGGGATCCCCATCGAGGTACACGTAATAGTTACTTATTATCACAATAGATCGCGAGAGGAAAATATAGACTTTTTCCTGCCGCTGTTGTCAGGCGACGGTGAAGTACCGCGTGACCCTTTATCTTCAAGTCATGTACTATCGCTGTAGGTAGTCATTGGGAATCACACAATCCTTACGAATTGTATTTATCTCGAGAAGAGCAATGTCTTGCAGTTCACTTTACCTTAAGCGGACGATATCAGGGAATCACATTGTTGATATACGCGGGGGTGCTGTGTAAGGTCTGCACACACTGTGGCCGTTTTGTTGCTTTGTTTGCTCTGCTGAATGTTAATCCTCCACCACAAAGAGTGTCTCTTATTGACGAAAACAAAGAAATTCGGAAAAAACCCCGCGTTAATACCTCTGTGTGTTAACTTCAAGTTCTTGGGTTAGTTCCCAAGTCGGATGAAGTTATAATGAGTTTCTATATTAGGGATTCCTGTCTGTGACCGTTACAATATTTTCTCTATATCGACATACCTAGATATTGTTGAAATGGATGAAAGTAAGAATACAAAAGTTTAGTAGTAGTTAAGTTTTAATTTTATTTTATTAGGGAAAAACAAACAGTAGTTTATACTCGTTTACAAAATGCACAAAGTTGAGTAAGTATTCATTACAAAACTGTAAGCTAAATATAAGTCACCTGAGTAGGTACCTGACTATTACCATAGTTAATTAGAGAATTCTACTTAAACTTAGCCTGTCAATGAAAACATTCACTAACAAAACTTGTAACTAAGTAGGGACTTCGAGTGTTATTTGAGAAAAATGTCTAAGTTCCCGGAATCTCCCGCTGATAAAGTGTGCGGCATACCACGCTCTGTCCAAAGAACCCGCCCAAATGAGATAATTTGCCTCAAATGCTATGTATTTCTGACAAGGGTTGTCTAAATAGGTCCTGTTTGTTGTCCAACTACTACATATAATAGAAAACATTACAAAGTCTTAATTGACGGGTGATCAAAACTGTCTGAAGTACTTCTAATATCAGTAACCAAAAAGGGGGAATTTAGTAAATATTGTTTTTATATAAATATCTGCTGTTTCCAGATGAAGTGCACACAATATATTCTTATTAGAAAAATATATATATTCATGTAATAAAAATCATCTAGGGAAAGAAAAAGATTAATTATGTTTTTAAACAATTTTTAAGAAATAATTTTACTCGCGCTTTCTATCGACAAACCTTATTAATTACCCACATATTAGAATTTACTATCCACATGTGAGCCACAGTGTGCGCTAAGCTTTACTCTCGCGAGCTCGCGGGGTAGTTCGCTACAGTCGCTACTTAAACATGGCGGCGGTCTGCGCCTGCACAGTGCATCCCTGCGCCGCGACCTCTGCGCATGCGCGACTTACTAGCTACAATACAATACAATAAAACAACATACACACGATGAAGCTCGACACCTGCCTGACCGCCGACAACATCAACCAGAACCTGCTGAACATACAGTACGCGGTGCGAGGACCCATCCTCCAGAGGGCGCTGCAGATTGAGAGGGAACTGCAGAAGGTCAGTCAGTCTGTCTTTAGAATATAGTTCTTTCTTGTTTAGACTACTAAATTGTAAGTAAGTACTTTCTATGCTGTCACACATCGCTGAAAACTGTTTTCAATCGCCATTGAATGTCAAATTAATTACCGTTTTGTCTCCACTGAAAAAAATTTAGTTAATTTTTAATAAATTTTCGCAGGCAATGATTAGCAGGCAGTTTTACTTTTGCTAATATACATGCACTTGTTTTTGAGAATAGACCATCCAGGTCTTTTACTTTTTTTAAACCTTCGAATACACGTGATTTGAGACAACAGCAGCGCGACAACCGGCTGTCGCTTGGTCGTTGAAATGTTAAACTTATTTTGCCACCCCGTAGAACATTTGCTGCAGCCTTTTCAGAGGTATGCCTATAAGCCTGTAGGCGTCCACGTACGCCCACGTTCGTGAAGCGTGAATAAACATTTTCAATTAGTTTAATCCGTACTAGTATTATAAATGCGAAAGTCACTCAGTCTGTCTCTTCTTCACGCCTAAACCACTGTACCGAATTGAATAAAATTTGGTACAGATATAGTCTGGGACCCGAGAAAGGACATAGGATAGTTTTCATCCCAAAAGCTAGTATTAAATAAAAAATTCAATCAGTACATTACTCGTTGATCATGTTAGTTCGTTTTCGTCGCTGTGTTCTGGTTTGAAAAGTACCTATAGGCACCGCCGACGGTGCAATTGAGAATTGATTGTCTCAATTCGCAAGCAGTGCATCTCGGACGCGTCTTAGACTATAGGCGCCGGTGACCATTTTACTTCAGGTGGAATGACGGCTCTTTTGTTACGCAACGATATAAAAAAAAAAACACATAGGTAGGTACCAAGTTTACGGGTCGATGAAGGGTTTACGATCAAACAGGAATGATGCTGATATTGCAAAAAAAAATTGTTAATTAATATGTCGTCAACTATAGAGAAATGTCATCGTATGATATGCAGATAATTAGATACTAGCCATACGTTGTAGTTCATGAGCAATAAATAGGTACATGGGCTAATTAGTAATCACCAGCGACAGGAAGAAATCCACATCAAGCAATATCAATACCTACTTGAAATATTGGCAGTATTTAATGGTAATTTATTAAAAGACTATGAACACTTAATAATTGTCAGGATTATTGTTCTCTTTGTCTTACTGTCTCGAGGAATTACTAGGAATATTTTGAATATAAGCAGGATACTTAAGATCTTATGTTCTTAAAATCTCCTGTATAGCAGTTCTTAGTAAACCGAAGAACAAACTTTTAGACATAAAATAGCTTTCGCTCTCGGCTTTTCCCGTGTGGTTGTCAAACTTGCAGACACTATTTTACTGCTTTAGAGGACGAATTTTCAAAAAACCTCGCTCAGTAGCTACCTACTCTTCACAAAGAACACCGTTCAAGTTTCATGTCCCTAGGAGCAGCTGTTTCAGCTGTGCATAGATATATCAACATTCAATCTGTTAGTCAATGTACCATTAGGTAATAATGGGTATAGATAAACAATAGTTATATCATTTCAACCTACAACTAGTTATAATTGTTACAATATAATTAAAGCACAATAAATGCTCAATAAAATATGCTCTACTATAGAAATGAATGTTAGGCAGGAACATTCACAATTTACTTAAATGCAGTTCCATTCAGGGTTAAACGGTAATAACATCCTCCAGTGAAACTATATCGCGTCCTTAACTTACCATTTCCATCACCGTTCACAATCCCTTTAGCAAATAATATATTGGAATGGCTTTCCGAAGTTAAACAGTTTCTTGAGTAAAGGTCGCGCGTTTACAAAAAATATATGGCGTGAGATTGGGACCGTCATAAAGCGGCAGGTACGGCCTGCTGCGGATTACTGTGGCCGCGGGGCGCCGGGTCGCCAGGTCGCCCGGTCGCCGGGGCGCCGGCGCCCGCCCTGTGCTCGGGAATGATAAAGGTTTACTTCTTATTGGATTCCCTATAAATAAGTATTATGAGCCCGTGTGCAGCCCCCGTCGCTGCCAGTTTGGGGGCATTACGTTTTATTTCGTATCAAAATTAACAAGGTGAAGTAGCTCGGGTGAAAGAATCTTATCCATATTGGCATTTGTGAACAACAATCCTTGTGGTAATAATAATGATCCTTTTTGTCGAAAAGACATATTGTAAACTGTAAATCGATACTAATATTATAAATGGTAAAAGTGTGTCTGTCTGTCTGTCTGTCTGTTTGTCTTTCTTTCACGGCAAAACGGAGCGACGAATTGACGTGATTTTTTAAGTGAAGATAGTTGAAGGGATGGAGAGTAACATAGGCTACTTTTTGTCTCTTTCTAACGCGAGCGAAGCCGCGGGCAAAAGCTAGTGTACATATATATGGGGTTCGTAACAAAATAAATAATTTGCCTTATGGGGAGAAGTAGATAGTTAAGTATATCCATTTGATTTACTTGTAAATGACGTTTCAGGTTCTTCTTCCTTCATTGAATGTTGACTTTGAACAATAATTATATTAACTGTAAGAGCGAGTCTAGATCTCATATTGTCAAGAAGGTATTTCTCCGTGTGAGCGTGTCTTCCAAGGACAGACCTTAAAGAACTGGCACAGTGATACCACACATCTATCTGTTCAGCTGGTCCCCGTAGCCTATGTGAAGAGATCCTCTCCTCTCGTGAGGCTAGAATGGAGGAATACAAACTAAAAAATGCGAACATGTCAAATGGCATAATTTTGGCGTATTTCCGTTACCCCATCTTTAATTAAATATACGACTTGCCTATATATATAGAAGATTAGTAGCGGTTTAATCGATGGACATCTTAAAAACAATAAGCTCATGAAGCAAGTAAAGTGTGAAGAATAATTTTTCACTAGCTTTTGCCTGTGACTTCGTTCGCTTGGAAAAGTTCCCGTTCCCTGGGGATGTCCGGGATGAAAACTATCCTATGTCCTTTCTCGGGACCCAGACGATATCTGTATCAAATTTCATTCAAATCGCTTCAGTGGTTTAGGCGTGAAGAAGAGACAGATAGACAAACAGAGTTATAATTAAAATATAAGTACGGATTTACCTAGCGCGCATTCGTCTGCCAAAAGGATCCAATTGGTTAGGTTTCCTATCACACACAGTTTCATACTCGATATTGACCTGTAACATTTACCATCATAAGATATTACAAAATAAATAATAATAAAACATAGAACAATGTAACAAAGCTGCCATAAATCTGATCTACTTTTTTCTTGCTTTCATGAAATGAAACGAAATCCTCTTTTACAACACGTTAGTTCACCAACAATCCAGATTACGTGGCAACACCGTGAAACACTAGTGAACAGACAATTTGAGTTGAAAAATAACAAAATTAACGTGACTGGCAACATTGTGAATTCCGTGATGTAATTTAATGATACCGCGGAAAACACGGAAGGGGTGAGTCTGGGCCCGCGGCCGCCATGTTGGGCTCACGGTAGAAGGCTCACGTCGGACCAGGCTAGGCACCTGGTAACTAAAACATAAAAAAATATTAAAAGTAAGCGGCAATTTACTAAGTCAAAGTAATTATGGAGGTTAAAATAAATCGGTGTAATAAATTTAAGTCGCGTAATTTTGTCATTTAAATGTCGTAAAAATGCAGTGTTTTCCATATTCGCTTAGTAATCGAATACTCAGTATACATTATTTTATTGTATTTGTAATTGTAAGCATTTATTTAATAGATCAAAACATACCCTTAATTTATTAAGAACACACCTCCCTGGAATTCATTCCTAAATACTCTACATTTGGATCGGATTTTTTATTGCAAATTACTACCAAATGTAGAATAATAGCCTTACGCGTTGTCTTTATGTAGCGCGGTTTATTGTTCTAAACGGTTTCTGTTTTATTAATTGTTCGGCGGCGAGATCAGGCCGCTGTCCCCAGCCGCTCCGTCAAGACATTGGGTTGCAAATTGACTGAACTAATTAAAGAGTTATGTTTCAAGTTTAGCAACAAAATGGATGAATGAAAGACTTGGGAGTTGCGGCCTCGTGGTCGCTAGTGGAGGTGGAGGGGCGCGTGACTTGCGATTAAATACAATTATTGGAAAGAAAAAGAAAGAAAAGCAAACATCTCATTCTTGTAACAAGCTTTATTGAAATTCTCAATCAACTATTCTTCTGTTTTAGTCAAACTGTGATCACCACAAATCAAATGGGTTAACAGATATGTTAGGTTAAAATTGTGACAATCTGTATTAAAATTTCAGTTAACTAGTGAATTCAGTTAACATAAAATAACGTTTATGTAAATTCCACTACATAACAAGTTAATAATATTAAGAGAATAAAAGTGAGCCTTCTGTATCAGCATTCTCAGTATATAAATGGTGGATGTAGGATTATTTTTTGCTCCATTGTTGGTCGTCAGGGTTGGCGGTGAGCAATAAAAACATATTTTCGTCCAGGGTTGTCTCGCATGTGTTCAGCAATAAGGGAGATTTATCGCACTGTTTGTTACTCTTGTTGGCGCACGAGGGGGCGAGGGATGGACGAGGGATCTAGTGCTCTCGGTACGGATTAATCGGATCAAATCGACTGAAAAACATGGAGCTCTAAAAATGCATAATAGATTTATTATCCTCTTGTTTTTACCCTGTCTCATGTTTATCACAAAATTGTCTGTCGAAATTCGCTCAAGGTTAGATAACAAACAAAAGCTTTATTGTGTAGGTAATAAATATAAGTAATATTGCGCGAGTTGCAACTATTATATTAAATGATATCGAGTTGTTCGGTGGGGCCGAGTTAGTTCAGTGTGGCGCGTCACTAGCGCAGGCTGCTGATGAATGTGTTTGTAGTCCCTAATGGGGATAGTTGGACACAATACATGCCCGCCATACCTCGCGCTACAGATAACCTTACCTATGCATATACTTACCAACTATCGTATACACCTTGTAATTGGAAATAAGTCAAATAAGAAGAGAGGAGAAACTATAGTTCCATTCACTTGTTATAATTTATAATATATTTAGGTATAGATTAGAATCCCTATTTTTTATAAGAAAAGTATAACTTATTTATTTGATATACATATTTATGTATGTCATTGCAACACATATCCTTCAAAAAAGAAATCTTATCTTCACGCGTTTACATCGACGAATAACACGGTTTTGTGCAGGCGCGCTGCATGGCTTAATTTGAACTGAAAGAAATGGTAGATTACACAACAACCTATTTGTAAAAAGCTGTAATGCTATGTGTGTGCGTAGTGCATTAACAGTAGGTGCGAACACTGGCGCCACAATAACGCCACTGAAACAGCACGGAGCGCCACTTACCGATCGCGACCACATGGCGCAGCTTTCTGTCTCTCTCGTGTGCTGTATTTGATATTACAGTAAGTAGCGTACTTACATGAGATCGTTTAAGTTCAGTGAGAGCTACTAAAGCCTTGCCGTTTACTGAAACTATAGCTTATGTATGAATCGTGGCTTTTTGTAATCGTTTTCTATTTAGGATTATGGCGGTCTAGGTACTTTATATTTAAGTATTATTGACTAGACATTCGTTGACAGTATATATAAGTTATAAATATTTAAGTTCAAAAGATACCTACGTGTATCACTTTTTTTTTAACAATTACTAACATTAGTTCAATCTCAATATACATAGGTTATCATGTCGACTATTACTATGCTTATTGCGTTGATTTTTTGTGTTCATTTTTAAATAACTTCCTCCTCCCATTTGAAAGAATATTTTGCAAACTTAATGATCTTTGCTATTTAACCGTAAGCTTAAGAATTTATGACCAAAGTTGGAGTGAACGAAAGCAAGCGCTAAGCTCCCCCCTACACCTAGTCTACCCTTTTGTGTCTTGATTCAAACTTTTTTGTTAGATACTTGACAAATAATATAATATTATTATTAATATTATAACTAAGTACGTATGTATATTGTTAAAAAGTACATAATATTTTACCAAGCTTTTTGTATAAGGGGAGTAAGTTTTTTCATATAAGTAAATGGAATCCCTTCTCTCATATATTTAAAGCGCTTATAAGACCCGAGTGTACCAAATAAGCTTATTTTTAACGTGTCTTTAGCCGAGCAGAGTTTGTGCGGGCGGAGAGATGTTAAATCTTACCTATCTACATATTTCTGAGAGGGATTTATTATTTTAACTTACGTTTTTGAGAAAACTGCCATATGAGTAGGTTTATATTAACGATGAATTAAGGTCAACCTTATCCCTAGAATTCTAAACGCGTCGTTATTATCAAATCAATCCCTTTCCGAGCATTACGTTACCCGATGTGAATCGATTTGCGTCGCGGATGATGAGTCAATCGGAACAAAGCCTTGCAGATAATTACATAATATAACGAAGATAGAATATACATGATCAAGATATCGGTATTATGGCTCGGATACGATATTTGGCAGAGCACGCTAAGATACAGGCTTGGGAGCAACAAAGGATGGATAAGTAGGTAGTAAACAGTACTTATCTTAGCATATTATTGTAGTGACGTAACGAGCCATCGCCCCTTGTCAGTCGGAGGATAGTATCAAAACAAGCAGTCAATCGAGTAGTTCTGACCTCCCCTCCTCCCGCGCCGCAAGAGGGCTTAGAGGGACACATATTTTATGTGTTATTTGTAAGAAAATAACCGTGTGTGAGTCCGTTCGTGACTTTGACACCACAGAGCAGGGATATCGGCAGGTGTGGCAGGTCAGACATTTACCTGTGCACTAACTTAATGACATACACGTTTGAAAATAAAAACGATGCAAGATGTTTACTGAAAATTATGTTAGTTACCAGAATTTTCAACAGATTGCATTGTTACAGTTTGATACAGATGTACGTTCCATTAGGAGACCACTTATGGGCTTTTCTCCACTTTTAAGTAAGATCACATTCTTATCTGTCTCAATCTGTCCTCTCATTTTGACATCAATAATTGTCTCCAAAATAAGAGTTTATAGAACTTGACATTGACTGCTTTCAATACGAGAATTAGCCTTCTCTTGTTGTGTACTGATTGGCAATGATGCTTTGTGCAAAAATACTGTAACAATGATTAAACCTTGATACTCACCCACGATAGTTTCTAGTAAGAGTTGTGTCGTAGTGGACATTCTGCGAGTTGCCTACCTGGGCGTTGGAACGTCGAGTGCGCACAACATGGCCGCATATTCCCTGATTTACATAGGTCCGGGGACGCGCCTATCGAGGACTTACTACCAGAAAACGTGTTGTCGAACGTTTGGATCGCAATGTACTTTACGATAAATGCGCATGTATACTGCGGAATGTCTTTCTCGAGGTATGTTTGGGTTCCCGCTGAAGTGTCGGAGCCGATCGTTTTGTCATCACCTTCCATTTGTGGTCTTACAGGCGCTTCTACATGTCTGAGTTCTATTAACTCACTGACTACTAACTACTACAGGGGTTTGTTGCCTCATTTTAAGGTACTTACTTATGTATAGAAACGTCCACATAGTGTAATATCATTCGGAACTGATATCGACTGGCCGTTGGTGTAAGAAGACGTGTAATCTCTTGGGAAATACGGTCAACATGCTGAAAATAGTATTGTCGGTGTCGAATCGATTCTATTTCTCCCGGGAAAAGCGGCGTCGCGGTTTACAGTCATAACTCGGTCTGTTGTTGGTATTTGTAAAAATCCTCGGTTTATGTCCGTCCGGTCGGACAGGTGCCGGCTGTCGGCCGGTCGGTGGGTGTCGGGTGATGTCGGGGCTAGTTAACACGACTCTCAGACACAAGCTTGTAAAATACTTCACTTAGTTTGATAGGCAGGTAACATCTTGTTGTTGTGTTTTGTTATATCCAAGGTTTATACTTTACTCGTAAATCGTGTCTGTCTGTCTGTTACGCTTTGATGATTAACTACTGAAATTAGGTAAAGAATAATCTTGAGCCCTGAGACCTAAGCTACAAGCTACATACCAATTTTTTATCAAACAAATGAAGTCACGGCCAAAAGTTAAATAAACCTATATACTATTCAGAAATGTTGCTTGTAGAGCTTCTACTGGTATTACTGAGACATCGCTTAAATTGTTTAACTAATTAGTAGCAATCGATGTAGTTTGATTGATTTAAAGTCATTAGCGACATAATGAGCTGCCTCCGGTTTCCGGGATTTGTAAAATATTATCCTAATCTGATTTTCTTTCTTTACTTTTTTCGGTGTTTTCGGAAATATTACAAAGCTAAAGAAAGAATGTAGAATATAGCGAGTAGTAGGTCAGGTTGTAAGTTGTAAGTAATGCAGCTGTGAGCTACACAGACACACAGTGAAACATAAAATGGTTAAAATGTGAAATTGTAACGAGTTCTGCTCTTGTCTTGGGTTTCGACTTCACAGCATTCTGCATTTAACAAGAATAGAGAGTAAAGTCCTGGTGTGTGTTGTAGTGTGTGTGTGCAACAAATTGTCGACACCCGCTAACGAGACTCGTTGCTCTGAATGTTACGTGTGACTCGGGAACTGCGATCTACATTCAGCTCAGCAATGCATTTTCTGTTGGGGTAGAGAGCAATATGCAGATGATAACACTAATTCGCAGGTTTTTTATACTACTGAATAATTTTAGTAGGTAATAATGATGTCAATCACCATATACACCGCAAGGTAAAACTATAATCAATAGAGTATAAAAACATTGTCGTGATGATAATAATGTTGTCAGGGCCCAGTGGTTGTGGCGCCCGCATCTGAATCAATCATCATGAAAGAGGTTGGGTTCAAATCCAATAACACATCTTGCAAGTACCGCTGCAGAAGAGGGACAAACTCAATAGCGCCCTGAAGAAATTGTTGTATTTCACACGAAGTAGGTAGAGTACAAGCAGCTTGTGGGTGAGTGTCACAGTCCACGGAGCGCAGCTGCGTAGGCTGCATAAGGTTGGTTCACTTCAGGCCCTGGTATACGCCTGCTTATAGCTTACATACAATAACAAAATATTAAAAAAAATATATACATTGAAGTGAGAACCTTTAAAGTCGCTTGAAACCTACGAAACTCTGTCGGCGAAGCGCGTAGTACACTCAGTTTTTGTGTAAATTGTACATCAAGTGTAAAATAAAGCGTATGCAGCTACGCTCCGTGGACTGGTGGCAAGGAGAAGCCGCAAGCTGCACGCGTGAACGCAGTACGGTTTTCTTTAAAAATGTTAACTGCATCTCATTTAATAAATCATTAAGTACAAACATTTTCTAATGTAGCCTGCATTGGAGAATGTTTGTACTTAATGCAAACAGCATCATGTCTAATGATTCAGTATGTATGTAGTAACGCTGATAACAATTTGTATTAGGCCGATAGATTTTTTTCAGAAAATAGTCGGTATCTAAAAAGATCATTAACATAATCAAACTTGCGTTCTCTTCTGTCTACGCGTCTACAAGGACTACTTCACCGACCCGCGTGACCACCTCACTGGCTAGCAAGCTCGGCTGGCAAGCACCTGTGTATGTGTATTTCCATTATCGTATCTAGGTGTTCACCAAATTGGAGCCGTGGGGGGCGCGGAGCGGGGCTAGGGGCGCGGGAGGGAGGGGGCAAGTCTGTGTATGGCAGCTTCGTAATGCGGTTTTTGCTTCACGCGCCCAAACCGCTCGCTCTGCCAGCTATATCCGAATATTGTGGAGCTCCGACGATGTAAACAATGCGATCACATGCGCGACCGTTGATTTGTTCAGTAAAAACAATACGGTAGTTTCCACCATTATCAATTGACGTACTTTTTATGTGCTGTCAAAACGCCATTCTCCAATAGATTTTGTATGGCAATGGCGATTTATGACGTCACTAAAATAACAACTCAGTTGACTATCTATTTATTGGTTTCAAAACAACTAAAAATCAAATTTTATAGCAAATTGAAAATGAACCGAATTTATTAGGCTGAAATTAATAGAGGTTTTATAGGAATTGTGTCTAACATTTATTGGTTAATGGTGGAAACAATTCTAGGTTACCTAAGTAGTAGGCATTCCGACGGAAGCATGCTCCGTTTTCTATTTAAAAAAAAATAAGACATAAAAGATGGTAGGCAAAGGTGAATGGTGACGGCGATGACGGTGAGTTCACGACCACTATTAAAGCGTAGAGAGGAACACTGGATTCCCGTCGTGTAACTTTCCTCAGATTACGACAATTCATTTTGCAGTTAAGAGGCGTACCATCGGCTTTCATGAGTCTGGGCTCGTAAAGTTAAGTCCAGTCGTGTGAGCTGGTCGTTTCCTTACTCCTGCCGGTTGGGCACGGTTCCAAGATGGCGGCGATACGTCGGCGTCGTTTGGCGCGCGCCGTGATGCTCACAAACCTACCGATTGATAACTACAACTGAAACGAGGCGCACTCTGCAACTTTTCTCCAGCGATACATTTTCTTTTTATGTCAAAGTTGTTTGCTGCGGATACTGTAAAGTTGAAATTATAGATATTTAGGATATCTGCAGTACAAAGTACGAAGATTTAGTTAATTTGTAGACTAGAGATGATCAACAGCACGTTTGTGTCAACCAACACACAGTAAATTTTGTATACCTAGTTGATATATATAATATTATATATACATAGTGTAATATGAGATGAGAAACCTGTGCGGCCGTGATCGGAAAATTCGCTTACTTGTAAGCGCTTTTTCCGATAATCGTAATATTATTATATAATGTAGCTTTAGCTCACACTTTTCCTGTTACACGATCGACATTCAGCTTTACGACAGTTTAATACATATTATTAATAGGTGCTCAAACGGGCCGGTACACGACGGGGGAACTTTGTTGTGTAAAATGATAATCATGTCTCGTCGTGATCAGCACGAGCTGATTGCTTCACATTGTTCCGCACACGACTACACTGTAGAATACTGAACATGACGTTTTCTTCGTGTCTCTGCTTAATTACTATTTAATAAGTTACGCACACTTTGATCTTAGGTTTATCGCTTACGCATTCAGCAGAACAAACTCTTCAACTTTATAATATTAGTATAATCACCACACTTGACAAAACGTGGCGATTAATGACACGGCACACTTTCTTACAACACTTGTATCTAACACCACGAGGAAAATACCACACATGTTAGATTGTAATGATTCGTGTTATTTCTATTACTTACATAATAAAAATATCTGCTCTAGCAAATTTCCCCACGCAATAAATCATATTAAATTCTTAGAATTCTGTAATTATGACTACTGTTTTGATTTCCTCATGATAAGAATGTTTGATTACCGTATAATAAGTAAGTTACAATTATTATTAACCTCCATTCCTACAATTAGTGATCATTGGAATTGACTGGAGAATTGAGTTATTATTTATTTATTTATGCAAAAAACAATAAGTACAACACCTTATAGTTTCTAATAAGACGATGTTATACTCATACATAAAACTAGCGGGTCCACCCTTTATAGCAGAACTTTTTACGTTATTTTTATTATAATCACTACACTAGACTATTTACGTTATTTTGTATAAAAGAAAAAGATCCCTAATCGAACCTGGAATATAACAGCGTAGGTAGTACGTAACCGATTACGGCCAAGTTAAGTTGGCGCGCAAATCTCGCAAGTTCCCGGCCGTGCGACGTCCTGAGAGTAATTGCCGCCATATTAATTCCGCTCCCATCGGTATAATTCGTGCGCTCACGAGTCCCGCGGGACTCCGGCGCAGGGGCTGATCTTCTCTCTAATTTATATTCTCCTTGTTTTTCCACTGCTTCGGTCAGACTAACTTATGGCTGTCATTATTCTCCGTGCGTTGAATTTAAAACCTTTGAGATAAGGTGCTTCGAGACGGAGTTAGACTTTCTTAAGAATTGTTCTAACATTGGTAACTGGTTAGGTTAACTTTGTCAAGTTAAATAGAGATTTACGATATTCTGAAAAGAAAGGGTAAAGGGTAATCTTTAATCTTAGTCATTATTAAATTAATAGATTTACCGTTCCTGCTAAGTCCACTGATTCAACAAATCCTAATGTGCAATGTGTATTGTGCAGGGAGTGCCGAAGCCGTTCTCTCGCGTGGTGCGCGCCAACATCGGGGACTGCCACGCGCTGGGGCAGAAACCCATCACCTTCATCAGACAGGTCAGTTCACACAATACAACATGTTTAGATAAAGAATAACTTTCACTAGAAAAACAATCATTACATTATATAAATAAAAACATTTACTAATTACAACACAACTTCAGTTTCACATTTCCCAAGCGAGCAGTTCTCGACCTACAACAAATTATACTAATTATTTTTTTAGCAAAAGGGTCATGTTCTGTCCCACGCCACGCCTACGTCTAGGCGTGGGCACCTGCCCTTCTTGCGTCACGACTTTTGATTGAATCTATAGATTACAATATTGAAACAATAAAATATAATTGGAATAGATACTTAACTAAGCATGGTTTTGCTGTAGTCGGGTAAAAAACAACGATTTCATCCTGAGGTATTGATTCAAATTGTAATATTTTGCACATATTTGATCATTCCAGCTAAGTGTAACATTTCTGTAATTGAATCGATATTCTAACTTTTGTATTGATCTAAGTGAGACATATGTTTGCCTGTGCCCGTACCTGAGGTGTGGGTGGAATAAATACCTTGTTGAACGACAGATTACGGCGAGAACTATTCACTGAGAAAATAGAAAGGGTATGTAGATGTGCTGGGGCGGAAGTCGGGCTTCGTGATTGTGTTAGCATATACTAGGACGAGGGGCTATGTGGCGAGGGGTCAGAATGAAATGCAGAACAGTTTTTATTTACTTAAATAGGATACAAGAGCTGTGTGCAATGAGGCTGGTAGTTTTATGTCGTTTTCTATTTGAGTTTAACTTCCAAGAAGAGTCCGAGTGGCCTGACCTGGCCCCCGGGAGGTCCTCTAGTTAGCTTGAAACAAGCTTGACGACTCGATGTGATGCGGCAGACAGAATGCCACGTCCAGCGATACTTACTACAAACATTTATTGATGCTTCTGACTTTAGCTTTAACCTGAAATAATACATTAGTAGACAGTTAAATAAATAATGGTCATTGCAGTAGTTTCAATGTGTAATAAATATTGTATTATGTGGTAGGTGGTGTCGCTGGCAGCGTGCCCCGAGCTGGCTGACTCGGCAGACGTTCCCGAGGATGTGCGCCATAGAGCCAAGGAGATACTTGACGGTTGCACGTGAGTACATACTATTCTCCCATATAATTATTTTGTAAGGGAATGTCACCTTATGACGTCACAAGTTAACTAGCCATTTATTGATTTCAAAGCAACAAATAAACCGATTATACTGTAAATTGAAAATGAACCGGATTTTTAGGGCTAAAATTAAGAGAGATTTAATAGAAATTGGATCTTAGATTTATTAGTTAATTTAATGATGCAAAATACCCTATAACGAAAAACACCCGTATTGCCATATTGCTACTGGAGTTACTATAACGTGAAGTAGACTGCATAAGAGGAATGAATGTCCCATCCATCCATCCACCCACTCTATTTGACGTTCATCGATCAC
The DNA here is from genome assembly GCA_033675125.1 of Athetis lepigone. NCBI lineage: Eukaryota > Metazoa > Arthropoda > Insecta > Lepidoptera > Noctuidae > Athetis > Athetis lepigone. The sequence continues at coordinate 156,292 of CM066215.1, read as the reverse complement.
TGTTTCATCTTCTTTAAGTAGTGGGGGGAACATCTGAGCCATCGGAATAAGATAGAGAGATAAAACAATTTCCAATGGAAGTTTACACTACACACTTACTTCTATGCTCTTACTAATAATCACTGTGTAAAGTTATGTCATGAATAAAGCTTGTGTAACCATACATTTTTTGACGTATACACCTGTCATAAGTTTATGCAGCGTTTATTAGTAAGGCTGAGGCCACACTAGGCTGCGACGCGAACTGCGACGCACGAGCGATTGAAACAAATACATGGATTCTCACTAAATGGCTACACCGTTCATCAAATATTACTAGCGATTTTTGATTATTTCTGCGACAGGAACTACATAACTGTAATCGCGGCACCGGCTACATCGACGTATCAGCGAAATTGAATCGAATATACGCACTATTTTCGGTTATAATGTAGCCATTCCATGTTTATCTCGTTTCGCTCTTCCAGTCGCATCGCAAATCGCTGCCTACTGTAGCCTCAGCCTAAGACGCCTAGTATGTAAATTTTCTGTTAATTTCATTATCTGCCTAAGAAACGTAAGTAGTTATTGTTGTTATCATTGATTTATCGTACACACTAAGTTTCGGAGCACAGAATAACAGTCTAAGTACCATCAATAATGCATAACCGAATTACATGTTTACTACTGAAATAAAAAGATATTAGATCAAAACAAACAGTCGATTTTCCTGCCCTACTCGTCCCAACCGGATTACTTCAGTAGGTCCCTACTAATGCTGAAATAGGGAATAATAAATGTCCGTGTAATCAGTCCCGCGGGCCCCGCGCTCCGCTAATGAGTCGCTACACACGCGTCATTAGGCGCCGCACACACTGCACCTAACGCTACCTGCACTGATTGATTCCCACAGATTCCGATGATTGATTGATTGACATCCATATTCGATTTAGATTGATTCACCCCGGTACATGGCAGCTGGCCGCATTAGCGTTTCAAAAGCAATTGATATCTCATATGAATGCTCAAATAACAGACACGGCTGTTACTGCGAGTGAAACGATATTGTTTCTCAGCGGATTATGGGAAATGCCATTTGTATAAAGGTCACGTTTTGATTCGTTTTTAATACGCTTTATCTATTTTTCCTTTGTATTGTCCTGTTTGTTGGAACGAATAAATTGTGTTTTAGCTTTGTGGGATTAACGTGAATAAAGTTATTACTTATTGATTGAATTGAATAGTTTAAAATGGGCGAATGTTTACTTTGGCAGTGTTTTTTAGGGTTCCGTACCTCAAAAGGTAAAAACGGAACCCTTATAGGATCACTTTGTTGTCCGTCTGTCCGTCCGTCCGTCCGTCTGTCAAGACCCTTTTTCTCAGAAACGCGTCGAAATATCAAGCTGAAATTAATATCACATACTCAGGTCTGCTATCTCTCAAAGCAGTGAAAAATTCAAGTTTCTAAATCAACGCAATAAAAAGATACGGTGGTTTATATTGCATATTTGGACATTTACAAGGAAATCAAAACCTATAGGGTACTTCCAATTGACCTAGAATCATGAAATTTGGCAAGGAGCAAGGTCATGTAGCAGAAGTAAAGGGAAAACTCCGAAACCCGTAAATTCGTAGTTAGTTCACATCAGGCGTCCGTCTGTCCGTCCGTCTGTCAAGAACCTTTTTCTCAGGAACGCGTCGAGATATCAAGCTGAAATTCATATCACATACTTAAGTCTGCTATCTCTCAAAGCAGTGAAAAAATCAAGTTTCTAAATCAACGCAATTAAAAGATACGGCGGTTTATATTGCATATTTAGACATTTTCAAGGGAATCAAAACTCAAAACCTATAGGGTGCTTCCCATTGACCTAGAATCATGAAATTTGGCAAGAAGCAAGGTCATGTAGCAAAAGTAAAGGGAAAACTCCGAAAACCGTAAATTTGTAGTTAGTTCACATCAGGCGTCCGTCTGTCCGTCCGTCTGTCAAGAACCTTTTTCTCAGGAACGCGTCGAGATATCAAGCTGAAATTAATATCACATACTCAAATTTGCTATTTCTCAAAGCAGTGAAAAAATCTAGTTTCTAAATCCACGCAATAAAAAGATACGGCTGTTTATATTGCATATTTAGACATTTTCAAGGGAATCAAAACTCAAAACCTATAGGGTGCTTCCCATTGACCTAGAATCATGAAATTTGGCAAGAAACAAGGTCATGTAGCACAAGTAAAGGAAAAACTCTGAAAACCGTAAATTTGTAGTTAGTTCACATCCGTCCATCCTCCTGTTAGTCCGCCTGTCAAGACCCTTTTTGTCAGAAACGCGTCGCGATATCAAGCTGAAATTAATATCACATACTCAGGTCTGCTATCTCTTAAAGCAGTAAAAAAATCAACAAGTTTCTAAATCAACGCAATAAAAATATACGGCGGCTTATATTGCATATTTAGACATTTTCAAGGAATCAAAACCTATAGGGTACTTTCCGTTGACCAAGAATCATAAAATTGGGCAAGAAGCAAGGTCATGTATCACAAGTAAAAGAAAAACTCCGAAAACCGTTGCATAAAAAAAATTAACGGAACCCTCGTTGCGCGAGTCCAACTCGCACTTGACCGGTTTTTTTATTTTATATTGAAAACAACTCGTTGCATAATGTAATATTAAATGTTTTCCTCCAAAGCAGATAATTATTAGTTTAGAATGTTGTACGCAAGTGTGCAGTATTCTTATTTTAAAGCAGTCTGGACCAATATTTTAAAATCATTTATATTATCAGCTCGTAAATAATATGTATTTTTATGAATGGTCATATAATTCTACGAGTGAGTGTTCAGTGTGCGCTAGGTGTGTATATTAATGAAGTGTTAGTAAGTCAGTGTCTGTCGCTACGTCGAGCGGACGTTTATTAGACCTTCGTCACCTGGATGTGACGTCATTATGTCAGCGGCCCTTAATAAATGTACCTACCGAGAGATATCTGCGGGTGATACACACTGAGTGTCACAGGAGGTGGACAGGGGTGCTAGTGGGGTATGCTCTTCTAGTACAAATATGTTTGTCATCTCCAAGTGCCACTAGCTTTGTCTGAATTTATCAAACTTGGTACCTTGAGTTGCTGTTACAGCTTCAAGCAAAATCCACCCTTTGTGGGCTGAGAGGATCACTATAATTTGTTGGGATTAAGTAAACAGTCCGGTCGTCGAAATTTGATTTTTTTCCCTTTAAAGACACGCCAATAGGCGCTAAATAAGCCGACTTTTGTCAAGTTTAAAAAAAAATCACGAATTCTCCTGTCAGACCACTCGCTGGTGGTCCAGAGACCTCATGTTGGCAGCACAACATGAGGTCTCTGGACCACCAGCGAGTGGCCCGATAGTGATTTATTTTCTCTTACTCAAAGGTCAAATAAAAGACTGGTATCTGATAGCTAGAGCCAGGTCCAAGCGACCAAAGCCACAGACAAAGTCAGATCATTCATTTCTAATAGATCATTTCAAAGGCGCTTTAGAACCTCATTTACAAGAACAAAGAAGAATAACCTAGTTGCCCAGTTGATCGTAATTGCCGGTTCTTGGTCGATTAATGTTACTTCTATTGTAACGATGTCTCTTTCAGGCGCGGCTCCGTAGGCGCCTACTCGCCGTCAGCAGGTCTGTGCGGCGTGCGTGCGCGCGTGGCGCAGTACTTAGAGGCGCGTGACGGCGTGCCGGCCAGCGCTGACGACGTGTACCTCGGCGCCGGCGCCTCGGACCTCATCAAGGCCGTGCTCACCATGCTCGTCGAACACGTGGATGGGAAACCACCTGGTATGTAGCTTAGAAGAACGCTTAGTGTAGATAGGAAGGTACTTTGGATTGCCGGGGTGTGCTTTAAACCCTTGACTTAATATTCCAAAGCTCCTGAATGGGGCAGAAGGCACCCACAGTGCTTCGCCATTGCGATCTGTCTTGAGCTACGCGCTTCTTCCCCACGTTAACTCGATTTTCTTCAGCTCCGTTGCAACCGACGCACTTTGGATAGCCACGTTTCCACTTGGGAGTCCAATCCTTGAGAGATATTGCATATTGTAGTTAGAGACCATCAGTGATAGCATCTGCTTTAGGCTCTCAAGGCGAGTCTATGTTTGTTAAACAATTACATCATAGGTTTAATTTAAGTGATGTGATTCTGGTTTGAAATCAAGCAAATTATTAACAGCTATGTCCCACTAAAATCACTCAATACATGACACGTAACAACTATCGTTGCTTCCTATTTGATTATCTTTAGAAGGAACAAAATAAAACTCAGGGTTAAAGCAGGCGTCCGTCACTCGCTCAAGGCCACGCGTTTTATGCCTACCGCTTCGCGTATCGTCGACGATACAACGAACACCGGGCTGTCGCGCGCCCGGCTGAGTGCTCGCGCGTCACGGGTACAGCGTTGACTTTCAAAATGCCGAAACCACGTAATTATTGCGTGATTATTGTGCAATTCCCCTGTTTCCCAATTCTCCTGTTTCCCTTTTGATTATTTATTAAAATTATTCACGCGGTTTTGGATATTTTCGACACTAAAATATAATAATCGGGAATTCAAGGAACGAAAAATATGCATCAGTCATTTTATTAAAAGAAAAAATATTTGATCAACAAATAAAAAAAATATTGTTTTTCTGAATCATTCTTTTTATTACCATTATCATCATACGTATAACCCTAGCAGATTTGCTGGACGACACGCACACACGTTAGTCGCGCGGCGGACAAAAGAATCTCAACTCTCTTTGTGCGTATTTATGGTACTTACATTTCTCCTCGCTGCAAACAGCTGGTATTATTATTATGATTTTGTAGGCTATTATAGCGTAGGTTTTTTCGTTTTTGTATTGCAGTGAAGTATCTGTTACGTAGTAACTATTTATTAATCTGTGGTTAAAGTGCCTTTTTCAAGTCCAAACCAAAACTAACTTCATAACCATAATGATGATAGAAACAAATAAATAAATAAATAACAAAAGTTGGTAGTCATTGGTTCAGATAATATTTTGAAGTTAGAATCATAAGTTGAAGTGCTTCATTAGGAAAAATATCGAAGAGATGATAACGGTAAGCCGCTTGAAGTACTCAATCCGTCAGAGGCAGTCATGACATTAATCAATCGAAAATATAATAAACCACAATTGAGATGTATGAGCCGCTTTCACAATCAATATAATTCTCGAGCAGTACTTGACAAAGTCAATAATATTAACATTCAAGGAGTTGATTCTTAAGATCTTCAAGATTGTGTCGAAAATTTAATTAGACTAATTACAATGTGATCTTATAATAATACGTACGTTACAAAGTACGACTATCTTCTATTCATATGTCATGACAGCTCGTTATTAGAACACCTTATTGTTGTAATGGCACACGAGGGAAAGCTTTGTAAAAGGGTATCAGGGTATTATACCCTGGACGTGGAGATAACGAAAGCAATCTATTTTAATATTAGTATTCCTGAACAGATGCGGCGGTGTGAGACCGCAGCGATTGTTGCTGCTGCAAGCTGCTATATTATTTATTGGCGGTGAATTAGAAATAAGAATGGTGGAAGTATGAATTCATAAGAAATAAGTTGACTGATAGAGTGAAATGATGGGCACTGTTCTGAAATGCAAGACCGCGAGTTCAATCGGGCCTTCAGTAACGGGTGTAGGCGCTTGATTCAATTGTCGTTTCATGTAATGTGATACTAGATTTTTCCATCTGGGTGACTCTGTGGCATTTCAAGAGTCTGGGTTGTGCTCTGTCAATGGCGATAAGATTTAACCCTACAAATAAGAGATAGGACAAAAAAGAACAGTTAGGAAAACTGTAAATAACCGCCCAACATTTTTGGAAAACAGGTGTGATATTTGTAATTAATCTCTGTCCAGCGGTGATGATCCCGATCCCGCAGTACCCGCTGTTCTCGGGCACGCTGGCGGAGCTGGGGCTGCGGCAGGCGCGCTACTACCTGGACGAGCAGCACGAGTGGGCGCTGCAGCCCGCCGAGCTGCGGCGGAGCTGGCGCCAGGCCAGCCAGGACTGCGCCGTCAGGGCGCTCGTCGTCATCAACCCTGGGAACCCCACGGGACAGGTGAGACACACAATACGAGGATCCTACTCGAAGTGCACACCCCTAGCGTCAGATAAAAAGTCAAAATGTTTAATTTTAGCAGCTGCAAGTACATTTCCATTCCAAGCGAACGTCATACGCAGCGGCTGGTGACGATGTAGGAAATACTCTCCAATCAATTCATGTATCTGACGTTTAGTGTACGATACATGGACTGAATGGAGGGCTGATTAACGGGCTGATATTCATCTACTTCGTTCCCTGCCTTTGAAATAAAAGGACATATTTTATAACTGTTATGGACCCACAGTTCGTTATGCTAATATAAATTCTCTGTGAGCAGGGACAATACAAAACAGTAAATAAATACAGGCACGATGTCTATTCACATGCACTGATATTTGTATTGAACTGCACAATAGCATCCAAATTGAAAAACCGAGAAATAGCCGTGCAAACGAATAGTTTAGCCGATAGCCATACAACACCCGCGGCCAGGCGCCACTTTGTGGGTGACACGGTATTAATCAGCCGACATTCAGGCCGCGCGCAATTTGATCGAGCGCCGCCATGGCACATATTGAAAACTATTCCAAAACCAGATGATTGCGACTATAAACTAATGGAATATGAAAACTCGACAAATAGCCGTGATTCGCGTTTGCGGCGGCGGTGATGACCGGTATTAAGTACTTTGTGTTACGGGATATTAAATTCAATGTGCTATTTAGTTAAAATATTGAACAAATCTATCTTCCCCTTGACTGTACTGTTCGGCTACTCTTCCAAGAAAATCGCAGTGCTGCAGCATATTTCCTCGATAATATATTACACATACGGATATATTACTTGACGTCGAAACGTCAGCTTGTTTTTTGTCTACACGAGGGGGGCAATTATTGAGATTTATCCTGACTATTGCAGGTACTGACTCGGCAGAACATGGAAGAGATCATCAAATTCGCATACGAGCACAACCTGTTCCTGCTGGCAGACGAGGTCTATCAGGAGAATATCGTCTGCAAGCCGTTCCACTCCTTTAAGAAGGTTAGCCGGCATTGGGCCGATATTTATTTTAATTGTGATATTTATAGCAAGAACTTTTGGCAAAGCAAAACGCAATCCCACATGTTTTCTACATAAAATGTAAAAGGATTTCAATCTCTATAAATTCAATTTTTGAATCAATTGATTATTGATTAATTAAAGAAAAAATACGATGCTGACATTGCAGCAGATTAGACTAGGCAGAAAATAAGCTGATCACAGTTTAAACGATTACCCTTGATCGCCCTTTAACGTTATTATCTCCTGCAGGTGATGCACGAGATGGGCGCGCCGTACTCTGGCATGGAGCTGGCGAGCTTTGTGACGTGCTCGAAGGGCTGGGCAGCGGAGTGCGGGCTGCGCGCCGGCTTCGCGGAGCTGCTGCGCGTGCGCGCGCCCGTGCGCGCCGCCTTCAACACCGCGCGCGCCGTCATGCAGTGCCCCTCCGTGCTCGGACAGTGCGTGCTCGACTGCGTGGTCAGTACTTCATCATCATAGACAAAAGACATCTACTGCTGGCCTCCCCTAAATACTGACCCTACGCCACCCGCAACTTATGGGGTCTAGGCCCTTGACAAGATCGTTGGTCCATCTCGCTACGGCTTGCTCACTGCGTCTTCCGATTTGGAGTCGCCACTCGATATACTAACTTATTATAATATTGTAGGAAAGTTTGCACGTTACTTTTTCTTTTTCGTCTACCAAAATTCTATCATGTTGCTTATACATCATGACAGGTAAAACGAGGGACATTTTGAATGAGGCTAATCAATATTCGATTCTTATTCTAAATAATTATGTATAAAAAATCAGTTATTACATTTTTGAGTTATTGGAATAATGTATTATGTCTGTACCTCACATTCAGATGAAGCCGCCGTCCCCGGGCTCACCGTCGCACGCTCAGTTCTCGCGCGAGCTGCGCGACATCCAGCAGGTGCTCGCCGAGCGCGCGCACACTGCACACCGCACCTTCAACTCCATCCCGGGCTACTTCTGTAACCCTATCGATGTGAGTCTACGTTGTTTGTTGTATGTATGGTATGGAACACTGCACACCGCACCTTCAACTCCATCCCGGGCTACTTCTGTAACCCTATCGATGTGAGTCTACGTTGTTTGTTGTATGTATGGTATGGAACACTGCACACCGCACCTTCAACTCCATCCCGGGCTACTTCTGTAACCCTATCGATGTGAGTCTACGTTGTTTGTTGTATGTATGGTATGGAACACTGCACACCGCACCTTCAACTCCATCCCGGGCTACTTCTGTAACCCTATCGATGTGAGTCTACATTGTTTGTTGTATGTATGGTATGGAACACTGCACACCGCACCTTCAACTCCATCCCGGGCTACTTCTGTAACCCTATCGATGTGAGTCTACATTGTTTGTTGTATGTATGGTATAGAACACTCTGAGTTGAGCAACATTACAATTTAGTGGGAATGGTTAATGGCCATCGTTTGGTTTTGACCAAAGATCATTTAAATCAAATAGCGAAGTTACTTCTCGGGTCGTGTGTTTAAGTGTGTAAGCATTGTTGAAAGCTTTTATTTTTACTTTTGAAATTTATGCTGGAGACTCGAAGCTTTGTCATAACATATATAGCTTAATTTTTTTATGAAGTCATATCGTGTAATGTATGATTACTACTGTCCAGGGCGCTATGTTCGCGTACCCGCGCGTGGACATTCCGGAGGCGGCGCAGGAAGCAGCGCGCGATCTGGGCATGGCTCCCGACGAGTTCTACTGCCTACGACTGCTAGAAGAAACAGGTACTACACAACAGCTATACATCCTTTAAATTTAAATTAAATATTATTTAAACAAAAATAAAAAAAAATTGAATTTGTGGTGGCGTACAGCTCAAGAGAAAATTTTGACCATTCTGTTGACTACATTAGAATGAATCAACTCTGTATAAAATCAGTTTTGTTAAAAACTACTTGACAGCAGTTAAGAAAATCTAACACAGTAAAAAGTTGAGAAGTAATATCACATCTTCCACAAAGCTCTGCCTCACGTCACTGAATGGCAGCACGCAGTGTGAGTTGCTGACGGCTGTCACTAATGAGTCACACGTCGGCTAAGCGAGGCGGTAATGTGCGCGACTTGGGGCTGCATACTTAACTACAAGCTCCAACTTACGCCGCATAACTTGCGAGTTCCCGCTCCGACTTGTAGCCAACTTGTACTGCACGGTGTTTGTTGGAACGATAAACGTTGCACTGGTTTATACGAACTGAGGCCGAGGTGATTCAGTGTTTTCTAAAGATCACGGAAGTCTTGTCTTTTAAACTTGGTTCAAGAGTTCGTCGCTTGTTTCGACAGGCCACACGACTTAAAACTAAACTCGAAGAGCTAGGCAGTCTTTACTATAATAGGCCTCTGTTTCCAGGAGTATGTGTGGTCCCGGGCACTGGGTTCGGCCAGCAGCCGGGCACGTTCCACTTCCGCACCACCATCCTGCATCCTCGCGACGAGTTCCAGCACATGATGGACAGCATCCGAAGGTTCCACCATAACTTTCTGCAGCGATACTCTTAGTGTAGTGGCAATTTGTATATGTCTTATGATTTGAGATAATATTATAATGTTTAGGCATGAGATTATTAATTTTATTTGTTAATAATGTATTTAGTTATTCATCAAGGCAGCATTTAGCTAAAGAATCTCAAGAAGAGCGGTAGTGACACCACGGTGCTGGTGAACACGCAACATTCGTGAGTTATGTTACGACGTGTTTATGCTATAATAGTTCATTTTAATAGTATTGTAAAGAAGTTTGTAAAATATTCTCAGTTTTAAAATAATTAAGAATTAAAATAAATTAGTTTTAAGAACATTATGTAATTTTTATTTCGACCAACCTTCGATGACCTTTCATGATAAGTACAGAAATAAAAACGTCGGACTACATTGTGCAGAGCAGGCTAACTACTGGCCATTCTAGTTCTACAATACAACTCCGCAGTGTGATGCGCCTGATTGCTGCCACAATAACTTCCCTGAACCACGCGCTATTTCTTCGGACGTATTAATCATTATTTTGCTTAACGAGGCACGACCGCTGCCCACACCCCCTTACTGTACATAAAAAAAAAGACAGGATCAGAAGGTTCACGTAATATGAAATAATGTGGAAAGAACACTAAGTAGTGAAAATATCGAAAAGCATGTTTTCATCGAATGAAAACAGTGTACAGAATTTGCTATTTCCTCATTAAACAAGTTTTAACAGTGGACCCTCTGTTTGTTCTGTATTGTGTCGACAGTCACGCGATTCATCACTGTTTATTACTCGGGAAGCGAACCCGGGCCTCTGCGGCTAATTAATGTTGCTACGCGCGCTATTCCTGAAAAATGTTATTAACCAACTCGTGAGATAAGGAATTAAATATTATGCTGCGTTGGCGTTGTAAGATGTGGTATTATATAATAATACGTAAAGAGTGATTTGTGTGCACGGTTCTGGGAGTGAGGGGGGAGGATCCACTCACAACCGACTCAGTAAAAAAACAAAAGTCTAAAATGATATTTATTTTGTAGATTAGTTAAAAAAACTTTTTACAAAAAAAAATAACCGACTTCAAAAAGTAAAAACTTAAAAATAACTTAAATTTCGGAAGTCGGTGTCTTTTCTTCTGCCAGTCAATTTGTGTTGCCACCGACTTCCGAAATTTAAGTTATTTTTAAGTTTTTACTTTTTGAAGTCGGTTATTTTTTTTTGTAAAAAGTTTTTTATTTTTTACTTTTTAGTGTCGAGTTAAAATTTAGTCCTGTTTAAAATGAGCCCAAACACGACTACTGTGCTGTAATTTCAAGGTTTGTACTTTTTCTGATGCTCCTGGCTTCAGCATCAGGTCTCTATGTACTTCGGTGTTCCTCATTAACAGTACGTTTATCCACACATCGAGCCCTTTTCAATGAGCCTAAACACGATATATCTGCTGTTATTTGTCGAGGAGTTAGGTACTCTGCAGACTATCCTGACTGCAGCATCAGGTCATGACTTGATGATCATGAGCCCAAATATGGCAAATGCCCTATCAAACATCAAAACAATTTACTAAAACAGTCCTTGCCTGTTCGAGTAACTTCTTACTGTTAAGGAGTTGTACCTTCCATCATCAGCTCAGCTAACTGAGATGGTGACAACCATACGCAAATACACAAGATACTTCATAAAATATGCGAAAAACAATAAGTGAGCCTATAAAATTTGAGGGTTGCCTTCGATTTCTCTAAGATCCCATCATCAGATCCTAACTTGGTGACAATGGGACCACCTCAGAACTATCTGCTTTCGAACAAAAAAAGAATTTTGAAAATCCGTTGACAATTGACGGAGTAATCGATGAACAAACATACAAAAAAAAAAAAAAAAAAACATACAAACAGCCGAACATAGTACCTCCTCCTTTTTGTGAAGTCGGTAAAAAATAACACTTTACTCGTCAACTTTTTGATTTAAATGAAGTACGTTAGAGCAGTGTTAGCATTACATCCTCGCGGAACCTCTCCAATAGTAGAGATGGTTGCTGTATGATAGTACCGGTCCCTCCAGCTTCAAAGAATGTGCTGTAAGTTCTCGAAAAGTCAATCGGGAGTTTGAATAAGAAAAATATTTCCACAGTAACATAACGCGAAAAACCTTAAAAAATATCTCTGTTAAGTTTACTGATGCACTGTCTATTCTTATAAACTTGTCTCTTATAAATTGTAAAACTATTTCATACGAGGTGCGCCATGAACAATTTTGGGAAATATTGCGTAACAACCTCCGGCTACATTTCGATCGTGTGCCAGAAATCAAAATACTGCGAGCGGTGCAACACTGTACCACTGTTCCACTGCATAGATTCGTCCTACTTTCATAGAATTCAAGTGGGGTAAAGGATTTTGGCTTAAAATATGAGCAAACGAAACTGGACCGGAATCAATGAAGTAAGGTTCAAACAAAGTGCGATTGCTTCACTGGATCACTCCAGATTACTGCAGATAGACTCGCCGGAGAAAGATAAATCTCTTTAGAAAACCTCTCCACTCAGATTTTAGTAAATAGAGTTTTAAATTGAATGCTAGCAATGTTGAGTAAGCATTACATTAATTTGTTGTGGATCTGTTCTGTGTTGAAAGGATTTTATTTAACACCGCGTAGCTCTATTTCAGTAACTCGGTACATGAAATATACATAGTTAGATTACATTTACCTAATTTCGACCAAATGACATCTTGTAATAAAATAGCAATAGGTACTTTTGGCGTAACTTTACGAAGTTTTTTAGTAATAGAATATAACAACGTAGTCTCATATTATTACAAGCAGATCTTCCATTAGTTTCTTTTAGTGCGCTGGTAGACGCAGACATAGTGCTAGTGACGTCATCACATTTACACGACCGTCGTGTCTGTATGTCACGCTGTACACGCGCACATTACAGTAAACAAGGCGCACACATCGCGGGCTGTCTCGCTCGCTTGTGTTCCGTCGTAACAAATCTCAGTGTTATTCCAGGAATATTTCATTATGATTGTTCGACGTAGTTGGCTCGTTCGAAGCACGCCAACATTTTTAGCAAATAACCTCCGGCCCGAGTAACGAATAATAAAAGAAATAGTACGCCCGTCTCTCACCCGGATGAAAATGTGGCGCAGTTCTGTTGCGGGATGAATGTAACAAGCTGTTTATTTAACGTGCACTTGTGAATCCGCACAAAAATAAATGACGGAAAATACAAAGAGCACTCTTAACTGAATCTCTTGTCACACGGGATTTATAACACGCTCGGGCAGACAAACGTGATTTTGGACGTGAAAATTACCAAGATTTTGGTAAAAGAGTTTGAATTATTGACTCATTGTGTAAAATGATCAATGGATTTATATTGATTGCTACATCTAGAGCCAGCATATTGGCTATGTATTACTTTAGCGCAAAATCAGCAGCTTCGCTTTTCAGTCGTATTGCAAATTCAAACAATGATATAAAAAATGACGATAAGTACACCACCAGCAATGTTAATATGAGATTTGTGAAATAAATATTTATCCATAGATAACGACGTGGTCGGACGTCGGGTTATTGCGTGAAGCACATCGTTGAGCTGACCTGACGCGGCCGCACGCGACGCTAACGACGCGGGAACACGGCACTGACGGCACAGGGCGGGTGTGGAGCACAGCGGGCGACGGGAACGGACGGGGGTTCCGCTCATAACGCGCTCACAACGGATATAACACGTTATTGCAAGACGGAAATAATCGCCAACGAATAAAATAGTAATACTTTATTACCCAATAATGTCTCGTCGCGCGCCGTGCAGGCGTTGAGATGGTGCACAATTTTTACGTGATCGCAGGTAGCGGTGTTGGCGAAAGTATGTGAGACGTGTATTGATCGCCTCTCGGCCGCTCGCGCGACGTGAACTAATGTGTGATGTCTGGCGCGGCCATTATTGCGACGTGCTAGTACGTCGTAATGTCGCGCTACACTCCTCATAAACGGCCACTCACTCGTAATGCTCTTATATTGAGAACTATTGCTTCTAAAGGCAATAAAATAACATTTTACGTCACACTCAAAATCTTTTTATTAATACAGGTTCAGGACAGCTACAGACAAACTCGTAAAAACGTGAAAAACTACCGTTTTAAATCTGTCTGTCTATTCATTGCATTGGCCTGTTGTGTAAAGCAAGTTTTCCCTGTTTATCGTCAAGTTGTCGCCTCACACAATATGGCAGGACGTTGCAACTGCGATCGCGAAGTTTGTTTGTGTGGAGTTTTTGTGGACACTTGTAAACTCTTGCCGTGGCACGCGGTGTTGTCGCTGGTGAAGTCTTCAAGTTGTGTGTGTGAGCTTCATCGCTCACTTGAGTGGGTTTAAGTTTATAGTCGTCGCAGTAGAGCGTCCGTTGAGTCCTTGCGCCTACGACTGCACTTAGTAGCTGATAGTCTTAGTAGATTGAAGATTATTTGAACTTAGGAACCGAATACATGTTCAGTAGTTAATTTAATATCTTAACTTTTAGTTATAATGGTTATTAAGGAATATTAAGTTTGAGTCGTTGTAAAATGTATTAACTGAAAAGCTAGAAAAAGATATTCAAGTGAAATTGTTCTCTAGACGATGAAAAATTTTATGCTTTTAGACTGGAATAATTTCATGTCTCATTCTTTACATTTAGATTTAACTTAAATAAAATCATTTATAACATTTATAAGCCAGACTGTGCTTCTATTATTCAACACCAATTTTGTTTTAGCATAAGTAAGTATTTAAATACAAAACCATAATTTATTTATTTATTTATTTATTTATTATCTATAAACATTTACCATTACAGGCTAACCCAATTCGATAAATGCTTCTTAAATCTTATTTTTTTTACATATTTTATAACAGACGTACTAAACAATTTTGTTCATACGTTAGCAGTAAGTACATTAATAGTGCTCCATCGAGGTGGCGACACCGAAGCTAACGGTGCTTATGGATACTTTGCGTGCCGTATCCAAGACAACCGCCTTTTGCACCTGACGCGATTATATTTCTAAGCTAAGGTCAAAACTTTTCACTATCAGACCGTTTACTCTAACGGTACTTATTATTATTATTATTATTTTCTTCACCACATTTTGAATTAAGATAATAGCGACTCAAAGTCAAAACATTTTCGTGTAAGTCAACTCGTTGTAAAGTTTTCCATGTTGTTCATATCTCGTGCCTGTCTTAATGAGACAAGCTTGAACATGAAAACTTTAGGCAGCCGTCACAGGCGCGCCTCAGCTCCGTGTCATTACACTTTGTGAGATAATGATCAAACACGATCACTTTGAGGAGGGAACACGCGGGAGCCTCCGCCGCACACGGGGCGCCTGCGAGTGACGCCACTTCTCTCAGTGCACGCCTGTTCATGTGATTCTCCGGGCCAAGCAGCCATACACCACTTAGTGCTTTTTTTGTGAGTGGGTAATCATCAAATAACTTCTGCCATCCGGGCCGGGCGGGAGGGCGTGTCAGACTTTTACTGACTAAAACCCACTCATGTTCCTTCAGTTGCCCTTTATGTTCCGGGGTCACGGTAACTATTATAACTATTCCGCAACCCCGGCAGGCATTGGCCCTATTAATTGGGCCCCTTCTCATGCTGACTGCTCTTTGAGGCCCACTTAGTCCTTTAACAACACGTGATATGCCGTGTTGCAGGTCTAAACACAACTTTTCGGAGTGTACTCATGTGTGTAGATGTAATAAATAATAAATGTATTTGCAGCAAATACCCAAAGCCGCGAATTGATCACGTTTCTTCCGAACCTGCCGCGGGCGGCGTCTCGTTCGCAAATCACATTTGCAGCGATGTGCCGGCGGCGACGCGGCGGCGGCGCGGCGTAACTGTGCGGCCGGTGAACGTCGCACAACAAATCTGTTTAGTTTGATAGTTTAGCGCTAGTTTGGACTGCAGAAACTACCTGTATCTTTTTAAATCATGTTTGTGTCGGTTTAGTGACACATCTCTCACTTAGCACTTTAAGGTGCTGTGCCTTGATAATGGCACATGTCAGCGTAATTAATAATGTAAACCACTTGACACAAAATGTTTATTACTCTCCCAATGAGGCTTCTGAACGCTGCATTCAGTTTTCCAGACGAACCTCTGTAGGAGCACATAGTGATGTACATTAGTTCAGTTACAGGGGATAATAGATTTCACAAGATTATGTCACCGCCGCCGCCGCCTGTACAGTGCGAGGGTACTTTACTGGATGTTTGTAACGCAATACATTACTTTAATTGGGGTGAGAGAGATGGCCTCTATTCTATTACTCGCGTGTACTCGGAGATTAATTAACCGGAGTTTAAACTGTTTGCGTAAAGACTAAGCTTCGCAAGTGCGACATCGTTTAAGTGCAACATTCATCTTTCGGCATAAACCTCACGTGTATCTGTACGCTATAGGCGCGTGCCGCGTACGGCGCGTAGAACGCGTGTCGTGTGTCACACGCCCGGCGTTCGGTTCGTTGCGTACGTTCCGTAATGCCGCGTATTTAGTGAGCCGTCACGACGCTTTATTGTTATGTTGTTGTATTTTTGTGTTAATGTCTATAATATAGTTGATACTATATAAAACGGTTGTTATTTCTTTATTGGTGTATTTTTATGTTTGATACATGCCGTGTTTTTCTCTGAAAGCCAGTTTTAAGATACGCAGTATACGGTTCTTGCTTTTATTTTGGTTTGTTGAAGGTCATAATCACAATGTTCTCTATTTCAAAGTTATTATCTAACCGAACCTATCCATACTTAATATTATAAATGGGAAAGTGTGTCTGTCTGTCTGTTTGTCTTTCTTTCACGGCAAAACGGAGCGACGGATTGACGTGATTTTTTAAGTGGAGATTGTTGAAGGGATGGAGAGTAACATAGGCTACTTTTTGTCTCTTTCTAACGCGAGCGAAGCCGAGGGCAGAAGCTAGTTTATTATAAAAAAGATAAGTTATTCTTGTTAAGGCAGAACGTGTAGCGCGTATCGTGTATCGTGTGGGGCAGTGACCGAGCGAACAGATTCCGACATCAGAAGACGTGTCGCCATTTAATATTTATGAACAAAATGTTAAACTCGTACATAATGAACTAGCTGTGACTCACTCAACGATGAGAGCTTTCATATCAGCAGCTTTTGAAATATTGTTTTGAAGTTTACCTAATTGCTTTAGTTTGAACTATTAGTATTATCATACTAGTAGGAGTTTAGTTTACGATTAAGTATTTCTTTAACCGGGATGGCAACCGATATTAAATTAATGTATGACGTTCAAGGGGAACCCTATTCTGTATTGTATAAATATTTAAACCCTTAACGTGAGAGCCAACTACGACACCAGCTGAAGCTCCAGTTCTTGTTACATCAAATTACTGGTACTTTAGTCACTTAAACAATAACTTACACAGAAACGTTCAGTCTAGCAAGCTACACCACAGCTTCTTCGATGTTTACAATAGCACAGCATCCCGCCGTCTCTCACGGCGTACATATTAATGAGCTGCGACTGCTCCCAGAGCTGGACAGACGTACCGACTTACCTACATTATTGATCACTCCGACTGGTCAGCACTGAGAGCGCTATCAAGACTTTGACTTACACACTGTAGTCAAGACCCCATCACGTGGCACTGGTGTGCAGACCTCTTATAGCTTGAAATTATTATTATGTAACTTAAGGAACAGATTCGTTAAATGTTGTCCAAAGAACCCATGTTACCATGTGTAAGTATCAGACAGAAGTCTATTAAGTAACTTTTTAATCATTATTTGGGTGTTTAGAGAAGAATAAGAAATAGCTAGCTTTTTATCAGGTGGCCAAAAAACCACTTTAAATATTAAAGTTAATGTAATGCTTCAATATGTATTTAAATTTCCGCCTAGATCGCCAAGCGTGAGTACGCAGCTACAGCGCCGCGCTCCCGCCGCATAAATATGCACATGCGAAAGATGCCTCCACAAAAATAAACAACCTCACTGTTTACAACGAGTATGTCGTTGATGGGGTCTTAGTTTGTGAGACTTAATTCGTCCAGTTCCCTGAGGTCAAGATAAAGCGTGTATTTAGTGTGTTTACTCGAGTGTCGTGGACTAAACCTGGGTGCAAGTAATAAAGTGAAGTCGTAACGAGTCGCAATCAACCGCATTCAGTACTGAGCATGCAGGTTGTGATGCAGCTGGTCGCGTAGTGTGAACTCGCCCTAACTAGTGTGGCGCCGCCACAAGATAGGGGTTGTTTTGTTTTCCTCGTGTGCAAAGTTATCTGATTATGATAAACGGTTAGACGGTAATAAGAAAATTTACTTGCACACTTTCAGTTACCTAAGCGGTGCGATCTCCATGGTTTTATGCATACGTGTTCAACTACCAGTAATACATAGAAAAAGCTTTAAGATTACCTAGAGGATCTTTTTTAAGACACATGGAGTCAAGGTCGCCACATAGGGAAAATATGTGAACAGATTATTTAGGGCAACCAAAATGTAAACGGTGTGTAATCAATTTAACTTAATCCAGGGAATTAGTAAGTGAAGCCAGTATACAGGTAGTAAATAGTAAGATCAATGTTGGAGCTCACCGCGACTCGGGCCGCCTGCTCGGGGTGCGGGGGCCATTACCAACATTGGCCGTGTAAAACATTGGGCAAACGTTTGCTACGCGCCAACTTGCCACTTAACATCATCATAAAACCCGGCGACACCACACTTTGACAATCATGGCCGCTTCACAACTTCTGGAAAGGATCAATTGTACAAATTACGTGGGAACGAGAAACGATGCTGTAAAATGTAAAACGTTATTATATTCGTTACATTGTCAGGAATAAAAAGATATTTTATCGTTTCTTCCATCTTCGAATTATATATTTTTTACTTCTATAAAAACAAGCATAATTTGTAATTCGTGTCGAATTGCATTAAGTATGAAGGCGGTTCAGGAAGTCCGGTTGTTGAGTGCTTTCCTCAGAACTTCTGTAAGTATTATTGTCATTCTTTAGAATAATGTTCTTAGATTATTCCTTATGAATTTCTTTTTATTTTATTTTTGTCTGTTACTGTCGAAACGGACCTCGTCAGTAAATCGTAGTTAACAGGCGTTTATACACTCAACATTTCAGATGATTAGTATTGTTATATAGTGTTATTTTAAGTTTTATTAAATAGTTTGACCTCTACTCCAGATATTTATATCTACTGTATAACTTTTTACCTTTAGGGACAACTTGTAAATCTAACTCTTAGTTAGAAAAGAGTAAATAAAAGTCTCTATTAATCATGCATTGCTTTACATAACTTATGTTTTTGCTATTTGATTGAGGAAGCTTTTATTTTCAATCATTAACTATACCATATACAAATAAATATAACTAACTTAAAACCTACTAAAAAACGAATTAATTTCTAAAAATTAAAATATAAGTAAATAAATAAAAAGAAAGGGGTTATCCGTTGGCGTCGCAAAACTCGTCATCACTGTCGACGGGCAGCGTGCCCAGAAAGCTGGAAGCATTGCCACGCTGAATTGCGACTTTGCGACGCTTATTCTTTGGGCAAAGTAGATGCCAGCCTTCTGATCAAGTGAAGTGTCAACTAAACGCTTTGCAATCTCTTTGTAAAGACAACGGCTCAAAAATTAATTACATTTTGCTAGTTTGTATTGGTTTTGTGCAGTAAAGAATAACTCTGTCATTACAAGGTTTTGGAGCAGGCTGTGTGAGCTGGCTCCTTGTTACGACGGATTGAGTTGACAGAAGTGACAGTAATAAGTTCGGAATAGCGCTATTGGGATACGTATCTTCGCGGGAACCTCGCTCATCGTTGAATAAAAAGATCTAAAAAAAACCGGCCAAGAGCGTGTCGAGCCACGCTCAATGTAGGGTTCCGTAGTTTCCCGTCCGTCACAATAAGTGTTCTCACTTATAAGTTAAAAAAAAAGACTATTTGTTACGTTGACATACTAAGTACGCAGAAATTATTTTGTACAACCTTTTTGTCTTTTTAGTACAAAAACTGTTCTTTCTATCAAGTTCAAAATAATTTTCCTAGAAAGTACTTATAAAGTTCTACTTTCCAGATTTTTTTCATATTTTTTAAACCTACGGGTCAAAAGTTAGAGGGGGGGGGGACGCTTTAATTTTTTCTTTTGGAGCGATTATTTCCGATATTAGTGACATTATCTTAAACTGATCTTAGTAAACCCCTTTTCATTTTTAGGGTTCCGTACCTCAAAAGGTAAAAACGGAACCCTTATAGGATCACTTTGTTGTCCGTCTCTCCGTCCGTCCGGCTGTCAAGACCCTTTTTCTCAGAAACGCGTCGAGATATCAAGCTGAAATTAATATCACATACCCGAGTATGTCTCTGCTATCTCTTAAAGCAGTGAAAAAATCAAGTTTTTAAATCAACGCAATAAAAAGATACGGCGGTTTATATTGCAAATTTGGACATTTGCAAGGAAATCAAAACCTATAGGGTACTTCCCATTGACCTAGAATCATGAAATTTGGCAAAAAGCAAGGTCATGTAGCACAAGTAAAGGGAAAACTCCGAAAACCGTAAATTTATAGTTAGTTCACACCAGGCGTCCGTCTGTCCGTCTGTCTGTCAAGAACCTTTTTCTCATAAACGCGTCGAGATATCAAGCTGAAATTAATATCACATACTTAGGTCTGCTATCTCTCACAGCTGTGAAAAAATCAAGTTTCTAAATCAATGCAATAAATAAATATAATTTAGATATTTTCAAGAGAATCAAAACTCAAAACCTATAGGGTACTTCCCATTGACCTAGAATCGTGAAATTTGGCAAGAAGCAAGGTCATGTAGCACAAGTAAAGAGAAAACTCCGAAAACCGTAAATTTGTAGTTATTTCACTAAAAAACAAATTAACGGAACCCTCGTTGCGCGAGTAGAACTCGCACTTGACCGGTTTTTTATTAAATACCTATCCAACAATATTAATCACGTCAAGGTTGAAATTAAAAAAAAAACACTTCCCTCTCTACGTATAGGGGGGCTACCCTAATAAAACATTTTTTCCCAATTTTTATTAGGGTTCCGTACCTCAAAAGGTAAAAACGGAACCCTTATAGGATCACTTTGTTGTCCGTCTGTCCGTCCGTCCGGCTGTCAAGACCCTTTTTCTCAGAAACGCGTCGAGATATCAAGCTGAAATTAATATCACATACTCGGGTCTGCTATCTCTTAAAGCAGTGAAAAAATCAAGTTTTTAAATCAACGCAATAAAAAGATACGGCGGTTTATATTGCAAATTTGGACATTTGCAAGGAAATCAAAACCTATAGGGTACTTCCCATTGACCTAGAATCATGAAATTTGGCAAAAGGCAAGGTCATGTAGCACAAGTAAAGGGAAAACTCCGAAAACCGTAACTTAATAGTTAGTTCACACCAGGCGTCCGTCTGTCCGTCTGTCTGTCAAGAACCTTTTTCTCATAAACGCGTCGAGATATCAAGCTGAAATTAATATCACATACTCAAGTCTGCTATCTCTCACAGCAGTGAAAAAATCAAGTTTCTAAATCAATGCAATAAAAAAATACGGCGGTTTATATTGCATATTTAGATATTTTCAAGAGAATCAAAACTCAAAACCTATAGGGTACTTCCCATTGACCTAGAATCATGAAATTTGGCAAAAGGCAAGGTCATGTA
This sequence comes from Athetis lepigone, assembly GCA_033675125.1. Taxonomy (NCBI): domain Eukaryota; kingdom Metazoa; phylum Arthropoda; class Insecta; order Lepidoptera; family Noctuidae; genus Athetis; species Athetis lepigone. The sequence continues at coordinate 134,947 of CM066215.1, read as the reverse complement.
GCACAAGTAAAGGGAAAACTCCGAAAACCGTAAATTTGTAGTTAGTTGACATCAGGCGTCCGTCTGTCCGTCTGTCTGTCAAGAACCTTTTTCTCAGAAACGCGTCAAGATATCAAGCTGAAATTAATATCACATACTCAGGTCTGCTATCTCTCAAAGCAGTGAAAAAATCAAGTTTCTAAATCAACGCAATAAAAAGATACGGCGGTTTATATTGCATATTTAGACATTTTCAAGGGAATCAAAACTCGAAACCTATAGGGTACTTCCCATTGACCTAGAATTGTAAAATTTGGCAAGAAGCAAGGTCATGTAGCACAAGTAAAGGGAAAACTCTGAAAACCGTAAATTTGTAGTTAGTTCACATCAGGCGTCCGTCTGTCCGTCTGTCTGTCAAGAACCTTTTTCTCAGGAACGCGTCGAGATATCAAGCTGAAATTAATATCACATACTCGGGTCTGCTATCTCTTAAAGCAGTGAAAAAATCAAGTTTTTAAATCAACGCAATAAAAAGATACGGCGGTTTATATTGCAAATTTGGACATTTGCAAGGAAATCAAAACCTATAGGGTACTTCCCATTGACCTAGAATCATGAAATTTGGCAAAAGGCAAGGTCATGTAGCACAAGTAAAGGGAAAACTCCGAAAACCGTAACTTAATAGTTAGTTCACACCAGGCGTCCGTCTGTCCGTCTGTCTGTCAAGAACCTTTTTCTCATAAACGCGTCGAGATATCAAGCTGAAATTAATATCACATACTCAAGTCTGCTATCTCTCACAGCAGTGAAAAAATCAAGTTTCTAAATCAATGCAATAAAAAAATACGGCGGTTTATATTGCATATTTAGATATTTTCAAGAGAATCAAAACTCAAAACCTATAGGGTACTTCCCATTGACCTAGAATCATGAAATTTGGCAAAAGGCAAGGTCATGTAGCACAAGTAAAGGGAAAACTCCGAAAACCGTAAATTTGTAGTTAGTTGACATCAGGCGTCCGTCTGTCCGTCTGTCTGTCAAGAACCTTTTTCTCAGGAACGCGTCGAGATATCAAGCTAAAATTAATATCACATACTCAGGTCTGCTATCTCTTAAAGCAGTGAAAAAATCAAGTTTCTAAATCAACGCAATAAAAAGATACGGCGGTTTATATTGCATATTTAGACATTTTCAAGGGAACCAAAACTCAAAACCTATAGGGTACTTCCCATTGACCTAGAATCCTGAAATTTGGCAAGAAGCAAGGTCATTGTAGCACAAGTCAAGAGAAAACTCCGAAAATCGTAAATTTGTAGTTATTTCACTAAAAAACAATTTAACGGAACCCTCGTTGCGCGAGTAGAACTCGCACTTGATCGGTTTTTAGGGTTCCGTACCTCAAAAGGTAAAAACGGAACCCTTATAGGATCACTTTGTTGTCCGTCTGTCCGTCCGTCCGGCTGTCAAGACCCTTTTTCTCAGAAACGCGTCGAGATATCAAGCTGAAATTAATATCACATACTCGGGTCTGCTATCTCTTAAAGCAGTGAAAAAATCAAGTTTTTAAATCAACGCAATAAAAAGATACGGTGGTTTATATTGCAAATTTGAACATTTGCAAGGAAATCAAAACCTATAGGGTACTTCCCATTGACCTAGAATCATGAAATTTGGCAAAAAGCAAGGTCATGTAGCACAAGTAAAGGGAAAACTCCGAAAACCGTAAATTTGTAGTTAGTTCACACCAGGCGTCCGTCTGTCCGTCTGTCTGTCAAGAACCTTTTTCTCATAAACGCGTCGAGATATCAAGCTGAAATTAATATCACATACTCAAGTCTGCTATCTCTCACAGCAGTGAAAAAATCAAGTTTCTAAATCAATGCAATAAAAAAATACGGCGGTTTATATTGCATATTTAGATATTTTCAAGAGAATCAAAACTCAAAACCTATAGGGTACTTCCCATTGACCTAGAACCATGAAATTTGGCAAAAGGCAAGGTCATGTAGCACAAATAAAGGGAAAACTCCGAAAACCGTAAATTTGTAGTCAGTTCACATCAGGCGTCCGTCTGTCCGTCTGTCTGTCAAGAACCTTTTTCTCAGAAATGCGTCGAGATATCAAGCTGAAATTAATATCACATACTCAAGTCTGCTATCTCTCAAAGCAGTGAAAAAATCAAGTTTTTAAATCAACGCAATAAAAAGATACGGTGGTTTATATTGCAAATTTGGACATTTGCAAGGAAATCAAAACCTATAGGGTACTTCCCATTGACCTAGAATCATGAAATTTGGCAAAAAGCAAGGCCATGTAGCACAAGTAAAAGGAAAACTCCGAAAACCGTAAATTTGTAGTTAGTTCACATCCGTCCGTCCTCCCGTTCGTCCGTCTGTCAAGACCATTTTTTTTTCAGAAACGCGTCGAGATATCAAGCTCAAATTAATATCACATACTCAGGTCTGCTATCTCTTAAAGCAGTGAAAAAATCAAGTTTCTAAATCAACGCAATAAAAAGATACGGCGGTTTATATTGCATATTTAGACATTTTCAAGGGAATCAAAACTCAAAACCAATAGGGTACTTCCCATTGACCTAGAATCGTGAAATTTGGCAAGAAGCAAGGTCATGTAGCACAAGTAAACAGAAAACTCCGAAAACCGTAAATTTGTAGTTATTTCACTAAAAAACAAATTAACGGAACCCTCGTTGCGCGAGTAGAACTCGCACTTGACCGGTTTTTTTTTACCTTTTTGTCGGCGTGGTTGATATACATATTGGTACCAAATTTCAACTTTCTAGTGCTAACGGTCACAGAGATTAAGCGAGGACGGACGGACAGACAGACAGACATGGCGAAACTATAAGGGTTCCTAGTTGACTACGGAACCCTAAAAAACAATAAAAAATAAAATAAGGTTTTGTCTCTGACTTTGATTTGAAATCAAATGAATTAACTAACTGCTGGCAGAAAAATATGAAACACGTGGCAAGCTTCTATATTATAAGGAAAACATGAACGTAATTAATTCTTTTCAAATTAATTAAACATTGTTTTTTGATCCGCTTAATTCTTGCGCTACATCAAACGTATTGTTCGGGGGATGAACAGGGCTTATTAAAATAACGTCCGGTCGTAATAAACCGTGAGCGAGCGATGCCAGGGTGCCGCCGTGCGGAGCCGCGCCGTGCCGGAGCCGCGCCGTGCCGGAGCGGCGCCGTGCCGGAGCCGCGCCGTGCCAGGTCGCGCCGCTATTGTCCCGCTAGGTACTTCACGTACATACTGCGCTTGTTTCTCGCTGTAAACAACCGGTAATGCAACTCTGGCATTGTGTTCGGCCAGTAAATGCACTCACAATAGTGAGTTACATTGTGCTGCCGGACCGACCCACTTTAGTTAAACGGCTGCCGAGCTTGTATGCAGGTCACTGGGGCGCCCGGAGAACTCCTCGTGGTCATCTCGAGCTGTGCTACGCAAACGATCGAGATCTATGTTTATACGAAATCTCTAGAAGCCTCGCTGAAAAACGCTAAAACCAAAGAAAATCCCCACTGTAATCACCGTACGCTTAGCATGTCGTCACAAACAAGACAAGAGTACACAACCACAATAACTTCCTACGCGTAATTAATTATATCGTTGGACCCTACATTCCTAACGTATAAAGTAAGTAATAAATATTACCCTTGCTAATGAGAGTTTACAATAACTCCTTAATGACCGCGGGACAGCAGAGCGGCGGGACATGTAATTGTTTGACCTTGTCGCGCGGGTCGCGCGGGTCGCCAGCCCCGCCCGGGCTCGGCGCTAACTTAGTAATTCGATAATTAAAGTAGCTAAGATCGCTGAAAGTTTTCTAGCTGATCATTATTTCATGTGCCATCTCGTGTCGTGTCGATAAGGATTCAAGTGTTGAGGTGCCTGCGAATTATTGACTCTCTATACTTCAGAAAAATATCTTTTGATGTTAGCGTTTAAAAACTCCATTATTTTGTGACGAGTATTCGCTAATTAAAAATGCAATTATTATAATTTAAACAAAACATCAGAACTAAGTACAAACAAAATAATTACAATAACAACAAATAAAAGAAGAAGTAACATATTTTTCAAAAAGTGCGAGTCGAACCTGGCCACCGAGTGGTTTCTTATCTTAAGGAAAAACATTTTGGCATTGTAAAAGTAGATTGTAAGCCTTTCAATCCCCGGGCAAGCGCGCCCTACGTGCAGAGAAACCCAGATTTTTTAAAGTCACACTTTATCTGAGATATCGTTTAAGGTTTCGTGCAATATTTACACAGACCTCCACCGACTCTAGTAATTATTCCATATTTCACGCCTCGCAAACTTCGGAGCTAGGGGGCGGGGGCGCGGGGGCGCAAGGGCGCGGTGGAATTATATTTTTACTCAATAGCCTCAAATTTCAAGTTGATAACTTTATTGGTTATTGAAATAAGTAGCTGTGACAGACAGCGCACCACAAGCGTAACTTTTAAACGATTTTATTTAGTTTGATGGTTCCATATACCTATTTATAGTTTTGTATCAAATAGCACTAAAACAATTCTCATAAAATTAAGCATACACTATTAACATCAGAATTTTATGATCATTTCAATATTTAATCTGGTCTCTCTAGGTCCCAATGAGTTGCAATTAGTTATCATTACCGTTAACTTATTACATAACTTATTTTCCCCTCTGTTTTCTTAGTACTTATTCATCTTTATACGTAAGCTTAAAAACTTTTCAGATCAATTTAACTTTTTACTACAGTGAAGCTTTATTATGAACACTTGGAAGTTTTACGTCCGTAACCCTCACAAGCTGCGTGCGAATGTTATTTGTATTGAATATTTTTTTACTTTCTAGTTCTCAAGCATCGCTATATAACTGTCGTAGGTATTTCTGGTATTGAGTCAACAGCCTACCTACGTCACGTCTCATAATTACACAAGAGAAGCCCGCGGCGCCACTCGCGCTCTCGGCGCCACTCGTACACAATTTTACGAGATCTCTCGACAGACGTGACTTCATCGTAAACTTTATTTTATTTTTCCTAAACATATTAGCCGCACACACTTTATAGGGTAAGCAGGTACTGTGGAACATATAAAATCTTTATTCGTTCCATGTAGGAGTAACCAATTTGAAATGTTTGTCCCGAGGAATAGCACGGTGAATAGTCGGGGGGGAATTGTTCTGTGAAATGCAGTACACGGTAGGTGTGTATGTGTGTCGAAACAAACCAACCCACGGAAATATTAATGAACCTCGAAGCAATTCGAATGGCTTGGAATACAAACTATTTAGGGTACGTATAATATGTATATACTGTTGTTTGTTACAGAGATTCCACATTCATTTACTTTACAGTATTGGATTAATTTGACGGAGCCAACCCACAGTCTCAAAATTCAATAATTAAGTACCTACTACTTAATTATTGAATTTTGAGACTTGGTTTTAGGGGTTGGTTTTTTCGCTATAATGTTGAACTGTAAGGCTATTTTGTATATCGTCAATATGCTCACGATATCGTTCGCAGACTGGGCCAGGCTACTCCTCGCAGGAACAAACTAGCAGAGGACAAGTTTCTCGATAAATTCTAATCTCGTCTGACTTATCGCGGGAATTTCCGACGGCCAGTTACATTGATTGTAGGCGAGCGAGGGGCCGCGGGGCGGGACCGGGGGGGAGACGGAAACGCAAACAAAACTATCACAAATAGACACACTTATAGAAGGTTCACTAATATGTAACTAGGGCAGGTAATAATCCTCTCAAAGAAAGACTGGCGCGCCTGGCACGTGGGTGTGATTTTTGCTTCTTATCAATGACAATTTTTTGGCAGCAGGCTCTCTGGCTCAGACACACGATTGACTGAAATACCCTGTACCGTATGTAAATATGCGCCAGCACTGATTGCTTTATCAAGCTTCTGTCATTGTAGTAGTAATAATGACTGTGAGATATCAAAGTCGTCACGAGGAGCGGGTCTTCTGTCCCTCCCTGCTGCGCGGTATCATTGAGCGATGGCCTCCCGTCACTCCAAGTATTGTGCGGAGGTTTTGTGGGCGCCGGCCTCGGACGCGGAACCTTTTGCTTTTGTTATGGTAAGCAGCAGACCTGTCCACTATTCACTCGCACGGGAACACCCCACTCTTCAGCAGTATTTTATGCTCAACGGAATAGAAATGTTCCCGGTTTTATGAAAAAATGAAAAGGTCGGCAAAGACGTAATTGCGGAAGGGTTCGTTATGTACCAATCACGTCGCACGGCGCCGGCTGCGCGCGGGATGCGATGTACTGACGCTCCGTGTTCTGTAGGAACACAATTATTGTGCCCTTTTCTTTGACTACTTTCATTAAGCTCGAGCGGCTCTCGTCACCGCTCGGAATCAAATTATAAAGTTCGCAGCCAACCCTCGCAACCTTTTACGAAACACAATTAAAAATAAACTGTGTAGATTTAATTCCAAGATATCCGAACACAGTAGGCTTGTAAAACTTGCTCCTGTAAATATCTAAAGGAAAAGCAAATCTTTTCACCGTTCAACGTTAATTGGCATGGAGGGCGAGCGCGGGGGTGTGGCGGAGCGGGTGGGGCGGCCGGGCGCGGGGAGGTAACAAAACGCGCGTCGCCCCGACACCGCGCGACTAATTTGTGTGCCGACGACTAATATAACAAGCATTTCCTTGTACCTGCAGCAGTGCCGCCTGCACGCGCCTGCCGCGCTGTTTGTTCATCTCGACATCGTATTTCGGCGAGCAGTTCAGCGGCGAATTTGTCTTTATTGCCTGTCATTGTGTCTCATGCATATTCAAAGGTAACTATTGTTTGTGCCTTCAGGAAGAGTTTAGCTCTTGGATATACGAAAGGGCGGATTCAGCCTTCAGTCTATTCAGGCAGGGGTACATAGTTAAAGTCTTACTTAATCCCACAACTCTAATACAGAAACAAAAAAATAAATGTATCTATGTTAAGTGAAGCTAAATCTTATCATAGAATTAAGCATTACATTACAACTGCCCCCGTGATTAATCTGTGAATCTATCTTCACAAACGTAATCTGAGTAAAAAGAAGTTAGATTCGCACTGCTGGGCAAAGGGCTCCCACTTTCTGCTCCACGGCTTGTCCACAGTTATGTCGCCTGCACTCAATGGGACTCATCTCTGTTGTGCGACTCTACGTGACAACAGAATAACACTAAAACACGTTAAATAAAACATTTGATATTATGTAAAGTAAACCACACGTTTGTTGTGTGAACAAATGTTTGCGGCTGGCTTCCACGCGGACAATGTGTGTATTTCAGTTAAATAGTAATATTAGCACAAATAGTGTCTGTGAACGTTAACGATTATTAGTAACGAGACAATATGTTTGTGGGTCGCCGCCCCGTCGCACCCCGCCCACCCCTGCGGTGCCTACAGTACTGATACCGTTTAGTGAAATTGTACATTATTATAAGTGTTGTAAAGTTTGCTAGCGATATGTATGCGATACGCTTTAATGTCAAATTCGTTCCCATCTCAGCGTACATAATACTGAAATTCCCATTGCCCATCGACGCGCAGTTGACTGACTATACAGCGCATATTAAACCGTACGTATACTTGCATACATACGTACGGTTTATTTAACTAGCATTAACTAACTCAATTTATTAATTCCATCTCTTGACGTCACCACGGCGCGACGGGCTCCGGCGTACATCCTCGGCGTGCTCCGGTTTACATAGCCTTGTGTTTGCTTTGGGCTGCTTTTACGTTATAGTGACAGACGAAAATCTTATATTTTGAGTAAATTCTTATACTTTTAGTTCTGTAATTAAGGATATTTTATTTAATTTATTTTATTTTATTACTTAAAGGAAAACTTACAGCTAGTACAATAAATTGAGCATCAAACTACGTAAGTGAAGGCCAATTACAAGTTTCCACTTATTACACAATAAATAAACAGTAACAGAAAAAAAACCGAGTAGACAGGAGTAGACGGAATGAATATATATCAATAGTAAGAACTAAAATAATAATAACTGACATCTATTAACATAAGTACATAACCATGTGAAAGTACGACGTACTCAGACAACAGCCGCGTCAAAGAAACAGTTACTCATCAATTTCTTTAATTTGGGGATGCTAGTTGTAAACAAATCCAGGTCACACCAATTTGAAGGTACGACTGGGCTAGTCGTACCTTACCTTATAATATATGAATTTTGTATATAGACAGTTCTTGTACTGGGTGTATGAAGCAGTTGTGGTCTTCGGAGGAACACAGACGGAACCCACAGACCAAACTTGCCCACTAGTTCAGGGACATCTGTAGATCCATTCATAACGCTAAATAGAAAAGCAAGATCAGCAATTCTTCTTCGCTCTTGCAGTGGAAGGATATGAAATTTTTTACACCGACTCATATAACTAGGCAGATAAGTATTAGACCGATATTGAATGTACCTCATAAAACGTTTTTAAATGCATTCGAGTCGATTAATATAAACATTATAATTAGGATTCCATATTTGAGAAGCATATTCTAGGTGACTACGGACAAAAGCACAGTAAAGGATATTCATGGTTTTTATGTTCTTAAAGTCAGACAAGATTCTAAAAACAAAACCCAAAGCTTTAGAAGCCTTGCAAACTATATTAATAATATATTATGATTATCAAACAATAGCTTCGAGTAGAATGTTACCCCAAGATCCCTGATGGTATTGACTCTGACAATTGATATATTCGATATTTTGTAATCATAGGAAATGGGGTTAGGCTTACGCGAAAACGTACACACGTAACATTTGGATACATTTAAGTCCAACCTATTTGTAACACAATAATTATTAAATCGATCCAGATCATCTTGTAATTGGTGCGAGTCCTCAATGGTCGTTACTTGACTAAGTATCTTCATATCATCTGCATACATTAAAGTTTTTGAATTTAGAAAACAAGAAGAAATATTATTAACAAAAATACACACATCAAAAGTGTCTAGGGATCAAGCATTTTTATGCGGATTTCTTGAGATTGAGATGTGGCTTTCTAATAAATTTATGATTTTATAAATTTATATGGATCCTTTTTGGTGCATTTCATAATTTGAATCAGGAACTGTGAATCAAATTCGAGTAAAAGATGAAAATCAGCTGTCAATATTTTCCCTATAAAACATACAACGCATTGAAGACATTATTAGTGCTACTGTTTCCCTACTACTGATTAAAACCAACGTTATTATGGAGCGGCGACGTCATTTAAGCAGGGAAGAAATGCTCAGAGCCGTGGGAATGATAGAAGCTGGTTCCCGGCAACGTTCTGTGGCTTTAGCTCTGAATACAAGTCAGAGTGTTATCAGTCGACTTTGGACACGTTACCGAAGCACTGGTACCGTGACTGAGCGCCATGGAGGACGGTATCGCTGCACCACACGGAGACAAGACCGATACATTCAAATCTTAACTCGAAGAGCTCCAACAATAACCGCCATGATGTTAGCCGTGAGGCTTCATCACTCTTCGGGGAACTTAATTAGCGACCAAACAGTCAGAAACCGCTTGCATGAAGTGAACCTTCATTCCCGAAGACCGCTACGGGTACCACCTATAGCAATGCACAATCGTAGGATTCGATATCAATGGGCTCTTGAACACAGAAATTGGGCAGAAGAACAATGGCGTTTCGTGTGCTTTTCTGATGAGTCTCGTTTTGGTATGAGACCGGATACAAGACGTATATGACACTGGAGAACCCCTGGACGCCAACAGCGATTAAAATCCTGCCAGGAAGTCCATCCTTATAGTGGTGGAACCATCATGGTATGGGCGGGTATTTGGATCGGCGGAAGAACTGAGTTGATTTGGATCAGAGGCAACCTCAACGCTCAAATTTATGCTGAGACGATTGTATCAGACGTCATCGTTCCTCTACAAGTGCAAATCGGTCCTTTATTTCAGTAATGCACGACCGCACACCGCAAGAGTTGTAAGGCAGACTCTCGCCGCAGCTAACATCAATGTCCTGCCCTGGCCTGCTCAGTCGCCAGACTTGAACCCGATTGAGCATGCATGGGATATGCTACAGAGAAGAGCTCTGCCGAATATGGAGGGTATCCAGTCGCAAGAAGACCTTTTTTTGTTGTTGCAACGAACATGGGCGGCCATTCCACAGCGTGATTTGGATGAACTCATTTTGAGTATGCCAAACCGATGTTCTTGTGTTGTTAGTGTTCGCGGTAGAAACACGGATTATTAATTGTTTAAGTTACCCAATAAAATTTTAGAGAAAACTGTTATTTCTGTCTTTTTTTCGAACTTTTGTGTTAGTGGTTCAAATGTCAAAAATCCCTTTATTAGGAAAATGGCAAATTTCTTTATTAATGCAAAGGTGACTTGGTTTATCGTTACTGTGACAAACGAAAACACTTTATTTGATGAATCCTTAAAGAAAATTTTAATTAATATCAATTAGGAGAAAAGTTATTGCAAAAATATATGTTGATCCCTAGACACTTTTGATGTGTGTATTAAACAAAAGTGGCCCTAACAAAGAACCATGAGGAACTCCCGATAGAATGTACATAGCTCTCGACATATAGCCATTAAGCACCACTGTCTGACATCTGTTATCGATATACGATGAAAACCATCATTTTCACAATTGCTGAAACTGCATTTTACTATACATATTGCAGTTTCAGCAATTGTGAAAATCCTAATAACCCAAACACGACTCGCATACGTTTCGTCATAGAGTTCCACCGTCTTTATCTCGGCTTCATCATCAGACCTGGCGAACCAGTCATGACCAAAGTGCATCTAAGACAATTGCAACAAACCGAAACACGAATACAATACAATTGCAATGTTCAGTTATGGAGTTCCAGTGTCTAACTTCAGACTTCATTATAAGATCAGTTTGATGGTGCCAATTTATAATTATGTATTTTTATTTTCATTTTTTTATCATATTTTCATGTTTTTAGTTTTAGCATCATAAATGCACCTACCATGCTATCACTTCATCACCCTAGGTTGACTGGGAGAAAATGCCTGCGGCATTAAGTCCGCCTGTGTACCGTTGTGCATAAAGTGTAAATAAATAATAAATAAAATGTATTACATTGTCATCCGTATTACATAAATATGGTTGCAATATCAATTTGATACGACCTGACATCGATAGTTACAAGTTGCTTAAATTCGACTAGCAAGATTTTCTCCTGTAGTTACAATACATTGATTGTAGGCCGCAAAACAACAGATCTTTTTTATGTCCGTACTAGCTTTTGCCCGCGGCTTCGCTTGCGTTAAAAAGAGACAAAAAGTAGCCTATGTTACTCTCCATCCCTTCAACTATCTTCACTTAAAAAAATCACGGCAATGCGTCGTCGCCGTTCCGTCCGTCCGTTTTGCCGTGAAAGAAAGACAAACATACAGACAGACAGACACACTTTCCCATTTAAAATTTTTAGTATGGATAACAAATTCTTTGGTTCGTATTTATCCTGGTATAACAGAAGCTCTGTTATACCAGGATACGATAATGATTGAACGAACGATATTTACAGACGAAGCTAATAATAGTGCCTATATAAATAACTCAAGGCTATATTTACGCTCAATTATCCCGTCCGGTCGTAGTTGTGAGTGATTTTGTGACGAAATGGATTAACGTCTTCGTAACATAACAACCGTGTTAAGCAATATTTATCATTATCTTTGTAGTAGAATAGAATATTTCATATTGACTAGAATACTGTTACGTAGGTAGGTATAGGTGACGTAAGTGTCGATTGTTCCGGGCACATTTACTAGAAAATTCGGGAAAGTTCCACGACGTTCTAGAACGTTCGATGGAGTTCCGAGGGGTCATTCGAGAAACTTCCAGATCATCGTCGATCATTCGCGATGTTACTGGAATGTTCTCGAATGCACCTGGGTACCTCGGGTTGTCGAACTTTCTAGAAAATGTGACCGGAGATATAAATAGCGGACGTGTCGGCACGGGACTCAGTTCAGTTTTGGGAACGAAACAGTGAACATCGCCGCGAAGCGGAACTACGACTGCGATACAAAGTGTGTGTTTTGTGTAGTGTTGTGTTAGTTTGTGTTAGTGAATTCTAGTAAAGTGTTTGTGAATTTTAAATAAAGTTATCGTGTTTTTTTTTCGGTTAAAACTGCAAGTTTTATTTATCCCGAACCCCAGCTCGTAACAAATTGGTGTCAGAAGTGAGGGATAAATCATGCCTGTGTTACCGAAGGACGACACGGAAGGAATCCGTACGAGGAGCCAACAACGTCAGCAGGAGGTGGACCAGAGGCGATTTGACCCAACCTCGGAGCACGTACCGGGTGGTAGCCAGCCGACGACGGAGCTAGCGTCAGCTCAGGTATCAGGATCTGGTGTTTCTGCAGCACCGGTGACAATTGATCTGTCTGCCCTGATGGCAATGATGCAAGAACAGGCCCGCCGTCAAGAAGATCAGGCCCGCCGCTTGGAGGAACAGCTTCAGCGTGACAAAGAAGAACAGGCCCGTCGTCAAGAAGAACAGGCCCGCCGTCAAGAAGAACAGGCCCGCCGTCAAGAAGAACAGGCCCGTCGTTTAGAAGAACAGCTGCAGCGCGACAAGGAAGAGCAGGCTCGGCGACAGGAAGAACAGAGCCGTCGACAGGAGGAACAGATCCTCCTCATCAAGGACTTACACGCAACATTCGGCAAAGATATCGGAGCGGTAAGAGAACAGATCGAACTTCACGAGAACCGTATCTCCGAGGCCGAAAACCGTGTCTTCGGTGCTGAGAGCCGTATATCTGGGGCCGAAATTAAGATCGCCGATCTCCAGAAAGCATTTGGATGTCTGAAATCTGGAGATGGGTCTGTGGCTTCTGTGGTTGCGGTACCTTCAGTGCGTGGATTTAAAGCGCCACCCTTCGACGGAACATCTTCCTGGTCCGCGTACAAGCTCCAATTTGAAGCTGTTAAGAAAGCGAATGGGTGGACAGATGCGCAGGCAATGACCGCACTCACCTTGGGTCTTCGTGACCAGGCTTTGACGGTATTAGAGACTCTTGGCAACAATGCGACTTACGAGCAGTTGATTGAAGCCCTAGAGTCTCGATACGGGGACGCTCACCTGGAGCACGTCTTTCGCGCCCAGTTGAAGGATCGCGTGCAGCGCAGCGGTGAAAACCTGCAGCAGTGGGCTCTTGAAGTGGAAAAACTGGTACGAAAAGCGTATCAGTCAGCGCCTACACTCATCGACGGTAATTTGGTTCAAGCGTTCGTCGATGGCATACGGGACTTTGAAGTCAGAGCTGCCGTGAGGCTTGGGCACCATGAGACTTTGAAGGCAGCCTTGGCCAATGCACTGGAAGTGGAAGCAGTGAGGCAAGACCACCGTGCCCATCGCATCAGGGAGGTTGCGGCATCTTCGCGTGACCGTTCAAAGTACAGTCCCACATGCTACAATTGTGGGGAGAAAGGTCATATTCGAACGAGTTGCCCTAAGCGAAGAGATTCCAGCGAAGATCACACCCGGGAAAGAAGTGCGCCTGCTGCCACCGCTCAGCAGCAGGGAAACGAGTAAAAGCCAGAACTGCGGGGCGGGTGCTGGCTGGTGGTCAAGGAGCCCCAAGGATATCGATCTCACAAGCCCATGATGGGAACAGCCTAATCATCAAAGGTGAAGTGAATGGAAGACCATGTAAGCTGACATTGGACACTGGAGCTTCTCGCACGGTCGTCAGTTCCCGAGTAAATCGTCTTCTTGGGGACTTCTTCAGCAAGTATGACCACATAAATTTAGTAACAGCTACCGGTCAGCATATACCCGTCCGAGGCGAGAAAGAGGTGAAGTTGAAGCTGGGTAGCACAATTTATTGGCATAAAGTCATCGTGGCTGATATAGAAGACGAGTGCATCCTAGGATTAGACTTCATGCGACAGCACTGTTGTAAGATCGACGTGAATCAGGGAGTCCTGAAGTGTGGTTCGGAAGAAGTCTTCATGGAAGGTGCACCATTAGGGAAAGTGCACTGCTTGAAGAAGACTGTTCTTCCTCCCAGGTCGGAATCGATAGTTCCAGTTAGCCTTCCACGCAATACTGGACCGAAAAATAGATGCATTCTCGTTGAAAGATTGGACGAGAACCTCCCATGGAAGATGGCGCGGTGCTTAGTACGAGCAGTTGATGTTGCAACTGTACGCATCCTGAATCCAAGTGAACAAGCACAAGTTATCCAGAAGGGTACGTTGATGGGTACCTGTGAGGAAGTAGCATGGATGCGTAATTGCCAACATCCGCCTTCTCGAAACGTTGCTCAAGATGCAAGTTCTCACATCTCGAATCTTCTGGAAGATTGTCGCACAGATTTATCTGCGAGAGAAATGGATAAGGCTAAAAAGATGTTACTTCAATACGCCGATATTTTCTCTGCACATGACGCGGACATAGGGAAGACTGGATTAGTTCAGCACAGGATCAACACGGGAAATGAATTACCTATTCGTCAGAGACCTAGAAGGTTACCAGTGGCAAGAGAAAAGGAAGTGGACGCCATGATTGAAGGGATGGTAAATGATGGAGTTATAGAGCCTTCATCTAGTCCCTGGTGTTCTCCTGTGGTCCTGGTGAAAAAGAAGGACGGTAGCATGCGGTTTTGTGTGGATTATCGTCGGCTGAATGACATTACAAAGAAAGACAGCTATCCATTACCCAGGATCGACGACACTCTTGACACGCTTTCAGGAATGAAGTGGTTTAGCACGTTGGACCTAAAAAGTGGCTACTGGCAAGTGGAAATTGACCCTAAAGATAAGGAGAAAACCGCATTCTCTACGGGAAAAGGACTTTGGCAATTTAATGTTATGCCATTCGGATTGTGCAACGCTCCTGCAACTTTTGAAAGGTTAATGGAGCAGGTACTCACTGGTTTAATTGGAGACGCCTGTTTAGTCTATTTAGATGACATCATCATTGTGGGCCGCACATTTGAAGACCACCTTCAAAATCTGGAACGAGTGCTGTCTAAAATCCGAGGAGCTAATCTTAAGTTAAGTCCAAAGAAGTGCACCTTCTTTAGACAGCAGGTTAGTTTTCTGGGGCACGTTGTGTCTAAAGAAGGAGTGCAAACGGATCCAGAGAAAATCGTCGCTGTCAAGGATTGGCCTATTCCAAAGGATAAGACGCAGGTCAGAGCATTTTTGGGTTTGTGCTCGTACTATCGAAGGTTTGTCAAGAATTTTGCAGACATCGCCAAACCATTACATAAACTTACCGAGGAGAAGAGACCTTTTTGTTGGGATGATAGCTGTGACATGGCTTTTGAGGAGTTAAAGAAACGATTGTGTAATACTCCGATTTTGGGCTATCCTGATGCAGAAAATGAATTCATAATTGACACGGATGCGAGTAATACTGGAATTGGAGGTGTGTTATCTCAGCGTAAAGGAGATCATGAAGTTGTCATAGCTTACTTCAGCAAGTCGTTATCGAAACCAGAAAGGAACTATTGTGTCACGAGACGCGAACTCCTCGCCGTTGTGAAGACTTTGCAGCACTTCAGCAAGTATCTACTGGGACGCAAATTCCACCTTCGAACTGACCATGCTGCGTTGAAGTGGTTGCTGCAGTTCAAGAATCCGGAAGGGCAAGTAGCAAGATGGATTGAATTGCTGCAAGAGTTTCACTTCTCAATTGAACATCGTAGCGGAAAGTCTCATGGTAATGCAGACGCTTTATCACGAAGGCCTTGTCCTGAAGATTGCAAGCATTGTGTCAGGCAAGAAGCTAAGGAAGCAGTTCCTGTCAGAATGCTAAGAACAGACCTTAGTGATGAGTGGAAGGAAACTCTACAACATGCTCAGCAAAGTGACTCGGACATTAAACCAATCCTCGAATGGATTAAAGCCAATGCTGCTAAACCGAAGTGGTGCGATGTTGCAGCAATGAGTACAACCACAAAGAGCTATTGGGCACAGTGGGAGAGCTTGGTACTCCAAGATGGTGTCTTGTGCCGTAAATGGGAAAATGCTCGTGGAGACAAGTGCCATCTGCAAATGGTCGTGCCGAAATCGAAGGTACCAGAAATTCTTCGGCTCTACCACGATGGAAGTTCCGGAGGTCACATGGGGGTAAAAAGGACTCTGTTGAAGATCCGAGAACGGTTTTATTGGATCCATTGTCGAGAGGATGTTGAAGATTGGTGTCGCAAATGTACCAGTTGTGCGGCAGTAAAAGGACCTCAAACACGCAGCAGAGGAGCACTGAAAGTGTACAATGTAGGAGCCCCCTGGGAACGAATAGCACTAGACGTCGCTGGCCCATTCCCTGAAAGTGAAAGCGGAAATAAGTACTTCTTGGTTGTTATGGACTATTTCACGAAATGGCCGGAAGTATTCGCCATTCCTAATCAAGAGGCTTCGACAGTAGCTGATAAATTAGTCCACGAAGTCTTTTGTCGGTTCGGGGTACCCCTGGAAATCCACAGCGACCAAGGAAGAAATTTCGAATCTCAAGTTTTCCAGGAAACATGTCGTGTAATGGGTACTCATAAAACTAGAACCACGTCATACCATCCACAATCTGATGGAATGGTAGAAAGATTTAATCAAACACTGGAAAGATATCTGGCCAAAGTTGTAGCGAGCAGACAACGGATTGGGACAAGCACATACAGCCGTTTCTTCTGTCCTACAGAAGTGCTGTTCACGAAAGCACAACTGTGACACCAGCCTTTGCAAACTTTGGAAGAGAGTTAAGGTTACCAGCTGATCTAATTACTGGCATCCCACCTGATTCACCAAGCAGCATAACAGATTATGCAAATGACTTGCGTAACAAAATGAATGACGTATACGAGCATGTCAGACAGTCAGGCCAGCAGATGTCTGAAAGGATGAAAACTCGCTATGACCGGAAGATGAACAATAGCGGATTTGATGAAGGTTCACTGGTGTGGTTGCATAACCCAGTGCGTAGCAAAGGGAAGTCGCCTAAACTACAGGCAAAATGGGATGGACCATACCAGATTGTGACCAAAATCAATGACGTCACCTACCGGATACGGAAGAGTACGAGAACTGCGCCTAAAATTGTTCACGTAGATCGGCTGGCACGATACTACGGGAATAATGATGCTCGGGACGAGCATGTCTTAGGAGGGGGCAGTGTTACGTAGGTAGGTATAGGTGACGTAAGTGTCGATTGTTCCGGGCACATTTACTAGAAAATTCGGGAAAGTTCCACGACGTTCTAGAACGTTCGATGGAGTTCCGAGGGGTCATTCGAGAAACTTCCAGATCATCGTCGATCATTCGCGATGTTACTGGAATGTTCTCGAATGCACCTGGGTACCTCGGGTTGTCGAACTTTCTAGAAAATGTGACCGGAGATATAAATAGCGGACGTGTCGGCACGGGACTCAGTTCAGTTTTGGGAACGAAACAGTGAACATCGCCGCGAAGCGGAACTACGACTGCGATACAAAGTGTGTGTTTTGTGTAGTGTTGTGTTAGTTTGTGTTAGTGAATTCTAGTAAAGTGTTTGTGAATTTTAAATAAAGTTATCGTGTTTTTTTTTCGGTTAAAACTGCAAGTTTTATTTATCCCGAACCCCAGCTCGTAACAATACGTATTCCGACGTAGTCTCAGGTAAAACAACATTCATATCTCAAGAAATGCTAAAGTTCCACAATAAGAGATAAGAGGAAAGCTTACTCCCACTATCAGGTTTGCGTACAAATCGGAGCAATACTATAGTTTTTGCAACTGACTGACGCATGTTGGCTGACGTTGGTGCCCGTCGGATAATTTCAGTTTCCACGTCTTTGTTAAGTAATTAATGTTAGAACAAATTTGTGAAAATTATTCTTTATTTTCGCACAAAAGCCCTCACGTGCTTCTGCCAGTAAAAGTTACTCGATCGTGTAACAAAAGGCTGTGTTATCATTATCAAGATATCGGTATGTGATCAGCTTCCCGTGTGAGGGTGAGTGTGGGAACGAGTCGGACACAACGTGCATGTTGCAGAAGATCCGCTTCGATGTGACGACGAAACAATTACACACACAGTGATAGTTCAACGCATATGACTGCGAGCACGTTCACTATTGGAATATGTACGTGTAGACTAGAATCACTTCTCCAATGTATTAGTCTGAGTAATTCTGTTCATTTTAAGGATCTGACCTTCTGAATGTATTCAAATACCGTGTACCCGCTCGTACCCGCCCAGCCCGGCTCACGGCTGAGACGTTAATTAGTGGCTAATTGTATCCTCTCGCACGAGCTCCAGCCGCTCCGCCGTGTTTATGAGACGCTTCACGACGTCGCAGAGAGTGCTCCAGACACGGCGCGGAGTGCACGCCACCCCGGGGACACCTTACACATTAATAAATAGGGAATTACTTTGCTACGCAATGAACTCCTTATTCAACTTAAGAATTCAACATATCACTGCTCCGTTTAGTTTGGGTGATGACAAGTAGCGCATGCTGTGTTAGCGTAGGAATAACTACGTAGTTTAATATTCGTCTAAAAGAGCAACGCGGCTATTGTGCAGGCTAATGTTCGCCAGTGAGAGAGAGTCAAGATAAATGACTTGTCGGTAGTGAGCACAGCGCTTCAGCCAGAGATGTAACACTTCAACATGTCGGGATATGAGACGCAATTCCGCCTTGTTTACTGAAGAAGTTATATGGAAGTATTTACTCCCTAGTGTTAAAGACGTTAGACGAGGTGTTATGTACTTATGTGGGCTTACGGCTTACAGGCGAAGGATCTATTGTACACTCTTTATTTGGTCTTGGCACCATGAGCTGACATGCATAGTCTCAATTCTAAGCAAAGTAAATAGTTTGGCCTAAACTGTGGTGTTTTTCAAGGTAGTGACTTGACAAACTGTTATTTTATTGGAAAGTGCTTCTCTTCCCAGTGTGTGATGAACTGTACGCACTATATGATAACCGTGATGAAGATCGTTCGCGTGTCTTGTCAGCTGCGCGTGTGCACCCGCTCTTACTTGATAGCGTTAAGATAATCTCCGGCTTATCACTGCAGCGTCACAAACACTAAGCTCACGCAGTAATTACATATTCGTAGACGTATTCAGATCTAATGAGAATATGTAGTAGGTACTAGTAAAGTCAAGTCAATTAGTCTAGTGCGAAACTTTTGTTTGAAGCCCAAGAGTAATAAAGTTGGAAAATTTACTCGATTACCAATGTTTCCTCGGAAGTGAGAATGTGAGTGAGGTTTATTTAGGGTCGATGAATAAAGTTGAGCTATTGTACATTTAGTTCTGTGGCACTATGAGGAGGGTCGCAACTGCCTAACATGTTAATATTAAAAGACAACCAGTTTTACAGCCATAATGTCGGGACAAAATATAGATTATTTTAAAGCATGTCGACGCCACGTTACTTCGCCGCTGAACAGAATCGCGATTACTTCCAAACGGGGTAATGTACCGAGAAACGGTAAAGTATATAGGTAAGGAGTTTAACACGAGTGTTATACGGAGAGTACATGTTTAATGCGGAGAGGTGTGTATGACGTGACGACTGCGCCTCACTACAGAGAGCACACCACTTCATGTCTTGTCTTGTCATGTGTTTTTTGCTTAGTTTTGCCTTAGTTTCTTTTAACATCGAGCTCACCACGACTAGCACATTGAATACTAGCAGTTTAGCGTCACAACACGCTTATTTGTTGACGAACCATGGTAATTGTATTACTATTTGTAATACTGCATATAAAACCACTGTAAGGACGTTCTCCGGGATCGTTAGCAGTTACTTCAGCCCCGAGCAGGTTCCAGAACTGAGGAAAATATCTACTCTTTGAGTATCTCCCGAACGAGATGATGTTCCTGAAATATGCAAAACTGTTTACCTTTTGTGCGAGCCGCACTGCTTTGCATAACCGTTTCACAGAGACTGCGCTGGACTGCGCCAGAACTGTTATGTTACTGCCTGGCTGCCTACCCTCGCCTCGGGCCGGGGAATGTCTTAACTGAGACGCAGAATTTATTGAAATCGCCGAGGATTCTCCAAACACAGACGCCAAACGCCATTGTTGTAACATGTGATATGGAGAACTTATTCACATGGTCTCATAACCAGTCAGTCATCAATCTGTGATGAATGTTCCCCCTCACAGTCGACATGACACAGCCTCCCTCTCCGCAAACATAATCATCGTAATCATCGTCAAACAAAGCGGTTCTTTGTCAGCTTTTGAAACCGTTCAGTAGCGAGCGCGTGTCGGAGCCGGCCAGCTCAAAGAAGCCAACTTTATAGCGCTATTAACATTTTGAGATAGCTTTCGACTTCAGTACACAGCACTTACCCGTATCCAAACAGTTTTGGATCGGCCACGGAGTGGAAAGTGTTAACAGAAGACTCACATTCCATTATTAAAGTTATGAAACAGTTCCAAGCCGCTGATTGGTTAAAAACACATATATACAATATACAAAATCACACACCACTACGGGACATACATTCACAGTGACACTTCTGTGCGCGGTCCACTCTGTGTGGGTGCCGCTCGGCGGCGCGAGGGGTCGCGCGGTGTCGCGCGGCGGGCGCTCGTATCTCGTGCGGTGATGTACGCGCGCTCGGCACAAGATGGATGGTAAGTGGCGCCGCGCCCGCCGCCCTAGCTGCGTACAACATTTAGATTTGCCACACAAGTATATTGTTTTTAGGTGAGCCGACGTTTTCGCCTTAAGTGACTTCGTAAATTATTTATGTAGGCACAAAACAGCTCGGAGGGTTCGCGAACTACCTCGGCTTGTGAGCTTCGGCTCAGTAAATTAAGGTTACCGTTGTTATAATGTTCTGTAATTTACATGTTCATGTTAAAAGAAGGAACTTTGTAATCAGGGTGAGCTGTAAAGTCGCAAAGTAATAAAGTCTTCCGTTAATAATTAAGGCAGAATAATAAGTTAATTCGTTGACAACAACCTCGGGAGCATGTTTCTTCTTGTTCACGTGATCCACTCAGAGTTGTTACATCTTCAGAAGCTTTACACTCGCATCTGTCGTTCTTAATTTATCTGTTAACATTTCTAGCCGGCGCCAGTGTTTTTGTGTTTCAGTTTAAAGGATTCGGGTAGCTCTAGTTTTGCAGATAAACATATTTTGTCCTTCAACATGGGTAACAAAATATATAAAAAATGGGTTTCACCTCTTTAAACAACGTTCGTTTTAAACATTCACGCAGGTAGGAACAGAGTGCGGTTTAATATCACAGCGACACCTCGCAAGTCTCCGTGAGTAGCGAGTTGACTTGTAAAGTAAAGTAGGGAAGGTACGTCGGCAGGTGAGCGCGGGAGTTACCGCGAGAGTTACGGCCTGTAGCGCGGCGCTGATTTATAGTGAGCGCCGTGGAGAGCGGCCTGAGGCGCGGCGCTCCCGCCACTGCTCTTACCTATGTGTACAGCTCTCATATTCAAACAGGATACGTATAAGTGGTTTCTGGTAAATATTAGCCTACCCCTCACCTGTCTGTCTAGTTCATAGTCACCAGCGACAGCGTGCCAGCTCTTAGAACAAACCCCAGCGTGCGCAATGTGAGCACAGCGATATTGCGTTTTCCTTTATAAATTATTCAGCGGCAGCTTGAAGTCTGGATTGATGTCGGATAGTGTCAATAGTCTCTTCTATCCTGACTAATAACTGGCTATAGTCAGTGTACTTCACGCATACTTTCCTGCTTGCGTGTCTGACCTTACTCCTCATGACAGTCGGCAGACATTCTACAGTGTTAAACTCTGTTGAATAGAACAGGTCAGCCACATTTTACTATACTCATGTCTATTATGAAAAATATGAACTGATTGATTGAGCCAATACCTACCTAGCAGAAGTACCAAATATAAATGCAATCAGTTACCTTGCTATAAAACAAAATGATAAAAATATTGATTGAAAGGTACGTACTTTGAGTAACTAAACCAGAGGCTGGACGTATAGGAACACCGATGGGAGCCGTGGTTAATTTTTACCAATTTCATTAGGTATAATTTGTCCCACATTTTTTGTTCGTTTAGGCAAGAACGTTATTCAAAATTCAAAATTCAAAGCATTTATTTCACTTAGACCATTTACAGGTACTTATGAATTGTCAAAGAGTCGGTCGGTCTGTTAGTCAGAAAAGAAAAGTGACGCTAATTGCCTGTTCCAAAACGTAGATCTCTATGGAGAAGAACAGGCAAGAAACTCCACGGACACTCTTTTTAAAACATCATGTTTTACAAAGTCTTGGTTACATTTTCTTTTTGGTGCTTCTACATGTGAAAACAATGTAAGTATATAACAAAATAAACAAATACAAAATTAAAATAAAAAGTCAAAAATAAATAGTCATGGCAGTTAAGAGATGACCCATCTCAACTGATAGCGCCCGTTTACGAGCATGACGCGTGACATCAGCACCATTCAGCTCAACCATTTTGAAGGGAACCGAATGATCCAACGCACTCGCCACTATCAGCGAGACTTTTTGAGCGAGCATGACTATGCTCCTAACCGCCATGTCTATTTGTGTCAGTAGAAAACTATCGTAATAAATCACTGCATCGTACTCACATTTAAAAAAACTCAAATATGCATCTAAATTACACAAACCAAAGTTTTGTACTGTAAATAAATATAAATAAGTGAAATTTAATTGCTTATAAAACTTATAATAATAAAGATCTTGAATATTAATGTCAAAAATTAAGGGGACAAGAAACATTTTCTAACTTCCAATGATCTAATTTGTGAGCTTATGTGGAGCAGGACCAGCATTTAGCCAAGCATGTTTGTCATTGATATAATCTTCTAACTTATAATAAGCTTGTTTACATAGCGTGCGCTTAATGCATGTTTTAAATTTTTTCTCATTTATATGGAGAATTTCGAGTGGTATTTTATTATAGCATTTTACACAGTACCCCATAAAAGAAGTGTGGACTTTTGACAATCTAAAACTTGGTTGATCCAATTTGTTCTTATTTCTGGTATTAAAATTATGCCTGTCACTTATTTTACTAAAAAGATGAAGATTTTTCCGAACGTACATTATGTTTTCGTATATATATCGACAAGGTACCGTCATGATGTTAATACTTTTAAACAAATCCCTTAGAGATTCGCGGCTGCGGAGATTACATATAGCACGGACAGCCCTCTTTTGCAATACAAAGACTGAATCTATATCTGCGGCACGTCCCCAAAGCAAAATACCGTAAGACATCACACTATGAAAGTAGCTAAAATAGCTATAGCTAGTCTTGCGGTATCTACGTCAGTTAATTGCCGGATTTTTCTGACAGCGAAAGCAGCTGAACTTAACCGCGCTGTAAGAGATGTTATGTGAGGGCCCCACTGCAGCTTTGAGTCGAGCGTTATCCCCAAGAAAACCGTTTTTTCGACGAATTCTAGTATATCCTTATTCAATACAACATTACATTCAGTACTTTTATAAAACGTACAGAAAGTGCGCCACGACAAGTGTGACAACTAAAACGAACACCACAAACATTATTCTAAACCAGTCCCGAGTGCTGCGCAAAGAATCACAACACGACGACTACTAGCTGCCGCCGGCACCGAGTATCGGATTCATCGGGAATGCATTGCGGACCGCGCGCCACACTTTTTGCCCTATAATTGAATTCTACACAAAGGTTTGTCGATTGCACGAGTAAATCTTCCCTGACACGGTCTGCGTGTGTGGGTGGGTCTGCCCGTACGTGTCGGTGCACGTACGGGTGAGCGTATGTGTGCGAGTGCAATACCTGCGCTAGTGACTAATAGCTTCGCGGTTTTCGTTTGAGATCTGCAGCGAATAGATGTACGGCGCGCTGCAAACACAAGTGTTATTAATGTTAGTCCCACATGCACGGGGAGCTGTTGCTTTTTATTTACATGTTTTTTAATTTTATACTAAAGTTTCCGTCCTGCTTATGTATTTCTTTTATATAAGATTTAGAACGACATAAATCAGAAGTTCTTGCACATGATTGCCTGGAACTGGATCTCTTCACAAAAACAACAGATACTTGTAGCTGTATCTGGTGCGCTCTGATTGAATGGGTTTGTTTTAGCTTTATCATGAATTCCTTTAGCAAAACATGTACCTTCCATACTTATATACTGTCCACGATTTTCGGCTAAGGAGCAGACGCAACTGTAACGGATACAGTCGACCGCACGTCGTCACAATTGAAAGGCTGCCAAAGACCGACTGTAACTGTAACCATTTTTTTTTTTTGGTGAGTGGGAAATCATCCAATGACTGCTCCCGTCCTGGGAGCGGCGGGAGGGCGTGTCAGACTCTTACTGACTAAAACCCACTCATGTTCCTTCGATTGCCCTTTATGTTCCAGGGTCACGGTGACTACTATACACATTCCGCAACCCCGGCAGGCGTTGGCCCTGTTAGGCCCCTTCCTGTGCTGACTCCTTCTCTTTGAGGCGCGCGTGGAACACTAACGCGCCGTCGACGCGGTCTTGGTCCTAGCCGGGCGGCGAGCTACCCATCGCTCGCCATCCGCAGAACCGCGCCTACGGTGGCCGGTAGTCGTCTTGCGACTCTCGACGTCTTCGCCTGGGTCTTTGTCCGGGGTGAGAGGCTCGTCGTTGCCTCTCGCGCGCCGCCGCTTCCTTCACTAGCATAACTGTTTCGCAGAAGGAGGCGACGGCATCCCATTCCGTCTCGCCCCGCAGCATGGCCTGAACCAGCGCTGGGCGCGAGAGGTCACCGCCGCCGATCGCCTCTACGAGGACACGTCTATGGTCCGCCCATGCGCGGCACACCTCCACCGTGTGCTCGACCGTGTCCTCCAGGCGACCGTTGCTGCAGTGGTGACACCCAGGCGTCGCTTCCGCCTAAATCCGACACAGGAACCTCCCGAACTGACAATGTCCGGTGAGGACCTGTGTCAGGCGAAACGTGAGAGCGCCGTGGCGCCTCTCCAGCCACTCCTCAAAGAGGGGTCTTACCGCCGCTATCACGGCGTGCCCAGCACTAGGTTGCGACAGTCGCTGTCTCCACTCCGCCCTGAGATCTCGCCGGAGCTCCGTGAGCCGTGCCGCGATAACCCGCGGCAGCGGGACTTCGCCCCGGCGTTGCACTTCCACGCGCCACTCGTACGTGTACCGACTGTAACCATGTAAGTGAGCCCACATGCTTGAACTCTCGTCAGTAGCAAGTGAGGTAACAAGTGAGGCCTTCTGCAAGCCTCAGAGTTCCACACAACTCCCACGCGAGTCCGGAGCAGATGCTTGTTCACGCTAGCCGAAAGAGAAACTGTGACATTTTCCCTACTTATGTGCACAAGGATCTCTCGATATTTTTCAACGTAGATGTTGATATTTATCAACATAAAAATTTTATTAACTTCGATTCCCGATTTTAACATCAATTTGATGTTTAACTTAAAATGATAAAGATATAACATTTAACTGCTCAATACGCGAAGCAGTTTTATTTACGTTTTTATTGGGAAGAAACCAATATCCGGTCAGCCATAAAAATGACGACCTCGTGGTGAGATAATTAATTTTTCTTCGAAATATAAACTGAAATTAAAAACTTTATCGATATTTTAGTATCACGGTCTACTGAGTACGCTTATAACACGTGTATTATCGTGGTGATAATTCCGAATCAGTGCTTCAAGCCGTCTTAACTGGCGGAAGGCCGTGAAAGTTATAATAGCGCTGAGGGTCCCCATAAGCGGACCCGAGGGCCCGCGGGCACTAATATCGCGTTAATGGCCACAAACTGTCGGACCGTGCGATCATCGACAGGACAATATTGCGCCATAGAGCTGTGTTACGTCACGCCGGGCGGGCGTTACAGCCACCTTGTATGCCGTATTAAACAATATTACATGATTTATACTCAGTTGTTAGCAATATCCTACAACACGACATGGCTTAGGCTCACTGTCATAAGAGCGCGGCTTCTTTTCATGGGAATAATATTATGACATCGATTCCTAGGACAGACAAATTGTTGTCGGTAGCAGATAGTGGTCTGAATATTGGGAAATAACTAGTCAAATATGGCGATTGGGTATTTTCTGTATCTCTGCCGTACTCCCCCGTGTATAAGCGTTATGTAATAGTAAAATTCGGGACTAGCAGCTTGAATAGCTAGTGAGTGGAGTCAGTTACCTGTTCGTGTAAATGACAGCTGGCAGGCGGGCGCTGTACAGCGGAGCACCGACTGGCACTAACTCAGTTATCTGGAGGCGGACTTTGATTCATTTAGGATTCGTACTCTCGCAAAAGGTTAAGACTAATAAAAACATGATTGCAATATTAATTGTTTCAGTCAGTTACTACTTACATTATGGTTCATTAACTACATTTCCGATAAACGAACCTACATGGAGCATCATCGCATCCCTGTTCAATTATATTAAACTTGATATGGAGTGATACTTAATATGAATACATTTAGCGGTGAAAATATGTGGAGTGATTTGTGATGCAAGTGGGCCTTAGTGTCTATTTCATATTTGATGGGCACGTGTGGTGTGCGCGGGGAGCACCCGTTTGTCAGCTAAATAATTCACAAAGTGCCAGCAAGCCGCGTTTTTGTCGCGTACGACATGCATGTTATGAGCGGCTCTCGTTCGGGCGTGCTCGGCTGTTCTCGGCTGTCCTCGGAAGTCGAAATGTATTCCGATCTAATATGTTAGTGAGCGATGGGATAGTGTTCCTGTTTGTGTTTTATTTATTTTTTAGGGTTTCGTATTACACAAGGAAAAATAATATTCTAGATTCCTAATACGATAGATCACTTTGTTCACTCATTCACTGACTGTACGCCTGTCTGTCACACAAGACTATTTTCAATAAGTGATTCTTTAATCATTAATCTCTCTATATTCGACTTATAATATCATGAACCTATATCAATGTCAATTCTTGAAGTCGTGAAAGCTCCTCAGCCAATGCTGCGTTTAATAATAATAATTTATAAACAATACATACTAATATGTCCCAGATACGTTAAGACAATTATTTAAAGAAAGCATTCATTGCCAAACTAGTCTTAAAACCGGTATTTCAGCATTTGGCGCCACTCCCCACAGGGAAATCGCTATATATTAACCACAATACTACAATTATAAAAACTAAAACATAGTCATAGGTACGGTGCTAAGTAGTATTGAATCTCTAGTGCTGGTGCGAGTTTGTGCGTGAGAGAGATTTCAATTAATACCGTTTTAATCTGATGAATGTTTTAAAACATTCATCATTCATAGGAGTTTTTTTGTTTTATCGTAATTTTCCTACTTTATGCATATTTTGACCTACCTAGCGATAGGAAAACTTGACCTAAATTACATTTTGGTGCACATCTAAAAGTAAAAACAAAACAATAAATTATAATCAAAAATAATTTAGTACGGAACTGTCGGTGTGCACATGCGACTCTGTCCCGATGTTCTTGTTTGACGTACCTCTACTGTAGCTAGTAATTTGTGCGCGAAAATTGACGCCGTATCGGATATGTAGGTCAACAACACCACCGCATGTGGAGTTCTCACACTCACACACGAATATTACACGTATTTCCGTTTATTCTGCTATTTCACTATATTTTTCAATTCCTATATGGTTTTATGAGCCAAATGTGATGGCGTCATTTTCGGAACTCTTAAGGTGGTTATTGACAGTCATTTCTCGCGTCACTCCAAATGGTTTAGGCGGCCAACCAACACTGGCATGGTGATTCGACACTCACGATCAAGTTTTAGACGTACGTCAGTTCAACTGACGCGCCAAAATGACCGTCAATGGCCACCTTTAACCTTTCAACGATCAAGAGACAGCCAGCTGTCAGGCAGTGTCTTTCTATTGTATCTCGAATCACGTGTGTTCGAAGGTTTAAATGATCTAATATAAGAACAACACCATGTATTCCCTGAGCGGTGCTTAGAATCGGCCCAAGCACGTTATGACGAAGAGTGCTAACGCGCGCGTTAACGTTACATTAACGTTTCCTCATCGCCCGGTGCCTGGGGACTACTTGTGCGTCGTGCACTTTACACCGTGATGAGAGCTTTACTGAGCTTGATCGGAAACGTGTCAAATGGCACAAAATTATGTGTACCGAGTTACCGACACAGCTCGAAGATGTAGAAACTTATAGTAGAGTGTATCTCGGAATATCGATATGGTGTTAGTACGGGCAGGTCGAAAAAGTGTAAAAGTGCTATGTATTCCGGTGCAGCGCGGAAATGTCTCGACGTATAGAGCTAATTTGTTCACACAAATCGAAGCCGCAAATGTGTCATCAGCTCAAGGCAATATTTAAAAAGGCATTTTTCTTTTTGCAGGGTTTCGCAAACAAAGGATAAAGTACTAAGACTTCCCTGTATGTCTGTTTGATTATCTGTCACAAGGCTCTCATAAATGGTTTCACAGATCCGACGGTCCGACTTGCATTTGACCTTTTTTATTTTATACAGAGTACTGTTATGGCGAAAAAGCCATGTTGTGGCTTAAAGACGCCGAAAACACTAGGAGTATCAAGTACGTGCTATTCAATTCCAAACTTATATTATTATTGTACATATGCAACCGTGAGTTTCCAAACATTCAACTAACGTCGCTATCATAGCTACATTAAACGGTGGAAACAGATACAAGTTTCCTTGTTACCATTCTGGCCACAATTAGTTGAGCGAAGAAAACAGCGCTCTGCGGCGACTATAATTAGAGCGGTATAACTCGGCGCCGATGATTAGTGAAAGTTTAGGCGTCTGTGCTCATGTGGCGACACTCTTGAGGAAACTCATCAAACAGCACTCACGCTAACTGAACGAGAGGCTCAAGGCCTCACGCGACTGCTTCAGACCTCGCTAGAGCGGGCTGCTGCCTGCTGCGCGCGTCACCTACGTCTTCTGTTTTTAAACTAATTAAATGTTACATGCATGATGTACAGTTTGGCCGTCATCTTTGGCGTTCTTACTCGCCAAATGGCCATCACGGTGTCATATCTGGCTCCGGGAGAGGTTTGTGAATGAATATTTTATTTTAAATAATATTTAAATAGGTACAATAATACTTCTTTTGTTTTTTTTTTATGTGGCAAAGAAGTTTATTTTCAAAATTATACTACTAACAGTCTCATAACAATGAAATCTAAAAATTATATAAACAAAACTTATAAATAATACTATAGTAAATATAGGTATATACAATTTGTACAAAGCCTCACAGGGCATCAAAAAATTCGTCCGCATTGTTGTCAACAGGACAGGTGCCCAAAAGGCTGGCAGCATTGCCGCGTTGTATGGCAATACTAATTCTTTGTCCCAAGAAAAGGCCAGCCCTCTGGTCACGTGAAGAGTCAACCAGCCGCTTGGCGATATCTTGAAAACCAAGATGAGCACTCGGACCCCATGGCCCCAGTGTTTCAACCACAAACGGCTCAAATATATAATTCCCAAGGAGGTTATTATATTTGCGCCGTTTGAGGTCTTCTGCACCTGCATCAGCTGCCCCAGCACAACACGCAGACCTAGGAAGATGCGATGGCGCAAGGGTATCAACACATGTTGCATCCCACACCAAAGGCCTACCCAACTTCTTCTTTTGGTTATTCATATTTATCCTTCTATTACAACTAACAACCTAAGCAGAATCACTTACCTCTTTTCAATGCTTGTCATGTTCTAAACCGCAACAGCTGTCTCATGACAACACTTTTTAATCTATTTACATATACACCCTGTCTGAGAGAAATCTTCAAGCTAGGATCGTAGTCGTAGTTGTACGCAATACGAACGTGAGTTGCTATACGGTGACGTCAGCAGCAAGTGTACAAGTGATATAGTGAGCTCTGCGAGCATGTTGCAGGCTCGAGCATATGTCACCAACACTACCCGGTTGAGAGCTAGTGCAGTGCTCGGCGAGCTGCTTACTAACCGCTTACAATATTAGACGACGACAGTTTGTGTGATTGGTTCGTGCAGTGAGAAGTCACGCCGGGCCTAGCTCACCGCTCACACTTCGTTATATAACATACTTGTGTTTGTGTACTTGTGCACTCGAGTTAATATTTAAGTACGTCGATGTTTTAAAAGCCACCTCCGAAGTCAAACAAACTGGTGATTTTTTTTTTTTTTTTTGGTGAGTGGGAAATCATCAAATGACTTCTCCCGCCAGCGGCGGGAGGGCGTGTCAGACTTTTACTGACTAAAACCCACTCATGTTCCTTCGGTTGCCCCTTATGTTCCGGGGTCACGGTAACCATTATATGCATTCCGCAACCCCGGCAGGCGTTGGCCCCGTTGGGCCCCTTCCCAGGCTGACAACAAACTGGTGATTGCTTTTATCTCACGGAGGAGAGCAGACTTTGTCGTTTACGTTACTTCCGAGCCAACTCACACCGAAAGAAACGTCTTCAAAGAAATTGAATGTGGCTCCGAGAAGTACTCGGCGTTCGCTAACTAAAGCAATGCTCAGTAATTACTCAATATTTTTGTAAGCGACCGCCGCCACTAAGCTGTAAGCGGATTTGCTTTTAAATTCTAATTGCGGTGGAATAGACGGAGTTGTGAAAACATGCGGTGAGGGCTTTGAGACTCGCCGTCTTACTACAGCGTTGGCTGCTACCTCTCTGGCCGCATCTTTCCGGAGTCTTGCCGGGGTCATGCCCGAGTCGTACTGAAGTCGTGCCAGCGCCGTACCGGCACCGTGCCGGGCGCCACACCAGGCGAGCAGGTGAAAGTTTACACGAGTGTTTGTTTCTGTTTAATGAGATACCAAGAAGTTATCGAGGATATTTTTCTCTTCATCAAGGGGAGGGAGGCTAGAGGGTTAAGGTGCCCGAAAAGTGTACCTGTAGGTACACTTTTCGGGCTCAAAAACTAGTGTGGTAGTGGCCACATAATCGCAGACTATTTGTTAGAGATCACATGCAGGTACTTCACGTCACCGAGTTTGAAGCTGAGTGAAACTCCTCGTGTTATTGAGAACAGATGGCTACGAGTATTCAACGACTTTTGTTGACTCTTGTTGACCTGGTGCTGTATATAACAGCACCAGCTAGTTATCCAACTGTACAGGATTGTGGGCTCTTGCAGTCAGGCCTATAATATAAGAAAACTCGTTTGTCTGTCTGTTTGACCAATGTTCATCATCATTCACCATTATCTTCAAAACCTCACAAAGACCCACAAAGGACACGATAATTAGGTACTGCATAAATGGAGATATTTTTGAATAATGTTCTTTACACTTGGACATTCAGCCTTGTGACGTTTTAAAGGTAAATCTGTCTGAAATAGTAGTGGCCAACAACATGGTGAACGTTGGATATGGACGACATCCTTGTTGATGATGTGTTGGTGTATGATAATTTACTCTACATATAATTATATGCCTACAAACAGTCTATACTCAACACCATGCTATGTTATAAAAATAAATAATTTTGTATCTTTATATTGTATGTTACTAATATTTTCGCAATTTATTGCGATGATACATTTTCGCAATAAATGAAATTGAATTGAAAAAAAATGTCCTCTCATTTGTTAACAGTTCCATATATTTTTTCAGCATAATCAAAATAAAACTCACAAAATGATGGCAAGTTGTCCACTTAATGCACAGTGAACGTATCAGAAACAGTTCGGTAGAGGTCCACACATACTCACGTGTGTACAGCTCGGTGACGGGACCCTTCTACTGAGATTCTATAGATACGTTTTCAAGTTACTCATTTTTAGATTATGTTCTGAGACGCTCGCAGGGTGGTCTCTCTTGCTAATTTTGTGATTTATCAGATAACACTTAGTAGCACTCAACGTGTATTTTAAGAATATACTCAATTATGCTTAGTAAAGCTAAAGTTTATATTTTATGTAGTATGTGTGATTCAGTGTTTAAAGCGTATGTCGTAACAACGCGTGTCACTGATAGCCCTCTGTGGTTTAATTATAATTTTGATCAAAATCTATTAATGAAGAACATCAGAGGGCCGGCTTATCGCCCGCCCACGCTAAATGTAAATGTCAAGTGTGAGAAGTAGGTCGTTGCGGTCGGCGCGCGGTCAACGCGGCCGGCGCGGAGCCGGTGCGGGGCCGGTGCGGGGCCGGGGCGGCACACTCACGCACTACTACACTCCTTACCGTAAACATATTTTAGGGATTTATTTTTATGACGCACTTCTGTGCGAGCGAGCGATGTTACACTCGACGTGCTAAGATATTGTCGGTGCCACAATATTGTCACTCACAGGTGCTCTGTTAGGAGTTACGTGTATGTTACACTGACAAGCCCACGACTATTATATACCTTGAATATAAATTCAGGGCTTCTAGCAAGAGGCTCTAAATTATTTTCTTTTTGATAGAAATCCAATAAAGTTTAGTAACAGAAGCTACTTCTAGTCATACAGGATAATTTAATATACGCGCGAGATTTAGCGCTTAATAAAGCAGTGCCTCAAAAAATTTTAGATTTTCGTGGATAGTCGTGGAGTGTCTACTAGCTTCTGTGCTCGAAACAAAGTGTGTGCGACTTGTGAAGAGTACACTGTACGTTGTACAACAGTGTAAGGACACGCGGTGCTGTGGCGGAACACTCGCCATCAACTACACGCTGTATTTGGGTCATTCTTTATTTCCTATTAGATTTACGAGCGCCGCCGCCGTGCGCCGCAATATCGGCACATCGTGTCGCCGCGCGGCGCCGCCCGCCGGCACGTGCCGCCGCCGCCGCCGCACGGATCAATGTGTCGCGCACCACTACTGTCTGTCTGCCATGCTCGCACAATTCATATTCACAGTTGTATTGTTATTATTTACATAATATCATAATACAATACCGCACATAGCTCGCGCGTCTTATAAAATTCTGTCTTGTTTGTTCACAATTGTATTTTCGAATTACATACATTTCTGGAGACCTTTCTGCAGATTAGATTTGTCGCGCGGAGTGTCATTTTGGCACAAAAATAGAAAACAAATCTAAAAATAAGAACAAACAGTTGTGCTCTGTGTTTACTCAGAGCTATATTGTTGGCGTTTAAACAAAATGAAGCGTCACGATTCACTGAGTTATTTTTATTATACAACGACGACAAGATGGGCTACCCAAGACTAAAGGATTTTACAACTCGAACCAGTAGTTCCAGATATTATCGCGTTTATCAAAACGTTTATAATATAATGCCCTTACTAATATCATCACTGTGTAAAGTTATGTCATGAATAAAGCCTGTGTAACCATACATTTTGACGTATAAACCTGTCATAACTTTATGCAGCGATTATTAGTAAGACGCTAAGTACAGTCTGTACTTATAAATTATAAACGGTTTATCTGTACTACAGACACAATAACCGCTACAAGTGAAACTTAGCAACCGCCACACGTGTCATGTAGCAACCGCTACGACTCCGATCCTGAGCGAGGAACTCGCCTGGGGAAGTATTACCAATGTACGACCTGATATATTAATGTCACAGAGCAGCGTCAGGTATGGGTGAGTGCTTGTATCTCTGTGATGGTAACGCATTGGCTAGACACCTGGTACTGCGGGTGTTAACATCAGTACGTATCCGTTTAGTATTGAGCACGACACATACTGAATAACAGCTGCACCCTTCACCCTCGTGCAAGTGCTTGCAGGCTGCTGACCGGCCGAATGTCCCCGGTGCACGACTCTGCCTGGCTGCTGAGAGTATAGCGTTTTATAGTGTATCACTTACCTCATACAGAGTACAGAGTTTTATATTGTATCATTTAATTACCCCATACAAAACTATTGATTCTATTTCTTCCTGCAAGAGAGGGATAGTAAGGCTAGAAGACTAAACTTGTAAGTCGACACAATCAAATGATAGGGCCGTTTATGATGCACGTCTTTTGACATTTTGAAGAGAATATAAACCAGTACTTCCGGTTAACCTAGAATGAAATAAAATTTGACAAGAAACAATGTCATGTAGTACAAGTAAAAGAAGAATCCGAACTTTGTAGTAAAATCGCAAAAGTATTAAACCGCCAACATGATTTTTATACTACAATTTAGAAGGTTATTTATATTTGTCATTGATGAAAATGCTTGATTTAATATTGGTCCTACTCTAAGCACATCCACTTGGGCTCACAAATTAGGGATTATTGAAATGTTTCTTACCCTCATAAAACGGTATGAATAACTTATATTTCGTTGTCGAGTAGGCACGATGAAACCTCAGTTTTGTAGAATTTAATAATATTATTTAAATTTTGTATTAGGAGTACTGTGCAGCCGTGTATAGTGTTACGTTTTTGTATTTTGACATAAATAAGTTTGAAAGTTTTGGGCCTTGTCAAGCTTCTTCAAATGTCTAGCTTTCTTCCCCATAGGTCTGTGTTTAGGTTCCAACAGCTAACGTCACTTTTCTAATCAACTGACCGACTCTTTGACAATTCATAAGTGTCTCTGAATGATCTAACTGAAATAAAATGACTTGAACTTTCTTATCAAGGAGCTTATATACTGTTTTACCATTTCCCGGTACCTCTTATGAGTGTAGGTACAAGTGTAAGCCGGTAGTCGGGGAGCCCCGCGCGTCTCTGATCTGTTCCGCGGGGAGCGCCGCCCGGCTTACGAGCACTAAGTACGGCGAGCAGGAACTTCATGGATCAGTTACTGCTCCTTGTTAATCTGACGTATTATCCTGTACTGTTACTGATATGTTTTTGTTTGTACTTACATACTAAAGAAAGGAAGTTAAGTCAGTGCACATAGCGATACTTTCGAAATGGTGCGACTGGAGCGCGAGCTAGCGAACTATCGACACGATATTAGACAAGTTATTACGACAGATCTATAACAATGCAGCCTTTATATTTTTATTCTTTCAAATTGTGTTTTAGTTTTGAGAGTAAAACTCGTGTAAAGTAATAGAAGCCTGGGCACGGCGCACGTTCGCAACTAATATCATCGTCCAGCTCAAGTTTTCCGACAGCTCGACAACACGGAGCTACTGAAATAGAAGACGTCCTTGGCGACATCTCGTGCTTTTGATAAACTTGGCGGAGAGGGGCGGGGGGGGGGGGGGGTGAGAGTGTGTGGACACGTCATTGTGCACGGTAATGTGGCGCCGAGGACACGAGCGTTAATGTGCATTAACATAAACTGCGTGGCGCCGGTCCCACAGGTCCTCGGCGCTCGGAGCCCTTCCAGCACTTCGGGAGCACTCGGCAAAGTTCGGGGGAGTTTTTGCAAATTCTCGAACACGTCGCTCAGTTTTATAATGTGTCGGAATAATTCATAGTGCGCCGGGCGAGGCGCATGAATATGTAACATGGTCGGTCCACCTGCCCCCCCCCCTCCTGACGGCCCCGCACCCCGCGCGCCCCGCGCCCCCGCCGGACCGACGCACCTCGTGTTCGGAGCGTGTACCGGGACTGCTAACGACACTGCGGTTAATGTTGTGCACACATTAATATTAACAAGGCACAGTCTGTGTACCTGCGCTCCTACACAAATGATGCACTTCAACAAATTAATTTAATACATTCACAATAAACAGAGCGTAAATCGCACACTCTGTTTATTACGAGGCTTGTTTGCTAACAACATTGTCAGACACAATTCTCTCTAAAACTTTTATTGGTAGGAGGATACTGAGCATTATTTTTTATTATAAACAACTTACATTCAATACACTCGAATGAACACTCAGACATAAAACTAAATATTTTGCAACCGAATACATTTTCTCTCTTACAATAGATATTGTTATTTATATTGTATTCAACCATCTGAGAACATTTCAATACAATACAAAAGTAAATAACGCTTCGTCTCACAATCGTAGATCGTAACCAGTGCTACGAGCTACGAGCTACGCAAGGTCAGCGCTACGAGGCTACGAGATGCTACGAATTGCTACGCTATCTTGTCGTGTAATTTATATGAGTAGTGTCTCGGGAGCGTTTTCTGTTTAAGTGTGTGATGTAAGAATAAGTGAGTGTCACACTGAGAGTGAAATCGCGAGGCGTGTCCTCCGACTAATTAGTTGCGAGACTTAATAGTCGCGACGCACAGTCGGCGCGGAATCCTTTCGCATTCAGTTTGAGTCCGCCTCACTGTCGTAATTAGAGTAAAGTATACGTACTTACTCGCCTTGTGTGTCGCTCTGTGCTTTATTTAGCAGTGCGTTAGTTAGCGCGGCAGTTAGTGGTGTAAGAGCCTACCTAGACTAGAGTATAATAATAAAATATCCAGTATTAAACATAATGATGAAGGAATCAGATTTGGTAAATCTAAGCATCGCGCAAAATATAATCTAAACGGTGTAGATCCACAAATCTTCTGTTGTAACTCTTATAGTTACCTGTATACTTACTGTGGCGCCAGAGGACACGAGAGTTAATGTGCATTAACATAAATTGCCTCTCGCCGGTCCCAGCGGTCCTCCGTGCTTTATTGCCTTTTGAAGTTGTTTTCTGTTTATTGATTATTCCCATTGAATCATGTATTTTTGTTCCAAATCGTTTTGATTATAGCACAAGCGTACGTAAATATTGTAAAATAATAGCTTTTTTATAATCTCCCCGCGCTCCCAACACGTAGGTACATTAAGAACAGAATCAGTGTAATGTATGTAATGTATGCAGACGCTGGTATTAATCGCGCCCTCACGCACACGTCGCAGATGCGGCGCTAATTAACGCACGAGTTTTTAATTCATTATCTAGCGGATTAGCATCAGGACCGGCGCGACTCGGCGCGAACATAATTGAATAATCAACAGACGTACCTGGAGCGCGTCGTCACCGGAGAATCAATTCATAATACTTTTAGATCTCAATCCGAAGCTTCGTTAATTGCGAATGATTAATTAAAAGTTTTGCTCAAAGACGTCTCCGGGCCCCTGGGCCCCGGGCCCCACGGTAACGTAATGCGCAATGAATAGCAGCCATCGATTGCCGGCTCATAAATACGCAACGATCATTCATTCGGCGCTCAATGCGCGCGGACAGCCAGGCTTTGCTCAAAAGACCGTCTTTCACAACTCGTTATTAAATCCAAACCTTACTTATCGTGACTTAGAGTTTGTATTCGCGTGTGGGCGGCGGCGAGTCGTTCGTCCGGGCTCGGCGTCTCATACATTATGTAGGGCCGCTATCGCAGGCGGATCGCAGCGCGTTTTCTTCGCGATGAGGCTCAAATCTTAAGTGGTGATATTTATTTAAGCAGACTCTCTGTTACACCTCCCGCCCCGCTCTAATGGAGGAGGTATTGTTGTGGCGCTCACTGCGGCCTGCGAGACAACACGCGAGAGTTGTGTGTGTGTACATATACAGGATCTAGCGGCCATTTGAGACAGCAGCACGGGTTTCTTATAGAGAGATTCTTATTAAATCACTCATGACGTACCCTAACGACTAGAACAGAAGCATAAGAATCTGAGCGTGATACAAGAAATAGTAAAAAGTATTTTTGCCTAATACGCAAACATCCAACTTTAAACTGTCAACCATCTCAAATAAATATTTGAAATCTATTGAATTTTAATAAATTATGTAATCCTATATAATATAAAATTATAATGAAAATGTCGTCGAATGTCTCGCGTGAGATTGCGAGTTATGTAACAATTTGTTTATCTAATCAAGTAGCCTCGTCCTCGGCTCGCGTACAGTACATGCGAATGTCTGCTAATTGTACCTCCGTGTAGTACCAGCCCCCCACCCCCCGCGCGCGCCTCCGCCCGCACCCCCGCCGACACCTCTGTAATATTGAAGCGCGTATTATAAAACGTTTCGTTTAACTTACGAGCGCTCGTTATCCGCGGGAGCGCGCGTGTAATAAAACAGTACGATTCAATGCAATGCGGAAAACATTTTGCCGTTCACATCGATTTCTCTATGTTTCCGGCGATAGCGCCGCGAGCGGAGAGCGGAGAGAGCGAAGCGAGCGCTGAATAAAATATAAAAGCGTCAATATTTGATAAAAACAAGGGGTTCACCTCGCGAGCTCGCACGGCGCCGGATTACTGCTCCGATATTAATAGCACGAACATTAGCTTGTAGCGGACTGCGCCGGGGAAGCTGCGCTACATCTGATACGGAGATGAGTAATGGCCTGCGATTGTTCTGATTGGAACCGCGCTATGAATAAGTTAACATTTCAATACTATATCGGTTACGGT
This sequence comes from Athetis lepigone, assembly GCA_033675125.1. Taxonomy (NCBI): domain Eukaryota; kingdom Metazoa; phylum Arthropoda; class Insecta; order Lepidoptera; family Noctuidae; genus Athetis; species Athetis lepigone. The sequence continues at coordinate 96,765 of CM066215.1, read as the reverse complement.
AATAATGTTCATAAAATGTCAGCAAACATGTTCATAACATTCATTTTAGATTAGCTTTTTTAATAATACCTTATACCTACTGTCCCACTGCAGGGCAAAGGCCTCTTCGTAGCGAAGCATTGCATTGATCACCAGTCACGCTCAAAGCGGATTGCCGATTTCAGACTTATATTAGCTACAAGTCCAGGTTTCCTCACAATGTGTTCCGTCACTGATGTCTGTGATATACAAGTCACATTGGAACTTGACCGAATATGAACTCACAAGACAATCAACAAAATTAGCTTAGCTTTTTTGTTCCATAAATAAATGAAAATCATCTGCGGGCATGGTCGTGCCCCCGCCAAGGCAAGCAAGCGAAGCGCAAGGGCACTACCTACCTTTTCTCGAAGTGTTTCGTCGTTTTTTTGAACCCTCATAGAGATGGTTTCCGAAATACCAGATAGTTCATATTCACAAGATGTGATGTCAATAATAGACTCATTAAACAAACAAAGTCTCAATTGAATAGCTCTAATACTTTAGATTTTTTTGATATCTAAAATACACTGATTTCGTCACTGACACACTAATAAGGCCCTGTCCAGGAAGGCGAATTCGCCGCGATTCGACTCGCGCGAATTCACTCGCGCGTTGGTGAGATACTAGGCACCAATACATCGCGTCCACAAGCATCGCGCGACTAATAAACTTGCGCGTAATAGCGTGCAATTCGCCGGACTCTCGACTCGCGCGTAATGCGCGCGAGTCGAGATACTAGGGCCGCCTTGTTGCGTCCAGAGTTCGCGCGAATTTCAGAGCGAGTGCACATATAAAAGAGAAAGAGATGGAAATACGACTCGCGCGTAGGTACGCTCTATACGCGTTGGCTCTGGATGCAACACTCGCGCGTGATACGCGCGAGAGAATCGCGGCGAATTCGCCCTCCTGGACAGGGTCTAATCATCAAAATGTTTGGCTACCTCCTGAAGTGGTATGTAGTCTAAGTTTAGTATAACTAGTTTAACTAATAATATAAATTTTATTTTTATTTTGTTAGTTTAACCAACAAAAAAATTCATATACTTTTAACTTTCGCCCCCCATCCCTCTAAAATGGGGGTGTGGAAGTTTTGTTTAAGAAACAAAAAAATACAAAGACAGAGAATGGGCTATGAAAACCGGCACTGCTGATGTACAAGAAATACACCAAAAAAAGAAGTTAAAAATAAACACTAAAAAGACTGCCTTGCAACTTACAAAAAGAACTGAAATCCCACCAAACATTTAACATTTCATGTTAAATGTTGCCAAGACAACCACGTTGGTTTTCCCTCTGAAAAATATATCAGATCTCATGTTGAGTATTTTCAGGGTCTCGTTAGATTTAAAAACATAAAAACAATCAAATGTTAATGTCAATGTCAATGTCAATGTCAATGTCAATGTCAATGTCAATGTCAATGTCAATGTCAATGTCAATGTCAATGTCAATGTCAATGTCAATGTCAATGTCAATGTCAATGTCAATGTCAATGTCAATGTCAATGTCAATGTCAATGTCAATGTCAATGTCAATGTCAATGTCAATGTCAATGTCAATGTCAATGTCAATGTCAATGTCAATGTCAATGTCAATGTCAATGTCAATGTCAATGTCAATGTCAATGTCAATGTCAATGTCAATGTCAATGTCAATGTTAATGTAATGTTAATGTTAATGTTGTTGTTAATGTTAACATTAAAACAAAAACAATCTTATATTGCTCGTTTTTTCGTAGCCACCTCAAGTATGCCTGCCTAATGGAAATAAACATTTAGACTTTTGACTTTTTTTGACAATGTCAATGTTAATGTTAATGTTAATGTTAATGTTAATGTTAATGTTAATGTTAATGTTAATGTTAATGTTAATGTTAATGTTAATGTTAATGTTAATGTTAATGTTAATGTTAATGTTAATGTTAATGTTAATGTTAATGTTAATGTTAATGTTAATGTTAATGTTAATGTTAATGTTAATGTTAATGTTAATGTTAATGTTAATGTTAATGTTAATGTTAATGTTAATGTTAATGTTAATGTTAATGTTAATGTTAATGTTAATGTTAATGTTAATGTTAATGTTAATGTTAATGTTAATGTTAATGTTAATGTTAATGTTAATGTTAATGTTAATGTTAATGTTAATGTTAATGTTAATGTTAATGTTAATGTTAATGTATGTCAATGTCAATGTCAATGTCAATGTCAATGTCAATGTCAATGTCAATGTCATTGTCATTGTCATTGTCATTGTCATTGTCATTGTCATTGAAATATCCGAACATCTCAGCGACATCGGTACAACATAACGACACGGGTACAACATAGCGTCATCGGACCAACATTGCAACATGGGAACATCATCATCAAGAATTATATTGAATATAATATTGAATAAAATATTGAATACTCCAATAGGCTACAGTAATTCGGGCTCATTAGCGATGCAAATCCCACCTCGGAGCCCGAGGCACTACACACACACTTTTAATTTATTTCAACCCAGCTCAAAACACAACTTCGCTCATTACGCCGTACCAAGTGCTTGTCACAACATGAGGGCGATAACCACGCTGCTGCATATCTGCGAGTCTCAGCTTACATAAATGACAAGCAATTAGTAATTGTTTAGTAATTATTATTTTCTAATATGTATCGTAGTTTTACTTAAATAGGCGAGATGACAAAAAAAAAAGTAATTAGTCCGTCAGTTAGATAATCAAAAAATTTAGGACACGTATTTTTTCTTTTTTCTCGTAAACAGAAAATGACGACAATACAGTGCGTTGAAGTTTCGTAAAACGTCACGCCTTTGTATAATTTTTACTCAGAAGTGACGTCACAAGCCCCCTCTCAGGAACTTTGATGCTCTTTATCTTTGTATTTTGTTATTAATTTGATCAAGCAAAAAATATGTGTCCAGTATTTTTGGACTGTCTAACAGACGGACTAAACAGAATGTCATTATTTTGATGTAGTCATCATCCCTATTGTCTCAATTTCAAATGTGTAGTGTAGTCTAACGGCATGCATAGACATTATGTCAGTCGGGAGAAGTGATTGTTATAAACACAGATAGATAATGTATTTAAAAGAGCGTCAAGAAGAGTGTCAGGCAATTGGTCACACCGACACGCCTCACGCCGCCCGGCGGCACCGCTTGCATTCTTCCACACGGCGCGCGTGTTACAAATAAATAATACGACAAACACAAAATGAGAACGCAAGGTGAACCGCCTGAGCGTTTTTTTTTTCAGTTTAATTACGCATGTGAGATTATTTTGTCACAAATTAAAGACATTGAAATGAAATGGCGTCCACACGCTGAGTACTTAGTATGGGGTCGTTACGACGGGGGCGCGGGGTCGTAGGGCGCGGGAACGCAGGGCGCAGGGCGCGGAGACGCAGGGCGCAGGGCGCGGGGTGCGCTCAGTATGCACGCGTCGCGCCTCAGTTACGAGCGCAAGTTTTTAACGACCGAGTTAACCCCTGTCTTAGTAATTGCTTGTTCGTAATGTTTGCCGTGTAAATAAGACACACACATAAAAACACCCTCTCACACTATAATCATTTGATTTTTTTCGCCTTTTATCTATATGTACAAGTACGTATATCTAATTCTAGACACATCTGATACATATATTTTTGATAGCTCAATGACATCCTCCAATAACCGATTCAATAAAACTACGCAAAACTTTGGAAATAACGCTCGTAAACTTCACGTTATAGAACTATCTACTTTATTTTTAGAAGTTTTACTTGAAAGTTGCGGTGTTTACGGTTTAATAGCCCGGTGTATTAGTAATACACCAGTCGAGACTGGGTCCCTGCTCTCACCGATCAAACTAAAGAACATCTGGGCTGCCTGCAAGACCATGTGTGGTGTACAGAGATGGTGACTGTAGATGAGGCACGAGTACTGTTCCCACACAGTCACTAGTGCCCGGTAGCCTTAAAACTAGTTCTCATAAAGCAAACGTAAAATTAATACAAACTTTGACCTCTACTGGCTGCGTAACCAAAGTAATTGAGCAATATATCAAAACAAGCCAAGCGCGAGTCGATCTCCCGCAGCGAGGGTCTCATACAAACCTATTAATTAGTGATGTAGCTACAAAATCAACGTATTCGGACGTTTCCCTTTACCTGTGCTTTATTACGACAGCGATTCTTACCCAATTTCATGTTCCAAGGGCCAATGAGAAGTATCCCACAAGTTTGAATACACTTGCAGGAGGTAAAATATGCGCCAATTCTTTCGCCTTATCTTTTGATTGCATTGATTTAGAAGTTCTTAACAACTGCAAAATATTGCAGACTTAAATATTTTAACTTAATATTTCCATGCGTTCCTAAATGTTTTCATTGACAGACAAACACTATGGCCTACCTTTTGGTGTATGAAACTCCATAAATATCACTGTTTTACATTCGTTTTATTCATAACTACCATGCGTCGCAGAAACAAAGTAGGCGTCGTACAACTCTGCATTCATATTTATTTTTAATATTTTTACGCCATTCTAATGTTACAAATGTGGTTGTAACAGCATTATCAGTTTGCTCGATCGTCAAAACAAGTTTTTTATATATAAGTAGTTTACGTTGTGCTTCCATAACTTCCTCATGCTAGTTTTCCCTCGGCGCAATATCTCGCGTTATGTTCGAGTTGTGTAGCGCGGCTGTACTGTGTCGATGTTTCCGCGAAGTGCTCCATTGTTTGCTGAGTTCCGCGGCTTCGAGCGTCAGGACAACACTTGTCGGTGCGGCCGTACATACATATTTTTGTTATTATTTTATCACACACACACACACTCTTTATGTTGTCAACTACAAGTGTAAGTACGTCGTTTGTTAAACTAATTATTGTTTAGTGAAGTTGTTCAGCTCATGAACAAGGGTCATATTTTAGTAGCTCTCCTTTCGGGAAGTGGATGATAATAGGATAATATTCGACCTAAATATTAATGTTGTTCATCATTGATTTTGGATTAACTGCTCATAGAAATCATTTTATTGTAGAAATATTGATACAGAGGCAAACGTTGGCGGATTAATATCTGCTTTTGCTTCCCATCACAATAAAAGTAGTCTCACTCACACGCGAACAAAATCACACAGCTGCTGAACAGCTTGTGTATTTCAATTTACATAGGATTACTTTACATTTATAATCTTCTCTGAAAGATTGGCAGAATGTTCTATTCACGCACTAATCACTGTCATCCAACCCGTTGGTTTCCTTGTATTTCTGAGTGGAAAATTAATGAGAATTAATGTAAAGGAACTACAGTCAAAAGCTTCGTAATTGTTCAACTAAACACTTTCAATTTCTCTTGTTTCTGGCGTTTCCTGAAGTGAACAGATTCTTCTTCATTTTCGTTTAATTTGTCCTCCGGTGTACATCTCTCGCCTGTCGCCACCGAGCGCCGGAATATTATAACGTTATATTTTTCTATGAAAAAGAAAGCCCTTGTTTTTATAGTGGATGAACACAGAAATGGCTTTTTTATTAGTTACCGGTTTTTAAATTTCCAGAGACTACATTTAGTTACATTTATTTAGTTTCTAAACGAATAAATAAATTTACAAAAAATCTAATAATTCTGTAGAGTTTTACCGTGCATTAAATTAAATGCTTGAACACATAATGACACGGTTATTTTCCGATAGCGCTAAGTTGTCATTAGTTAATTATAACCTGTCGAGCATTCCCCGGAGTGTGGCGCGAGTTCCAACAATACCCGGCGCCATACTGTGTCAGTAGGGCACAGCGCGCTGTGCTCGCACGCCGCGGGACCACGCCGACACGCTGCAGAAGATCCACAACGAGTATTCTGGTGATTGATAACGGTTTCATTGTTTTGTGTATGGATGTAAAACTGCTATTCAGTTTCTATAAAAATACCTACGAGTGAGCACTGTACTCAGATGGGTTTTTCCAAAGGTCTCCGATGCTAGGTAATCCCATGAATATGCATCGACTTGTGATTTGTGAAGTCGTCCTCATGAGCGCGGTTCAGAGTGAGCTTTCTGCGCCAGGTTGATGTGTGACAGTTGCAGAGGGCACAAGCCGCGGTACAACGGGGAATAAAAGCCTCTCGAAGGGTAACTCCCCCCCCCCCCGTCTCCACACACCCGCGCTTACCGCCCGCGCGCCCCCGCACGCACGCCCCGCACCTTGCGAACGATTTGTTTTACGAGCTAATTATTTTGTATAGTTTTTACAAGTTATTTATGAGTTTAATTGAAAAGGGAGGTAAGTTGTGTGCGCGCTCGCTTCGATAAGGATATAGAAAGGCTTCGTTTTGCTTCTTTAAACGATGACATGCATTCTCGTCGTTGTAAAGGTAGCGGTATTCATGTGACATGTGAATAGCTTGCTCTGGCCACGTACGAGAGTGTATTCTCAGCAGGGGCGGCACTATCGCGCGTGGCGTCACACTCCGTGAATGCGCATCGAGCGGCGCTACGTGCAGCTAGCCGGCGTGACAGCGAGCTACTCACTTACATGGCTCTATTAGAATGAACACAAAAAGAAACTCAGTGTCGAGTGGAGCTTAAGCAAAGAAAAGATTTCTTCATCAGTTACGTGTTACGATTCATTAGCGACGCTTTCTCTGATTTAAGGGTCTAAAGGGGCGGCGGGGAGGCGGCAGCGGGCAGGGGGGGGATGCTCTAAGGATTATTCTGAAGAAGCCGCTCCTGGGGGAGCCGCGCTCATTACCCGGCGGCGCGGCGCGCACCGTCACGGACCGGAACGGACCGGAGCGGGTTTGCTCTTGTACTCACAACTTTTAAGTACTCAGCTACTACAAGTTCGCTGTTGTTATCCGTGCCCTCAAATTGAGCGTAAACTTAAATACATTTAGTATTCCGTTCATTTACGTCGACAGTGGGCTTAATGTAAGTGCGTTGTTTACATCTCCCGTACAGTGGCTCACAGGAACACATTACATAGCTTGACGTATTCCATATTCCTCGGTGTGGCGCGCTGCCGCGTGGCATTCTAAAGACGACTGTGATATACATATGTTTTGTCTCATTCTCAAGCAGTAAATAGAAACATCTTGTCTCACTCACCATCATTTCCTTAGCTTTTTCCCAACTGTGTTGGGGCCGGCTTCCAGCCTAACCGGATTCAGCTAGATACCAGTGTTTTACGTGAAGCGACTGCCTATCAGACCCTCAAAACCCAGTAACTGGGCGACACGATACCCTTTGGTTCGACTGGTCAGACTTTCTGGCCTGCTCTCTTTCTTTCTTGTCTCACTCACACCGCAAAAAAAAGTACTACGTATATGTTACACGTACTTATTGTGGAATCGAAACACCAGAATCTCTACGTTCAAGCACAGAACTGAAGATAGTCACATGAAAGCGAGCTCGTTTTTTCCGAAGCAATTCCGTAGAGAGCTAACTGGAGTGACCGAGCGGCGCGGTGCGGCTCCGAGCGGCGGACTGTAAATATTTCACAAAAGCTATTGCATTAAGGTCCTCGAATATACCTCTGATTTTGTGGCAATACGAGCAATATGAGAGTGCTGCGCTGTTTGTGCTCGAGACTCTTTGTACAGCGCGAGTAGCACAGGCGGCGGTGATGTGCCACTTATAGCACTATTGTTAGAGCAGCGGAGACTACGACATCGCCATTATTTCAACTTTTTGCACGATAAGAAACAAGCGTAATGAGTTGTGCACGGCCGCACAAAAGTTATTAGAACCTAAATGAACCTGACGCTAATATAATTTTATATGTATACAATTATTCCACATGCTTATACTATCTTTACAAAATCGTCGTTTTATTAGTGTTACGCTCGATGCGTCTGGCCATATCTGATTCTGATTGATTATGTGAATCTAAATGTAAAACATTGGAAAGTGAACTTTGGAACAGAATTTAAGGGAGACGATGGTGACTCACTGATGTTTGTTTTCTATTAATAAGGGGAAGGATTTTGCAAGTAGTAAGTAGTCATATGTTTTTTTTAAGAACAGAATCTTAGACATTTGATCTAAAACGTTCCTGAGGTACATAAATCTAAAAAACATATTTTCTTAAATCTCACTATCGGCACATTTTAATTAAACTTAAAACTAATTTCAATCTCAAACAATCGCGACTAGCGCATCAATCGAGCTCCGTATCAAACAGATCATCTGACTAAACTAAACTAATTTCATTATTAAACATTATATGCGCTATTAGCGGATGCGCTGTGTGCTCGCTGTGAGCCGCGGCGCTGTTTGCGCTAGATTCCAATCAGCACAGAGGCGCTGCGTCGATGCGCTCGCTTGAATATTTGCATTCCGTACAGATATGAATGCCTAGTTCTGTGACACGTCTTATTTACACAGGCGATGCGAAACTAGCGCGGAGAAGTACCACTCCGAGCAATATGTGGTAATCATAGTCACGAACAGAATAGAATATAGCTGTCCTCCTAGAAGTATGCAACACTGTCACTGAACAATGTCAACCACACGAGTGCAGTTATCTAAGTAGTGTGTGGCTGCCCCGCACTGGGCGCGAGTGCGCCTGCTGTGCTCGCGTGGCGCGCGGTGCGGCCGCCTCGCACGGCTCTTCCGGAATACATAAGTTCGTTTGCCTTAAAATATTCGCGAGTGCGGCGGAGCGGCGCCGCCGCCGGTATTACTGAACTTTGTTTGATCGCTATTCGATAGCGATGCGATGTTAACGACACTTTTACTGCACTATGAATACAGTTGGCATTAGTACGGACTAAGCCCGTCCGCTCTATACATCAACCGGTTACAAGCAATTTGCAGCAGTTCTTACCAGTTCCAGCCGGCTCGCGCCACACGTGACCTCCACACTAACTCGCATATTTTCTCAGCTCTTTTATAAATTCATAGATTTATGAGGTCGCGCCGAGAATGGTTGCGTGGGGCGGAATGGGAACGTTGTGCTCGCGCCGGCGGGAGGAGCCGAAATACGGACCTTCGAGGACGTTACGTATGAATTCATCACAGTGGCCGCCATTGCTCGTTACACGTGAGCTCACAGGCACAGGAACGCAACATTACGGTCAAGTGGACTGTTATAATCACACTTGAAAGCACGCGGGGCTAGAGAGCATGAGGACCATTTAGTGCAACAACTAAGAGTAATACAAGTTCATTAAGTTCATTATTATTCTTGGTCGGTTTAATTTTTTTTTGTAATATTGTTTTTATTTCCTGTCTATTTTATGTGTTTTTCACCGAATAAATGTGTTTATCTATCTATCTATCATTAAACTTTCAAGCCAACCGTTTTTATTGGCCGAGGTCTAAGAGCTACTAAGTTATGCTGGAATCAATAACAGGATACCGTTAGAATCGGAATAGATCACGTGAATGTCTGCGATAGTGCAGCTCCAGTGCGCTCGGGGGCGGCGCCGACTGATCGAAACCTCTCTTCCTTTGCCAGCGGAGCTTTGTAATCATGCTGCAGTTTTTGGCAAGAGATTCAACATAGGTACAGATGATTTCCAGCTCTAGTTTTGTTGTAATAGAGTAGGTATTTGTTCGGTTTGGCAGGCTATTGGAAGTGGCAGCGGCAGCGTAAGTCAGGTCGCCGGGCGGCGGGTCACAGACCGCGCTCTCCGCACACAGCTCGGTGCCTTACAATATAAACTTCTTACTAACATGTACATTGTTGAACTGTACTAGCTACTAACTTATGTTTCCTATAACGATTGGGTATCATTAGCCAATAAATGTTAGACACAATTTCAACAAAAGCGCTTTTAATACAATTTTAGCCCTTATAATCCCATTCATTTTTAATTCGCTGTAATATTGGAATTGTTGTTGCTTTGAAATTAATAAAAGTTACTAATTTAGTGACGTCATAAAGTGACATAGCCAAACAAAATCTAGAATCGCGTTTTGTAGGTGACAATTTTATTGACTTGGCGTATTTGGAAAAATATTTTATATATCGACACAGTGCTGCGCAGTGTTCGCGACATTATAGTTTTATGTAATACTCGCCAGTCTCTTTTTTCACTAGCGTTAACGTGAAAGTATTGTAGTAGTGTGTGTGTGGGTGTGTGTGTGTAGTGGGGGGGGGGGGGGGGGGATTTCGTCTGGCATTCGATTATACACTCGCTGGGGCCAAGCTGATGTTCACTAATAATCTGAAATCAAAGCACAACTGAAACTACTGGGCATAGGACACGTATTTGATCTACACTCCACTATTCACTAAAAAACTCTATAAGATACACTTCTTTACGGGGTAAACTAAAGGCTGAAAGATAATCTGAAACTCTGCGGACGAAGCCGCAAGAAACAACTTGTCAGATGTAGGTTGTTACAGCACACCTGGCTAGAATGACAGTAACAAACCGGAAACACTCCCGGGACGCGGCCCCGGGCCCGGGATCACAGTCCCGCGCGCCCTCTCTATCTGTTATCACAAACTTTAATGACACGCTCACACGCTGCACTACGGGCGGTGTGGCTAGCGTGGACGTAGCCTTAGATCTAGATCTTACACTTTACGCATTACTTACTTTGCTCTTCGGCTGAACTTTAAGTTTCTAAAGAATCTAAAATGAATTCTTTACGGTGAAATGAGAAAAATGTTGAAACTAAATATTATAATAAAACATAACTCGTTACACACTACACTAGTACGTTGTTCTCGGATAACATATTAATGTTTAATTAAGTAAAATGTACAAAGAGTACATCAGATGAAGTACAAGAGCAAAGTTATGAAGTCAGTGTTGCGGCGCGGCGCCCGGAGCGAGCTCCTACGTCGCAGGCGCTACGCCAGCGTTGCTACGCCGTAGACATGTGCTACGCCGTAGCGGTGTGCAACGAGTTGGTTACGGCATTTTATTATCATCAAGCTGTTTCCCAGCCTACAGTTTCACTTGTGTTAATGTTATATAAACTATATTATTCCCAAAGAATCATAGTATTATATACAAAAATAATTATTCCAATCAGTAATAGTAAGTGTAGTGATTGTTGTGATAACATTTCAAGAGTTGTGACGTACGGCTTATTGTTATCTGTATGAACTATCTTTGCTATGGCTACGTACAAGTTTTTCTTTTTGAAAATTAGGTTCACAACAGCCTTTTAAAGACTGCATTGAAGTAAATAAAATAGTAGTTTAACTGATAAGTAATCGGTTCCCTGTTTATTTCACAACAGACTGCAGTCGCCGCGGCGTGGCGGCACTACGCGGCGGATACACCGGTGCGATACCGGCGCGATATCGACGCGATACCGGCTCGATACCGCTCCGCGCCATATATTGTAGTTCGATAGGACGCTCGCTCTCATACTGAAAATATATCTCCGGAAGCGGAATCGTTTGCTGATAAATAACAGCAGTCCGCGCTTCATCCGCCCTGATCTATGTGCTGAGCACTCGCCGTTGTACTACTGCTGAACAAATCGCCGCGGTGTACCCCGGGCCAGGCGAGAACATTCTCAAACGGATTCAAAAATAACATTATCGCACACACAATATAACTTATATACGGACCGCGTCAAATAAAACAAAATAGGTTTCGTTACGTCGGAGTTGGGACGTTAAACTGACTTGAAAACTTTATTTTATGGTCGGTGCCGCGACGTTATGTGATGGGAATGGTTTATTGGTAGGCGCGGATATACACGTGTCGCCGTGCTCGCGCGCGCACAGTGCCTACTAACTTAATACATAAGTAGGTGCGAGTAGTGACATAAGTGTGTGTGTGACACGTAGCTTTAATATATTCAATGCCATGACGTCACTATATTTAATTAAAAATAAGTAAAATATATAATTAAATAACAAGATTCTGTTTGCTATCACATACGACTCTACTCTGGCGAAGTGAATGTTCACTGGTGGAGTACAATACTATAATAGAGTTTTGATTCCAAAAGGCCAAGTTTGTGGGATAATACTAATCATTACAGTAGAGTAATATTTCTGAGTGTCGCCACTTTAGCACGTCGTAGAGCACACACACGCGCTGTGTGGGCTAGGCAAAAAAAAACTACCCATAATCATAGCTTATTGCAACTAATTAATACTCTAGAAGACAAAGTGAAACACGACACTTTCTTTTCACGTCACACGATCAATATTTGGTTAAAATAAGTTGTGTTGTGTTATTACATCCCCGAAGCACGCGATACACGTGGCAGCGAGTATTGTTTATGAATGAAACTATTCAGCTGCGAGTGGCGCAGATAAGGCGTCGCTCGAGCCGCGCGACCACCGCCGCCATCCATCATCGCGCGACCTTCACGTCACCACTACTGCGCACACCATACACGCACGAGCAAGTTTTAGGCTAAATCCCAAGTTAACTGAAATTGAAGTTTTTATAAAATACTGGAAATTAAAACAATGGTTGTACTGTATAATCATCAAAATCATCATTTTGCTACCATTAGATGAGTTCTGATACCAATGTGCGAGTCCTGTATAACAGTGCGTTTAGAATATCGGCGCAAACTGATGATTTCTTTGCAATAATCAGAAAAAGGTGCGCCTCGCTTGTGGCGTGTGCGTGGCAGCCCAAATAGTATTCTGAGCACATTGTCCCAGCGGTGGAACTCACCCATGCTAATGAGGTGGATACGACTGCACGCCAGCGGCCCCTCATATTTATAATACTTTTAATTAATTACTTGACTATGCATGTTTTGTGTTTGTTTAATTTATTGTATTGATTATTTAATAGTTATTATTATTTTATTTGACTAACATAGAAATGACAATTTCCTTTAAATTCAATTTAATGTATTACGGATCGATTGTTATTATTATTTTAGTTAATTGACATAGTACTGACAATTTCCCTATTGTTTATTTTATGTAGGTATCACTGATTATTTTTATATTTATTTGAATGAATGGCGTCAACGCGCCATGCGCCACGCTCCACGCTCTACACGCCATAGACTCGTGCCGAGTGGACCTTCTGCGTTGCCTGCGTGTGCGGCGATACACATGAATGTTAAAAGTGGATGGAAGTAGCAGACGATTCATCATTATTTATGTGTGGCGAGATGGCGCTACTGTCGGCGTGGAGTATTACATCAACTCGTAGTTTACAGACAGTTCAGTTATACCCGCGCTATTGCCGCCAACTAAAGCTATTTGAAACTTTCGATGAGGTTACATGACTTTGATCTTTACTTTGTTTATGACGGTTGCTCCAGACGGGACGGCAACCAACTTGCTCCGATTGGCTTCACAAGCTTTCATTAATAATATAAGAGGCAACGTCGAGGCGGAATTAGTAACTAGCCAACTGTACCGCTTAACATTCAGAACACCGTTTATTGAAGAGCGATGTGACGTGTTTCTGAAGTAGCTCTTACACAATAATATCGTAGTACCAGTGGTTTATTTACGTACCAGTAAATAGTTATTCGGTCCGCATCGCCGACGCCGCGGTGTGCGAGTATGTTTGTGGACGCTACGATAATAATGATTTAGGAACAAGTTGCGTATGTGGCAGCAGATGCGTGCCGGCCGCCTCTAATAAATCAGCGGAGGGTATCTCTCATGTTCGGACAACACACATATATAACTCGCCAACTTATTCTATTAGGAGGGCCGGACGACACCGGACGGCTCCGGACGGCGCCGGACACCGCCCATGTGTGCACAATGGATCTTGTTTTTATCGCGAGTGCCGAATATAATGTTGTCCGAATAAATTGCGGACGTGAGCAGCGGAGCGGGGCGCGCCGGGGGGCGGCAGTAGTCTCGGTACTCACACCGATACAACCGGATTATCTTGTAATTTCATCGAGTAATGAAATCGTGGAACCGAACAGATGTCTTATTAATTTGAACGGTATTCGCAGGTAACAGATAACGTTATTGACATCGCGAATTAAAACATGTCCGTAGCGCGCTTGTGTTGCTAACATTGCGCTCGTGTAATAACATGCTCCTGAACTGAATTAATTGCTCGGCCGTTTTACCGCCTGCTTAATGAACCGTTCATTTTGATTACATTAATATTTTGCAGCAATTGCTTTATAAACAGGGTTGGCTTTTAAGTGATTGCTTCATAAACAAATCGAAGCTTGCTTCTCTGTGCTTCGCTCGGAGCGCGAGGTGCGGAGTTATTGCGGTCACGTCGCTAACTTTATAAGGGCACGGGTGTCGCGGGGGGAGGGGGCGCGGTGGGCGCACAGCGGGGGCGCAGGGGTGGAAGGGGAGGGCGCGGTGTTCACGTCCCGGTCCGTTTGCTCAAGCCTTCTCAGCAAATGAAGATGACGCGATAATCGATAGCCACCTGCTAATTGACTGATTTGTTGAAATCGTAACACGAAAACTTATTGACTTCATAAGATAGTATTTGTAAGTCAAAGTATTGCAACAGTTGGCACGGGTGTCAATAGTGTAGTACAGCAAGCCCACGGTGTCCGCAGCCAGCCCTATGGTTCTCCCATACACATTCGGTGTAATACCGCGTCAGGAGCCGCGGTTATGATGTCTTGCCCTACAGTGTTTTTCTTCTACATTATTATGTACGTAAAGTTTGAATAAAGAATGTCACCTGTGTGCGTCTATCAGTCGTTAAACATGTGTGTTCACACTCAGTCTCCTTGCCGCCACATGAACTTTAGAAAAATAAACTGCACGACACGTTTCAAGTGGGATTACCACAGCCTGCCTCACATGATTGTGATAACGTCACGAAGGCACACCCCCCCCCCCCCATCCCGCACCACACACACACGTAACGTTATCAATATGACCGCCAATTAGTGAACAAGCCGAGTCCTTCCGAGAAGGACGCGTTAACTGCCAGGAGCCAGCATTCAGAGTGACTGGTGACACCCTAGCGAGATCTTCACGGGTACCGGAGTTGCGGAATGTTATGTTTATAACAGTTACCGTGACCCTGGAACATAAAAGGCAATCGAAGGAACATGAGTGGGTTTTAGTCAGTAAGAGTCTGACACGCCCTCCCGTCGCACCCAGGACGGGAGCAGTCATTGGATGATTTCCCACTCACCAAAAAAAAAAAAAACTCACCGATATCATTTAAATCTCTTTGTAATACCCAGGGCGTTTTGCGACGCGATGCACATCGCAACGTGTGGTTTTTTTTTTAATTTGGTTCACCAACAATTGTTTACACTTGTATTATGCTATAGGAAACATGTAATAGGAACAGTACAGTGATGGTGTAACAATCACTTACAGGTAAACTCAGCATGCATTAAATATGGGTTGTATAAGTGAGAGAAGTATGGGTTGTATAAGTGAGAGAATTTTGATGAGCTTAACTATATAGCTAAGTAACTTCAGAATTATTGACGTAATTGATTGCCACATAATTTTCAGACTTTGAATTGGTATCTCTCCGTAGAATTTGTGAGAGCGAATGAGTGAGAGCAATCGCTTATTGGGTTGGAGCACATGACGTGGTGTTAGCACCTACTGACACCGTTGGTAAGTATTGGTAGTCAGAGATAGCCGAGAGAAGTTGATCCGACTGCGGACCCAACAGATGACCTTGTCTATTCGCTTTGCGATTTGTACTGCACAATATCTATAACAGACAAAAGGTTAACTACGTTTTAAAATAAGGTACCTAGCTGAATATCACCGCCACAGATAAGCACAGCACGTAGGTATTTAACATCTATTGTGTTCAAATAAACTTATTTTTGACACCCAAAATATATTATTTTTTGCAAGACATTTTGTATCCATAGAGCACTACAAGTGGCCCGCATGTTCTCCTCATGTGAGATCGTTGGATGCCGCACAAGCTGACAGCCTACCTGATAAGCAGTTACGCTGCTTATAGCTATGTGGCAGAAATAGGTATAGTGGTAGTGTTCTCGTAGAAGAGACCTAGAGCTACAAATAAGACCGATCTACTGATCTCTCCGGCACTGAAGTACGGCTAGGAGTGGAGTTTCTGCCCGCTGCCTGTCGCGTGAGAACAACGGCGTGCGTGAGTGTGTGCGCCGTCCGTCAGTCCACGTATTCAATTACAAGGATCAGTTTCTCGGGCGAGTGCGTGAATATCCGCCATGATTGTATTACTGGAGGATCACAGGCCGCCGCCCGCACCGCTCTCGCGCCAATAAATACGCGCTAACATTACATGCGGTCACTTTCACCCTCCGCGCGCGCCACCTGCTTCCAGCAAATTGTTTTCATTTACTGTTACCGTTTATTTATTTTATCTTCGTGTTTGCGCTCGAGCTTCCGTATTAATCAAATTTTGCAAAAACAGCATTACTGCGGTGTTTGTTTACACCGGAGCAGCTATCAGAGTTCACTGTTGATTACAACAAACTCACACATTCACTACTATTACTACCAATAAATAGGTAATGTGAAACTGTTTACAAAGGATACTGCGGCCGAACTAAACTGATCAAGTACTGAAACTTCACAATTGAGTGCGAACATGAAGTTAAACAGCGCGCCTCTCTCCATGTTTGTCCAACAAACGCGACATAATTACTTTCGGTTCTATTTTCCTGGCGCTTATTTACTGAGAACCGTTTTTAATTTGATTTAACCAATCACCGAGTGTTTGTCGTTCATTTTACGATCAGTGCGCAATTACTGCCTTCAATCCTTGTACGTACAGTAGTACAGTAGCACGCCAGGGCATCACTAGTTCGTGCGTGTTGCTCGGACCACGCAGCCTGCACGCGGAGAAACAAGAGATGAGCAGAAATATGAGGTATACTTATTATGAAGAGGTGTTTTAAAAGTACTAGAAGACCGACTAGCCTTAACGTTTAAGAGCAGTTTATTGCGTTAAAAGTATTAATTAGTATTCAGGGCAGAAGAGCGACGCCGCGCGCCGTTTTAAAATGTGAGCTTGCGGCGGCGCGGGCGAGATATTGTGGTGCGCGCCAGGACTGCTCGTGTAGGAGACCAGCTGATCATTAGATGCACACGTGATGCCCACGTGAATCTCAGAGCTATGAAGTAGTTTGTCCACTAACTCGTTCGCGTGTGCGACATTTTATGAGAACATGTAGAACTTGTGACTTTATTACTACTAAAGGCCATTTTGTTTTAAAATTGCAGCGACTCACCATACATGAGCGGCTGCATGGATTGCTGAAAAAGTGCCAGGGGCAGCGCCTACCGTTACGGAGCCCTGTGTACGTGCGGCGTGCCCATACTCCAGGAGCTCGACATCATACGTAGAACTTTGGTCGTGTCTGTGGTGTGTAATATCGACTTCATAACTCGTTCGAGGAAAATATGGAATAATAATGGAACCAGATCACGCGACGAGCCACTTCAGCGCTGGATTAATCAGGTCAAATTCAGTGCTGTAGGATACCGCACCTCTGACTGCGCCGGTCAGCCTGACAACCAGATGTGCTACACTGAGTCACCCTATTGATGTGTGCCACACTCTTAATTCCGCAGCCTCATACGTCTACAACTCTGGCGGAACATCTTTGCTCTCCAGAGTTTAACTGCCATTAAATAAATATGAATTCCGTTTCCAATAAATCTATTCTCGTTGAACTTTAACAACGGCAGTCATTAAATCTCGATGATGTCCAGCAGTGGGCGATACTGCACTCTCGTGTGATTGATATCGGACTCGATAGCTAATAGCTATCATTGGCAGCCATCAGCGGCCATCCATTGCCGCTCACCATTAGGGAGCAATTAAGTTGACAGGTAATTGGCGAACAATTGCGATATAAATGATATACTGCGCGGTTTTACGTCAACCGATATCATTTCGAAGATACGTAGATCTGTCGAGTACTAAGTAATACTCCAGATCAGCACTCCATTGTTTTTATCCGTTTTCCGTTATGTCAGAAGTATAGTTCTTTCCTTTCCACATTCGGTGCCTCTTTTATTAAAGTCACCACACGTTCCTAACTGTAACTTTTTTGCAACAAGTACTTCATAGCAATATGTGTAGAGCTTTAGCTCAATTCAAGAATTCAGCTGCAGAGTAGTAGAGCTGACACTGAACTGGGAGTGAACCTTCTGCGGCTAGCTTCATGTAGGTAGTGTAGTAAGTAGTACTAGGGTAGTGACGTGACCCAAATACTCCATTATGGCAGATATCACGTGACGTCATCAGCAGAGTACACGCACTGACTGAGATGTGTGCGCTGGTGTCTCATTTCAAGGTCCGCTATCTGTGGGCTGTGTGTGCTCAGTGTCCGGGTGACGTGACGCGTCTCTATGTGTCTGTTGACGCAGGACGTGACAGCTGTGTTCTGAAGCGCCACTATTGATAGTGGCGCTTTAGAACACAGCTGTCGCGTGGTAGTGCGATGGTAGTGCTAGTGGTACCGAGATGGTAATAGAACATTTCATGAAGCTGCCTAGATGCGACTGTATCTGAAGTAACATATACAAAGCTAAGCTAGCCGCTCATAATATACCTAATACAATGTGTGCTTTGATCTTTCTTATGTGTGTACATAAATAATCTACACACATAAGAAAGATGCTTCTACAAAGACCATTTCGAGCCACACAATATCTAATGTTTATAGAAGGACATATATTTTTTGACTGTCTGGCTATCTTGAATGTATTATTTAGTTTCTTTTCTATTTTTTCTACAACTTTAAAGGGCATAACCACATTTTGAGACAGACGGTACTTTGCCGATCATATTGTAGAAATCCATTACTTAAAGCTTTTACATTGTCCCAGTAGTGAGATCATTCTTATCTAAATGATACATTAAGTGGAACACATCAACGCGACCCTCGATGCTCTTCATAATTCAGAACAACTCAGACATATCGTGATAATGGCGTTGTTCCCTGTTCTCAAAGTAAACTTTTAAGTTACATGCATCCTTCTCTTTCCATTTCACTAAAAAAATAAGCTACATATTAGTTTAGTTCTATCAAATGGGCCAGCGCCTGAAGTAAATTGACGTATTTTTGTAGTCATGTTTAAATCAAGTCTAAATATTTCTATAGAGTGTCTTATTTTACAGGACTAACTAATCCATACTTATATTATAAATGGGAAAGTGTGTCTGTCTGTCTGTCTGTCTGTCTGTATGAGCGACAAATTGACGTGATTTTTTAAGTGGAGATAGTTGAACTTTCTAACGCGAGCAAAGCCGCGGGCAAAAGCTAGTATTTTTTATTCTGTCCTTTTCTTAGTGAAATGGAAAGAAATAGATGCCCTGAACTTAAATATAGTTTAGTTAGTGAACACGGGAACCAGTATCTGTGGCTAGTTCAGCAGCGCCTTACCCTTCAGCCTGCACCAACTTCATCAACCCTGTTCTAAAACATGGTGGTTGTGTTCCTTGCAGGGTATACACTCGTGCAGGGGCGAGCCTGTACGAGCTTTGCCCTAAATAACAACAGAATCATTCAGATGTTCAATGTATTCGATTTTTTGAAATTATTCCGTGCAACCAGTCGTTGTTAACTAGGAATTACGTCGTTAAATAAGTTTTTGAATGAGTCGAACATACGCCGTGCAATTCTTATTGTTTAGTAATAGAACCTTTATTGTTAAATATAATTAGCATTTTTTTGTGGTAATAGACTGAAATACAACGACGATTGTAGGCAAATATAATATCTGTTTTGTATGACGCGGGCCGATATAAATTGCCCTCGTGGCGGCGAATATTAATATAAATTGTAATAATAAGGCAGTAACCGCACAGGAAGCGTACTCTGCACACGTGAAAGCTCTGCATTACCGAACAATAATAACCATAACTGATAATAAATAAATATCCTGGGACATCTTACACACGGCTATCTGATCCCAAGCTAAGCAGAGCTTGTGTTATGGTAATCAGACAACTGATATACATACTTATATAATTTTTAAATACATACATATTATAGATAAATAACACCCAGACACAAAATATAAAACAAAATAAAACAAATTGTCGTTGTTTTCAATGTTGTTTATGATGTCAGCGGCGCGCCGTGCGGCGACGCGGGCGGTGCGAGTGCGCGGATGATTCCGAGGTTGGTGCGGGGGTTTACTGATGTGATGACGTCACTTCGTACTAGCACCACGAGTACAACATGAAAACTCTACTGCAACAAATTATGATTGCATTCGTTCGATAAAAGCTAGAACATCACCAATGTCGAGTAAACCTATTAAGTAATAAAGTAACCCTAACCAAAAGTTGTCACTGACAATGTTAAATTCGTGACGTAATATTAACGTGATGTGGCGCACCTAGGTGTTCTAGCTAGTCTGCAGGTGTGAGTATAAACCGTTACATTATGTTCTGCGTGAAGTGTTTCCTACGTGGCAAGAAGGCTCCGCATTTTCCTCTTCACATAATTGGGTAAACTTTTGTTTCCAATTTATCATTATTTGGTAACAGAAATAATAAAACGGGTATTTATTGTTTACTACTCGGAGTTTGGAACGATCTACTGGTAAACAATAATACAAATAAACAATATTATGATAAGCCTAAGAGAAGCGAAATCCCTCCGAAAACGTTTTTATGTAAATGTTGCCACGACGAGACCCAGTAGCCAGTTGGTCTCGTCTCACAGGCAAAAAGTTAACAGATTTCATGTCGAGCCGAGCTTATTTTAAGCCCTATCTTCACAAACTCTACACCATAGTCAAAGTTTTTTTTAATTATTATTATAATGGGCTTGCTCTTGGTCCCAGACTAGCCCGAGGGCATAGACGGAGCCTACGATGGAGCGAGCTTACCCAGTAGATGCCTATGCACTCTATTCTTAAATACTTCCGGGTTAAATGAATTTGGAAACACAGACGCCGGCAGGGAGTTCCATTCCTTTGCGGTGCGCATTTTGAACGATTTTGAGAAGCGCTGCGTGCGGATATGAGGAATATCAACCAAGAAAGGGTGGTATCCCGCCGTACGTCTGGATGTCCGATGGTAAAATGGGGATGAGGGAATGAGCTCGTGTAGCTCATGAGCACACTCACCGAAGTGCAATCTGTAAAATACCGCCAGACAGGCAACTTTTCGCCGATGTGCTAGTGGTTGAAGTTGAGCCACCAGCTTCTTGTCGCCAATCAACCTTCTGGCCCTGCGATCCACCGAATCCAATGCGGCCAGTTGGTATTTGGCTGAGCCATCCCATAGGTGACTGCAATACTCCATACACGATCGGACTTGAGCTTTACAAAGTGTTAGAAGCTGTCCCGGCGTGAAGTATCGCTTAACCTTGTTAAGGATGCCCAGTTTTTTCGCCGCAGTCTGTGCTTTGGACTCGATGCTGACTCGATGATAAGTGCCGAAGTTGAGGTCAGAACTCAACTCCATGCCAAGGAGTTCAAGGCAGCCGGTTACTTTTACAGATGCACCTCGGAAAGTAGAAGCCAGGTCAAATGGGCTCCGTTTAGCGGAGAACAGACACGCTTGCGTTTTGGCGGCATTGAACTGCACTAGATTGTCATCGCCCCATTGGGACACACGACTCAAGGCAAAGTTCACTCGCTCTACCATGGTCTCTCTCTGTGAACGAATATCGTCCCTACTGTCTTTTGCGCTGGCCAAATATCTCTCTACAACAGTACTGTCATCTGCGTAACCGACTATGCTAGGATTTAGCATATCGTTTATATGGAGCAGGAATAGTGTTGCAGAGAGGAAGTTTGGCAAGAACTATAGTCTCACTATTGTGCGATGTAAATAAGTAGCCAAAAACACTCAATACAGGTTGCGTAGTACTGACTACCTATACAAGATCCCAAGTAGCTATACAATGTACGTTCTCTAGTATTTCATGTTTATCAATTTAGTAATACAATCACGGCAGTCAGATTAACGAAGTCTACTCATAAACTCGAAATTATAACAAAGCTGAAAATACTGTCTACATTTGTAAAGAGACAGACGTTCAAAAACATGAAGCGGCAACTCCCAGCAACTGCGAGCGTATTTATAATTCGATCAGTCGCCCAGAGCGCCGAGTGCCGGAGAGCACGAGTGCGAGTGGCGCGAGTGGCGCGAGTGGCGCGAGTAGCGTGAGTAGCGCGAGTGCGCGAGTGACGCGGGCTGCACACGCGCTGACAGTTGGCGGACGAGGCGGCCACACAAACCTTTTGCCGCTTCTCGAGAATTAAACACCACCCGCCTTATTCCAAAACAAGGTTTTTCTTTAAACCAGCTTTAAACCATTGAGCCAGGTTTTGTAATTTGAATCTTATTCTGATACGATAAGGATTCGAAATACAAAACCTAGCTTTAAACCTGGTTTAAAGAATAACCTTGTTTTGGAATAAGGCGGTAAGTGTCGTCAGTTTGTACAAAACATGTAGAGCGAGCCGCTGACTAACTGGATCACACTACAAACTACTTAATTAGCCGCTTCACACTTTGTAGTAAATTGATGATTTTTATTTACTTCTCCTAATCAAAGTGAGCAAAACCCGCATTGTATATCAAACAACTCTATACAGTCGCGTGCGATAGTGTCGTGGTGTGTTGGATATTGTGGACTGTGGGCGGTTCGGGGGACAAGTCCGCGATTAATAAGTCAGAGAAGGGATCAGTCGTTTACTTTTATTTTTATTAAAACCTCTCGTCAGTGGCGGCCGGTTCTGGCCACGATAGCACGGAACAATTCAGTCAGATATGCCGTGTCATCATTATATTTTGAAGACTTATTTTTACAAATCCACTAAACGGCAGACCTGTGGAACATAGTATAGTGTCCAACCTATACAACATTGAGATACTTCATTACACTAGAAGAAATTTAATAAAGTAGTAAATAAAAAGAAAATATCAAACAAGTTGCCCCAACTCAGTCTATTCGTGATAAATTCAAAAACTACTGAGGAGGCTTTCTTACAGGATTCTCGATGAGACAGGAAGATGTAGATGTACTGGTGTAGTACAGTTTGTTCGTGTGACACGCGAGATTACTAATTGCTAAGTAACATTAGTAATTCTAAGCGCGCGCTCACTTATTATTAATTTCCTTATCTTGGTCTGAATATGGATGACGTCATCCACGCACTCGGATTGAAGGCCATCTTTTACATTTAATTTTGGATAAAACCAAAAAAGTTTTAAATCAATTCTTGAATTTTGACGTATGGCGGCGTTTGGTGATGGCCCAGTGGATAGGGCGCCCACCTCTCGTGTAAGAGGTTGTGGGTTCGAATCCGGGCAAGTACCAATGTGACTTTTTCAATTCATATTACTTTCTAAAGTTTATCTTAGACATCACTGACATCCCGTGCCTCGGAAAGCACGTAAAGCCGTTGGTCCCGGTTGTCATTCGTAGAACTTTGACAGTCGTTACTGGTTAGCCAGAAACTCTGACCAGTCTAACCATGAGGTATCGTGTTGCCCAGTTACTGGGTTGTGGAGGTCAGATAGGCAGTCGCTTCACGTAAACACCGGTATCCAGCTGAATCCGGTTAGGCTGGCAGCCGACCTCAACACGGTTGGGAAAAGGCTAGGGCGATGATGATGGCGGCTGTGTCTAGCTTGTCCAGGTTTACAGCGTCTTTTAGATATTAACCCATTTTATGAAAAATGAAGCAAACGCTATCTTTCATCTTGTTTTATAAATTCGCAACGATAAAGTAAACGTACATTTATGTATTGATATAAAATAATATAAATTGACTATCGGTAGGAGTGATTTCTTCGTTCGTCGCAACACGGCGCGCTTCGCTGAGCAGTGCGCGGTCATTAGCTGCGAGAGTGTGCTCGTGCGCGCGCTCGGCACGTGCGGACCTCACACTCTCACCTGACGAGTGCGCCAGAGCGACATACTGACTGACTTCTCACGAGCTAATACTGAGTCCAGTGGCGCTCGTAACAATGAGAGGCGAGCAGAGTGCTGTCCCCGACACATCGGATGCGTTTTGAGTTGACGACGGAGAAGCTCGTTAGACGCTTTAGTTTGGCGATATAGTGTAATCCTCCGGCAGGATCCAATTACTTGCGTGAGCCGCCGTGGTCGCCCCCTCCTCATGCCGCACCCCCGCGCGCCCTTCGCGTACTATACTAGCTATATGTTGCCATATTGTTGAGCTGACCTGCGCCACTGTGGCGCTCAGTGTGTGGCTGGGGCAACTGCAAAACACTCAGTGGCAGCAGGATTCACTACAATGAACGAACTTAACTTTTCTATGTTGATTCCGATAGAGTTATCGCTTATAAGTCGTGAAATAAACGGTGTCTGGGCGTAATTTATCTACATTATATGTATTGTATGTTTTTGGTTACCATAGCACAGGCTCTACCTAGCTTGAGATTAGATATGAGTTTTTTCAAAAAATGTATAAGTTTAGGTGTTGTTATCACGACAAGTTAACTGCGTCAGCTAGTTCCTCAATGGTGGATCTCCTGCAGACGTAGTCACGTTTACTTTACTAGTTACGTACGAAGCGCACCCGGGGTTACACAAATCCGCTGATTGCCGCGCCATCGACCGCACACATACACACACACACACACACAGTTACACACTACTAGCTGGAAGATAAAAAAGGGGTTTCATTTAGTATCGGTTGCTTGTGTGTGGCGGCTACCACTGCTGCACTGGCTATGTAGCTGGGGCCTGTAAGGCCTGTAAACCTCCGGGGCCTGACAGGTGGAACAGATGTGTACACGAAGTAAAGCTTGCAGTGTGTCGTGCACACGCGTGTGACGAGTGACGTCACGTCACCGCCGAGCTCTCAAGCGGCTCTCTTTGGACACCTCTCTCAAAGTACCGACGGCGAGTGTCCACTGTCCGCCAGACCTCATCTCACGTGTCGTGCACTTATTGTTAACGTTCCATCGACATGTTGTCTGCGACAACCCATACACTCAATGCAAACAAATTGATGATTTGATATAATAAATTAGTGCAGTTTTAGATTACACTCCTCTTCTTCCTGCCCTCATCACAATTTACTTGGGGTCGGCGCAAGCCATGTCTTTTTCTTCCATACTAACCAGCTCTCCGTCATGCTATCACTTACTCTTTTATCCTCCATATCATTCTTCACACAATCAATCCATTTTTTGTTTGGTATTTCTCTCCCCTTTCTACTCTCTACATTCATACTCAGAACTGTCCTAACTATGTGCGTCTCATCCCTCCTCTTCACATGCCAATACCACGACAAACTATTTCCTTTCAACTTATCTGCTACTGGCACTACTTTCAAGCTTCCTCTAATATAATCATTTTTCACATTGTCGAAAGACGAACGTATGAGTTAGATACGATTAGTATTTAATTTCATGACTCGAGACTTAGTGCGCGTCACCCGGCGTAGCCTGTCATCTGCTCAGTAGGGAGCGCGCGACACTTGCAACTTAGTTATATCTTAGCGGCGCGTCATTAATCCGTTTGTTAGACTCGCGGCCGTTCCAGTACTCAATGCAGCAGCCCCTGCATAACGCACACTACGACACCGGTAGCTCCGCATTACACCTACATTTGTGAAAAATGGTTTGATCGCTAATAGCCGGTAATAGTGGAGCAGATGAATTATTAAACAGAGAGGTGTCGGCGCGCGACATATATCGACAGCGACGAGGGTCAGCCGCGCCGCCCGCACGTCGCCCGCACGCTTCCCGCACGCCCCCCGCACTGCGCCGCGCGCCACCGCCTGCGATTGACATTCATTACGTAAGATAGATTGAATTATGTTATGTTTTATTCAACAACACGCTTCCCGGTGGCCGCACCGGTCGGTGTCCGCCCTCGTCACGCGCCGCGTCGCCGTGTCCGGCTCATACCGGACAGTTTAAAGCCGAGCTTGGCTCCGCATCACTCCACTGTCACACGCCAATGTGACACACTCACAGTGTTGTGCGTGCGAGAGTGAGCGGCGTGGGGCACTCTGTGCGTACAGATCACCAGGCATCAATAGAAAGCTCCAAAGAAGGGAAACCCTACGAAATACAAACAGTTAATTTTAGCATAACACAAATATCAGAAGTTCAAAACTACAGTCAGTGACTGAAATATCTATCGGCAGCAAGTAATTTTATCTCGAGTCTGGAATCGCTCGCAGTACTAAAAATAAATAAACCGCTTGCTCTGCCGAGCGCACGCGAAGCTAATCGACGATCTGCTACGCCCGCGTAGCTGACGTGGCTACGACGTAGCTCCACGTCTGCTACGCCGTAGGCAGCGCGTAAACGTTTTTAATAACAGCCACTTTTCTTTTGGCAATGAAGGAATTATTTAGTAGTGAGCACATTGTAATCGTATTTTAGCTAAAACTGCCAGCTATTGGGTTTAGTACTCGTAAATGCGTAAATAGGTGGGCGGTGAGGTGGCGGGGGCGCGGCGGCGCGGGGGGCGCGCGGCTCACTCAGCCGACTGTGAAACCTGTCGGGCGCGATAGGCACTTGTTTTTCACACACATTGACTTTATATGCCTGATGTACCTAGCGCCGCAATTTTTGGATATTTCGGTTTCGCAAAAAGGTCTTCTTTTATTTTATGGTTCTTGAAAAATAGCAGAAACAATATGCAAAGATGCTTCCCAATGACGATGTGATGTCAATATAGTAGATGTGCTTGTTGACAGCTGATTCCCGGTAATGTCATTATGAATCAATGGTTAAGGTCTTCCATGTGCAAGGTTCGCATCCGGGCATGGACGAATATCAAGGTGAATTATCCAATGTCATTGCCTATTTACTTTAATTTCTAACATACAGATAAAAAACATTGTAAGGATACGTATTGTAAGAACTTCGCAAAGAAACACTCAATAACTGCCAATATAATATTTAATCAAATATTATACATACAATTGAGTATTGTATGATGTGTTGCAGTGGATATGGCCTCTCGTGTAAGAGGTTGTGGGTTCGAATCCGGGCAAGTACCAATGTGACTTTTTCAATTCATATGTATTTTTTAAAGTTTATCTTAGACATCACTGACATCCCGTGCCTCGGAAAGCACGTAAAGCTGTTGGTCCCGGTTGTCATTCGAAGAACTTTGACAGTCGTTACTGGTTAGCCAGAAACTCTGACCAGTCTAACCAAGAGGTATCGTGTCGCCCAGTTACTGGGTTGTGGAGGTCAGGTAGGCAGTCGCTCCACATAAAACACCGGTATCCAGCTGAATCCGGTTAGGCTGGCAGCCGACCCCAACACGGTTGGGAAAAGGCTAGGGAGATGATGATTATACATACAATTGAGTAAACACCTTTAACGATATTATAACCTCAAAACATAATAACAAAACTGTCAATGATAACCGAAGAGATGTTGCTCACGCTGTATCCGCCAACAAAGTTAACGATTCAGGCTAAGTGTCGTCCTACCAGTATTGACAGCCTAAAAAATAGCGTACTTTAACTAAGACACAAGTCTAAGTAAATAAATCGATTAATACTAAAATCATAATTCCACTGACATCAAAATAATTACATATCTATCACTAAACAATTAAGTGTCACCTCTAATTTTCGTAAAAATGTGAACAGTATTGTCAATTAAATACGCAATCGCACCTTTGTAAGTTGTGAGAAGGTGTTTAGAAACTAGGAACCATCACAACAATTCGTTGACATACATCGGCCAAAGCAAAGTCTCGCCTCAAAGTGTAAAAATTCCTTGTCCTTGTCTTGAAAGTTGCTGCTTGTTGCTTGTGTACGAGCATTCATTACCTCAATAATAATGCGGATTAGCGATTTCGAACTTATATTTTCTACAAGTTCAGGTTTCCTCACGATGTTTCCCTTCACCGGTGTCATATGATGTCCAAGATAAAATTTAGAAAGTACGTATGAACTGAAAAGTCACATTGGTACTTTCCCGGATTCGAACCCACAAACTCGTACATGAGAGGCGGGCGCTTTAACCACTAGGCCATCACGACATTTAGGTACTTTTTTTCTATGTCCAGCCGTGGAAGTCCCTCGCCTGATACGATTCAAAGAAAATTTGATGAAGGGTTGAAAGTAACATTCAACTCATAAATATTATAAATGTGAAAGTTTGTGTGTGTGTGTGTGTATGTGAGTGTGTGTGGATGCTTATTACTCTTTCACGCAAAAACTATAGAACAGATTTTGATGAAACCTTACAGTAATATAGATTATACATCAGAATAAGATATGGGCTGCAAATTATCAAGCTATGTCCTACAGGACCGAAGCAATAATCAAAATCACAACATAACGAGAGTGAATCCGCGGAGGGCAGCTAGTCTTTTATAATATACAAAGTTAAAAGTTTTAAGTATACAAATATGAGGTTATTTGTAGACTTTTATAAATAAAACTGTATGCGACACAAATGTAAGAAACACCTTCTGGTTTACTAGCCATGTCTGCACATGCAGCGAGCATGTGATGACGTCACAGAAACATCCCCTGCAGTTTAATCGTTTACCATTAAATAACTCGGAGCGCTCAAACGGGTCAGCGCCTCAGCGGTGCTGCGGTGAGCATCCGGGTCACAAACATCAAACGCTTTTACATTCTCGGCCCTCATTATTAAATTGTTATGTCATTATATATAATTGTGGCTATAGCGCGCGGAGTGTAGCGGCAACGTGGCTGTAGCGCGCGGTGTGTGGTGGCGACGTGGCTGTGGGGCGCAGTGTGTGGTGGTGACGTGGCTGTGGGGCGCGGTGTACGGTGGCGACGGGGCAGTGTTACGCTGTGTGCGGTGGCGACATGGCTGTGGTGCGCGGTGTGTGGCGACGACGTGGCTGTGGCGCGTGGTGTGTGGTGGCGACGTGGCTGTGGGGCGCGGTGTGTGGTGGTGACCTGGCTGTGGGGCGCGGTGTACGGTGGCGACGGGGCTGTGTTACGCTGTGTGTGGTGGCGACGTGGCTGTGGCGCACGGTGTGTGGTGGCGACGTGGCTGTGGGGTGTAGGGTGTGGTGGTGACGTGGCTGTGGGGCGCGATGTGTGGCGGCGACGTGACTGTGGCGCGCGGTGCATGTTGCGCCGGTCCAATACACGGAGCTGCTCGGGATACGTTGAGTCCGCGCGGCACAACATTTATTATCTTAGTCAACATCCCCACCCCCCGTGCACCAGCCCTCGCCCGCTCCTTCGTTTAACATATTTATAACTCCCCCCCCCTCCCCCCTAGCGTCGTCCACTGACAAGCAGCTACTTGTGTCTAACTAACAGAGTAAACGCTGACGTGCTACTCGCCACTAGCTCGGCGCTGCTCTCCGGTCCGATCTATTTAATTGCTGAGGATTCCTAATCTAATATTGCTTTAGGTTAATTAAGATTCTGTTTATCGAACGCCAGATAGTTACGCTAGTCTCCATGACGATATGCTAATAATTACGAAATTACAAAACGTTGTAAGTTTTTGATGCTTCAACCACACATAAAATACAATAAAAAAACTTGCGCTGCAAAGTGTCACGTATTAGAATGTTGTGTTGTGGCGTGACTTTAACCGCACGACGCTCAGAGTCTACTTGGATTCTCACGAACATAGTCCACGAACTCCTCAACCTCTGCGTCGTCTGGAGACACCGCGACGAAGGCATATCAGCGTGCGCCAGCTTGTTCGCTTTGTCAGCGCGCTCAGCTATCGAAAACGTTTGGTCATGTGATGTGTCGACAGCTAATGTTCACCCTTAGAACTTATAAATTGGTCTATTACCAACGATACTAAAATATCAGAATTAAAATCATGCGCCGCTCTGACCGAATGAAGAACCACGTGGTGAAAGAACGGCGCGGGGCGGCGCGGGACGGAGACAGCGCGCCTCTCTAAGGTACTGGCTCTCGGCGCGAGCACACTCCCCGATGCGAGGCCACAACTATCGAGAAGCTGCCAGATTTAAATCTAATACGAGATAAATCGTTAGTTTGTATTTCCTTACTTTAGATCGCTGTCAGGCTAGCTAACTGACAACTATTACAATGGAATTACTTGTTCATTAAGTGGTTTCACCCTTTTTCATAACTTTTATCTCTTAGGTATTCAGTAGGCATATTATTATGTAGTGTCCGACCGAATGTTCGGTTTCGGTTTCGTTTTCGGTTGAGTTTCGGTAAAAACACGAGTTTCGGTTTAGTTTCGTTTTCGGCGGCAAACTTGCCGAAACTACGACCGAAACAGAATGTGCATTCTGGAGTTTCCGCGCTGTTATCGGTCATGTTCGGCGCGTTGAATGAGAGAATGAATCCGATCAAAGCCAATGTCGTGATTCGCTTGCTTGTTTGTTTGCTATTCGTTTTGTTTTGTTGTGGTGGTGAGTTTTCGAGTGATTTATTTTAAATTTGGTAAGTTTTATCTCGTTTTATGTCGTTATAACATTAGAGTGGGTAGTAAACATTAAAAAAATATATTACTGAAATATACAATATGACTGATAAAAGTATAATCAAGTTTAATCTAATCTATAATTTGTTTTTTGGTTCGTAAATCCTATACGTAAACAAACATTAGTTAGGTAGTTACTAGTTAGTAATGCATTTCATGGTGATAATATTATGGATTCAGAGTTTCAAAGTTCATTTTAGTATTTATCACCAAGGTATCCAAGTGGCAAGTACAGTAGATACTAACTTACGTACTACCAATTTTGTTTTGAGAAATTATTAAGGTAAAAGACCCGACTATGGGACGGGTTATGTAGATGTCCTGAATATTGCGAGTAATTAAAAGAAATCTAGGCAATAGTTCCTTCTTTTTCTTTTTTAATACATATTTTGATACCGTTTAGAGTAAAAAGGCGCTTTATAAGTTAAATTTTAATGCATTATGTAGTAGTTAGTGATTTAAAAAGAAATCTATGTGATTTAAAGAGATAAAAACTTTTTCTAAAAAAATCTTCTCTTCTGCCGGTCGATTTGAGTTGCCACCTACTTCCAAAATGTGTAGTTATTTTTGAGCTTTTCATTTTTTGAAGTCGGTTATCTTTTTTTAACAAAGTTTTTATTTTGTACTTTTTAGTTTGAGTCCCAATGTCGGACTACGTTTTAGAGTAACTTTCAAAATAAAACTACTTAATATAATCTTATAAAATGAAAATGGCACGATGCGCGCAACGTCACTGGATACCCATTAGTGTTATATACTAAAACCTTCCACAGAATGTAACATAGACTTTTCTGAAACCCGCAACCAAATCGGTATAGCTAAACACGAAATAATCGCGGTCAAACATAAAAAATCTACAATCCAAGTAAGAAAAACGCGATCTAAGCGGGCACCGTCACGGGATATTTATTAGTGTTATATAAACCTTCCCCAGAATGTAACAAACACTTTGCTGAAAACCGCAACAAAATCGGTTCGGCCAAACACGAGATAATCGCGGACAAACATACATACATACAAAGTAGGTTCTTAGTTCGACCTGTAAGTATGTATATACATACAGGTCGAACCGAGAACCTACTTTTTTTTGAAGTCGGTTAAAAACAATAAAGACTGATTGATTATAATAACGTTTTCTCTATTTTTCCCTCAAAATATGAGCCTTATAAGAAAGTTTCGGTTTCGGTTTCGGCCGAAATAGACACCGTTGCCGAAATTCGTTTTCGGTTTCGGTTTCGGTCGTAAAACTAGTTTCTGTCGGACACTATTATTATGTTAATGCCATTTTTCAAAACACCGCTAGATTTTGAATAATTCCAACTTACCTTCATACCAAAAAAAACCAACTGCAGCATACAATCTAGCAACTATAGTTGTTGATACATTCGAATATCAGATGACTTGAAGCAGAATGCGGGTTCTCTATGGCATAGGATAACGCAAAGAAGGACAGAATGGAAAGAGGAGGAGGCCTTTGTGTCACAAAGACACGCCGACACCAAATAACTATGTCATACAAAAGTTCATAATAGCATGTTTATTATCTTATAACAATATTAATAACTATTTTTATTTTTTTTACTTTTTTTATGTTTATAAATGGTATTAATGTTTTTTATTAATGTTGTTGTTGTTTTTTAAAAACTTAATGTAATTTTCATGTATTTAAAATGAAATAAATGGATTAATAACAATAACGTATTTTTTAATGTAATGTCATTAATAATAATATTTAATTGAATGTTAAAAGAATTATGTAATGAATTAATTAATATGTATTGGCAATAAAGGCTTAATGATAAATATAAACATTCGAATAAATGCACTTTTAAACCCTTGTCACAAACGATAACCTTCTCATAACATATACAAGTGTATGTACTCCGCACATACACTTGTCTTGTATTTGTGGAAGAATTAAATATTTATTTATTTATTATTATTATTTATTTAATTGTTAAACCCGGATATTCTATGTGTAGAGCTGGGTGCTGTTGCATGGACCAAGATGAGAATGAGAAAATGAAGATAATTAGAATGGAATATTCAACTTTAGTGTTGCAGCGTGTGAATATGTAAAGTGCTCTAGCACACACCCGGTGACATAGGCCGCGCGAGTGTGACACGCACACACACACGCTGAAACACACACACACGCACACACGCACACTCGTGGCCGCAACTCTTTACCACCAAACTTTATTGCGTTAAGTACGTAGAGTCAGCCGCCTCCCCCCGCCCCGCCGCGGCCCGTACCGCGCCCCGCTAGAGACCAACTTTTGACAACCGCCGATATTTATTATAGTCTAAGTTTGACAATTGACTTTGAGACGACTCGAGCCTTACAATTATTTTATTTTATTTGAATTGTTGTTATACCTACCTATTATTAACATTATAATTAATTTTCATAATACATCAGAGATGATATTTTAAAATGTAGTGCTCGGCGGTAATAAATAAGAAGTTGCGTAACGGGGCATTAACTAGAAGACATGACGACGCAGAGTAATTAGCAAGTGTTGTCATTTAGAAAAACGAGCGGTGGGCGGAGCGCGCTTTTATTATTGTCTGATAGAGGCACGATGTCGACTTTTTATTAGCATTTTAGTTGTAGTGTATCGTGTATATGTGGCGCAGACAGAGCCGCCACTGCGCCATGCTTCTATTGGCGGCGATAGTGGCTAGTGACCCTGACGGCTAAGCCGGAGGTCGTTTGATTTACACCCAAGACAAAGTTGTGTGATGAGCATAATTCTTTTCAAAATCTTTTTCTGAAATAATGATTTTATTTATTTATTTGATTTGAATTCATTGTCTAAGTGTTATTTATTTATAATATGCATAAATCTATACTAATATTATAAAGAAAAAAGATTTGATTGTTTGTTTGTTTGCATTGAATAGGCTCCGTAACTACTGAACCGATTTGAAAAATTCTTTCGCCAATATAGAGCTACGTAATCAGCGAGAAACATAGGCTTAAGGCTATATAAAATTTCGCTATAACCAAGAAGTGTATCAGTATAACTTACACGCATAGCCCGCTATGATCCACAGGAGCGGAGCAGTTAACCAAAAACCTATCATTACGCGTGTTTCCACTGTGCCGGTGACGTTTCAAGTGCCTTTTATGGCTTAATGAAAATAAACGATTTGACTATTGTCTATTGACTCACCTCAATTGAATTTGGACCTACTATTATTAGAATGCATTCGGTCCGGCATTTTTGCCGATGTTGCACCCTCACAAAGGCTCGGTTCACAGTATGGCCAGTAGATTAGTCTGGCCGGAAACCGGCCGGAATACCGGAAGGGCTAGTGGCTGTACAATTTTTATGAAGCTGTTTTACTGAGCGTTTAGTCACTGCCAAGATCCGGTAAACCCACCGTACCGCCGTACCACCGTACCGGGGCAATGTGAACGAGTTTGCTCCGATATCCGTACTCCGCTCGCCCTGCCCGTGCTCTCCCCGCGTCATTTACGACTCGCATTCTAATAAAAGTAGACGTGTATTTTTTATCTTTATGTAAACGATCCGGAATCCGACGTAATGTCAACACCTCTGTCAGGTATCCGGGATCTGGTAAATCTGCCGTTCCAGCATAGTGCGAACCGGGCCTAAGTCTTCTGGCAGTTTTACCAGCCCGGAAAATATACCGGTCCGGCAAAGTGGGTTCTGGGTCTAAGCATATCAGTTGTCTGGGTACCATAGTACAGACTGCTAGATTCTGGATCAGATTCGGGATCTGATGGCCGTGTGTGAGTTGTCAAAACATATTTATATTCGTTGTTATTTTGTGATTATTTCAAGTTAATCTGACGACGGAGTATGACCACGAGCTCGTTTCAATCACGTTTCACAGAGATAAACCATACTAAATACTAAATTATAAAATAAATAACTTTATTGTGACATGAATTTTAAATTAAATGGTTTTATTAAGGTGAACTTGTGGCAACCGTATAACTTTACATATCAAACTAGGTTTTGCCGTTAGTTTTGTCTGCTTGGGTACGTTTTGAATACGACAAATATTTACATTTTCATATCTACAAACTTTTATCACTTTTTTAAAACCCAAAAACCTTTTCTAAGTTCTGATTGATGTGTAGATAGAAGCCATTGTAGCCCACATTCTAATGGTCACGTCCTTCGCCGCACGTCAGTGCAGTACGCGTATACGTCAATTAGTTATACTTTACATGAGTACATCCAAGGCAGACACTGTGAACCTTCTTTTGATCTAAATAATATTATTTGTCCTATTTTTTTTTATTTTCCATAATCGTCCCTGCTCATAATATTCACTTGCACTAATTTCATATACACTAACAACGCGTGTCATAACAATTCACTTGTCTTAACTTTTATTGCCATAATATAAGTTTCCATAATAACATATGCCATAATAATTAGTTTCCATAAGTAATATATTCTATAATCGACACTTGACATAAGCAATATTTGATATAATTTATAAAAATTATACCATCAATAAGTATAGTTAACACCCCGACTAGTAGGCCTAACCAATTTGCTATAGTTTCTGTAACAATTAAATAATATTGTTGGTTAAAAATTGCTGTGCTACAAAAGTGACAGAACCGAATTGTTGCAAAACCGACTCCACTCGAAATTATGGCAAATACGATTATGGCATATGAAATTATGGCTAACATTAGTAAACCCTAAATTATACAATGTGAAAAAAACTAAGTGAAAACACTAATTGTTACCGGACTTTAAATAATATTTTTGAGCGCTGCAAAAGTTAACAGCTCGTGAATTTATCTCAAGGCTCCTTATAGATTACTTGTGTTGTTGCTACACGCATTTAATCAGGCGTCAACATCAAGACTTAGTATAAAACTTTTTAGTAATGAGTATTGTGAGGTCATAAATAGTGTTCTAAAAATAAGCCTTAAAATGTTTAAAGTTATTTTAAATCAATAAAATATAGTTATGCCTGTCTGCAAAGTCAATGCGGGCGTGCGGGTCAACCGGGGCGTAACATTCGTGACGAGCGGCGAGCGGACTGTGGCGCCACACTGCAGCCACACGCGCCAGCGCACGCCGTAGAAGTACCACTACACACGTGCGCTACTATCTTTACTCTCGCACCTATTATATTGTTATGGACACACTCTATATCGCGTGAACTTACATTATAGTGCATAAGTGACCGGTAATCTAATGTCGTGGCGAGTGGCTATTCTGTGTGTTGCCGTACGGCGCGGCTCATCTCACGCTCATCTCGGATTCCGTCACGTTTCTTTGAGCGAGTGACGTAAGAGAGCGGACGGAGGGCAGGGTCGCGCGCGGGGTGCGGGCGGGCGCGGCGGGGGGGATCGATCGCGCTGTTCATCAGGCGGCGCCCTGCACCCGGGGGAACTGTTTGTTATGAACCTTAATTATGTTGCGATCCGGTCATGCGATTTTTTCCACGCGTTCTCGGGGATGAGTCGCGCGACTTAGCTAACCTACAAATTGGTTTCCCGATAGGCTCTGTGTACGGTTGGCATCGTTATCCGCCGCCGCCCGACGAACTGAAGAGCTTCGAGTTCAGGGTAAACTGCTGCTGACACAAATTATACTTTCATTTTTTGTTTATTTATTATTTCGACAACTTGGTTTGTTTATACATATCGAAAGGAGGTGAAGAGAACGTTCGTTTAGGTATTAAAAATAATTTTACTATCGCCCGCGTTACGTTAGATTTTTGGTTACTGCTTCGCGCGATATTATATAGCCTATGTTACCCAAGGTTAATGTAGCTATCTTATAAAAAAAGAATTGTTGTAATCGGCCCAGTAGTTTTAGAGTTTATTCGTTACATACAAACACACAAATCTTTCCATTTTATAATATTACTATAGATAAAATAACATAAAAATAAAAAATATTTCTGGTTCGGCAGTCACGGCCCTGTGGTTTATCTTCCCGGCGTCATTGCGAAAGTACAACGTGCTACGGCTGGGCTACGCTTCTTACCGCTGGCGCTGGACTACGGTGCTACGGCTGGACTACGGTGCTACGTGCTACGGCTGGGCTACGTGTGCTACGAATGGGCTACGTGCGCTACGGATAGGCTACGGGTGCTACGACTGCGCTACGAATGCCACGTGTGCTATAACGGATGGGCTACGTGCACTACGGATAGGCTACGGGTGCTACGACTGGGCTACGAATGCTACGTGTGCTACGGATGGGCTACGTGCGCAACGGATAGGCTACGGGTGCTACGGCTGAGCTACGAGTTTACGGATAGGATACGGGTGCTACGGCTGTGCTACGTGTGCTACGGATGGGCCGCGCACTAATCTCGGCTCCAAGCTTGTGAAAAACTACCGACTTGGAGGTTCAAACTCGAGGTGACAAATATAAAGTGAAGACGGCATACATTGTCGTCCGTCACCGCCGCCATAGGTGGCCATAGTTTATAGACACACACACAAACATGAAGGCGCGTCATACACACTCGCTCGCTCGCTAGTGCGGCGCGGACTCAACTCGTCACGTGCCCGGCCACACATACACTTCCATTTGCACTGATTAGCGAGTTTTGGTTTCCAACTTCTAAAGTTTGGTAGGCAATGGTGCCGATTCTCTTATTTACAGACTAACGTAAAATTTAACTTAAGTGCATCTTTTTCTTTCCATTTATAATAATTACGAAAAGGACAGAAGATAAAATATTAGTTAAGTGTCTGAGCTGGGAAGCAAAGTCATAGCGCGTTCACAAAATAGTCTTGAAAGTAGTACCGATTGCTTCCCGAGATGGCGGTAACGAAATTTCTAGGACTACACATTGACCACAAACTTAACTGGAAATTTCATATTGAGCACGTCTGCAAAAAGCTGGGACAATTTTCATATGCGTTATATAGACTAGGGAAAATAGCAAATCGGAGTACTCTGCTAGTAGCTTACCATGGTTGCGTTAGCTCTATACTCCGATACGGTGTAATATTTTGGGGCAATAGTACGGAAAGAGAGCGCGCTTTCATTGCTCAAAAACGCTGCATCAGGGCTATATTCAACTTATGCGAAACTGACTCCTGTAAGCCATTTTTTAAAAACAATAATTTATTAACACTACCATGCATCTATATACTTGAGGCGGCAGTATTTGTTAAAAACAATATCCACATGTTTACTTACTACACGCGTATACGGCGTAAGGATAAACTACGCACACCAGCCAGTAAAACCCATCTAATGCATGAGAGCATATTTTGTTCAGCTTCTCGCATCTTTAATAATATACCGGGGCCCATCAGAACAATTATAAAAAATCAGAATTTTAAAAAGACTCCGTGATCTGCTAGTAGACAAAAGTTATTACTCTGTAAAAGAATTTCTATCCGACAAATCTTTATTAAAATACAGTCTCACCCGGTCGTGATGCGTTCGATGACAATCTATTTTATTTTCATTCTCATTTTAGTGTTGTGATTAATTTAATTTTTTTGAATTCTATGTGTATAATTTGACATTATGTGTATTATTTTAATTTGTTATGTTTGACTATATTCCTTTTAATTTTTTGAACATTTGCAATTTTTTAATTTCTTTAATTTGAATTTGACATTTTCAAAAAATGAAACCTGCAACAATGTTAATTTAATTAGTAGCTTGTCCAAATGTATGTATTATTGTGTGTATTATTGTATGCCCTACGGGCGGGACATAGCTGATCGAAAGTTTCAAATATTTAAGAACTGTACTATACATACCTATGATCCACAATAAACTTTGATTGATTGATTGATTGATGGCGGTATGTCATTTAAAAGCACGCTATGGTTTCGTTACCGCGGAAACTATAAGGTATTTTGATTTATATTGTCATTTGAGCAACGCATCTATGGTATATACTTGTAACCGGAATTAAAGTGAAGTGTCAAGTCAGTGATGTTGTTTCCATAAACCAACCCTCGCCATAAGCAGACCCAAGGTTTTGTTCAGTTGTTGCGGAATGTTATGTTTATAACAGTTACCGTGACCCTGGAACATAAAAGGCAATCGAAGGAACATGAGTGGGTTTTAGTCAGTAAGAGTCTGACACGCCCTCCCGTCGCACCCAAGACGGGAGCAGTCATTGGATGATTTCCCACTCACCAAAAAAAAAAAAAAAAGGTTTTGTTCAGTTAAGTCCTGTTAAATTCAGACACTCCTTAGATAATTTAGATGCGATTCAAAAACATGGCGTCTAAATATAAGTCAATTTTCATCATGCGCTGTTTAATTTGACAGGATTAAACTAAAATGTATCTTCTGTCCTTTTCTTAAAGAAATGAGAAAGATGCATTTAACATAAATTTAGTCAAGTTTGTGAACAAGAGAATCAGCACCAATATCTTTAGGTTCAATTAGAATTAACCTTTTTTTATTTCTATAATGCCCATGGCTCCGCCGGTCCTCTCACTGCACATCACATTGCCGTAAAAATACAGGATTAATTAGGAGAAAATCCTAGGTTTAATCAAGGTTTGGAACTGTGCCCAACACATAACGGCAAGCTATACGAGTACTATAGCACGTGAAAATAGTACACTTGTTCGCTGTGTTCTAGTGAGCACGGATCAGGGGTGCAAGCCGGCCTGGACGCACAGCACATAGGCTTTGTAAGTGAAAGGTACATCATTATGGACCTAGCGATATGTTCTTGTGTATTGGGAACCATCTAACTCTCCCTCCTCAATTTAAATAAATAAGTTAAATAAATAAATACGGGAACGCAATATTTCCTTAACGTTTACAAGTCGCTCTATCACATTGTATTGAGCTGAAGGAAAACTAGATGGTGACATTCAAATTAACTTTTAAAATCCTACACACAATGCTGCGGGGCAGCACAGAGTCACTGTCGTGACTTTTATTTGTGTTTCTGAGCTCATTTCACACAAAATAAAACGGTTTTTACCATATTCTTAGATATTTGTTTGTTTAGTATACATGAAGTCCCTGGCACGTTCATAAGTTGCGCTATACACAGTGTACAGGTACAGGCGGCAGCACTACACAATCATAATCTGCGGCAGGTTTATAATATTTGTCCAATAATTCAATTAGCTCGGCCGGGGGTAGTAATAATTCAATTAGCGCGGCATACTAACTATCCGGGAGGCCGACTTGTTTGAATAAATTATTACGCACCCTAATACCTAATGTGGGATGCGAATTGAATTACGTACTCGACAGTTGCGCCACTCCCGCACGCGTCGCCCGACACGTTCTAAAACCCTATTTTGACATTAATCTGGCATAAACGTCAATCAACAGTTTTGAAAAAACAATAGCGTGGTCTAGACGGTCAGGAGACGACGGATCGCTTACGTCCCAAAACTAAACCCATCTCGCTAAATACTCTCCAGCGTTTGATGGTTTATTATCAGTGTTCACGTGTTATTGGCAGAATTGTGGTGTATTTTCCTCAAAGGCCATTCATTAAGAGTTGAAGTTGAACTAAATCTATTTTTCATCTGTGTTAAATTGAGAATCGTGATTATAAGGCTGCTGATCGAAGAGGACGTGACTTCTTATTCCCAAAATACATCGAGCGATTACCCACTTTAAGATGAATGATTCCGATATAGGTAAGTAAGTACCCACCACGTGTCTTTAAATAGATTGCTATACTATAAAAATATTGTTACGTTTTGGGCACTAAACACTGACATGACGTATGCTGTGACATGTACTAGGGAAGGTTTTATCAAACTCCCCTTATTTCCTCTATAATAACAGCAACATTCCCTGCATGGGGCTGCTTGGCTTGACTTTGTGTAGCAGCACTTTCAATTCGTGGTAATACGGAATTGTATATCTTATGTCAGCGGAACATGAACCCTCTGACCATAGCGAACTCTCCGAGCTCGAGGACGAATTGAGTGTTGTGTGTAAAGCAAGACGCGCCCCGCGGCTCTGCCTGCGCGACTGCTACGTACCCGCCGGCGCCGACATGGTAAGGAATTCAAATGTTTAACAAAAGTGTTTACTCGGAGCGCTTTCTAACGAGATTGTAACCTCTTCATAGTAATAAGATGTTTTGTAAAGAAGGCGCCTGTAGCGTGGGGGCGCGGGGCGCGGGGAGTGGGGCGGTCAAATTAAATTGTTATGAGGGTAGCCATACGGGCGCGGCGCGGCGCGGACGCGGCACGACTAAATTACTTTAAGTTTTTGCGAGCGAAACGACGGACGTGTAATTACATTTGGTTCTGTACAAATAGTGTTGTTAGTTAATTCGTCGTGTCGCGAGCGCAGCCGCGACTGTCGCATCTATTATGTACAGGGTTTGCGCGGCTCTCTCAAAAGGTTCAAATTAATTAAACTTGCAAATTAAATTACGCGGCACACGGGCGTGGCACAGAGTTTATGTATATCGGTCGCGGGTCACGCTGGTTGCGGGTCACGCTGGTC
Source organism: Athetis lepigone (assembly GCA_033675125.1). Taxonomy (NCBI): domain Eukaryota; kingdom Metazoa; phylum Arthropoda; class Insecta; order Lepidoptera; family Noctuidae; genus Athetis; species Athetis lepigone. Next base: position 56,094 of record CM066215.1, on the reverse strand, counting down.
GCGGGTCTCGCTGGTTGCGGGTCACACTGTCACGCACGTAATCACATGCTGAATGGCATTTCCACGAAATTTGTTGCTTCCAAAACAGAGTAGTAATTAGATATAAATTCTAAAGGGTGGGCTTGTGACGACACTGGATCTCTTCTTGTTTAGCAAAAACAAATTATTGTTATAATAAAGTCAGTTAAAAATATGCGACATAATAAAATATAAATAATTTAGATCGATCTTAAAAGCTTGAGAAGTCAAAATATTATTTTAATTTTAATAAAATTATTTCATTATTTATTTCATATTAAAATTTTACCTTAAAAGTTAGTGTTAGAAAATCTAGCTCACGTGAATTTACAAGTATGTACGGGACCTTTGTGTATGAGCCCCAGTCAAGTGTAGCTGGTCGAGCGCGACAGTGAAGTAAGTGTCGCTAGCGGCACTGCCCGGCGCTGACGCTGCACTGCAGGCGCGGCTGCAGCTCCTGCCAGCCCGAAGACGCGGCGCCACTGCGCCTCTGATTACTTCGGCGCGACGCCATTGTTCGCGCGGCGCTCACATCGCCGCCGTGTGTATAAATTGCCCCCTGTGGTTACCTCAGATGGATATGTGACCTATTTCCGCACAATACCGAGCGGCCGCGCACAGTGCGGACAGCGCCGGCTTGTGTCCCGCACGCTGTTCGTATGCATTCCTTGCACAAAAAAGGTGTATCAGAGCCATCTGCAATCTGAAACGAACTGACAGCTGTAAGCCACATTTTAAAAAGCATAAAATACTAACTTTGCCATCGATGTATATATATGAGACTGCTATTATGTGAGGTGCAACCTGTTTAAGTTTTTGCAAGTGAGTAGCCTACGTTGGGCAGATAAACTTAATTTGGTTCAAAGTAAAAATAAATGGTTAAGCATATTTCCAATGGCTCCAAAAGTCTATAATCGCCTTCGTAAATAGGTTACCAGAAAATTTCAATATGTTTAAAAGAAATCTTTTTTTCATTTCTATTTGACAAGACATATTATTCAATCGATAGCTTCCTTAATGTTAAAATATAGTGCATGGTCTACTTAGAAAGTAATTATTTTAATTATTATTGACATTTCATTGTAGCATTGACATATATTTTACTAATATACCGAATTTATATTTATTGACTTGAATTGTTATTATTATATTTTACTTAGCAATGTATTCAATTAATTATTTTACTCTTAATTGTAACTTAGTGGTAATAACATTATTATATTATGACATAATTTTGAATCTAAATTTTTGTACACCATTATTGGTAGAACATAGAGAACATTTATCAATGTATTTTATAACATATGTTAAACCTGTGTTCACAAATAAATTGATTGAATTGAAAAAAAAATTGAATTGAACAGCGCGCCGCTCCGCCTGCTAGCGCCTGACTGCGCCTGACTGCGCCTGCTCGCCGCTTGCTCGCAGCCTACTCGTTGTTTGCCCACTGTTGCCTTGATTTTTTGAGACTTAGCGCCTTACTAATAAACGCTGCATAAAGTTATAACAGGTTTATACGTCAAAAAATGTATGGTTACACAGGCTTTATTCATTGCATAACTTTACACAGTGATTATTAGTAAGGGCATTAGCCTACACATCATATCCATACTTAATATTATAAATGGGAAAGTGTGTCTGTCTGTCTGTCTGTCTGTCTGTCTGTTTGTCTTTCTTTCACGGCAAAACGGAGCGACGGATTGACGTGATTTTTTAAATGGAGATAGTTGAAGGGATGAAGAGTAACATAGGCTACTTTTTGTCTCTAAAATTGCGAGAAAGGTAGAGTAAAACAACAATTCCATTTTCCCATATAAAAGTTGTCCATGTTCTGTTGGATGTCGTTGTCATAGTAACCGGCAAATCAAGTGTCAAAACAGTTACAACCATAGAGGTTACAACCCGTCAAACCTGACACAAATAAGTAATGTTTAATTGTTTTCAAAATACGAATGGAATCATTTTCATAAATCCAAATCATGCAAATAAAAGTCATTTAATACGGTTTGAAATAACAAAAAGGCGTGTAATATGCTGTAAAAAATAATACTGTAACAGCTTTTCTTATTTCCAACGTACAAAAATAATATTAAGATAAAAAAAATATCTAGATTTAAAATATTTACTAGCCTTCGCCCGCGGCTTCGCCTGCGTGGATGTCGAACTTCTACCTACTATTTTAACCCTTTAGGGCTATTTTTTATATTCTTCACAAAGAGTAAACCCTCCAAGTTTAATGTATTTAGTTAGTTATTGTTATATATTAACAAACACGTTGATATCAGGCAGTGAGTTTACTATTATAGTTTACTATTATATACATACTAGATGACCCGGTGAACTTCGTATCACTTACCTATTAATGTAAACAAAATTTATTTAAACCATATCACCTTTATTCATAAAAGATTTGTATCGATTCCCCCCCCCCCCCACATTATCACAATCTAGATTCACGTGTATATGAGTGGCCTAATAGTTGTTTAGCAATCTGACAATACTGTCATTGTCGCTGTCACCTAACTTTTGAAGAAAAGATCGTTGAAAGGAAATGTTATGAAATGGGCTTTTAGTTTTAAAAAAAAGTCCAGGAGGGCCATACAAAAACAAAAAAAAATATTAAAAGCACCATTATTTAATCAATACATCAATACATATAATAAAATCATAATAAAATCAATCCATACTAATATTTATTTATTTTATTTATTTATTTATTGCCAATTTATACTAACAGTTAACACCACACATATAAATTATAGGCACATAAAGATAAAAAAATAAATAAATGGGAAAGTGTGTCTGTCTGTCTGTCTGTCTGTATGTTTGTCTTTCTTTCACGGCAAAACGGAGCGACGAATTGACGTGATTTTTTAAGTGGAGATAGTTGAAGGGATGGAGAGTAACATAGGCTACTTTTTGTCTCTTTCTAACGCGAGCGAAGCCGCGGGCAAAAGCTAGTTATTACATAAATGGTTACCAATGTATGTTATATACGTATTTCGTAATTAGTGTTGTTCTTAATCCTACTAAGTAATATTTTAAACATGAAAGTTTGTGAGAATTGATAGATGTTTGTTACTCCTTCACGCAAATACTACCAAACATAACATCATTCTATGAGCCACTGGTACGGAGCAATAACCAAAGACCTAGCATAACGCTGGTGGTCCGGATGGCGGTCAATTAAGTATCCGTGTATGACGGATAACCGTCTACCAATTTTAAGATACACTGGAATGAGTTTGCCGTAATGTTCTACTCAGTGCTGCAGAGCGCCGGCACAAGCGCCGCTGCTCACGTTATAATAACATCACAAGTGGCGATAGTTGGTCGGCACGCGAGCGCACAACTCACGTCAAACTATCGTTAGCGTGTCGCTAATGACGTCACACCTGCGCGCTAATGCGCGCCGTGCGCTCAGCGACGTGTCGGCGCTCATCGCTTCATCGAGTGTACAGAGTACACGTACTCACTGCCAGTGACACTGTCCAGTCTTCCGCACTCGCTGGGGTGCTCGTAACTGGTGGCGCCACTGATTGAGACACCAGAGTTTCATGTGTTTGATGGTTTGATGTGTTGTATTCCCGCAGACACTGGAGTGCGGCACGTTCACGTGTTCTCGTCTCCGTCACGAGCCGTCTCCTACAATATCCGAGCAGCGCGAGCCGCCTCCCTCCTCACCGACATAATGAATTACTCAAACAACCTTCATTAAACTAATCACATTGTCGAACATTACTTACTCCACTTGTAACCATAAGCTAATTAGCTAAAGTTGTCGCGGCGCGCGGTGCACAGCGTGTCTGTCGCGCGTCGCTGCGACTTGTCGCGAACATCGGCGACTCAGCCGTAAAGTAATTTTGCACTTTGTAGTTTTGAAAGGCGGCTGTGTAATTTGTGTCTGTTGAGAGGTTCGTGTGAAGAAATATTGATATGTTATAACACGCGACACTAGTGTGTGGTATTGACAGCGCGCAGTGAGCGGCGGAAGGCACAAGTCCACATTACCTGGCAGTCGTGATCCCGGCCTTCATTTCCGCACGTCGCGCGCACGCCGCCGTCTACTGTATACTGTCTCCTCGCTACACGTCACTTTGTGCTCACTTACTTCTGCTTCTCTTTCTTTAGCACTTTCCTGTTGTTTTTGATAAGGTCTTGATAAGATCGAGTTTCATTTGTATACTGAACAGGTTCAGACCGCTAGGCTGCCTAGCCTTGCGGCCTGAACCTGTTCAGTATACAAATGAACTGAAGGGAATGAAAAAATGAATGAATGAAGGATTGAAAGGAAATGAAGGAGCCTTCCTTCACTGTAGTTTATTATATAACGTCAAGCAAACATTTACATTTTATTATATTATTTTTAATTACTATTTTGAAATTGTTTAATTTTATTATGGTTTTAATCAGGTTTTTCGATTATTTTATTTAATTTTACTTGCCAATTTTGTTTCTGCCTGTGATTTTAATGTTTTATTGCAATGTTTAATTTTTTTTTTTTTTAAATATACTGGTACAACTCACACACGGTCATCTAATCCCAAGTTAAGCTCTGCTTAGAGCTTGTGTTATGGTAACCAGACAACTGATATACCATCATCATCTCCCTAGCCTTTTCCCAATTGTGTTGGGGTCGGCTTCCAGCCTAACCGGATTCAGCTGGATACCGGTGTTTACATGGAGCGACTGCCTGTCAGACCTCCACAACCCAGTAACTGAGCGACACGATAGTGACGACTGTCAAAGTTCTGAGAATGACAACGGGGACCAACGGCTTTACGTGCTTTCCGAGGCACGGGATGTCAGTGATGTCTAAGATATACTTTAGAAAGTACATATGAATTTAAAAAGTCACATTGGTACTTGCCCGGATCCGAACCCACAACCTCTTACACGAGAGGCGGGCGCCATATCCACTGGGCCATCAAGACAACTGATATACATACTTATATAATTTATAAATACATATATATTGTAGATAAATTACACCCAGACACAGAACAAACAATCATGCTCATCCATCACACAAAGTTTGTTCTGGGTGGGAATCGAACCCACGACCTCCGGCTTAGCAGTCAGGGCTACTAACCACTAAACCAACAGGCCCGTCGATTAATTTGGCCTGAGGAGCCAGATTGCTCTGTCAAATATCCTTTAATTTTATGCGGCTTTTATAATACATTTAATTCAATATGTAGTGCACGATGTACTTACCTGTAAGAGATTGATACACCTTACCCGATGTGATTAATTATAACCCATAATTGTCTTAGTGTACTCAATTGTTGGTGAGCCAAATAAATAAATAAAATAAAATAATTGTTCTATGGCATTTATGGTTCTTGACAGACAGATGGACAACAAAGTGATCTGTTATATATAAGAGATCCGTTTTCCAACTAACTCATCTATTAAAACTGCACGCTAACACATAAGATCACATCAAAAGGCACGCACACCGAACTTACACATAATATAACCACGTTCTTAGGGTTTTGTACCTCGAAAGGTAAAAACGGAACCCTTATAGGATTACTTTTTTGTCCGTCCTGCAGTCATGCTGAAATTAATATCATATTATCAGGACTGCTATCTCTCAAAGCAGTGAAAAAATCAAATTTCTAAATCAATGCAATAAAAAGATACGACTGTTTATGTTACATTTATATGCATATTTAGACATTTGCAAGAGAATCGAAACCTATCCATTGACCTGAGTCATATTTGACAAGAAGCAATATCATGTACTATCGACTAAAGTTCCGCTTGCCCATCTCTAAGGCGACAATCGCATAGCACGGCTCTTGGCTCGATCGCGCGGAGCTTGAGTTTCGACCAATAGGAATCGTATTATGATAGTGTTTGTCTACACAACGACATACAATGAAGTTTAGAAGTGAACACTCACACTACTATGCACGTGCTTGTTAGCAGGGTTCATTCATTTGTTTTGTGGCGTGTTTGTAATTCTTACTCGGCCTGCGTAAACTCTTTTGCCCTTACTAATAATCACTGTGTAAAGTTATGTCATGAATAAAGCCTGTGTAACCATACATTTTTTGACGTATAAACCTGTCATAACTTTATGCAGCGATTATTAGTAAGACGCTTTATGAATCATTGTTAACTATAAGTAATTACGTATTTATACATTCTGATTGTTTTTGGCAAAATGTTTTATTGGTATTGCTTTATTTTCATATTTAGCTATATTCCTGGGAAAAATGTTTTAAGACATTATAAACTTAATTTAAACTGTAATAAACTAACTGTATTCCGTGGTCTCACCCGCATTATGTTGTTTTAGATTACAGCTTCGCTCCCATAGGTCTTAGGACCAGCACACACCGCTGAATGCGCAGCGGAGCGCATTTGTAGTCAATAATATAATATAAACCTTAACTACCTTAACATACGGTCAATATTCGAGCGCGCTCCGAGCACTGCGTGCAAATTTATTCTTTTATTGACCGTGTGTCAAGGTAGTTAAGGTTTATATTAAGTTGTTATCTTCAAATGTGCTCCGCTGCACCTTTAGCGGTGTGCGCTGGGACAAATCATGACGTCATATAGCCCATATGTTATTCTGGCTATTTTACAGTAAAGTTCATAAAAAGTCGTTTCTTAGTTTTTGTGTGAAAGTGTAACAGAACAAACATAAAAAAACATATTTAATATTAGTGGGATTACATCTAACGATCTATTCTATTAACTCTGATGTTATTTTCTTGCAAAATGTTATTTCGTTTATTTTACGTTTAACTCTGCATGCCATTTGGCTGCCGGACTGGAGCCAATATTACAAACCTGAAGGGTTGTGTTTGCTTAGTTGAATGAGCCAATCTCAAACTACTGGTTCAAATAGAAAAAATATTTTTGTGATGGATAGTACAATTATTAAGAACTTATGTGTTTAACTTACGTGAGCGAAGCGGGGGACAGTTATTACAGCAGGTAACAGACAATTGTATGGGCATAATAAAAGAGTTACTATGTTTTATTATACAGATGTCGAACACGGGCGTGGGTTGAAGATTTTTTACGGCATGTTTTTTTTATTTGTCATTAAGTGTTAAACATTTTTGCTTTTTGTTTCAAAATCTCTACAGAATTAGATTTCTTTTAGGGTTATTAGGGCGTTAAATAAAATATAATATAATTTTAAGGATTGGCATTTGTAGAAAAACAACGAATTAACTTATAAAACATTTATTTTTTTAAACACAATTTCCTAATAACAATAAAAATATGTTGCAATTAACATAAGATAATATTGTTAAGTAAATCATATATTTTGGTTTCTATTTATATATTACATTATATACCTTTTCAGTATTACTAATAACACATAGACACATAAACTAAAAAATAACATAATAATAAGTGTTTCGTCTGGTAACATTATTGTTAATATTAAGAAATGACTAGAATGCATGAATATACGAATGAATAAATACATTCGACAAGTAGAGACTGTGTTACAATGCGGTCTCTGCTTATAGTATTTATGTTGTACTGATTTAACATGGCGTATTCAAAATCGTTGACAATATTAATAATAACATGCTGATATTAATTTATTAACAATTTTTTACAGATTAGTAAAAACACAACACATATCATTTACCTGCACATAAATAGTTTCTTTTTTTAGGAATTACTTTTTATGTTAACACTCCTGAAAAATTATGGTTTACTGGAACATATAATACAGAATATAAGAGCAGGAACCTCTTCTGGTAAGTTAATTACAATAAAATGATTGTAAAAAACAACAGGGCTTAAAAGTGAACCTTTGAACCTCATTATTTACTGTGCAATGTTTTATTATCGAATCAAAATAAACTTAATAACACTCCAAAATATGGTTATTTCAAACTGTGTAATGCAATTTAACCGGGTGGTTTGAACAGGCACTATTATATATTATTGTGAAAGGGTAAAAAAAGTTACAATACAAGCTATTCTGTATAAAAATATGATTATTATGTAATGTTACACAGTTATACAACATGATTTTGATTACTCAAACTTCACTGTATAAATTATAATTTATTTTGGTATCGGTAACCACCTATCCAACCGGCTATAATAAAACAAATGAGAAAAAAGGGCTTAAAGGTGATATCTTAAACTAGTTCGTAATTATTTAAAAACAAATTCGTTTTCAATTTTCATAATTGTTCATCTTTTAATGCGTAGGGATAAAGATTAAAATTTTATTCATATTTCTCATAAGAATAAAAAAATTAAACTATAATTCAATTATACAGGATGGTTTTGTCTGATACTTTATTATTATTGGAAAATCGCAAAAAAAGTGAAAATTGGAACCAACTTGAACTAAAACCTTATTGTTTAATATACAGCATGGTTTTGTAATAATCAAAATCTTTCTGTTGAAAAATCTAATTGTTTAAGGAATATAATTACTCAACATGGTTACGATATAGGTGGTTAGATATTAGGTATGGTGATTTCATATAGGTTAAAAATATTACACAATTAGTTTTTTTTTCAATAAATAAATAAATAAATTAGAATCATCGTATCCAGTTGTATTAAAAAGAAACATGTGTAATCTGAAAATTTAGTAGTTTCGAGTTAAAAATATTTTTTAAATTCTCTTGATTATTTATAAGTACTGCTTTAAAAACTTATATTATCGATATTTTTTGCATTTTTTACTGTTATAAATTTGTGTAAAGTAGTTTCCATAAAAATTAAGAGGTATTTTAAAATACACAGGGTTGAAAGTTTCAATGGGCTCTGGAGGAGAACTACTTTAAATCGTTAAGTCAAAGAATTTTACTTAAAAGAAACATTCCTTTATTTTTGAAAAGAAATAAAATGGCATCCACACTCGGACACACATGAAAATCGAACTGGCTAAAATTAAAAAATAAAATATAACGCCCTGTATTTTTATGACAACAGACGTCAAGGACGAAATTTTTGTAACAAATATGGTTCATTAAATTAAAGGAAAACAATAAATCTGAAGAATTTTATGTATTAAAAAAAAACAAAAATTAATTTAGATTTTAAAAGTTGAAATTTTATGGTTTTGCTCTAATTTAATTTACTGTTTGTTTGAAAGATTTGATCCTTATGAGTGACCCTATCGATTGATGTCATAAAATACAGAATGTTGTTTTTTTATATTTTAAGCCAGTTCGATACCCGGGTGTGACACATTTTCAAAAATAATTTAATGCACTTTTATTTATTTTTTAAAATAAAGGAATGTAAAAAAAATCTATTAAAGATTTAAAGTAATTTTCTTTCAGGGCCCATAAAAACTTTCCATCCTGTATATAGGATAATATATAAACCCGTTTACACCGTAATACTGTTCAAAATTTTACGTTTTAATATTTTGTTGCTGCTCCTTCTGCATCTATTACAGCATCACACCGGTTACGCATGGACCTTACAAGGACTTCACACAAGTTGGAACCTCGTAACGAATCCTAAGCTTGTTCGCAGTGGCTTACAAGTGCTTCTTTATTTCTTTCTGCCCTGTTATCCCATTTTTTGAACCATTAAACCCCATAAATTTTCAATGGGATTTAAATCTGGCGAGCGGGAAGGATGTATTGATCATGTTGCTTAATAAAATTGATTTTGACTAATAGCCCGCGGTCGAGGTGCACAAGCGCGTTCGAGGATACTCCCTTCGTCTTCATATCTTCGCAACCAGCGGCGAACCGTGGACCTCTGCAAAACATTAAATCACGATTAGCGATATATTGTAACTTAATATTTCCTATATTATACACTACAAGCAGTTTATTAAAACTATAATAAAATATTGTGTGGAAAAGGATTAAGTTCATGAGAAATATCCCATACGTTTTTAAATAATATTATCTATTTTGGGTCGTAGTAACAGTCTTATCTGTTTTATGGTTAGTAAACAACAAACAAACGTGGGAAATTCCATCCGTGTATGAAACTCTTTTAAGCAAATGTGTGCTTTATTCAAACTACTTAAGAGCGCAAGCACAGTTTTAAACAATGGTGACGAAGAGCCATTGTTTAAATGTATAAAGATTTGTTATAGGGTCATAAAAGTCCCAAACAATGTCTTTGAAAAGATAGGAAAAAAACAAACTTTCTGACTGCATTATACACGATTACAATAAGGTCTTTAAACTTAAATATTTTGCATGATAATATATCAACGAAAATATCATCGGAAAATTCAATCGGAATCGCTGACGCAGCATAATACTCAACTCAAAATATAACTAAATTAGCAACCATTTGCAGCACTATTTTTTATGAACGAAATTAATTAATAAAGTACGGAAGGAAAGATTGACGGAGCCTCGCTTTGCAGGGCTTCTTCATCCGTCTGTATAAATAAAACGGACTCAATAAAATCCTACTTCGGGGTGCCCAAATTTTTTTTCGAAAGTAAGTATACTACATGCACACTTGTTATTTTTAATGTGCAGTTAGAATTTTCTTTTGAAACAAAAGATGTGTTTATACATTGTTTCCCGAACACCACCAAAGGGTCATTATTTTATCAATTTTTTTTATTACCGAACCAACCATTCGATTGTAAAAACCTGTTGAACTAACTTTTTTTCATACATTTAGGAATATTTCGATATCGCATCAGACTATAATATATTTAAATCACACAAAAAAAAATTACATATTATAACATGTAAGAAATATTTAAAAATCTATTACCTATATGAAACGAAGCGACGTCAGACATTTCGTTAGTAGTTTAAAGTTTAGTATTGAATGTTTGACAAATTTTGTTTATGACATACAGAAATAATGCGATTTATATAATTGTGCCTACAATGAAAATATTGGTATAGTACTAAAAATAAAATAAAAAATAAAAAAAGCTTTATTGACACAAACGACACACTTTATAAATACTTTCATGGAACAGTACTTAATAATATAAACCTTTATTGTCAGGCAACTGAGGCCCATAGAAAAAAAAAATACACAAATAATTTGCTTAAATTAATAATTCACGCCCCCACTCAATAATATGGTAATGTGGCAACACTATAATTTTTGTGTTATTGCATATTCGGTAGTCAGAGCATTTATTACACTCTTGCATTTTTTTTAAGATTTCTCGAATTTTTTTATAAGATTTATTAGGCGGCCTACCTTAATTTCAATAGTTTCGTAAAAAAACAATTATTATTCTCTAAACATCTAAATACACTTCAATACCACAAGAAATTATTAATAAAATCCTTTTTTTTTGTGAGATCTTTCAATTGTGAGATTGCTAACTAATCGGTAAGCTATGTTTACCATTAAATCATTCGCGTAAGAAAATAACATCATTTTACTAATTTACAGTATCTTATAATTAAAATTTTTAAAGGAAAATATATTACTATGCACTATCGCTTAGATTTCACACGAATACTAAGCGAAAGGTTTTATAAAACATTATTTAAATGAATTAACTTTAATGTATGAATATTAACAACGAAATCGTTACGATTCTCGCTAATAAAATGTTTATGATGCATTACTTACTAAATTTCTGCCCTTTAATTACAGTAATGTTTTTTTTGTAAGTAACTTAATTTTATCAAACTATAATATATAAAATATTGTAAAAAAATGCATTGATTTGACGTATAAATGTCTAACTTGCGATCTACCCATGCTTAGATAATAATATTTCCATAAAATAGTTTTTTATGTATTCTGTAAAATTTATTTATCCTGTAATATTAATAAAAAACAATTACCATTTTATTCGGTGGGAGGAGTGAATTTATGTTTATTTGTTTTTGAATAAAAAACTATGACTTACTTGCAAATTCAACTCCACAGCAATTTGTAATATATTCAGCCCTTGTCTATACAAGACAATAATTTCGTTTCTTTCTTCTTGGTTGAGGTTTCGCGTCGTCATGATAAAGCGGCAGTAGGCACAATACACAAAGTCCAGGATACGAGCAAGAGTCAAAAAGAGTTCTACGATCACAGTCCGATATACAAAACAAGGGGTCACAGTTAGGCAGGCAATCAGTCCGGTAGAAATAAACAGGTCGTAAAAATTGAGGCGGGAATGACAACGGGAGGCGTGAACAACGAGCGAGTAGCAAATTCGCACTGGCTAATGTTTGTTGTTATTTTTTGTGACACGCACACACTGCACTCACACAATCACATATTGTCTCTAATTGGCCGGAGCAAAGAAGGGCGTGGTTTGTCACTTGCTGCGCGTTCGCAGGAAAATTTTCATAAATGGGCATGCCTAACTTTTGTTGATAGTACCTAGCACAAGTAAAGAAAAAACTCCAAAACCATAAATTTTAAGTTATTTCACAAAAAAAAAATGTTGATTAATGTAGGTGTACATTTTTTGCCTAACTGCGTACACTTTACGTACGTACTTGTTTATTATCCGGAACCCTCGTTGCGCGAGTCCGACTCTCACTTGACCGGTTTTTTCTATTACTTTTGCATTTTTTTTTTGGGAAGCGGGAAATCCTCAAATGACTTCTCCTGATGAAAATATTTTTTCGGAAATTCGTGTCATATTTGTAGAGCCAACGGTTTGGGCTGTGCGTTCATATATATCAACAGTAAGTTGTTTTACAATCTCATGTTTATTGAGGTGATCACAAACGCGAGCGATGGTGTAACTAGTTGTAAACAGTATAGCTCGGAGCACAATGTGACCATTTCTAAACGGTTGTCAAGTGCGTCGGCACCGGCGGCGGCGCGGCGCGGCGGCGGCGGTACAATGCGGCGTTATCAGCGCGGCGCACATCTGACAGCGGCGCGCGGCCGCCACACGCGCCTGACGTTATCTCTGCGATGCGCACAACTGCACTACGTCTACACCATTTTCTAACATGCCGCCTTCTTGTACTCCACACTAGAGAATCGTTCTTTAGCGATGTACAGAGTCCATTGGGATATGGTGGCTTCAACACTGGAAGAAAGTGACGGCAGAGCATATTGTGATGAAAGGAACAGAGGGATGAGTGTTGATGTGGTGAACGTATGTTGTGACGTAAATACACAGTAGCGCTGCGAGCTTCAGACATGCGCTAGCTTATTCCCGCGACTTCGTCCGCGTGGAATAATAGTTCCCGTTCCCGGCGAATTTCCAGGATGAAAACTATCCTATGTTCTTTCCCGGGTCCCAGACTATATCTGTACAATTTCATTCAAATCGGTTTAGTGGTTGACAGAGTTACTTTCGCATCTATACTAATAACTAGCTTTTGCCCGCGGCTTCGCCCGCGTGGATGTCGGTTATATCGCGTTTTCAAGAGAACTCTTCAAAAGTTCGGGATAAAAACTATCCTATGTTCTTTCTCAAGGCCAACTCTATCTCTGAACCAAATTTCATTAAAATCAGTTCAGTGGTTTAGACGTGAAAGCGTAAACGACAGACAGACAGACAGAGTTACTTTCGCATTTATAACATTAGTAGGGAAGTGCCATTGTACATAAGTCTTTTGTTTGCTATATGTTTATTATGTCATGTTTTTTTGTGTGCAATAAAGAATGTGAATATGAAGTAGGGATTATAAAGCGGAAGAGTTTGTTTGTCTAAACGCGCAAATCTCAGGAATTACTGGTCCGATTTGAAAAATTTTTTGTTGAATAGTCCATTTATAGAGGAAGGCTTTAGGTTATAAATCATAACGCTAAGACACATAAGAGCCGAGCAACAATAAAAAATGTGTCAAAAACTGGAAAAAATATTCCTTTAAAGATCTTTAGTTGCGTGCACTGCGTAAATTTATTTAGGCAAACCAACTAAATACACACAAAGACATCCATATAATAACAAATACTGCAGCAACGGTCGCCTGGAGGACACGGTCGAGCACACGGTGGAGGTGTGCCCCGCATGGGCGGACCACAGACGTGTCCTCGTAGAGGCGATCGGCGGCGGTGACCTCTCGCGCCCGGCGCTGGTTCAGGCCATGCTCCGGGGCGAGACGGAATGGGATGCCGTCGCCTCCTTCTGCGAAGCAGTTATGCTAGTGAAGGAAGCGGCGGCGCGCGAGAGGCAACGACGAGCCTCTCGCCCCGGACAAAGGCCCAGGCGAAGACGTCGAGAGTCGCAAGACGACTACCGGCCACCGTAGGCGCGGTTCTGCGGATGGCGAGCGATGGGTAGCTCGCCGCCCGGCTAGGACCAGGACCGCGTAGACGGCGCGTTTTGTTCCACGCGCGCCTCAAAGAGAAGGAGTCAGCACAGGAAGGGGCCCAACAGGGCCAACGCCTGCCGGGGTTGCGGAATGTTATGTTTATAACAGTTACCGTGACCCTGGAACATAAAAGGCAATCGAAGGAACATGAGTGGGTTTTAGTCAGTAAGAGTCTGACACGCCCTCCCGCCGCACCCAGGACGGGAGCAGTCATTGGATGATTTCCCACTCACCAAAAAAAAAAAAATATATATAATAACAAATAATATCACTTTAAAATAATTAATCAATATTTTTAAAATAATTTAGTCGATCTTCGTAGTTTGTAACCGTATTTCTTATACCTGCTCTAAAGAGAGTCTTTTTATAAATTTTATTTGAATTCTTTCGATGCGCTGAATTTGGTTCTTGTGCACTGGGTACCAGACGATGGAGCTTCTACATGACTGCGGATTAGTGCAGAGTACACAACTTTCAGTGCTGTCAAATTACTGAATTGTCTTGTATTGCGGTTTAAAAATGCTAACATTCTATTACTTTTGCTTACAATTTTATCGATGTGTTTTTGAAATTTCATTTCAGGTTCGATAATGACGCCCAGATCTCTAACCTCTGATACTTGGGTTAAAGTTTGATTACTCATTACGTACCTAGACGTTTTTTTACGGGAAAATTTAATATGATAGCATTTACCTACATTAATTTGCATGCTATTCTTCTCGCACCACTCACAGAGCCTATCAATTCTCTTGCAAAAGGGTTTCGTCGTTCTTTGTCATTACAACCCTATAAAATTTTAAATCGTTGGCGTACATTTCGAAATGGGAGTTTTGAATAGAATATTTAATGTCATCAACAAACATTGTAAATAATATCGGGCCGAGATGTGTTCCCTGTGGTACACCAGATGTGGGTGTAAAGGTGTTGAATGGGTGTCCATTTACAACTAATCTTGCTATTCGGTCAACCAAATAAGATTGGAACCATTTTAGAAGTGACCCATAGAGACCGAAAGTGATTTTGAGCTTTTGCAGTAAAATATTGGTAAATGGTTGAAGATACGCAAAAATTATGTTTGAGAGAATTGTTACTCTTTAAAAGTTCTAAATAAAAGTCCGCGACAGCATATGTTTAATATTTATAGTTCAATCATAATAACAATGTTCACGTTGTTAAAAAAATGTTCTATAATAATGCATTATTCGATTTCATGAGTATAATATTAATCCTTATGAAAGAAAGAAAGAAAATACATTTATTTAACACAGCAGGGTATGAAAAATCAAAACATACATAAGTACATAATGCTATAAAGACTATACGAAATCCATAAAAATAAAAAAGTACTTAATATAACAATGTGTTCCCGGCAGCTTATCAATATATAAGTACGCTACTCAATAAAAGTTGGTAATTTTGAACAAAATTGCCCTTTTCATTCATTCCACGCGGGCCTCAGAGTGCTGAATAGTTCTAATAGTTACCGTGGCCCCAGAACATAAAGGGCAACCGAAGGTACAAGGGTGGGTTTTAGTCAGTAAAAGTCTGACACTCCTTTATGAGAAGTCATTTATAATATAAGGACTTTTTTTGGTTCCACCCCTAAACGGTTGAAATAGTGAACAGACAACGACGGCAAAAGCTAGTTTATAATATTTATTAGTACGAATTCTGTGATGTATATGTCACCGGAAAATAACAAGATCCGTAAGTTTATCAATCTACTAGGAAGTTTATAAACTTTCGTAAGATTCTAAACGGGAGATAAATTGTAATATTTTACGTCCACATTTTCGTAAATTGATAAACTTACTGAACTCACTCGTAAAATAATAAGTAAGCAGTAACCAAACGCTACGCGCGATCTGATTGGTTGACTGTCACGTATTACTTCTCCTTCCTCGCGGCCGCCATTGTTCGCCACGGAACATAAATAAACCAGTTTGCTTGTGAAAGAAAGAAGAAAGAAAGAAAGAAGAAAGAAATGAAAAAAAAAATGTTGAACTGTGTTGCAACTCAAAGAAAACACTACATCCGTGCCAGAGAGGAACCAGGCATTGTTGCTTCCAATTTATAGTTTGTCAAGTCTTTTTACCAAAGTCTATGGACACAAGCTTAGCCACTATGAACATTGACCAATCAGAGAGCAGTGTGGTATTTTACGTATTACAAAGATGCGTATATTATTTAAAAGAGTTTCTGTGATTGGTCGAACCATTTAAAATCTTACGAATAGATAACCGTTGTGGCGTGAAAATGGGTAAAGTGTAATGGAGATAATTCACACTCGACAACAAAAGTTTACAAAGGTTTATTGTAATAAGAAAAATACAGGAATTTAGAATTACAAAGACTCAGGGGTAGATAGTGGGTTACAAAAGGTGCTGATCTACGTGACTCCCGTCATGATGAGTGGAGCCACTTAACTTGGTTGCCGCCGGTCAGGAAAAAGGGCTTGAGTGTGCGTCTGATTCGGCTTATATAGGCACCCGAAGTCCAGGGTGCGGGGCGAGAGGTCCCCGGCGCGGAAGGATGGCGGCGCCCGCGCTCGTGGTGGGAGGCCGGAGGTCGTGACACCGTTAGTTTATAAATTTACCGTATGACGTCGGAAATTGATAAATTTACGAAAATATGGACGTAAAATATTACAATTATCTCCCGTTTAGAATCTTACGAAAGTTTATAAACTTCCTAGTAGATTGAAAAACTTACGGATCTTGTTATTTTCCGGTGTCATATACAAAGTAATAATAGATACAGAAACAAACTTTTTTTTGTTACCACACCAGACTATGTTAAATATGCATGTAGTCTAGATTGCATCACGATGTCAACCAAGTCCAGAAATACTCGCACCCGACCGCGGCTACCATGGTACGTAGCGCGCGCTACGCCGTAGCTAGCTACGGCTACGAGCTTGGCCCTGCTACGCACTAGTGCCATAACTCGAAGCGACATCATTGTCATGTTTCTACATTGTACATTGTGTGTTTGTGTATGTACACAAAGCAACTTATTTAAGTTTACAGTCACTACATACATAATGTATGTGTGAGTAAAATCAACTCGTGTATTTACATTGCCTATTTGTTAGTGTTTGCTTGACAATAACCTGATGTCCACGCACACAAATACAATTATTATTTATTTATTTACACTTTATGCACAACGGTACACAGGCGGACTTAATGCCGAAGGCATTTTCTCCCAGTCAACCTAGGGTGGTGAAGAGATAGCATGGTAGGTGCACTTATGGTGGTAAAACTAAAAAGATAGAAGTATTATAGATAAATAAACATACATAATTATATAAATAATAACTACATACATAAGTAAATAAATACATATATCTATAACATATATACTTATATATAAATGAAAGTAAATTATGAAAGAACTCTGCTTAATACTAATGCTGTAAATGAATCTTCAATTTCCGCTTAAATGCATATCGACTGGTCGCCGTCCTAATATCAAGAGGAAGCGCATTCCAGAGAAGAATGGTTTGAATGTAAAAAGAAGAATGAACAAAATCAGAAGTATGGGTAGGGCAAAGCAGGAGGAGATTTTTGGAAGAACGCAGATTTCTAGCATGGGAAGAACAAAGATATTGGAAGTGAGACATAAGATAAGAAGGCGAAGAAGGAGAGTTGAGCAAGGTGTAAAGCATTGTCAAAGCACGCAAACTTCTCCTTTGACGAATGGGCAACCATTTGAGTTCAGCCCTAAAACTCGATACATGGTCGTATTTCCTTAGGTTGAATATAAACCTAATACAGTTGTTAAGTATCCTATCCAGCTTATCCAGCAGGACCACATTCAGATCAAAGTAACACACATCACCATAGTCAATAATAGGGAAAATTAAGGTCTGCACAAGCATAGTTTTCGTCTTAACAGGCAAAAAGTTTTTCAGACGATATAGGGATCGTAAAGTACCGTTGACTCTTCGGCTAACACTGGAAACATGACTTTGCCAGCCAAGTGTGGAGTCGAGATGTAAACCAAGATCTTTAACACTTTGGCTATTAGCAAGACTTCGTCATATTTGGCTTTGGAAAAATGTATAGTCTACCCTCAAAAATTAAGAATTATGTATACGATTCTTAATTTTTGAGGGTAGAATATTATTTAATAGTTTAGTTTCATCGTTACATTGCTTTTGACTATCGAACTCACAGAACATCTATATCGGACTTACGTTACGTTTTAGACATTATAACCTGCTTGTTTGGAGAAGTGATGTTTTTTGTTGTGTTGATTTAGTTGTGAGTCAATATGAATCACTTTACTATACCTTTGAGAGCTGAAATTGATATTTAACATGAGCAAAACGTTTTAATATGCGAAATTGCAAAGAAGATTTCGGTGAGTAACAAAATATTTATTCAGTTTTTTTTTTTCATTATTTATGATTCGAATGATGTTACATCTATACTAATATTATAAAGCTGAGGAGTTGGTTTGTTTGGCTGAGTTGTAGTTTGAATCGTATAATTATGTGTGCTAGATGGCCTATTAATCACGGAAGCATATATAAGTCTTTATAGCTTCCTTATATACTTAATATATAATATAATGTTTTTTATATATAGATATTTTTTAAATAATGTAATTATATATATAACATTATATATAGATTATTATACATATTATATTTAATTATTTACATCTCGTTAATTATTCTTGTTTTTTTTATAACAATATTTCATTTTTGTTCACAGAGAAAAACTGTAGGTGCACCGCTATACAGACACAAGAAGCATTGATCGTTGTCGATCAAGACCGCAAGATTGGCATACACAAATGACAATGCGCGACACCGTGATTACGCATACAGCTGAGGCCTTCTTAACTTCGTCACGTTACAATGTTTACGGAACCAGCAGCTGGTTTAAAGCGTCATCGTAAGCTATTCCTTCCCATTGTTTACAGGCAAAACCGGAACCGGGTACGCGTCGCAAGAGACAATTTACAATAGATTTTATTTTTTACAATAATATAGTTATACATAATAATGAACTTAATAAGTGTTTTAAATCGAACAAGGACAATCGCAAAATAATTATTACGGCGTAAAAATAGTGATGGAAATAGAAAAAAAAATGTGGATAATATTACTGTTCTGAACCCAATCGAACCTAAGGGCTCATTATCGTGCTAAAAGTTATAGACAGCGAAGGCGCATTAATCGGATAATTAGATATAATTATGTGGAGGTAATTTCATTTATGTGAGTGATGTTATTGTTTGTGAGGTTACAATTGGGATAACTGTATCTTAATATCTCATTAACATGTTTATTCATATCATATATCAATAAATTACCCACTTAAATACAAAAAGTGTCATTCATTCTTGTCCGATTTAAAATAATTGTCATGCATAAAACTTTGTTATTGAAATTATCATAAAAATCTACTGAACAATAAATATTGTTGATTTCTAATTACAAATTGTTTAATTTTTATTTCTCTATTATAAATTACAAAAATAAACAACAAAATAACAGAAATGTTATTAGAAATGAAAAAAATCAACACTGGTTGTGAGGTTCGATCCTAAGTCAAATTAAAAAAATGCAATAAGAAAGTGCGTTTTGTGTGACTCGAACCTGCGACATACAGGTTATCAAGTCCTAGGCTTATACACGTAAGCCATCGAAGAACTTGCGTGAGAGTCTGAATTTGTGCTTCTTATTTTTTGGTATAAATTTATTTTGTCAAGCAAACGCTCATAAATGAGCGAAGTAGCTATTGACTACCTACAACATTAAAGTTAAAGTAACAAGATATAGCAAATGTGTGCGTAAGAACGGGTCTATCTTACAAGTAGATTTTACGCACACCAACATTATGGTAGTATGCGTATGTAAACTTAAATAGTTTGCTTTGCGTACATGTGGCGCGTGTGTGAACATCTGTTTCAATATCCCACAAGAAACTCGAGGACAGCAGCACCACATGTGTTCAAAACAGACACCTTAATAAAAAAAAAGTTTTAAAAACTATTTGTTGTCGTAATCTGGTTACAACAACGGTAAGGGAGCGGTTCCACTGACGCGGAGTTGTGCGAAGTGGAGCGGAGAGTACTGAAATGTGGCAAGTGTCTGCATTGAAGGAAATAGGCGGAGTAAGGGAGAGCCCAGCTGTGCTGAGCAAATCGGATATTCAAAACGAATTGAGGGAATTCCTCGAATATTATAAACAATGGTTTTGATATTTTCGATATCAAATCAAGCATTTGTAGCGAAATGTGATTTGTTCTATGATCAACATATTATAACTGGACTAGATTTGGACTACACAGTCAGACATTGGGACTACGCACTAAAAAGTAAAAACTAAAAAGACGTTTCCCAAAAAAATAATAACCAACATTGTCATCTATCGGTCGATTTATGTTGCCATCGACACGACTTTCGAAAATTTCATTCTTTTTTGGTTTTTTGTGGTGAAAGGCGATTTTTTTTTGTATCAAACTTTATGTTGGATATTTCTGTACATACTTACATTGTTTAAAACTTTCAGATAAGATTCTATGAGGAGTTTGTATATTGCCTCAAATGTTTGGCTTAAGCTTAGTCATTAGTCATTTATTCATGAACAGTCAGTGACAGCTGACAAGTAAACACTAAAAGTGATTGTGCTCGTAATTAAATAGTTATTGAAAATAGGAGAACCAGTATTCAAACTGAAACAATACTTAAAAGTGAAGATAGACTCATAAATAGGCGGTAACTGTGGTTTCTTAGTTTGAAAATACTGAGCTATCATATAAACATTGATTCTAATACGTAAACATTAAAAATCTTAATAGACACAGAACTATAAGTTTTTCCAGTGTAAAAAATCTAAAATTTAAGATACCGGCCCACAAAACGATCTTAAATATAAACAATTTACGGTGTGTGGTGATAAATCAAGTGAAAGTTTTAATCATTACTCACATCAGCTGTTCGTTATTTTTATTCAAACTAGTCGATAATTGCAGTGCAGCAAAATAGCGGCATCTATCAGCGAGTAGCATAAACTGTTGACATATGAATCACTTTCATATGTAATAGATCGTCAACCTTTTGTCACGACTCGTAAAGTTGCACATTTTTGTTGCCCTCTAGTGGATATTTTAATCAAGATGAAGACGTGCGCAATTTGCAATGAAAACTTTAACGATGGGGTGCAATGTGGAAGCTGCAAGAAATTCCTGGACTTCTCTTGTGCAAATGTGTCTGAAGTGGGTTGGAGAAAGTTGGGATCTGACCGAAGAGCACAATGGAAATGTTCTGTTTGCAAGGCATTACCAGCTCCACTTTCACCGCAACCCTCTGCTTCGTTGGATACAGTACTGGGTGAGATCCGTGAAATGAAGCAACACCTGCTGAGCTTACCAACGTTAGTCAGCGACATCAAATTGATTAAGGATGAGTTAACCGAGCTTAAGAAGAGTTGTGATTTCTCCAGTGGAAGGCTCGACGAACTCGATACAAGACTTGCAGAACTAGAGAAAAAATCATCTGACTTTGAGAAGCTCCAGGACACTGTCTCTTCATTGCAGTCGCAACTGGCCTCATCAAAGCTCGAGCTTTCTTCCTATGATCAGCGATCCAGGCTGAATAATGTGGAGATTAAGGGTGTTCCATTAAAGAAAGATGAGAACTTGTTCTCAATCGTGGACGCCATTGGCAGTAAAATCAATTACAAGTGTTCCAAGACACAGATCAACTATATTTCGAGGGTGCCCATACACAACTCCAAAGAGAAATTGGTGATAGTAAGCTTCCTTAACAGGTATATCAAAGAAGATTTTATTGCAGCGGCACGTGCTGATAAAAACCTTTCCACCAGCGACATCGGTTTTCAGGGAGCGCCACAACGTATTTATGTCAACGACCATCTAAGCGGGGATTCCAAGAAACTACTCAGTACAGTTAAGACCGCAGCTAGAGAAAAACACTGGGAATTCGTTTGGGTGAAGCATGGCAAAATTCACGCGCGCAAAGATGTAAATTGCAAAACCTTAATAATACGGAAGGAGCATGATTTAAACAAAATTGTTTAAACCGTTTCTATTTGCATCCAAGATTGATTTCTAGCTTTTCTATTTATAAAATGTATCGAAGTTTGCAGATTACTTCTTATCTGTTCTGTTTTTGTAAAAGGTTTGGTACCCCTGCATTGCTACTTGGCTTCTTTTGTATCACTTATTGCGCTGTTTATATTCAAGATGCTAAACTCATATTTATTTTCGTCTCGCTTACTCATAAGCGTATGCTATATTGCTGCTTGTTCGCTCGCACAGTCATATTGTTAATAATATTGGGTTATTTATACATTTTTGCTAACTTTACTTACTTCTACCTACATTTTAATTTTATACCTCTTTTATACGTAACTAATCATTGTGTCAAAACTAATTGGCTAAAGTTATTATACTTTACTGTTGTTGATGCTTATTCAAGTGTTGCTGGATATATATGCAATGGCTAACAGTGATCAGTGTCTTACTGTGTTCTATCAGAACGTACGGGGATTAAGAAGCAAAACGGACTCGTTTTACCGGCAGGTATTACATAATTCTTACGATGTTATTGTTTTAACGGAGACGTGGTTAATAGATGGTGTTTTAAACTCAGAGTTGTTTGATGATCGTTATTTGGTGTGGCGCCGTGATCGGGATTATGCCCTGACTGGACAAACGAGAGGTGGTGGTGTGCTTATTGCGACGCGTAGGGAGTTACCTGTCACTCCTCAACCACTCTTACACTCCTCGGCGGAGGATCTTTGGATCAATTTACGACTTAAAAACACACAATCACGAGAATACGTTAATCTTTATATCTGTACAGTTTATTTATGTCAACAAAACAAAGGGTTTTCGTTTTCAGAACAATTAAATAACTTCCTGACTAAATTAAATCATACAGCTCTAAATAAAACTTCGGATATGTTTTTGGTAACGGGCGATTTTAATATGAGTGGAATTTCATGGGCTCCATCTAATAGTAACCTTTCGTTAGTCCCGGTGAACCCCTCCACTAGTGACGAATGTTTATTTGTGGATGAGTTGTGTACGATGGATTTTGGGCAGTATAATGGAGTAGCCAATAGGTACGGGAAACTATTAGACCTAGTCCTCTCAAATAAGTTGGCGTGTGTTAGTGAGTGTGTTGACCCTCTAGTGCCCATTGATCCTTATCATCCTGCGTTGTTGATCAATGTTAACATCTTCGAAATACCTCCACTTGACTGTGCGCCGCGTTGGCGGTATGTCTATAACAAAGGCGATTTTGATTCCATACAGAGTACGATTTCTAGCACTAATTGGGAACGTGAATTTTCAATCCGGTCATTGGATGAGTCCGTTGGGTTCTTTAATGACACTGTTGAACAACTACAAATTAAGTACATACCACTTAAACTAGTACGTAATAAAAAATACCCAATCTGGTATAGCTCATCACTTGTCAAAACAATTAAAGAAAAATATAAATATCTTAAAAAATTTAAGATTTATGGCAATAAATCGGACGAGCTAACCTTTAAATATTTGCGCGACAGAGTCAAGACAATGGAAGCTTCGTGCTTTAAATCTTATCTTATTCAAACTGAAAAATCCATTAAAAATAACCCTAAATATTTTTGGACCTACGTTAAAAATCGCTACAACTCCAATTCTATA
The DNA here is from genome assembly GCA_033675125.1 of Athetis lepigone. Classification (NCBI taxonomy): domain Eukaryota; kingdom Metazoa; phylum Arthropoda; class Insecta; order Lepidoptera; family Noctuidae; genus Athetis; species Athetis lepigone. The sequence goes on along the minus strand of CM066215.1, from coordinate 32,212 downwards.
CCTAGTACATTAAATTATAACAATGAATCGCTAATCACTGGAGATTCTATCTGTGAAGCTTTTTCTTCTTACTTCATGTCGACTTTCCTTAACTCCACTTCCACTAGTACTCCCAATTCGCCTCCTTTTGTCCATTCAGAAAATAGAACATCATCAGACATTTGTCACGTAGAGGTCAATATCCAAGTTGTAACCGATTTACTTCGTAAGTTAGATCCCACAAAAGGTGCTGGCCCTGATAAAATCTCTTCTAAATTTCTAATCCATTGCGCGCCCTCTATTGCCATACCTATTTCTATTTTGTTTTCCAAGTCTCTGACTCTTGGTGAGGTCCCTAAAGTGTGGAAATCTGCTTTTATTACACCTGTACATAAGAAGGGTCCAAAATCTGAGGTCACTAACTATAGACCCATATCTAAGCTTTGCATTATAGCTAAAATATTTGAGAGGATTGTCTACAACCAATTATATCCCGCCCTCGCTAGCTCGCTTAGCTTCTTCCAACACGGATTTTTAAAGGGACGCTCTACCACTTCTAATTTGATCCTTTTTAATGATTTCATTACTGATGCTATGGACAATGGTAAGCAGGTCGATGTGGTTTACACCGACTATAGCAAGGCATTTGATCGGATCGACCAAGACACTCTGATAAAGAAACTAGGCTTCATGGGGATCCGTGGGGACCTCTTAAGATGGTTCTCTTCATATATTAATAACAGGTCACAGGCAGTGGCTCTTAACAATTATATGTCTAGTTGGGTAAATGTGCCTAGTGGTGTGCCTCAGGGTTCGTTGCTCGGTCCTTTCTTATTCGTCATTTATGTGAACGACATCGATCAGTGCTTACTTTCTTCTAAATTGCTATGCTTTGCTGATGACATGAAAATCTTTGCCACCATTTCGACGCCCGATGATAGACTAGCATTTCAGGCTGATTTGCACCGGCTAGAGGAGTACTGTCAGGCTAATAAGCTTGACCTGAACCCATCGAAGTGTTCGGTGATAACTTACACTAGAAAACGTGCAATCATAGCTAATAGTTATACTCTGGCCGGTCAGATCTTGCCAAGATGCAACACCATTCGCGACTTGGGCGTCCATCAGGATAGTAAGTTAATTTTTGACGTACATATCGATGCAATTGTAAAAAAAGCCTCTAAGCTGCTTGGGTTCATTATTCGTCTCTCTAAATGCTTCACAGATGCTAAAACTCTGAAAATTTTATATTGCACTTTTGTTAGAAGTCATCTAGAGTACGCGTCTCAGATTTGGAACCCACGTTATCATAAATACATAGACCGCATTGAAAACATCCAGAGACGTTTCATCAAATATCTTTGTTTCCATCAAAAGGTTCCATATCACTCAACAGATTATCTTAATCTCTGTAAGAAATATCATCTGTTACCACTGGTAGATCGTCGTAAAATCGCTGACTGTCTGTTTTTGCTCAAAATTTTCAACAACAATATTGATAGCCCTGACCTTTTATCAAAATTTTATTTTAATGTGCCAAACAAGACACTTCGTTTTAATCCACCCTTACGTGTTCCTCACACGTCTTCTCATTATAGGCGGAACAGTTACATCGTGCGTGCAAGCAGTAATTTCAATGAAATATGCAAGGAATTTAATTTGGATCCATTCGCAACTAGTGTGAAATCGGCCAGAAGGTGCTTAAGCCTTAAATTTTTCAAGTAGCATTAGGTTCTTTTTTTTCTTTTTTGATTAATTTATTACTTTCTTGTGCAAAAACCATAGCTGTTATTTGAGTGCAAACAAGATTTTAGTGTATGGTGACTATACGTGAGGACTTGTTATTGGCTTTGTAGTGACTATTGTTTTCTTTCTGTATTGGTTTTATTAGCTGTAAGTCCTCCATGTAATAATTAAATAAATAAATAAATAAATAAATAAATAAATTGTATCTGAATTTACAAACACATTAAATAAACAACATGCAACATTATACATACATAATACATACAAACACACACACACATACACATTACATTATATACATACGAAAATACCTACTTAAAACCCTCGTAAAAAGATAAACTAGCTTTTCATCTGTCGCCGGCCGTCGCGTCGTGCTCGCTTGTAGTCGCTAATCGTAATCACAGAACACAATAATTATATACCCTAACGGGACGAACGACAGCTTCATATACAAAGCTATTGCCTACACAAGAGCACACTAGCGTTCCAGTTTATGCCATGCGAAACTCGCGAGGCGCGGGATTTTTTAAAGGATAGGTACCTACTATAAGTTTTTTGTATGTATCCCTTGTAATACTTACTGCGAAATGGGAATTGGTTATTCTTATTTTGCAGTTTATTTAACGATTATGCATTACCTAGTTATGATACATATTCGTATGATAAAAACTTTAAAATATAAACTAGCTGAAGCACGAGCGCGCGGTCCAGTGGCGGTGATGCGGGTCTCTCACTGGAACATCAGTCGCGGCCGCGCTGTCCTTATCGTGTGGGTGTGCGCCGACAGCGCGCTCTTTGAGCCGCTCAAGTGGCGCGTCAAATTATCTAAATATCGCGGCTTCCGGCGCGGTGGCGAACACCCCGCCACCCTCCCCGCACCCTGCCCGCCCCGCCGGCCGCCCGTCGCGCCCCGGCCCCGTGCCATTTCAGCCGTTAAATTGGCCGTCCTCGCCGCTCCACAATATTACACGCCGCTATTATAATTTTTATTGCTTACAACGCGTTAATTCAATCGCCGCGCTGGCGACTGACTATCACGCGCGTCTCTTACTACAGTTACGTTCGGTGAATCGTCACATGTAGGCATGTTACGGCCAACTTTCAGGCCAACAACGACCATGTCGTCATTAATTCCAAGTGCAACTTGAAACGGCCAATCCCCTGGCGAGTACATTGAGTCCGAAGCGTGGTGTCGGGGAGTGAATTGCAGCTTCCACACCGCAGTGGATGCGGTGTGGAAATGACACAGTTTATTTAGTGGTGTTAGGTGAACGCAATTACCTAACGTTTAACAACAACAACATTAAAACGTTACACAATACGCGCGCGGCCGATAAGCGGCCGGCAGCCCCATTTTTCATCTCGCTCTGATAACCTGCCGCGCTGGTGCCGCACTGGTGCCGCACTGGTGCAGCGCTGGTGCCGCACGCAGCCACCAAGCACAAACATAAGTCGTTAGTGGCAGCTCGCACTAGCGCTTTCTCATCACGCACTGGTTGTTAAACTTTAGGTTACTCATATCGTTCAAAATAATAATGTGGGCGGAAAAAATACTGCGAATTAAAAAACGGCCCCGTGTTAAGTTAAGTAAGTAGGTTTAATTTAGACAACAGCGCACCAAATTCACATAAAGTACAGCTCTTACTGAACTTATCTATCTTATTTTAAATAAATAATAGTACATAATGTAGAGGACATTCTTAAATTACTTTTACAAGATTTCTTTACTTACAGGTATGCACGGTACCCTCGGTGGGCGAGCCCAACCCACACCTGCGCGTTTATTATTATCATAGGGACGAGTGAAATACACAGTGAGAATTTCATTGATCTCTACATGTTGGACTTCTTAAGATAGGTACAGACAGACAGTGGACGGGCGAACAACGGAAGCTGGAAGTAGAAGGTCTCGTTGGCGGTGCAATCACGGCGCCTAAGGCTTTATATTTGGTTACGGGGATGTAAACACGGCTCGTGGTTGATGAAGCGCGGCAGGCGTGTACGTTAGCGTACGTACGGACGCGTCAGTGCGCGCGCGGCGCCGCTGATTGCTAATACGAAGTGTCAACGAGCGCCCCCCTCCCTGCGCCCCCGTCACCCCCCGTCCAGCCCGTCGCCTGCCTAGCTAGTGCGTCAACAGAGCGCACGCGAGCGCGGGGACGTGTCCGCGGCGTCGAGTCGCGCCGTACACGCCGCGTGAAACATCGACATGACTTACCAGTTCATGGATTTCTCGGCTTTCTTAACATCTCGAACCAACGTAATGAACATGAACATGCGGAATAACCGACATTCATGGAATCGAAATGGTTGTGCATTTCTTTTGCAACGCTATGAGGAAGAAGGCCCTGAGGACGATCAATAATTACTTTAGCTACGACTATGAACCAGAGTCTGATGGTCTTAGCCCGGATGCGAGGTTTCGTTTATTGTACGAATATTGTCAGCGGCGCACAATACGCACGACCTTTCATTGTACTGCGTTAACTGCTTTAAAATACTCATAGCATTGTATAAGCGTGTTAGAAATTAGAAGCAGAAGAGATTGTGAAAGAAGGTAAAGGTGATTGTGAAAATGAAATGGGTAGCTATACGTTGTGGAGTTTGCTGCAGTCGCGGGGTTGTTAGATTTACACCATTTTGTAAATATTCTTGAAATAAACGACGTGAAAAACGTATTGGTTAATTAATGTCGACTGCAAAAGGTGTAAAATAAAAATGACTTGATATTTAATTTATTTAAAGGTTTTCGTTTAAATAGTGCAAATTAGATTTCAAAACTACAAAACGAGTATATACGGTACAAATTCGTACTGTCGTTCACCTTTGGCGACATCAAAATTTCTATTTGCGATTAAGCTATCGTGTATAAGAAGTACTTAGGTAGAAAAATAAAACCATACAGTTATGTTCTCAGATTTGAACTATGTGTTTATTTTAGCATTCATAAGTTAAGAAAACGAGGGACGGGATAGTTCGCCAATAAAATCAACATTACAACCAAACGTAACATAATATAAATTAGATACATGAAACATAACAAATACGTACTCAAAGGAACAGTCCGAGTACCGAGCGGTCCGTGAGACCGCGACAGCACCGCGCCCTCTGCGAGCCGCCAGTGCGGCGCTACTGCTTGTAGTCCTGTTTGAGATACGTCGGCAGTAATGTTAGCTCACAACCGATAGTCGATTTACACTATAGTTCGCACAAGTTAAAGACACTCTATTACAGACCACATTTGTGCAACCTTAAACAGAAACAGTCGGGCGAAGCTCCCGCATCGCGCACCGAACTCAACACTATCCGCACTGACCGACGCGCGGAGAGCAACGCAACGAACCGAGTCGACACACAACTGAACAGGAGAACGAGTGCACACCGTATCACATAGCGAGCAGCCGCGGCGCCGCCCGCGCTATGTACAGGAGGGGCGCGGGCGGGGGGCGCGCGGCCGGGGGGCGCGCGGCGCTCCGTCACACCGTGGTCTCGCGGTCCACGTGGATGTACTCGACGGAGCGCTCGCGTCGTCAGGAGGACGCGGCCGACGACGCGCGCGACGCGTCGAACAGCAGCTCCTCCGTGAGGCGCCGGCCCGCCGCCAGCGCGCCCAGCAGCTGCTTGTCCGCGCCCGCGCGCCGCCGCCGCCGCAGCGCCGCCGCCGCCAGCAGCGCCAGCGCCGCCGCGCCGCACGCCGCGCCCGCCGCCGCGCCCGCCGCGCCCGGCGCCGCCAGCGCCGCCAGCAGCCGCGCGCCCGCGCCGCACGCGCCCGCCTCGTCCGCGCCGCCCGGGCAGTCCGCCGCGCCGTCGCACCACAGCGCGCCCGCCATGCAGGCGCCCAGCGCGGCGCACGGGTGCGCGCACGCCGCCGTGGCGTTGGGCCACGCCTCGCCCGGCGCCAGCGGCCGCGGCGCGGGCCCGGCGCGCCACACCTCCATCCACTGGAAGCGCGCCTGGCCCGCCTCGCGCGCCGCCCACACCAGCAGCAGCGCGCCCGGCCGCGCGCCGCGCCCCCACCACTCGTCCGTGAACAGCTGCACCGCGCCCGCGCCCCCCGGGCACACGGCGCGCAGCAGCCGCGACGAGTGCGCCTCGTACACCAGCACGCGGTTGGGCGTGGGGCAGGGGGGCGGCTCCCCCGCCGCGCCCGCGCCCCCCGCGCTCGTGATGGGCAGCTCCTCGCCCCACACGCGGAGGAACACGGACCGGTTGCCTCTCGCCTCCAGAAGGAACGGTGTTTCGCCGCACTCGGACATTCTGTTGCCGCTGCATTTCAAAGCATTGTACTAGGGATGAACGATGAACTTCAAACGAAACTTTTCAATTTATGTCCTGCAAGACTCATAAAAACCAACCTGTATGGGTAGACGAGGTGTACCCTGGTGCCGGGCGGCGGCAGGCGGCGGCGCGCGGCGCAGGGGGGCGCGGGCGCGGGGGCGCGCGCCCACGTGCCGCGGAACTGCACGTGTCGGTGGTCCTCGGCCGGCGACAGCGCGCGCGCCACCAGCTCCAGCTCCAGCGCCGGCCCGCCCGACTCCAGCCGCAGCGGCGCACTGCTGTTGTCGCAGATGCACGCCACCGGCACCTGCACCAAACCGCATCTTTACATGCTGTTTTTACACTTAATGCTCGTTCATGCGCAGTAGAATAGTTCGACTGCTCACTCTGTATCCGGGCCACGGAGACTCATATATGCGCAGATGTGGCACCCGAAGCGGAGCGTCGTCGTCACCGTCGAAGTCGACGAGCGACTCGTCGGCTCCGTCGACTTCGTCAGGTCTCGGCTCGAGCGGGTCGGGCACGCACGCGGGCCGGCCGGTGAGCACGTCGGTGCGCGTCGTGCAGCGCGGCTCCTTGCCGAACGTGGCCGCCAGCAGGTCCAGCGCCACGCGCGCGCCCTCCGCCTGCAGCCGGTACACGCAGCGCAGGCGCCGCGCGCCGCCGCGACCGAACCACAGCGCGTTCCGCGGCGACGCGAACGAGCCCGGCTCAGTAAGCTTGCGCGCGCACTCGTTCGGCAGAGCTCGCGAGCGTCGCCCGTCGTCGGGCAGCGGCGAGCCCTCCAGCCGGGCGTCCACGAACTCATAGTGAAGAGCGAACTCGAGCGGGTGCGTCGCGGTGCCGGGCAGCGAGGTCGCGGCCAGCGATAGTAGCGGCGCGGCCGACACGTAGCCGTCGGGCGGCGCGCACGGGCGCGGCGAGCGCGTGGCGTTGGCGAGCGCGGCGCGGGCGCACAGCGCGGGCGCCGCGTCGCAGTAGCGGCCGAGCGCGCGCGCACCCGCCGCCTCGGCGCCGCCGCCGTCCCAGATGCGCAGCGCCACGGCGCAGGCGCCGGGCGCCACGCGCGCGCGCGGCTCGCTCGTGGGCTGCGCGGCGCGCGGGCTCAGGTGCACCGCGCCGCCGTTCTCCTCCTCGCGCTCGCCGCTCTCGATGCGGCGAGGCTCCACGAGCGAGTATTGCGTGAAGCTCGAGAAGTAAATCCAGACGAGATCACCTGCAGGGAATGCCGGCCGTGTACGTTCGAGCAGTAAATGCGTGAAAATTCATGCATCTGTAAGTGATGGGATCCCGTGTCTTACCGGGGCGTCCGTGGAAGGTCCAGGTGCAGGTGGTGTTGGGCGGCAGCGTGTGTGCGGGCGCACGCAGTCGGCCGCGCCGCCCGCGCCCTCCACCCGGCGCGGTCGAGTTTGTCTCCTCCTCGGAGGACGACGCTTTCACATGAAACTCGCACCGTCGCGCCTCTCTGTTGTCATTGTTAACATGCCAAATCTAACGTACTTTAGTCTATTTAAGTTAACATAGGTGTTGGAAGCACAGACTGACCTGGCGTAGTCGAGCGAGTCGGAGTCGGCGAACACGACGTCGACGTCGAGCTCGAAGCCGCGCAGGGGCGCGGGGGGCGCGGGCGGGCGCAGCGGCGCGCTGAAGGGCGACGAGTGGAAGGCCACCAGCATGTCGGGCCCGCGCGACGTGACGCGCGGCAGCCAGTCGCCGCCGCAATACTCCACCAGCACGGGGTCGTCCGTGGACGCGCCGTCGTAGAAGATGAGCCGGTCGCGCTCGCCCGTGCAGTCGCGCCACGCGCGCACCACGCGCCCCGTCTTGTTCAGGCTGCGGGCCAACATGCACAGTTGCCAATGTGCACACTTGTGGTGCGAAACGACTGTAGTCTCAGCTAGCCGCTCAATGTCACACACCGACACCGAGGAGTACTCACCTCGCCATAGATATCGAGCGCTTGATTTGCATCTTGTGTGAATATTCCTGGCGCACGGAGATCATCGCATGTTTGCACGTGGGGATGTCTTTCTGGCGCAGGCTCCAGTAGCAGGTGACGTTCCTGCGGAGCACACGAGCAGTGAGCACGGCGCGACACGAGCACGGCGGACGGCTGCGGCGGCGCGTACCTGGGGTACATGCCGGGGTAGTTGGGGCTCTGCAGGCGGCACGGCTTGCGGTGGCACTCCTCGTAGGTGCGCGTGCAGTACGTGCCCGGCGACACCGAGCCGCGCTCCAGCGGCGCCTCCATCGCGCCGAACCTGACGTGTGCCACACAATCATCTAACGATGTCACAAAAACTATACTAAATGACATTTCATTTTCATTTCACAGAAACCCATAACTCTGTAGTTTTATTTATTCTTTATTGATTGTACAGTGTGTGTGCAGAAATCCCGTTTATATAGATGTAGGCAGATAGATAATACTATTTGGTACATACACAACACTAAACAAGAAACTATTAATAAAAAACAATTAACATAAAAAAAAATTAACGTACAAAAACCCAAATGCCACAGTGAAACAATAACAAATAATAAAAAATAAAATTTTACACAAACTTTTACTAATAACTTATAACGTCATTTCAAATTTAACACATTTGACACAATTTATATGTTAGTAGCTTTTGCCCGCAGCTTCGCTCGTGTTAGAAAGAGACAAAAAGTAGCCAATGTTACTCTCCATCCCTTAAACTATCTCCCCTTAAAAATCACGTCAATTCGTCGCTCCGTTTTGCCGTGAAAGAAAGACAAACATATAGACAGACAGACACACTTTCCCACTTATAATATTAGTATGGATAAAAGCTTTTCCCTGATAAGTTCAAAAATGTTATTTTATACTTTTTAGTTTTCCCCTGATAAGTTCCTAAGTCTGTCAATGTTGTTGACGTCTATCTCGCCAAAAGAATATTATCCAGTTCATGCTACAACCCTCTAAACCAACATGATATCATATCAAATGCCCCCTACACAAACATACACATACGTACATACATTCATACACACATACGTACAGATACCATGTAAAGACAATTGTAGGAATGCATTAAAAATGATTGGTCCGCCATTTTGGGTATGCCGCCATGTTGGATTTAGAATGACGTCACACGGTTAATCGTGCATTGTCATCCGAACTGAACGTGCGTACCAAATTTCAGGCAAACACCTGACGCTGTTCTTACGCTGAATTCTGTAAGTGACCTGTAAGTGACATAATGACGGCGAGCAGGCGAGATAAATATGATGGTGTAAACGTCACGTAGTGTTATAAAAAAAAGGAGGGTACCCACAACTCCTACAGCGCTCCACGCCTCCACAACACGTGTAAGTAGTCAGTTACCACTATAGTAACGAGCCGTTTGTTTATCATTGACAGTCTTGATTATACTATACAACGTATTACACCATGCGCTTACCTGACCACGGCGTCACGGTTCGCCAAGAACTTGTATCGCAGCCGGAAGCCGAACGGCTCGCCGAGCCGCGCGCGGAACAGCTTGACGGACACGGTGACGGTGGCCGTCTCGCTGTAGTAGAGCGCGGCGCCGTCCGCCTCGCCGCACCACGAGCCGCCCGTGAAGGGCCGGCCCAGCTCCGACAGCTGCATGTAGCCGTCGGGGCAGCCGTCCAGCGCGCCCGGCTCGTAGCGGCCCACGCGGAACTCGTCGAAGGCCAGCTGCACCAGGTCGCCGTGCGCGCCGCCGCCCGCCGTGAACGTCATGTGGCACAAGAAGGGCGCGCGCGGCGCCGAGCGCACGGCCACGGCGTACGCCACGCCCACGCGGCCGTAGTACGTGCGGTTGCACACGGTGCAGTGGGGCGGCTCGTCGCTGCCGTCCGCGCACTGTGGCGCGCCGTCGCAGTAGGCGTCCAGGCGCACGCACGCACCGCTGCGGCACGCGAACTGCGCCACGCCGCAGCCGCCCGCCGCGCCGCGCGCGCCCAGCGCCAGCAGCGCCAGCGCCAGCCGCCACATGCTCACCGCGCGCCCGCGCCTGCCGCGCCGCGAAAACGTTATTCCTTATTCATTTATTACATTTTAGTAGGCAAAGAGGAGGCCGTATTTAAACAAAAAAATACGTTTTTATGTTGAATATCTCGGATACAGGTACCTAAATCAAGTCTTAGCATTCTATTACCGACTCACAGCTGTGAGGATATTTTTGGTAATATTGAAGTACTTACACAAAAACAAAATGTCAAATATTTATCAAATCGGCTTATTTCTTGCATACGTGACGTTTTGAGAGATTTTGTCACAGGCCATATCATTAATGTAACATAATAATTTGCTTTTCTGTTTCATTTATGGCATTAGCTATATTTCATATGTTTTCAGATCTAATAAAAACCGCGGGACGGAAAGGGATCACGTTACTTTTTAAAGCTTCTTACAAATAATTAAATTCTATAGATATCCTTTAAAGTTTGTAGCAGAAAGCAGAAGCGCTATCAGTAGGGACGCCTCTGATCAACTAGAAGCTGGACTTATAGCTATAAACAAAGAGACCAGCATTTAAGAAGCTTCAAAAACCTATTAATCATAGGATACCAAGGACAACACTGCGTTACAAGAGAAATCATAACTATTGACACATTATAATTTTATATTATTTATACTGTTTCCCATCGAATATTTACACCAATAATTACTTATAGATCTTTAATAACTTATAACAAAACAAAAATGTATCACTTACTTTAAAGTAAACAACACCATAAATACCTTAAAACGATTTTTTTTTTTTAATTTTATACTGTAGAAGTGACAACTTTGCATGGGTCGGTAAAAGAAACAGAAAAATCGGTAATAGAATCTTGCCGCATTCATGGGTCGGTAATAGAATCAACTTCTCTTTTGAATTAAATAATTATTTTGTAACTATTGTGTTATTGAATATTGAATTTAAGAACTGAATAACAAATAATACTTCGTAAAGATTAATTATAAATTATAACATCTTTACTAACATAACAGCTTATATTTATTTTTTTAAAGTGAATCCTAAGACCGCTAAAACTGGCGGTAATAGGAGCATTTACGTTAACTACAAATTTACGGTTTTCGGAGTTTTTCTTTTACTTGTGATACCTTGCTTCTTGCCCAATTTTATGATTCTTGGTCAATGGAAAGTACCCTATAAGTTTTGATACCCTTGAAAATGTCTAAATATGCAATATAAACCGCCGTATCTTTTTATTGCGTGGATTTAGAAACTTGATTTTTTCACTGCTTCGAGAGATAGCAGACTTGAGTATGTGATATTAATTTCAGCTTGATATCTCGACGCGTTTCTGAGAAAAAGGGTCTTGACAGACGGACGGACGGACGGACGGACAGACGGACAACAAAGTGATCCTATAAGGGTTCCGTTTTTACATTTTGAGGTACGGAACCCTAAAAAACATCCGCATTTAACATGTAGATGAGGTACTTAGTAAAGTACTTTAGTAAAGTAGGAGATAGACATAATTTTAATACCAGAAATGAAGATCAAATAGCTCAACCATATTTTAGATTGTCCAAAGTAAAAACATCTTTCTGTATTAAATTCTACAACAAAATTCGTAGTGATATATATTAAAACTAAACGAGAGGAAATTTAAAATACATATTGTAAATGTAGTCACATTAACGTTCATTTGCTCAGAGCAATTTTGGAGAACCAATAATGGGTCAGTGGTGTCAGCGTAGTGTGTTACGTTGACGACACGCTTGTCCTAGTCGTGGACAGGATCGTCATCAGGGACTCGAGGTGGTCCTGCACAAGCCCGAAGCCATATGTTTTCATGGCCGTCGGCACCGGCCACCTCCAGGTTCTCAGATAACGGTGGGAGGGGTTCACATCGGTGTCGAGTCGACAATGAAGTGCCTGGGACTTGTCCTCGACAACCGATGGAACTACACGGAGCATTGACGTTTGGCCCCCAAAGCGGCTGCCTGCCGGAGGCTCTACGCGGGGGTCGTGCGTTCCATGGCCCTCTTCGGGGCTCCGGTGTGGGCGCCCAATCTAGCCTTGGCTCCGGCCCGGCTTCTGACGGCGTTTCTGACAAGTCCCATGGCGATTCAGATGGTGCCGCTCGATTTCTTGCGAGGCGCGAGCCTCTTTGCCCGTGGAATCCCGCAGTGGAATCTGGAGGCAACAGTCCTTGCACACACGAGTGGCGCATGCAAGTGCATCGTCGGGACGAAGTCCCGCCGCCGCAACTAATCGTAACGCGGCGCACAGAGCTCCGGCGAGATCTCATGGTGGAATGGAGACAGCCACTATCGCAACCCAGGGCTGGACATGCCGTAATAGCGGCGGTAAGACTCCTCTTTAAGGAAAGGCTGGAGAAGCGCACGGTGCTCTTACGTATCGCCTGCCACAGGTCCTCACTGCGAACAGTCAGTTCGGGAGGTTCCTGTGTCGGGTTCGGGTGGAGCGACGCCTGGGTGTCACCAATGCAGTAGTCACCTGGTGGACACGGTCGAGCATGCAATGGAGGTGTGCCTAGCTTAGACGAACCATCGCCGTGTTCTCACAGAGGCGATCGGTGAGGGTGACCTCTAGCTTACGGCGCCCGCTCAGGCCATGCTCCGGGGCGAGACTGAATGGGAAGCCGTCGCCTACTTCTGCGAAGCAGACATGCTGGAAAAGCGTCAGGCGTAGACGGCAAGAGTCGCAAGACGACTACCGGCCACCGTAGGCGCAGGTGTGCAGAAGGCGAGCGATGGGCAGCTTGACTCGTCCGTTCAGGACCAGGCCCGTGACGAGACGGCGCGTTTTGTTCCACGCGCGCCTCTAAGAGCAGTCAGCACGTAAAGGGGCCCTCTAGGGCCAATGCCTGCCGAGGTTGCGAAATAGTTATAATTGTTACCGAGGTTTAGAACATAAATGGCAACCGAAGGATCATGAGTGGATTTTAGTCAGTAAAAGTCTGACACGCCCTCCCACCGCACCCAGGACGGAAGCCTAGTCTTTTTTAAGTGGCCTTTCGTCGCTAGGCTGTTTGACATTCTAAACAGCAACAAAATATAAATATATTTTTTTATTTTATTTTATTTTATTTATTCAGGAAACAAACAGTCTCATACATTTTTGTACAACGAAAAAATATGACTTAAAGACTTAGAGTTCCATACACTTAAAAATAACGTGCAGAAAATTACCCATTCGTGAATAATCTACGACTAAGAAGATAGAAGCTTTTTGAGTATTTTCTTTTTAAACATAGCCAAACTATTGTTAAAAATATCAATATCTCCAAATTGTTCGTTATATGTATCAACGCTACGTCTGAGGAAATTATTACCTGTATATATAGTTTTATAAAAAGGAACAGAAAATAGTTGATTTAGGCGAGAGCCAGGTCTAGGTACTCTTAAGCTAATTTTTTCTAAAATGTGAGGAGCGTCAACATAATTATTTAATATTTTATAGAGAAATACCAGATCAAACATTGTTCTACGGTTATCAAGGGTAGTTAGTGAGTAGTGAGCGAGTGAATCTTCATAAGAGACATGTACATGGCTAAAACGATAGTCTAAAGATTTAATAAATTTCTTTTGAATTCTTTCAATACGAGAGATGTGACAAGCATAATATGGATTCCAAATTATACAAGCAAAATCTAAGATTGACCGGACAAAACTAAAATATAATATTTGCAGCGTATGAGGATTCCTAAAAGGTTTAGTAATTCTTAATATAAAACCAAGTTGGCGAAATGCTCTATTAACTATGTTATCCACATGTAAGTTAAAAGACAAGCTAGTGTCCATGATTACACCTAAGTCACGTACAGAAGTTACCCTAAGTAAAGAACTGTTATTGATTTTATAATCAAATGTAAGGGGGTCGCGTTTACGAGTGTAAGATATAACTGAACATTTTTCTTGGTTCAAATATAATTGATTAGTGGAACAATATTCTGAAAGTCTCTCAAGATCAGATTGTAATTGAAAACATTCATCAATATTAGAAACAGTTCTAAAAATTTTTGCATCGTCAGCGTATAATAAAATATTAGTATTATGTACAACATTACCTATATCATTAATGTATAAGATGAAGAGCAAAGGTCCAGCATGTGAGCCCTGGGGAATTCCTGAGGGAATTTCTAGAAATCTAGAGACGTAACCATGAATAGACACAGCTTGGGAACGATTCTTAACATATGAGTCTATCCATCTGAGTAGATCGCCATGTATACCGATTTTCCATAACTTTTCTATGAGTAAATCATGATTTATTTTATCAAAAGCTTTCGAAAAATCAGTATACACAACGTCGACCTGTGATTTCATGTCCATGGCATCCACCAAGATATTAGTAAAAGATAGCATATTGGACTCAACTGAACGACCCCTACAGAAGCCGTGTTGATTAGAAGAGATATGATTTTTAAGTGCACATCCCAATTCACAAGTTACAATTTTTTCAAAAATCTTTCCGAATAAATTAGTCTTCGATATAGGCCGATATTGTGTTACATCGCTCCTGTTGTCATTTTTAGGTATAGGTGTTACAAGTGCCTGTTTCCATACGGATGGGAAAGTTCCATTTGTCAAAGATTTGTTAAAAATAATGTTTAAAGGCAAAGTTAAGTGATCAGCGCAGTTACGTATAAACACGGGATGTACACCATCATATCCTGCTCCTTTATAAATGTCAACACTTTTAAGTTCTTTATTAATGGTTTCCATGGAGATGGACATAGAACCCAAATCTACTGGCGAGTTTGTTGGAGGGCAATTCATATCATAGGTACGCGGGCGTGGTGTACTTTGTATAAAAACCGAATAAAAATATTCATTAAACAGATTGCATACATCTTCCTCCGAGTCAGAAGAGCGATGATTAAAGAACAATGGCAAGTCCCCATACATTGTTTTATTTGACATTAAATGTTTATGTCTTCAATTAAAAAATATTCTGTTTAACTGAGTTTAAGCCCCTGAAACCATATATCCAAGAATTTTGTTAAGAGGAGGCCGGGGAAAATAGATATTCCAACATGAAGTTTTACTTTTTTAGAGGTTATCCGTACGTAAAAAATGACACTAACCCCCTGGTCTGGCCAAATGTCAAGCTGACAGCTGTCATTAATGTCAGGTATCATATTACTGCCACGCGAAATTGACCCTTATGATCAATGACACTTTGTTTTATCTGAGGTAAGGTTGTGGTTCACTCAACTGGCCTGGTCGACAAACCATACTAATAAAAGATAAAGGGCTAATATGCAAAACATTCAACAATCTAACAAATACTAAACACTGCCCGTTATTTGTCTTATGCTTTAATAAATGAGAAACCTAAGAACCTATCATAAGTCAACATTTCTTAAACCTACGAACACACGTGATTTGAGACAATAGAAAGATAATACCAGCGCGACAGCCGACTGTCGCTTGGTCTTTGAAAGGTTAATAACTATTTGGAGGGAACTAATAAAACAAGTTTATTATTATTCAAAAATGTTTATTCGTCTTCATCCTCTCTAAAAATATCATCTAGAAATTCTGCAGGTGCGGAAATATTTTGTTGATGTCTGGCCCATCCCAAATTCCAGATCAAAGTCATTACATGAGCGCAACATCCTACTGTGCGCCGACCAACTAAGCAACTACAGCAATAATCACAATATTCGAATATTCACAAGCACAGGTCACGCAGGGCACAATCAGAGTCCGTTAGCAGTCCAGGTCAAAGGAGAATACAGAAAAAGAAACACAATCGAAAGCAAAACACACCAGCCAGAACACAGCGCAAGCGTCTGTGTTTTGTCTCTGCATCACCCTAAGGTAGACTGGTAGAAAATGTCTAAGGCATTAAGTCCGCCTTTGTACGGTGTTTGTACATAAAGTTTTAAATAAATAAATAACTTTTACCATAAATCAAGGATCAAATCAATATAGTTTTTTCAATCAAGGACGATTTTAGACCCAAGTCTTTTTGCCAAACCCTTCGTGAAAAGCTCAGAATAATTATTTCATGCTGTTTATTTATTCCCACGTTGCTTAAATAGGCGTAGCTATTTACAAATAAGAAGTGAAAACTTTAAAAACGATTTCATTATCACGACTTCATACCGAGCAATTTTTTTTTTTCAAAGTGGTAACACTAATTCAATAAAAGTCCACGAAATTAATCAATTAACTTTTCATTTTATATTACTTTTTTGTCCGACCTTAATTAATTAATGTGAAAGTTTGAAAAAACTTACAAAAATAATTATGTTTAATTCGTATATATTTCATTTTTAGACACTTAAATTTAATTCAAATAAGATTTTGCCATTGTTCTTTTACTACTTGAGGAATGTGACTTGAAGGCGTTTTTGATTTAACGTACCGCCAGAACATTTTAGGGCACTTATTAATGTTGTCTTCGCTTAGTTTAATGTATTTATGATACTCAATTAACTGTAAACTAGACTCCTTTTTACGTAGTGTAGAAAATGTGTGATAATCTAACGGATTGCTATAACGTTTCCACCTGGTATGATATTTCCTTTTTTCTTTACCTAATTTGATCAGTGCATTTGAATACCAAGGCGGATACCGAGCTGTATTTATTACTTTACGTTTGGGGATATGTTTATCAATAATAGTATTGAGAAGATTATAAAACTCACCCACCAAAGAATCAATACTTACATGTTGAGTTGTTAATAGTTTAGACTGCCATTGAATTGAATCCATTTCTGCTCGTATTGCATCATAGTCAGCTCGATGAAAAAGTTTCCTGTATGTGTGTTTTTGAGGTAATGGTTGAAAGGAAACCGATGGCAACTCCACAACCAGAGATTTATGATGTGTGTCTTCTAATGTTACGGGGTCACTACATGTCACAACAACACAGTGTTTGTTACAGAAAATCAAATCTAATAACCTATTGTTACAATTAAAAGACGAGTTAAATTGCTTTAGATTTGTAAAACTCATAAAATCAGCTGTTAATTGCACTAACGAATTAGTACTAAAACGCATTAACATTGAGCATGAGTCATCATCATAATACCATTCCGCATATGATACATTAAAGTCGCCGACTATAAGAAAAATATCATTAGGGTGTTGTTCTATAAAACGATTAATAGATTCATAAAGTAAACAAAGTTCAGCATCGTGGCGTTCACTATGGGGTATATACACACAACAAACATGTATAAACGCTGGAGAATTTGTACAGCGAGTATTACAAGACTGTGAAAGTGGAATACTGACCAATAATCGTTCCGAGACCATGTTAGAACACCATTCTTCGCGCAATATAGGGTTTTTGTCACGATTGATTGCAATTAGGACACCTCCGCCCCTCTCCGAGCCCACAAATGAAGCATTCCTATCACATCGAAAAACCACATACCTATCATCAAAGTACTCAGAGCTATAGAAATTATTATTCAACCAAGACTCAGCTATACAATAAATATCATAATCGTTTAGCAGGATTTTATTTAAGAAAGAATGTGATTTAGTTCGTAATCCCCTCACATTTTGATAATATAGTGTTAATAGATGTGCGAATTTATTAATAAAAGATATTCTTTGATCATTATATTTGTTTTAATAATATTTTTTGGAGACATGTAAAAATTCTGATAGTGGCAACTTACTTTAGACCTTGGCTTCATATCATAAGATCGAGTATCGTATTGATCAATAACAGAGTGAGATAGATAATTAGGTAATAACTTCCTCTGACTCATTACGTGATTATTTTTGTTAAAGAATGTAACACTATAGAAAGAACACGATTGACAATAATGGTAAAACAGCACAAATACAACGCAAACCACACATAGTCACATTATTTTGGTTAAGTCCTCGCCGGTTGAAATTCGGAAGGTCTTAGAGGCATCAGTTTTTTTTATAAATATTTTGCAGTCACGAACCCACAAGTATTGATACCCGTGTTGCACTTTTATTTCACGTGCACGCTTAAGCAATAACTTGTTAGACGGCGTCAGATGATCACCCACGTAGATTGTTGTTGCGGCTCCCGACAAACCTATATCGGCGGTCGTAATGCCGCGGCGCGCGCGTACCGCAGCTAGCAGTTGATCCTTGCTACGTTGTCTCGTATAGCGAACGATAATGGCGGGCGGCCGATTAGATGTAACACCTGTTTGTTCGAAGCGGCGCACACGATGTATGCAATTTATGTCGCTTGGATCCATCTTCAATCCTACTTTGATGTAAATGCTAGACAATATATTGTCTAGGTTTTCTCCTTTATGAAAAGGTATTCCGGATATTTCGAGATTGTTTGCCCTCGCGTACTGGTCTCGCTTATCATTTTCGATTTGTAACTGTATATTTTTATTGCGAAGCTCCTTTATAGTACTATTAGCAAGAGTAAGTTCTTTTTGTAAGGAACTTATTTGGGACGTTAACAGTTCTAGACCCTCCAGGCGTCCTTCCATGACCTCTAAGCGAGTATTCACCTCCTCCCAATGTGTAGTAGATTTTTGCAAAGATACCTTCATGCTATCGACGTCTGATTTTACTACATCAAATTCTTTACGAAAATCTCTGAGCTCCTTTAGTACGTCTGTCAAACTAGGAACTTGTGTGTTTCGGCAACCAATGCAACGCCAGTTATCCCTCTTTTCCGAGTTCATTTTGCGATAGGTGGTTTCTGCTAAGCCGGAGCAGCCAAAATGCAGATTTGCGCCACATTGACTGCAAAGTACTCCATCAGTCACCTGATCATGACATTTAGCACAGGAAGACATTTTAATTTAATTGTTCAAAACGTATTCACTCTGGACAATTACTGCACACGGAATATTATCAACGCGGTAGTTTACTGTGATTGTGACAAGCGCGAGCGGCTCATGCGCGTAAACGACCGTATTCCGCGACGCGTGCGTCGAAACTGTATGTTAACTATATGTTAAATATAATTAGAATGCCACCTTTAAAATAGGTCTTACAAACTGCTAATTACATAACATTTATCAGTTTACTAATTAAACTATCTTGCAACGTTAAAACTGGCTCAAAAGGTACAAACCACGTACAAAAAATACATCTTTCAAACTTGGTGGGTCGTTTTCAATTTTGGTGACGTAAAAATGCCACCAAAACCACCAAACTTGAACCACCAAAATTGAAACCAGGCATAAATAAAATCTTTAAAAATAGGGGTTTAGAGTAACAATTCAAATGATATAATTAACTAATGCGTAACCCAAATCACTACATATAACGTGCAGCTTATTATCTAAAACACTTAAAAATCAGTAGTAAATCGATCCACCAAAATTGAACAATTCTTGTCCCCTGTGCCACCCAACATGATGATTACGTTTTTGTCGGGAGATCTCAGCACTAATCACACACTGTTTATCGCAAGCGCCGGCACACGATAGAGAGTAAGTGAAATAATAAAATTAAATTGATCGCATATATGCACAAAACTTCATGTAAGTTGAACAAATGCCACCAAAATTGACATAGGTATTTGCTTGGACAAACTTTAATCGAATGTCCTGTGCTTTTAAATTTGGTTTTTTAACATGGATTACATGTTTTTTAATTATTTATCTAATGCACACGAAACCGATTATTTTTGATCTTTGCTTAAATTGTTACCAAGCTGTATGCAAAATGTATAAAAAAATGGAACTGGGACAGGCCACCAAACTTAAATTTTAAGGATATTTTTTTTTGTCTGCCTATATATAGACATATATACAAAAATATATGTGGCCCCAATTAAACCAAGTTCAATAGTTCACTATAAAAAAACAATAAGAAAAATCCTACAATTTAACACCTTGATTCTCAACGTGGACACGTAAAATTCACCTCCGGGATATTCTTTTTTGACGCTAAGCGACTGATCGCGCGATCACTGCGCAGATATTGCTGATTGCTGTTTCATAGGTAATAAGCCAGCGGAGCACTCCGACACTAGTTTAAAATAGGTCGAATCTAATCCAAAACTGAATTGCGGCACTCCGACTGCACGTTGAGTTTTGTCTCCTACGGTTGCAGAAGCCAGTCCTTCAATATGTCCCTCATTCAACCAGTCCTGGTGTTCAGCAGGTACAACACCACGATGTCGCTCACCATTCATTTCGTATAATGAGTAGCTCATTCAAGTAGATAATAGCGTGAAGCAAGTGTTGGCAAATAAATGCATAGTAAGCGATATTTTTGTGCTGTGAGTGAACCAGCGTCAATCCCTCAAGGGAGCGTCATAGGGTGCCTCTTGTTCCTCATTTATATAAACGACCTTCCTAAAACAATAAACGGACCGTGTGTGCTATTCGCAGACGACGTCTCTATACTCACCTCTTGCCAAATTAATGAAAATATAAATGAAAAATTTGATCACCTCCTTTCAACAGCGATCAATTGGATGTAAACCATAATCTGGAAATAAATTTTACTAAAACCAAAATAATCACCTTTCACCCATATCAAAGAGTCCCAAATAATATTAGCTACAGTTACAATAATACGAAATCAGAACAGGTTAATGATTTCACTCTCTTAGGATTGCCAATAGATAGACACGTCAACTGGAAATCTCACATCCAAAAAATTAGGGCAAAATTATCAAAATTCTCCTACGCCTTACGCGAAATTAAAAAAACCACCACCTTACAAACGGCTCTCGTCACTTATTATTCATATGCCCAAGCCTGGCTGAGCTGCGGCATCATATTATGGGGGAACAGCACCGACTCACACACCATATTTACTCTACAAAAGAAACTGATCCGAATAATAATCAATATAGACCAAACAGACAGTTGTAAACTACAATTTCAAAAACACAACATACTTACATTACGATGTTTGTACATTCTAGAAATTTGCAAATTCGTACGAAAATACCCAGAATTGTATACCACCCGCGAAGATATTCAAAATAAATATAGCTTTCGACACAAAAACAGATTGAATTTACCTACATCTTCCGGCCCGTTAGTTAGCTCCATAAAAAATTGCAACAAATTACCAAAAAACCGGCCAAGAGCGTGTCGGACCACGCTCGATGTAGAGTTCCGTAGTTTCCCATCCGTCACAATAAGTATTCCCACTTCTGAGTTTAAAAAATGGCTATTTGTTACGTTGACATACTAAGTACACAGAAATTATTTTTAACCGACTTCTAAAAAAAGGAGGAGGTTCTCAATTCGAATGTTTGTATGTTTTTGTACAACCTTTTTGTCTTTTGTGTTCAAAAACTGTTCTTTCCATCAAAAATTTCAGCTTTCTAGCTATCACGGTTTATGAGATACAGCCTGTAGACAGACAGACAGCGGAGGTTTAGTAATAGGGTCCCGTTTTACCCTTTGGGTACGGAACCCTAATAAAAAACCGGCCAGTCGGACTCGCTCATGAAGGATTCCGTAACAGCAAGTAACATAATATAAAGTTCTTGTTATATTTGAGTTGATTGAATGAAAGGTAAATTACGATATACGGTTTATGACGTATTAAAAAAAAACTATTTACTAGATCTCGTTCAAACCAATTTTCGGTGGAAGTTTACATGGTAATGTACATCATATATATTTTTTTCACCAACATTTTACCACTTTGAAAGTGTCTCTCGCGCAATCTATTCAGTTTAGAGAAAAATGATATTAGAAACCTCTATGTCATATTGAAGACCTATCCATAGATACCCCACACATATGGGTATGATGAAAAAAAAAAATTGAGTTTAAGTTCTATGTATGGGGACCCCCAAAATTTTTTATTTATTTTCTATTTTTGTATCAGAATCTTAATGCGGTTCACAGAATACATCCACTCAGCAAGTTTCAACAGTATAGCTCTTATAGTTTCGGAAAAAAATGGCTGTGACATACGGACGGACAGACAGACAGACAGACGGGCAGACAGACAGACATGACGAATCTATAAGGGTTCCGTTTTTGCCATTTGGCTACGGAACCCTAAAAAGATCACGACTTTCAGGCGATATGTGCCGATATCATAAACCGCAAAAGTTAATTAGAAGCGCGAGACAGCGCGGCGCCAGCGCGGCGGGCGGGCGGCGGCGCGCAGCGGCTGGGCTTGGTGCGAGGTCGCTCCATTTCAATATAGTTTCGTACTTAATTCAACCAAACTATTGATGACCGGTCACTGGCCGTGATGGGAAGATGGAATTTTTTTTCCTTGTAAGTCATTTAGATCCTTACTAATATTAAATGCGAAAGTAACTCTGTCTGTCTGTCTGTCTTTCTGTCTGTCTGTCTGTCTGTCTCTTCTTCACGCCTAAACCACTGAACCGATTTGAATGAAATTTGGTACAGATATAGTCTGGGACCCGAGGAAGGACATAGGATAGTTTTCATCCCGGAAATCCCCCGGGAACAAGAATTATTACTCCACGCGGACGAAGTCGCGGGCAAAAGCTAGTTGATTATAAATCTTCGTAACTCACAACATCTTCGTGAACTGTAGCAAAAACTAAATCCTAAATACATTTTTTAAATAATGCAGTACACATATCTGAAAATCATCATCATCTCCCTAGTCTTTTCTCAATTATGTTGTGGTCGGCCTCTACAACCACGTTATTGGGTGACACAATGCCGCTTGGTTAGACTGGTCTGACTTCTGACTACCCGTAACGACTGTCAAAGCTCTACGAATGACAACCGTAACTAACTTGTACGTGTGCACCGAGGTCTGGGAATATCAGGCAGTGATGTCAGTGATGTCCAAGATAAACCATAGAAAGTACATAATATGAATTGAAACCCCACACTGTTCTTATTACGTCTGTAACTAACGTCCACTTCTTCAACTACGTAGGTATTATACAATTTATTTAAATTGCAAACTTCATACATTGGGGCTGGGGAAGTAAATGATTTGTCCACGGGTGAGACAGACAGCGAGAGAAATGTCCGCCTGCAGCGTTCGTTATCCTCGTCACGTGGTACCCTGACACCCCGCAGGGTGGTGCATGCCATGTCTTACTACAGGTGACATTTAGTAGGTGTACTCACACCATACTATCAACGTTGCTTAGCAAGTGCTTTGCCACTGCAGTGTTACTGTCACATCGCGGCGCACTACGCAACTGTTAAACTGCGATGCTTTCTTACTAATATTATAAATGTAACAGATTGTATGTGTGTGTGTTACTCTTTCACGCTTAATACTACGAAACGGATTTTAATGACACTACAGTAATAGAGCATAAATAAACATCAGAATAAGACATAGGCTGCATAACAGTACGCTATGACCTACGAGAGCGGAGCAGTACTAAGAACCTAAGATAACACGGGCGAAACCGCGGGAGACGTCTTGTACAATATACGAAGAACTGCTACGCCACGCCATTGTATGTATTAAGCAGCATAAAAGCGAATAAGAACTTAAATAGGTAGGTATTATGTGTAAGGAATTCCTTCGAAGATATATAGGTATGCATATTAGGTATATTAACTTATCTTAATTGCAATTCCATAATAGTGTATCATGCTTGTTGGTGCTATTTAGATCTAAATAGGTATTATTTTCTACTTCTACCCGTGTAAACCTGTAATTGTCTCTGAATTATTTATACCACTGCTTTTTAGTTTTTTGGTTCCTTCTATGTATAATATTAATAAAAAATATATAATTACTACGGTTTTTATCATAATCTACCTTAAAATTAGAGGAGAACTAAAACTCGACTACAACAAATAACGCATCTAAAATAACCTAGAAAATATTTTATACAGAAATCAAGACATTGCATTGGCACATAGGTATATACCTACGTAGTGGTTGAGTTACAGTCGTGGTAAACAAAGGGACTTATTAAAACTTTTGTGTCGGATTTATTAATGATTGAAAATAGGCAGATATTAAATTCGTTTCGGTTGAGGAGCCCCATACGAGTAACATCCGTCCGTGACACACAGCACGTATAGCCGCGCGCACGCCGCGCACGCTGCACACCGCACACGGCGCGCCACACGCGACTCGCGGCGACAGCGGCTCCACTCAGGGTGCGATACCGACACCTCATACTTTATTATTTAATTTTGTACTACCTAATTCAATAAAATAATTGTGTGCATCTCAGCGCACCCAGTTTTTTTAGTACTATGTCGGTATTCGGTATCGTGCTAGGGTTGCGCTACGTGATGCTTCAAAAGGGTTGGCGTGTACCGTTTTACGAGTGCAGTTATGAATGTAAAGAGATTGCATATCAAACTACATACTAAGTTCATGGGAGAGCGATCTGGTATGCATGTCGGACAGAAGTGTTCGGCGGTCACTAGCTGGGCGCACTCATCACTGTGGCAGTCACTCACTTCACTCGCGGCTCTCGGCGTGGAGCGGTGCGCGGCGCGTACGGCGCGAGTGGCGAGCGGTCGTGCGCGCGTGACGTAACGCCGCGCCACACTGCAGCGCGCCCGCTCGCCCGCGACCCGGCCGCCCCGCGCCCCGCACCCCGCGCCGCCTGCGCGCGCACCGGTACGGCCGCCGCGCGCCGGCTGCACCGGCCGCCGCTGCTCAGCTTCACTGCCTGCCTCCTGCACCCGCCTGCAACCGCAATACATGTATGTACGTAATCTACGCGCGTTTATTTGGTTAAAAAATAAACAATATAGGTAGTTAAAAATGTTTCGTTTTTTAACTATTTTATTAGTTAAAAAGTGTTTTGATTGTACTTGTATTACGATTAACAGATTCTAAAATTAATACGGTACACGCGTAGATAGCTGTTATTATTCAAATTTCATACCAAAACACTAACTCAATAAATTCGAAACGCTTGACTTGCGGATAATGCAAAAAGCAAAGGTCAAGGACCGGGAGTGATCCAAATGTCCACCACTGACTAGACCTAGGTATATTGGCTAATGGTCCATTAAATAGAGAGTAACTTTCATAATGGAATAAAAAAAATATTAATGGAAAGGATAAACCCGATTTTGGGCTTGATCCGTTACACAAATAAAATATGTACTAAAAATATCGTCTATTTTTTTTAATCAACTTATTTAAATCTTAGTCTCATTAGCATTAACCAAGTGTAGAAAATAAAAAGAGATTTATATTTTTTAGTTTCAAACCAGTTTTAGCGTATTTCTAACTAACTTCACAAACGCTGTCAATGTGACATTAAAGCGTAACCGGCCGTTTGTCTACCGCCGCCGTCACCGTCACGACAACGAGAATGAGATGACGGCTGACCGAGTTTAGTATGAGGTGACGTGACGCGCGGTAGACACGTGGCTATAGTAAATTAATGTATTGCCACTTAGGCGCCATCATTACTATGTCGTGACAGTGACGGCAGTAAATCATTATATGACGTCTCCCGCCCTGGGCGCGGCGGAAGGGCGTGTCAGACTTTTGCTTACCGAGATCTTGTGATTAAGCACCTTGTATATAATGTATAACATCGTAATTGTTATTGTTATTGTTATTGTTATTGTTATTGTTATTGTTATTGTTATTGTTATTGTTATTGTTATTGTTATTGTTATTGTTATTGTTATTGTTATTGTTATTGTTATTGTTATTGTTATTGTTATTGTTATTGTTATTGTTATTGTTATTGTTATTGTTATTGTTATTGTTATTGTTATTGTTATTGTTATTGTTATTGTTATTGTTATTGTTATTGTTATTGTTATTGTTATTGTTATTGTTATTGTTATTGTTATTGTTATTGTTATTGTTATTGTTATTGTTATTGTTATTGTTATTGTTATTGTTATTGTTATTGTTATTGTTATTGTTATTGTTATTGTTATTGTTGTTGTTATTTTTGTTGTTAATTTTATTTTTATTTTTATTTTTTAATTGTTAATTGTTATTTTTTAACCATTTTATTTTTTCGTATTTTTTTATATTTGGTTAGGTTATGTAAGGTTAGGTTTCGTTTGGTTAAGTTAGGTTACTTTATTATTATTGTTTAAAAAATGATACTATACAGGCTTCAACAACGCATAGAAATGATTAAAATTCACTTAATTTTGGTGAAAGTTTGGTAGCGTTGACGCAAACAGCCCAGCTTCGATCCAAGACCTCAAAGATGGAATTCGTGAGATCGAGGACATAACGCAGCCACTTTGCGATTTGGTAATAATAAATTTAATAAAAAGGAAAATACCATGTGAGCGTAGTTGTGGTTGTTAATTGTTAAATTTTTTGTTTAATTTTTAATTTTAAATTGTTAGTGATGAATTGATAATTTTTTGTTAATGTTTGGTTAGGTTAGGTTTGGTTTTGTTAATAGTCAATAATTTTTGTTAATAAAAATTTAAATGCTAGCATTAATGTTAATGTTAATGTTAATTGTAATTTTTCATTTTTCTTTATTAATGTTATTTTTTAACTGTTTTATTAAAAAAACCACGTGAAAGTGAAGCTCTACGCAAACAGCCCAGCTTCGATCCAAGACCTCAAAGATGGGGTGCATGGACAGAAAACCTCCTCGTGTGCCCGAGGGCTGGAGTTCGCTTATGGATCCGTCCGGGGCGAAGGCCAGTCCGAGGGACGGTGCACCCCGGGAGGTGTGCAACGACTCGCCACGGTACGTTGTGCCTGTGGGGTCTCGTTGCACACTTTCGAATATTCTGTCGCGGAGGACTCCACCACCTGTCCCTCTGAGTAGCAGAGGGCAGTGTGCGTTGGAGTCGGGGAACGGGCTCTGCGTGCACTCACCCTGCCGCAGAGCAGGCAGCTGGGGGTCGTCACCCCTAGCTGCCCCCGTTGATCTCGTTGCCCCGAAGACTGTTACGGTCATGTCTCTGACTGTCGACGGGGGTCGAGGGCCTTGGCTTAACCGCCCGGGCCGCGAGGAAGACAACCTCTATAAAAAATTACCTCTAATACCAAGTTCTGGTGCGTGGCGAAGGTACGAATGGCTGAGGAGTAGTGTCGTCTATTTGTGGACGGCGCATCAGTCTCTAGCGCACCCCCAGCCAGGGAACCGGTGGACTCTCTGGTTGGGTTATAAATGTACACTTGCCCAGGTACAGGGGGTTATCCTGGGTGTACTTCCTAAATCCCCCATACTCGTGGGATCAACTATGGCATCTTCTACAACAAAATTTTTTAAAGAGAGGAAGGGAGTACCGCGGTCGGAGACCGACGCGGCGATGGGCTTGAGCTCGAGAAGCTCAAGCTCGGAGGGATCGAGCTCTTGTAGCTCGATCCGTGGAAAGAGGAACCGCAGCCGGAAGCGGACGATGTCGGAGGGCGCCTCGTCGTCCTCCGACAGCGAAGTAACGGCACCGGCCCCCAAAATCCCCACCAGCAGGCGGGGTGCGGGCCGTGTTGGAGGAGGGGGGCGCAAGCTCCCTGCGCAGGAGGCAGCTCGGCGAGCCGAAAGGCTCGCCGCGGAGGGGCGTCACCCCGGAGCGGCTTCCGCGCAGGCTCACGGCGCATCCACCACCGCGGGGAGCTCCAAATTG
Organism: Athetis lepigone; assembly: GCA_033675125.1. Lineage (NCBI taxonomy): Eukaryota > Metazoa > Arthropoda > Insecta > Lepidoptera > Noctuidae > Athetis > Athetis lepigone. Next base: position 4,801 of record CM066215.1, on the reverse strand, counting down.
GAGCTGGCGGAGGTAATCCGATCGGCGTTGGTGTCTGTGGCCCTTAAAAAAAAGAAGGGCTCTAAGGACAGGGCCATCGCCGATGCCACTGCCTCGTTATTGGCAGCGGTGGAGAAGGCCAGCGGGACGGGGCCTCCATCTCCTACGGCGGAAACGGAGATGGCCGCTATGCGCGCAGACGTTGAGTCCTTAAAAAAGGAAAACGAGAAGCTGCGCGCAGATCTGGCCAAGCTCCGGGGGGATGCGCCCCGAGGGGAGGAGCCAACGGAGCGGGACTCCGCGCTCCAGGCACTTGTGCAGGGGATGGCGGACCTCCAGCGCCGATTTTCGGTGCTGGAAGGAAGGGCACTCCGGCCCCCGCTCGCGGCCGATCAAGCGGTCCCGGCGGCGTCGACGAAAGGCTAGCGGCATCTTTTGCCGCTGTGGCCGCGACTCCTGCGGCGAGCACGTCAAGGCGTGCCGCCGCGCCGGAGCAGACAAAAGGCAAGGCCGCATCGCCCAGTAAGGGCAAGGCGGCGAAGGCCAAAGTGGTGGGGGCACCCGCAGCGAGTGCAGCTGCACAGCGTGCCCCACCGCCGCCCCCTCCCCCGTCGGCTGCTGCACCCCCGCTCTGTCACCGCGTGTCGTTGACTGGCGCGTAATGGAGGAGGTGGAGACGTTCTCCGACCACCGGTACATCCGGTTTGACGTCTCCGCCCAGACCTCCGCTGCGCCGGTCCGACGGACCCCAAGCGGTCCGCGTTGGGCGCTGAAGCAGCTGGACCGGGAGCTTCTCCTGGAAGCCTCGATAGTGCAGGCCGGGGTGTCATCACCGGACAGGCCTGCCGACATCAATGCCGAGGCTGGGTGGTTCCAGGAGGCCATGTCCGAGATCTGTGACATGGCAATGCCCCGGGTTCAGCCTGGAAGGGGTCAGCGCCAGGTGTACTGGTGGTCGCCGCAAATCGCGTCCCTACGCGAGGCGTGCGTGGCTGCGCGACACCCGTATACCAGACACCGCAGGCCTGCTCCGTATCCGCCCTGTGGATGCGGATGCCATTGAGGCGGAGCTGTACGAGGGGTACAGAGCGGCGAAGGAAGCCCTCCGACTGGAGATCATGCGGGCCAAAGCTTCGGCCCGCCAAGAGACGCTGTGGACTCTGGACAGAGATCCGTGGGGGCGCCCCTACTTGGCGGTGCGGGGCAAGCTCCGTACCGCGGGCCCCCCGCTGACGCAGAGTCTCCGGCCCCAGGTCGTAGAGGGCGTTGTGAGCGCTCTGTTCCCTTCGCGGGGGGAGTTTTCTCCCCCGCTCATGGCTCCGCCACCGGCGGTGTCCGATGCGGACCGCGACGGCGACGACGACGACGTTCCAGAGGTGACCGAGGTAGAACTGGGAGTGGCGGTGCTAAGGCTCAGGGCCAAGAACACCGCCCCAGGACCCGACGGCCTACCAGGGAAGGCCTGGGTCCTGGCCTTAGGGGCTCTCGGGCCTCGACTAAGGGGGCTCTTTAGCGCATGCTTGGAGGAGGGCCAGTTCCCACTTCGTTGGAAGACCGGGAAGCTGGTCCTCATACCGAAGCCGGGGCGTCCTGCGGACTCTCCGTCCGCGTACCGGCCCATCGTTCTGCTCGACGAGGCGGCAAAGCTCTTGGAGAGAGTGATTGCGAGCCGCCTCGTCGAGCGGCTGATGCGGGTGGGGCCGGATCTGGCGGACGGCCAGTTTGGCTTCCGCAGGGGACGCTCCACGGTGGACGCCATCATGCGCGTACGGGCCCTCACGACCGGGGATGTGGTGGCACAGGGCAGGGTCGTCTTGGCGGTGTCTCTCGACATCGCCAACGCCTTCAATACCCTGCCTTGGGGGTGCATAGGGGCGGCACTCCGGTATCACCGGATGCCTGCCTACCTCTGTCGTGTGGTCGAGGCCTATCTGACGGACAGGGCCGTCATCTACCCCGGTCACGAGGGAGTGTGGAGTCGACGGGGGATGTCGTGCGGTGTTCCACAGGGATCGGTCTTGGGACCGCTCCTGTGGGACATCGGGTACGACTGGGTGCTGCGCGCCGACCTTCCCGATGGTGTCAGCGTAGTGTGCTACGCTGACGACACGCTAGTCCTAGCGCAGGGAGGGTCGTTCCAGGCGGCGGCCGACTTGATGTCAAATGGAGTTGCGACAGTCGTGGACAGAATCCGGCAGCTGGGACTCGAGGTGGCCCTGCACAAGTCCGAGGCCATGTGTTTTCATGGCCCTCGGCACCGGCCACCTCCGGGGTCTCAGATAACGGTGGGAGGGGTTCACATCGGTGTCGAGTCGACGATAAAGTACCTGGGACTTGTCCTCGACAACCGATGGAACTTCACGGAGCACTTCCGACGTTTGGGCCCCAAACTGGCGAAGGCCGGAGCTGCCCTCAAGCGGCTCCTGCCTAATCTCGGTGGCCCAAACGCCTCCTGCCGGAGGCTCTACACGGGGATCGTGCGGTCCATGGCCCTCTACGGGGCTCCGGTGTGGGCGCCCAATCTAGCCGCGGCTCCGGCCCAACTTTTGAGGGCGTCCCAGAGGGTCATGGCCATTCGCATGGTGCGGGGATACCGCACGGTCTCCTGTGAGGCGGCATGCCTCCTTGCCGGCGTCCCGCCGTGGGATCTGGAGGCAACAGTCCTTGCACACACGTACGAGTGGCGCGTGGAAGTGCAACGCCGGGGTGAAGTCCCGATGCCGCGGGTTATCGCGGCACGGCTCACGGAGCTCCGGCGAGATCTCATGGCGGAATGGAGACAACGACTGTCGCAACCTAGTGCTGGGCACGCCGTTATAGCGGCGGTAAGACCCCTCTTTGAGGAGTGGCTGGAGAGGCGTCATGGCACTCTCACGTTTCGCTTGACACAGGTCCTCACCGGACATGGTCAGTTCGGGAGGTTCCTGTGTCGGATTCGGGCGGAAGCGACGCCTGGGTGTCACCACTGCAGTAACGGTCGCCTGGAGGACACGGTCGAGCACACAGTTGAGGTGTGCCGCGCATGGGCGGAGCACCGACGTGTCCTCGTAGAGGCGATCGGCGGCGGTGACCTCTCGCGCCCGGCGCTGGTTCAGGCCATGCTTCGGGGCGAGACGGAATGGGATGCCGTCGCCTCCTTCTGCGAAGCAGTTATGCTAGTGAAGGAAGCGGCTGCGCGCGAGAGGCAGCGACGAGCCTCTCGCCCCGGACTAAGACCCAGGCGAAGACGTCGAGAGTCGCAAGACGACTACCGGCCACCGTAGGCGCGGTTCTGCGGATGGCGAGCGATGGGTAGCTCGCCGCCCGGCTAGGACCAGGACCGCGTAGACGGCGCGTTTTGTTCCACGCGCGCCTCAAAGAGAAGGAGTCAGCACAGGAAGGGGCCCAACAGGGCCAACGCCTGCCAGGGTTGCGGAATGTTTATAGTGGTTACCGTGACCCTGGAACATAAAGGGCAATCGAAGGAACATGAGTGGGTTTTAGTCAGTAAGAGTCTGACACGCCCTCCCGTCGCACCCAGGACGGGAGCAGTCATTGGATGATTTCCCACTCACCAAAAAAAAAAAAAAAAAAAAAAGACCTCAAAGATGGAATTCGTGAGATCGAGGACATAACGCAGCCACTTTGCGATTTGGTAATAATAAATTTAATAAAAAGGAAAATACCATGTGAGCGTAGTTGTGGTTGTTAATTGTTAAATTTTTTGTTTAATTTTTAATTTTAAAATTGAAATTGTTATTGTTATTGTTATTGTTATTGTTATTATATAAATTAATTATTTATAATAATTTATAATAATTAAATAATTGTTATTGTTATTGTTATTGTTATTGTTATTGTTATTGTTATTGTTATTGTTATTGTTATTGTTATTGTTATTGTTATTGTTATTGTTATTGTTATTGTTATTGTTATTGTTATTGTTATTGTTATTGTTATTGTTATTGTTATTGTTATTGTTATTGTTATTGTTATTGTTATTGTTATTGTTATTGTTATTGTTATTGTTATTGTTATTGTTATTGTTATTGTTATTGTTATTGTTATTGTTATTGTTATTGTTATTGTTATTGTTATTGTTATTGTTATTGTTATTGTTATTGTTATTGTTATTGTTATTGTTATTGTTATTGTTATTGTTATTGTTATTGTTATTGTTATTGTTATTGTTATTGTTATTGTTATTGTTATTGTTATTGTTATTGTTATTGTTATTGTTATTGTTATTGTTATTGTTATTGTTATTTTTTAATCATTTTATTTTTTTGTATTTTTTCAATATTTGGTTAGGTTATGTAAGGTTAGGTTTCGTTTGGTTAAGTTAGGTTACTTTATTATTATTGTTTAAAAAATGATACTATACAGGCTTCAACAACGCATAGAAATTATTAAAATTCACTTAATTTTGGTGAAAGTTTGGTAGCGTTGACGCAAACAGCCCAGCTTCGATCCAAGACCTCAAAGATGGAATTCGTGAGATCGAGGACATAACGCAGCCACTTTGCGATTTGGTAATAATAAATTTAATAAAAAGGAAATACCATGTGAGCGTAGTTGTGGTTGTTAATTGTTAAATTTTTTGTTTAATTTTTAATTTTAAATTATTAGTGATGAATTGATAATTTTTTGTTAATGTTTGGTTAGGTTAGGTTTGGTTTTGTTAATAGTCAATAATTTTTGTTAATAAAAATTTAAATGCTAGTTGATAATGTATAACATCGTTATCGTTATTGTTAATGTTAATGATAATGTTAATGATAATGTTAATGATAATGTTAATGATAATGTTAATGATAATGTTAATGATAATGTTAATGATAAT